>JANIJI010000065.1:7362500-7512500 GCA_024500535.1 Leptonema lineaticorne
TTTATTATATTAATGAAAAAAAGATTATTGTTAAAAAATAGCTATTGTATTTAAAATTAAAAATATGATAGTAACGTTTTTTTTTATATTTATATAAAGATCTAATATAAGAATTAAGACTATAGTTTTTATTATGAGAATCATGAAACATTTAAAATATATTATTGTGACCAATCGTTCTCCTTTGGGGAGGACAATCCTATTTTTACAAGCAATTTTTTTTTATGAAAATGTCTTAATTTTTAATATTTATGCTTCTTTTTTGTAAAAAAATATTTTATTTAATCGATCTCAAGTGGGTAAAATAATTATGAACTGAGGTGTTTTTTTATAGGAATACCATCGTCAAAATGTGGTCGCTCTACATATATTTCGTGTATCTTCCTTTTTATTATAAAAAAAATGGTCACCTTAGCTTTCAGTATAAAATTCTTCTCATAGAAACGCATCCAAAGAAGTATAATTTCATTTAAATTCTCTAAAATTTAACCAGATATTTCTGAAGGTCATCCATATAAGGCACATTATCACAAATTTTTGTTTCATTTATCGCTCATAATTTTTCTGCAAAAAAAATACATTTTTTAAATCTCTTTCAGTATAAGATTATTTTCATAAAGTCACATACGACGTTATACTATTTCGTTAAAAATATCTACGAAATAACCAGATATTTTCAAAGGTCATCAGTATAAGGCACACTTCAATCATTATCATATATTTTATATTTATTTTAATTTAATCAATTTCTCGAATTTAAAATAAGAAACGTGAGAAATAAAGTAATTTCTCACGTTGTATATATATATATATATATATATATATATATATATATATGTGTGTGTGTGTACTTTTTTGTGTTTTCATATTTTTCTACGGTATTTCCGCGAAATATCAATAAAAAAAAAATTCGAAAAAAGGGGTAACGGAAAAAAGAAGATAAAAAAAACGAAACGTGACACCAACAAAGGGGTTCGGTCTTGTACGTACATATTTTTTTCCCTTCAACTGTTCCTTTTCAACGTTCATCCAGTCCCCCCCCTCCTCGACTTTCGTCTCTGTGTATTGGAAAACTGAATTTAAAATAGTTTTTGCGAGGAAAATCGAATGCGGCATTCTCATCACGGTTTTTCTGGATCCTTTTCTGGAGTCTTTCCTGTCTTCATTGCGGAATTTTCTACGTAGAGAACGCCATGTGCGACCTCCCTGCTCTTTCCCATATAAATTTCAATAGAACATCACTAGCACAATTTTACTTTATTCATTTTAGAAAAAGTTTCTTCGCTTGAAAAAAAAAGACGTATCTTTGTTCCATTTATAATGTATAAAAAAAAAGTTGGGTTGCCTAGTTTTCATCGGGAAAAATTTAATGTTTTTCATAGTCTTTCATGCGTTATAAAGAAGAAAGGAATGATTTTTAGAACTTGTTATATAATATATTATAATGTAATAAATTTACAAGAGTTGCCCATATAATATTTTTATTTTTGAATTAAAAATAAGGTTAACAACATCTTTTATAAAAAACAAATGGTATAAAATTGATTTTTATATTAATATTTATTTATATTTATATGTAATACATTTTATGCTGCACACACACACACACACACACACACATATATATATATACTTTTGGATTTAGATATTTATTAGTTGTTAAAAAAATATTTTTTATACAATTATATTATTTTGTATGTTTTTTTTAATATTTAAATTGCTTTTATTATTTTTTTAATTTTTTTATTACAAACTTTATATAGAACCATAAAAGTAAAAGATATCACAACGATTTAATCAAGCGAAAATAAATAAATTAAATAAGAATGAATTCCTATTTTATCGGAGAAAATTTAATTTATCTGAAATTCAATGAAAGTTTTTATTAGATATTAAAATAAAAGTTAAACAGCTATATTTTTAACATTAAATTAAAATTAAAAAAAGTTTTTTAATATATATTTTTCAATTTTTTTCTAATATATATTTAGAAAAAAAAATATATAATTGTATCATTAGTGATATTCGTCGAATACGTTTGTGACATTTAAATTAAATTTCCTCGATTTTTTTTCTCTATCAGCATGATATATATATATATATATATATATTTGGGTGTGTGTGTGTGTGTAATCATTATATTATTACGAATCACTTATATTACATTGGATTACATGGTAACACGATTCGTAATCGCTTAATTCCTTTTCGAGTCACGAGATTTCAAAAGCAGCCATAGTAAAATTAGAATTGACCCGTACTCAAATATCGCAAACGGAAGCGAATTATTATTATATTCGTCTTGGCTAGAAGGTCTAATATTATAAGTTTGCGTTTCATTTAAGTAGAGCTTCACTCGGAAACATCCCTTGAATTTAATTAGAACGGATCGAATTTTATATCTTCGACAGGGTTTTCTACGGTATCAAGGCACGAATAATTGATTGGATGAAACGAAGTGGTGATTTTTTTAAATTATATATATATATATATATATATATATATATATATATAAATTTTTATTTTTATATGCGACCATAATTTTGAAAATTGTTTAAGTCGTATCAAATTTGAACCGGACAACAGTTATTTGTTTATGAAGTTAGAAGTTTGTCAATTTTTATTATGCGAAAAAATTGAATGATAAATATGAAATATTTTTTAAATTTTCAATAAAATTATAGAATATATAAAAAGTCTTCAGTGAAGGTAGTAATGTCGTAGAAAATTTTTTGTATGCAAGTCGTCTATATATGGTAACTCTATTGGCGATAATAATGTTGTTGATGAAGTCGTTCTAAACTTTTAACTAATTTCAATTATAAAATAAAATATTTTAAAACTTCAGAGTATTGAAATAATAGTTTTAATATCTTTCTTTTTAATAGTATTCAAGTGCTTTAATCACTTTTCTTAGAATATTTAAACGTTATATTATTACAGAAATGTTAGTACATTAAAGCGATAAATTCATAGTGAACTTAATATTATATAAATTTATAGGACATTTAAGTATTAGAATGGATTTAGATAACTAAGTATTAGAATATTTGGTCCTACGGGTCTTTATAAGGCTTCGCCATTTGAGACATTTCAATCAAAAATCACAGCTAACCCTTCGCGTATAACGCGAACGTTTCTTATTAAAGGGGTAAGATTCACCACCCCCCCCCCCATCTCGTTTAATGTAATTTATTTTGTGCAGCTGCTGAAAATGCTGCAAACAGCTTTCTAGCACTAGCAAAACCTGGCTCGTTGTTTTCGCAAAGTTGCATTATGCATCACCCTAGACGTTGTTTTACTTCTAAGGGATGGTCGGTGGTGTTTCTAAGGGGATGATAGAGGGTTGCGAGGGTTGAAAGCTGCAAACGGTCTGATTTATATCAACGCGTTCCCATTTTGTAACAACGTGTGATTTGTTCAAATACGACGCAGACGTATTATTTAATATGACTTTGAATTGAAACAGATATGAGAAAAGTTTCATAGTATCGTCTATCTAGCGTTGAAATGAGATTTAAATTATGTTAATAATTTATATATATATATATATATATATATATATATATATATGTTCGATTAGATAATTTTATTTTTTTTATTTTGAAATTATCAATCGGATGAGAATTTTCATAGAATTTGCATTTAAATCAGATATTTTCAACGTAGATAACGGAAGGAATACTTTAAAAGCGTTGAAATGTTAGAAAGTTGTAATGGAATTTATTTTTAGTATTATTAGATGTCGAGGAATATATAGGATGATGCAAATTTTCAATTAAATTAGTGGAAAAAGTTTTTTAATACGTATGCAGAATTTATTGATATATATATATATATATATATATATATATATATATATATATATATATATATAAAGAATATTAATAATGTTATATAAGAACATTTTTTTAATATTTTTTTGTTTTAGAAGAATTTTTATATATTTATTATATGTATGGTTTAAATTATATAAAAATGAAATATTGATTATATAAAATAACAATTTTCAATTATTTTGTTAATCAAATATTTTAGATTACATTGAAAACCACAATTGATTATATTTTATCGCATTAAATATATTATTATTATTTTTATATTAACATTTCATAGAGTTTGTAGTATAAAATTCTGTATGAAAAAGTTTAAGCAATAGAAAAAAAAAATTGGATTATTATGCAAAAAGATTATCATTGTGATATGGCATATTTTTTCTTAATTTTCTTATTAATAATACTTCTTAATGATCTCAAGTGTCGATATTACTTACCTAGTATTTAGATTTTTTTAAATTATATATTTTTTTAATTACTTTAATATGACAGTTATATAAATTGAAATATTCGAGGTGTGTTCAATTTAATAAAAGTAGGCGAATTTTATATACGGTTATTATATAAAATGATACAATATAGAAATACAAAAACCGGATTTCTAGGGAATATAAAATAATCGCATGACCAGTTTAAACGGCAATATCTTTAAAAAATATATTTTTTTATACGAAATAAAATCGCGAATTTAAATACGAGCTAAAAGTTTGTTTACTCGTTCGCCCTTCCATCCCTTTTTTTTATTTTATTCTTTCCGTTCATATATATATATATTTATATATATATATATATATATTTATTTTTTCCCCCCATTTTCCGCAAACATATTCAAAGTTTTATCATCTCGCCATCATCGCGGCGCCCTTCAACGGAAAAGTCTCGAGTTTTTATTGCGTTTATTGTTGACATCTGGCGTTTTAATAATTGTGAAACTTGCCGACTTATGAATAAATATTTCAGCGGGGGCTTTAAGCGCACGCGCTGCCACTGCGTGATGTGAAAAAATTAAAGAAAACTTGGACGTTGAAATTTTCTTTTTTTTTCATTATTTTTTTTGCTCTCTCTCTCATACACACACTTTTAAATATTTCGTTTTAAAGATTTTTCATATAAGAAGAGGTGAATTTTTTTTTTATAATTTTGACATATAAAATCCGTTTAAAATATATATAAAAAAATATTATTTGATTTATACATATAATTTTGAATGAAATTTAAATTAATGATACCACTAAAATACAAAATATTCATGAGATTAAAATGAAACATTATTGAAAATCATTTTTCTCGCATATGAGAAAAATTAATAATAATGAAGTGGAAAATAGTTGAAGAAGATTTAAAATGTTTTTTAATTATTTAAATTGACGTCACAATTATAAACGCTTTATTTCAAGACAGGTTTGTTATTATAATGTACTATTATTCTAGAAAAAAATCTTTTTAATTATATTTAAAGATAAATATCATTTTTTAAACTATTTAATCGATCATGTTATCGTATTTTATATTCATTTAAATTTATGTTAAATTTTGTATACAAAATATTAAAAAAAAATAGACGTAATATGAAATTTCTGCTTAATACTAAAAATAATGTATTCTAAGAAAACAACAAATTTATGTATAATATATGCATATATATATATATATATATATATATATATATATATATATATATATATATATATATATATATATATATATATATATTATATAAATAATTCAAAAAATCAATAGATGAACACGAACAAAAATGTTGAATACAAAATAATATTTTATTCACCTGTTCTATAGCGTTTTCGCTTGGGAAAATATTAAAAATATATCTTATTATAAGTCTCGTTGATAACCGGCATGTTTTTTGTGTGTGTGTGTGTTTTTTTTAATAATATTAAAAAAAAATACATTTTAGGAAATTATTTTTATAATATCCATTATCTGCTAGCAATGTTGATTATATTTAAAATACATATAATAATGTTTCAATAACTAATAAATAATTTATTGAGAATATTCTAAAAAGATTAATTTATATTGAAAAAAGAAGTCGTTATTCTACTTATTTTTAATAGAATATAAATAATATATCTTTTGCCTTCAGGGAAAAAATATTTGAAAAATATATATTTTTTTATTATTTTGAAATAATAATAAATAACGATGAGAAATATTCATATCAAAATAGGAAATTATTGAGATTTCTTTATTTATTTATACGATATTCATTTAATGATAAATAATTTTGATAAAGATTTAATTTTAGCATCAAAACAATAATTTGCGAAATTGAAATCAAAACATCTGAATAAAAATAAAAGGGGATGGTTTAAAAGCGTTTCACAATTTGACAAATACGCAATTTTGAATCGAATCAAAACTTTGTCGTTAATAAACAATAGTCGAATATTTCAATTATTAACGTGTCGTTTATTTTGAATGTTACTTCGTCAAAAATTATCCCCCCCGGTAACGATTTTTATATTTTAAATATGAAATCTCGTATTTTATTTATTTCGAGAAGAATCACAATAGAATTTTATGAAAAAAAAAAAACAATGAATATCGTTAATTATATACTATCAAGTTTATCCTGGAAAGTAAATGAAAAATGATATTGTAAAGGGGGGTCGAACATATTTTTTTATTATTTTTTATATTTTCATATAAAAAGTATTATTTTAATATATAAAAAATATACGTTAAAAATTTATTAAAAAATAATTATATTTTTAATAAATATTTTCTATTTTTAAATAACGCATGATATATTTTCGTTTTTCATTATAAATCAATAGTTATTGAGTTATTGAGATATTTTCAATTTATATAAAATACACTTTGAACTTTTAGTTTTTAATTTACATAGTATAAAAATATTAATAAAAATGATCAATTTATATAAGTTTTGAATTAATGTTAAAAAAATTAATACATTTGTAAAATAATTTCTTGAAGTCTTTTATCGATTTTTACAATATACAATTTTTATAGCATTATAGCTTTATAAATATGTAATTTAGAAAACGTTCATGAAATATAAATTATATACGGATATAATAGTATATACTTCACGAGTCAATTATTATTTTATTGACTTATTAAAGCATCAATTTTTCATCTGTTTCGTTGTTCGGAATTTATGATACGTGTGTTATATTGATATCAATGTATGTGTTAAAAAGAAAATTGATATTAATAATCTATTCATTTCGAGAAAATATATAATAACACGTGATAATTTATTTATTGAAACGGTTCTAAAGAATTATGTATGATAAAAATAAATAAGTTGAATATTTATTATTATTATTATTATTAGATATTAGTGTATGTTGAAATTTATTGTTTTTTTATATTATTTTTTAAATATTAGTAATATAAAATAAATAAAAAATATGGATTGTTAATAGATGAATAATTAGATTTTAATATTGAAAAATGATAAATTATTGTATAATATATATATTTGGGCATCTTTGGTTAAACGTCGATATAGAGAGTAGAATAAAAAAAAAAGTGAAAATTTACGATGGACATAAATGCGACAATTTTCACGTACCTTCGGTTGAGAAGCCCCGATTAAACGAAACCGGGGGATGTTACGACGCAAAATTGGCTTTTCACTTGAGTCGTCGAATCAGCAAAAATAAGACTCAGTACCCCGAACTCGATCCACGAAAAACCCTCGACCCCCCCCCCACGATTTTCAGTGTACAGATTTAAAATTAGATTTCAAAATTTCGAAGCGAGAGAGAGGAGGGGGGGGGGAAGGTGGAAAAGCCTTGTTTGTCGCGCAATCAGGACAAGGTCCTAATTGAACGAAAAAGCGCAACAATTAGGAAAATTTGAATACATTTCCATATTTTCCGCGAACGTTTTTAATATACATTCTGAAATTCTTCATTTTTTTATTTTTTTTAACATAAACAATTTTTGATTGGGTATACAAATCGATATTCATTTTAATTTTTGTTGTATTATATATATATATATATATATATATATATATATATATATATATATATATATATGTATATATATATATGGATTGCATTGCGTGTTTCGAGTTCGAGTTCAACTTTCAGTATATGGAATAGTTTTCCAATTATTTTTGTATTTATGATATTCAGATTGCAGTAAAACTGAAGTTTAATTCAGAATTGAATTTGAAAAGTGTTTATTTTTTTTTATGTTTTCAGTTATTTTGAATTACGAAAAACTTTATGCTTTATAATATATTATTAAGAAAACGCGATTGAGAATTGTAATATATTTGAACGATTATTTTTATATCTATAATATTTTTAAGCGATTTACATTTGATTTTAAGCATTATCATTAAATATTATGGATTATAATATATTATCATTATTTAAAATATTTTAACAAAAATTAACGACGATAAAATTGAGAAAATATTTTTTTTTCAACTAATTTCGTTTTATAAATATATGTATAATATGATATCATATACATTCGCAGAATTTAGTATGATTTTGTGTATTCTAAGCGAACGGAAAGTTGCAAAAATTTTCGCAACTTTTCTCATGATTTTACATCATCTCTGACATTTTAAGCGATTTCATTTTCTCTATCTTTCCGTAATCTTCTACTTGCTGCTCGGAGATATATATTTTTTTTCGTATATTTATAAATCATGTTATTTAATGTATTTTACGCTGAAAATTTGTTATTTTCAGTCGTATTGAAAATTTGAATTAATAATGAAGAAAAACATTGTTCAATATATATTATAATATATTAAAATAATAATATTATTTTTTTACATTAATACTATATAAAAAAATAATTTTATTATGAAAATATTTGAGATATATCGATTATTCATTATAAATATCTGATAGCCATTAGTTATATAATATAATTCAAATTTTAACGACTTGTTCAATAATAATGAAGTTTGTTAATTTTTTAATTGGTATTAAAAAAAATCAATATGCATATATAAATCATATTTCATTGACCAGAGTATAGAATAAATATAGGATAGTCGTTGGTGGTGTCTATTTTGAGGTTTAATTTAATTATACCAGGCTTGGTTAAATATAGCTCTCGTCGAAATTTTATTTAGCGAGCAATTCGTTTTATATATTTAAAAATATATGAATTTATAATGGAAAAGATCGGTTTATAAACATAATATGTTGAAATATTACGTTATTAATTTTTTGTGTTTATAATTAGAGGAAAATTAATAGCAGTCAAGTTTTTGTTTGAGACCATTAAAAAGGAACAAAATTTAGGTAGAATATAAGATTACTATATTTTTTAAATTCATAAGCATATAATTATCGCGAATATTGATAATGAAATAGGGAAATTAGAAAGTTGTACAAAAATACTAAACTATATATAGATTCAAAATTGAAAATATTATATATTTTTAACATTTTTGATAAAGAAACTTCTGGAATATATAATAAAAATATAAATTAAAATTTTTAAATGATTTATTTTAATTTTGTAAACATAAAATTGGTTGAAACGTTGAATTTCTAAAACAATATTTCATATTAAAAATGTATTAACATTATTTTCAATAGCGGTATTTTTTTTAATTCAAAATTTAAAAATTTAGTTATATTATATATAAATCAGATTCAAAAAGAGATGATATTCAATAGTTTTCATGTATTTCAGAATCTCCTGATTTTTCTTATGGATGTACTTCAAGTACACGTCTACATCGGTAATAGCAGTTTTAAATGATTATTCGTTAGTTAATTAGTTATTCGCAGCATTCTAGCAGAATTCTTCGTAGCAGTGATAGACATTTAAAAACGCGATTGCATTCAGTTTTAAAAGCATTAGTAGATATTTACATGCAAGTAGCATGCATCAGTCCGACAAGACGATCCGTAACCGTACTGGTAAACATAAAACGTGGAACGGGGAAGATTATCTGCTTAATTACATACTTGTGTTGATCTCGAAACGCTTTTCTAGACAGCTAAGCTAAAGTTTGCTTCCACTAATTAGATTTATTAAGAAAACCCTTACGGCCACAGCATCTAATCTGCTCCAACGGCAAGGGAACGGCCCCGGTTTGTAATTACGTACACGTTTCAATTCGCTTGCAACTTTGAGCTTTGAACACATGCGTGTATGTCATGTAATTAATATTGAAAGTCACTTCTAAAATAAACGTATGCTTTATTTACTATTGTGTGTGTGTGCGTGTATATATATATATATATATATATATATATATATACACGCACATATATATATATATATTTACTATTGTGTGTATGTGCGTATATATATATATATATATATATTGGTTTTATATTTTCCTATTTGTAATACATACATAATAATATATGTATGTCAGATAATCCAAGTATGTATTGTGAGAACTGTTTGTTATAAATACTCCTATTCGTATTCTATTATAATGTATGTATATGTTTTGTGTTAGATAATTCAAGAACAATCATCATATATCAGTTGTTTATTGTACAGAATTATAAATGATTAGGCAGAAATCAATAGATAAAGGGGTGTAAAATGAAATATTGATCTAAAACATAAACATAATATTTAGCGATATTTATATTGACATACTAATGATATGATTATAAATGTAAGAATATGATGCAGAAAAATACATTAAAAATATTATATATAAAATTTTGTTACCTTAAAAATATTTTAATGATAAATGGTTTAATTATTTTTATTATACATAGAAAAAATATTTTAATTATTCAGAAAATTTTACATAATTTTTTATTATGCATAATTTTCTTTTTATAATCATTAAAAAAAGGTATTTATTTCTATATAAATAATTTATTTCTATTTATTCAAAGTAAATAATAGTTATTTTAATGAAAATTTACTTCATAAAATATTCATTTAGTATAATAAATATAATAATATTACATTGTTAAATTTTAAAATGTTCTCTTTCTACTATATATTATAAAATAAATACGATATAAAAGGATTCGTAAGTACAATGTAAATTATGTTTGGAATTTTTAATAAATTTTTCTTAATAAAAATATTACCTTAAAGAAATACAATATATATTACATCTAAATAAATATTTCATTTAATTTATTTATAATTTTATTTCACTTTTATACATATTAAAAATAATAATATTTTATATTTATTATCAATGTAATTGTAACTCTTAATAGCCTTAAGTCATATTCACATGATTTATGGTATAAGAAGATTAAATGCGATTATATTTTCAATGACTGTGGAGTTGAATTGTAATATGCGACGATAAACGGTATTGATTCACAGTTATTTTGAATATTACTTATAAACGTGACCTCTATAAGAGGTTAGAATTTTAATATTATTTATATGAAAAAAATAATATTAATATTTAAAAATCGTTTCGAACGATGAAATATGATTTTTTTTTTTGAGAAAAATTTATATTATTTTCGGAATATGTCAAAAATTCAGATAGGTTTCAGTATTTTATTCATAATTTTACAAGAACTTGCGCAACGCAGTACGGCGAGCTTAACTACTAAAATTAATTCTGCAAGCTTCGCGGCTTACATGCATAATGCACTTTGCCCGACTCAACGATTCAATCCGGTTCAAAGCCCGTTAGAGATGCATTCAAATTTAAGCACAAAGAAAACCGGATTTCACGAATAATGTTTTGGTTGCTCGGTAATATTTTGTCAGCTGGAAAAATACATAGATATTTTAAAATTTTGATTTATCAAATATTTTCGATCGAATATGCAATAATATTCTTGTATATTTAAATTTACATAGTCAAATATATATATATATATATATATATATATATATATATATATATATATATATATATATATATATATAATCAAATTGATATATTAATTTTCATATAAAAAAAATTCAGAGAAGTTTAATATGATACTTAGCATTCTTACATATAAATTGATGAACTGTTCTTTTTTAAGTCACATCCTCAAAAGGATGACAAATATCAATATGCATAACAATTAGGATGACACTGAAAAGTGTCATCCTAATTGTTATGCATATTGATATTTGTCATCCTTTTAGTAAATTTTCGTATTTGATTGATTTAAAGCCGATTAAAATGAATAAATTGTTTTTTTTGTGACGGTTCCATCTATACAATTTGAAAATCTGTTTGACTGACTTTATTGTGTCTTGCTTTTTTTGTTAAAATGTTGATCACCTTATCATATATATATATATATATATATATATATATATATATATATATATATATATATATATATATATATATATATAAATTTGAATGTTTTGTTTCTATTAGGTTTAAAAACAATTTTTATAACGTAGTAGTTATATAAATACTAAAGCTTCATTTAAAAGTTTCTCGGCGATTGTTTCTATTTTATAAGATTTTTGAAGAGTTTAAAAGTTTTGTTTATAGTCCAAATTTTATATATATATATTGTTTAAGCTAGTAATTATATTAAATTAATATTATAATTACATTATAGAAAAAAAGTAAGTCGATAAGTATTGACATCTATTAAGCAGTTGCGATAAAAAATTGAATTCGTAAAAGCGACGAAATCATCAATGTAGAAAATTGAGAATTTGAATGCGAAGTATATAAAATTGATTAATGGTTTTATGGAAAATCAATGTGAAAACTAATACCAGGATATATAAGCGATCGTGTCATTCGGGAAAATGCAGGATATGAAAACGGATCGTTTCATACGTGTAATACAAGCTGCGGCGACATCGATTCGTACAAGCGACGAGTTTTTCCGCGGACTCGGTTCGATTTATTTTTCCCGGTGAAATTTTTCCGAATGATACGTGGGAAATAGCACCGGTGTCCCTCACGGGCTCTGTAACGTTTTTGCGAAATCTGCGATATGGTAATTTGAAAAGTGGATGTTCGCTTGAGTGGAAAAAAATGTCGTTCTCTAGGGGTAGTTGCACGGTGTGCAAATGTGTAATCGATTTTCGATGTTGTTCACAATTTATATATATATATATATATATATATATATATATATATATATGCGTTTATACGATCGACTTTCATTTTTAATTTCGTTTCATTGATCGTCGTATTTCGAGGCCCATGTCAATTATTCAAATGGGATCGTTTTTTTTTGTGTCGTTTGATGAGAAACGTCTGAAATATATATAAATTATCATTTGGTAAGTTGAACGTATTCAATTTACATAATGTAAATCGTGACTTTCGTTTTTGGAGTGATGTTTTTTTTTTGTTGTTTTTATGGATCGAATTATTTTTTAATAAAGTAATTCAATTTTCAATTGAAATTTTTACTTGTGGTCAGTTTGGATATTATATATTTTGATATTTATTGGAAAAATTATGATAAATTATTTTTTTTTTCATAGTAAAATGTATTCAAGATTAATGTATAACTTTTAAAAAATTTGAATTTTTATCAATTATTTGAGTAAATAAATATATTAATATAAATATATAAATTATTATGAGGATTAAATAAATGATGTAAAAAATAAATTATAATCGTTGTTTTTATCATTAGTATTTATTTAATATTAAAAAAATGAATATTTATATTAAATACTGAATTATGAATTATTTAAATCATTTGTAAAAAAATGTTCTATTGTAAATCAATTTATATATCATCTGTAATTAAAAAAAATATCTATTATCAAAAATAAACTTAATAAAGGTTAAGAATTCTTTTAAAATAACTTTATATTTTTATACAATTGAGTCGTTCTATCTAAAGTTACAGAAAATTGAATTTCTCATATAAATATTAATTGTATTCAATTTGTGAGTTTTTGATTAGAATATTATATAAGATGATAATAAAAAAGCAATAATGATAGAAAATTGTCGAAAACATATTGTATTGGATATAAATGTTTTATTTCCTTGTATTATTTTATGTTTATGTTGGTCAATAAAATGTTATTTGCCCCACATCGAAAATAGTGCACGAGCGGCCACTTAGAAGGATGCAAGCTCAAAAACGTACATCAAAAATATTACTACGATAAAAATAGTTCGGTTAACGTTCATAAAAAAAAAAGGCGACGTTATCCGTCGTGAATCCCGATGTACGTTCTATAGGGGGGTGGATTGAAGAAAATTCTAAGAAAACCACCCCTAGACGCTTTCCTGAAACGGCCTTCGGAGGTTTTGTGTTGAGATATTGAATATCTTTTAAGTGTTGTTGTTTCTTGGTAAAGTTTGCCACTGTGCCTGTTGTGCGATTTTACTTCTTCAAAAATGGGGGTATGCTCGACGACGGGGATTCCCGGAATATAGTGTTATTCAGGATAGTCAGACTTTGCCCGGTTGCTGGTGTTGCTGTTTGGAGTGTGGAAACGGGGGGTGAGTTATATGTCTTTTGTTTTCAGTTTCTGAAAGACTGGAAATCGGAATCGGTAAAACGGAAACGGAAACTGCGGGAAATTGAGCGAGTTCGTCGTTATATTCGGTCGGTTTTCACCTGTGCGATGTGTTGTTGGCTGCGATTTTTCAATATATATTTTTTTTGTATTAGAAAATCAATTAATAAAATAAAAAAATATATTTAATAATATAGTTATTATATATCGTAAATTATATAATATTATATATATATATATATATATATATATATATATTAGATAGTAAAAGTTTATTTTTATAAATATATATAAGTTTGTTTTTATTAATATAAAATATTAAAATGTTCTTCGAATAAAATTCTTATACATTATTAATTTTTTCAACGCTTAGAAAATTCAAAGAGAACGTTTTTCTCAGAATTACTACATAATCGCGAGAGCTGAACAGAGATTAGATAATAGAGACTTATTTATTCATAGAAATTAAAATACAAAATATGGCATACGTGCTTTCGTCTTAACGCGAGCTTTTTAAGGCTTAATTAAAACGAGGAGAGACTTGAGATAAAAAAAAAATCACTACCGACGACTGAAAGACTGTTTGCATATGTTAATTTAACGATTATATATATATATATATATATATATATATATATATATATATATATATATATATATATATATAACGTCTCATTTAATAATAATGAAGAGAAAAAACGTCTTGAATTAAGGTATTATTATTTTTATGATGTTTTTTTGTTGGGAGTTAAAGCAAATTATGGTATATTTTCAGTTAATATTACAGATTCATTGCGAAATCCGAGATATTTAAGTCGGACGACTCAGTTTACGAGTAGGAAAATGTTTTTAAACGTGAACCATTTTTATTTTAAAAATTTAATTTGGACAAGTAGGAGTTTTATCATAAAAAGTGTTTTTTGAAATTCCTTATGTAATTGTGATTATACTTACATACGTACACACACACACACACACACACACACACACACATATATATATATATAATATAAATATATTTGCGGTACAATTTTGAGTTAAAAATAAATATACGAAAATGAAAGAAAGTCATAAATGTAAAAATCACAAAAAAGAGAAAATTCAGCGAGATACAAAAAACATATCTCATTTTTAAAACGTGTTTTCACTCTGAATAATAGAAGTTGGACCACATTTTCTAACTAAAATTTATAATAAATATTATAAATTTTATAATGATCTTAACAAGTAAAAAAAAAAACAAAAAAATTCTTAACTAAAAAAATATTCACATATTAAATTTTCATTTGATTTATGATTTGTACTTTTTTTTTGTAAATATGTTATAACAGATATATAGGTTTCAAGGGTTGAGCTTTTGCTTTTGTCTCAAAAAGTCATGTATGGATCATTCGTCGATCTTTATCGATCTTAATATAATAGAATTTGAAGTAAAAAAATATTTACACTGTATTTCAATAAAATAATGGAAAATTTATTTTTGTTAATGATTATGATGTAATTAAATTTTAATATATTTTTTTAAACTATTAAAATATACTATAATAGATAATAAAAATCTTGAGTTTCACGATATATTCGCATAGATTTCTTATATATATATATATATATATATATATATATGTGTGTGTGTGTGTGTGTGTGTGTACTAGTCAAAATAAATTCGTACACTTTTGGCGAACAAATTTTCTCACACGCAAATTTATAAAATGGAAAAATTGTGTGTCGAAGAAAATCGTGGGTGTTGTTGTTAAGGCGAGAGCCATTGTCTGTCGTGAAAACTCGACACTGAAAAACTGAAGCCCTTTTTAAGGGCAAAAGAAGGCGGCGAAAAGCGAAAAAGGGACGGAAGATGCGAGACGACGAAAGTGCGAAATGAAGGAAAGTATGGTCTTTGTATCTTTTGGATTTAGGGCGATGGACACTTTAACACTTCATAAAGGGCTCTTTTAAAATTTAACGGGGACGCTATCGAAAAATTCGCCATGAAACGTCTCTCTTTTGAATTAATTTGGCCACAAATAGATTTTGTATAGTTTAAGATGATTGATATTCATCTTATATATAAATGTTGAAAATGAGTGATAATTCGAAAAAAATATTTATAAAATTATATATTAAGTATAGACTAATGATATATATTTTAAATAAAAAAATTGAATTATTATCATTTTGATTTTTTAATGAATTAATTATTTATGTTTAACAAATAATATAAAATGTAAATTGCTATTTCAGATGAATAAATATAGATTTTTTTATAATTAAATGTAAAAGTCTTCATCAAGTTGTTTTAATTTATTTTTCACATTCTTTACAAAATTAACATCTAAAAATACTAAAATTATCATATTAAAACGGATGTAAATATGTCGTGAAAAAGTATGTTTTTAATTATTTTTCTTAAAAAAAAAGAAATTTTGCACATATTTTATGATAATTTAAAAAATAAAACGCGAACTTGTTGTGAAAAATATGTATTTTTTAAATACCCACATGTTCTTATAAGTTATTTTTGCTAAAAAAAATATATCTTAATTATATTTCATTGCAAAAAATAATTATTATTATTGATATTAAGATATTTTTATTTATTTTACTACATTAATTTTATATTTATAAAATTTTTAAATAAATACTCACTTAAATTATATAGTAAAGAACAAAATTTGATTAAGTTTTGCTAGTAATTAAATCAGGTGACGAGTAATTTAGTCAAGTCAATCGGTTTCGTTAAAGTTTTTGATTAAATAAGGACCCTCAACACATTCTGTTAAATCCTAAATAAACTGTGACATGGATTTTAACATATTAAGTCACTTTACTGTCATATAATTTATTTTTATGTATTAAAATATTTAGTAGTAATTATGGTTATCATAAATATTATTTTTTGATATATTTTTATACACTAATTGTAAATTGTATTTTTTTCCTAGATTGGTAGAACTGTCTATAACATTTGCTAAGCGTCTGTTTATCAAAAGGTTTAATTATTTCTGAGTTATTTAATCACGTTAATGCACCATGTTATCAATGCATTGGTTTTTCGCAATTTTTTTGCCAAAAACTCGGCTCACATCGTTCCGCAACCACCGTATTCGCCTGATTTGGATCCGTGCGACTTCTGGCTATTCAGCAAACTCAAAAGGCCAATGCGATAAATTGAGAAGATAAAACCCAAATCGAAAAAGGTCTCGAAGGTTAAACCGGAAAAAGACTATACCGAATATTTCGAAGACTGGAAAAAGCGTTGGCAAAAGTGGATTACTTTGAAGGGGATGAAAATGATTTGGAAGAATAAATAAAGAATTTACTATTTATAAACAAATTCACTTAACGTTTTGATCAGAGTGTTATAAATAGTTATGTAAAAATAGCAATAGAAAATGTGCATTTTCTATATTTATAAAATGTTACGTGCTGTATCACGAATAGGATCCCGCGTATCAGAGACGAGATTTAAGGAAAATGAAAGATCCTTTGTATGTATGTGCAAGCGTTGTTGTTGTTGTTGTTGATGTTTATTTTTTTTTAACTTTTATTCCTTTTATCCATTTCGCGCTCTCTCATTCTTTGTACACGTATTTTTTAAGAAGAAGAATACACGTGTACACGCCGAATGAAAGGTGGAATCGTACAAAATGAAGCGTGAAAACCTGGAATGTCGAAGAAAAGCAACGGGGAATCGGGATATATGATAAAGTAGACGGAAAATTGTTCGCATCGCTGTAACCTTTTGAAAGCGCTGTCCCCCCCCCCTTCCATATTTTTTCTATTTTTCCTTTTTCACCCTCCGTTCGCGCGGTCTCGGAAAATCGCACCAATACGACGATACAGTGCGATCTCAAAAAATATTAATAATTTATTATTATTATTATTATTTTCAATAGATAAAAGTATATATATATATATATATATATATATATATTTCATTGTAAAAAAAATGATGATACTTTTAAAATTGTTATATTAATCAAGTTTGAGATTTTAAATTTTAATAAGATAAAATTATTGGTGAAATATTTTCATAAAAAATTAAGTAAATTATATATGTGACTTATAAAGAAAAACGCTTTTTATTAAAATGTCTAGTAATAAATACGATTTAAAAATATTTATTTCTGATTTAAATAATTGAAATTAAAAATATATTATGATTTTTTTTTAATATAATAAAATTATAAATTTATTTTTTGATATTTTTCAATATAGATTTTTATATTAAATACATATTTATTCAATACCCGCAGCCTAAGTGATGTTTATTATTTTAAAATATAAAAAAAAAATATTTAAAATACGTTTATATTGCAGCAGATTGTATTTTATTTCGAATCGAATGCAGTTTTCCGTTTTTGAATGGAGTCATTGAAAAACAAATTTGATAAAAATCTGCAACATATTTTCGTTTGCAATATCGTTTTACGTACATTTGATTTGTGAATTTGAAATTCGAAATGAAAGAAAAATAATATAACTAATAACGTTTCGATTTAACATCGAGTGATCGATTTATTTTAACTTATTAGATATAATACAATTTTCAGAATAAAAAATCCACACATTTTGATAACGATATATATAATTTTTATAATTTATAAATAATCCCCAAGATTTTTGGGTATCTTTATTGTTTTGAATTTCAGTTCTTCTTTTAACAAAAAAAAAGGGTTTCCTTTTAGTATTGAATTTATCTATGAAAATGGAAAAAGGTTATAGGGGGGTAAAGTTCAATAAATAGAGTGGGTGTTCAAGCAGAGTAATATTTTATTAACATAGCAGTGCTTTGACGATAAAAAAAAACTCATATATATTTTTGTTATATATTTTCTATTTGTTCAAATTAAGAATAAATTAATATTTTTATTTTAGATATATTAAAATTTCGAGATATCAATTTTGGAATATATATATATATATATATATATATATATATATATATATATATATACACATACATATATTCATGTATGTGTATAAAAAAACGATATAGTGAAATATGGTTAAAATATTAACAGGCTTTGTGATATCGGAAAACGGAGAAAGCTTGCTGAATAAAAGATACGTTTTCAGTAATCGTCGAATGAGGGTGTTCATATATAATTTATGATGAAATCAAACTTTTTACTTCGAAAAATTGCCCTCTTCGTTGACATTTGTCAATGTTCGATATATATTTGTAAGTAAAAGTTTTTTTCTGAACTATTAAATGTGACATTGAAGTAATCGAGCGGTTTGTTAGATTTTAGATTAACCTTTTCGATCCAGATCAAAAAAAAAAAATACGTACGTGCTGGGGTAAGTTCTGACCCCAAAATTGAACGGTTGTATTTCTTTGATTTAATTTTTTAAATGCCATTTATCATAATAAACTGCATATATATTTGGTAAATAACCACAAAATTTGTTGTACTTCTTTATTAATTTGAAAAATGTACGAAATGAAAAGATTATTCCGCGACTCAAATGCGGCAGCACTGTCGCTGCTTCTCTATCCGACCAATGGGCGTTGATGTGAGTGGCGACATCTATATTTTTTATGCAGTCATCTGATAATATTTTATGTCTAAAATAGAACATATAATAAAATATTGTAGAACTTTGTATATGATAAGTGTTATGACCAAGAAATGCAACAGCCAATCGGGTGAACAATATGGCGCCAGATCAGCGATTATTAAACAGTGAGACGTATAATAAAAACAGTATGTTTTGTTTTTAAATACAAATGTCGGCTTTAAATAATAAATGTAAAAGGAAATATTATTTTTTAAAATATGATTATAGTTTTCTTCCCTTCCTAAGTATTTGAGCAAAATTCGAATTTTGATTGAATACGGAATTATTAACTAGAAAAGACTTTGCGATTTACCATCGGCCTGAAAAGGTTAAATATTATTATAACGAGTTTTGTAGATGATATATTTTATATATTTGATAGATGATATATTTTATATTTTTTTTATAAAAATATGAAATACGTGTCCTTGACGATGAAGGCATTTTTCTTTCTTCCGCGTTCGTTCCAAAGCAGAGAAAGCCGGTTAATGAAGTATTATATACTTAGCTGGAAGAGCTTTAACCGGATTTAGTGGCGAACGGTTCTTCGGTATGGGGTGGAAAACAATAATGCTTGGATTATTTACGGTCCATTTATGGGTACGAAGGCTTAGCGGGTAATTTGCCAGCTACTGAATCGCGTGATAGTATAGAAGAGGGCGGTTTCATCCCTTCAGCTTCGACCACTCAGCTCTTCATATAAAAATTTATGAAGCGTAGGAATGGAAAAGTCTGCAGTTTTAACTCGGTCCTTCGTCATTATCAAAAGTTGACCAGAGAAAAAAAAGTTTATGATTTATTTGATTGGTCATAATTAGATTATTTTATTTATTAAAATAAAAAAAAAACAAATTTATTAAATAATAAATTTATAAATATATTATCTAATATTATCTAAAAAGATTTCGATATATAGTCGAAGAATCAACTTGATCAAATAATGAATTTATCAAAAATAATATATAGAAGAGAATGAATTAAATTAATTTGATGAAAGTTTAGTTCTCAGTTTAATCGCTCAATTAAAACGATATCAAACAATTGGTTCAAGATAAATATTAATGTAATATTTTTATTTAATTGAATTGTTTCGATATAAAAAGGCAAAATGAAAAACGATGTAACGTTTCAATGCTTAAAATATGATGTTGACTTAGAAATACAAGAATAATATTTGCTTTTATAATTTCAAATTGAAATTTCGTTATATGAATGTTAAAATTTGTTCCACACAAGAATTTAAAGAAATTGAAATAAATATTTAATCACTTAATTGGTTTATTTGCAAATATTTTTAAAGTTTCATAAGTTTTTTAATGGATATTTTATTTACATGTTTATGTAAATAAGTGATATAATACTATGAAATAATTAGATAGAGAAAATTATTAATTCATGTTATGAATTAATAATGTATAAAATTATAGTAATTATAATGTTTTAGATTAAAAAATACAATTTATTTATTTAATCTATAATTTACGAAATTTAAGGAAAAAATATAAATGTATTTGATAGATAAGAGAAAATGTAATTTTATTTGAATTAATGAAAATCACGCAAAAAGGCTTTAAAAAGATATAAAATATTACAAATTGAATTAAATTTCCAAAGAAGAAAAATTCATCCATTCACTCGAGTTTCAATTTGAAAAAAATATATTTTTTTTATGATAAAAGTATAGATGAAAATAAAATTTATAAAATTGTTTTAGATGTGAAAATTTTTAAGAATTTCATCGCCGAATTTTAAAAAGTAATTAAGTATCCAAGAAAGTTTTCAAGATAACTAAATAAAAATTTGGCATCAAAAATAGTAATTATTATATGAAATATGTAGTTATATATAATTTAGATATTGTTAGTAGTAGTTAGATATTACTTATAACACAATTAGAACAATTGACCATATTCAAACGTATAAAGATTACGAGATATACGTCATTTAAACAACTAAATGGAAATATCGAATTTTGTAAGAGCAGATTTAAATATGAATTCGATTTCCGCCCGTTGCGGCGACGCTTGAAAAGCCCTGATTTCGCTTTCGAAATGCGCTTCCGGCTCATGCAATAATCTACGAACGGTTCAATATCGAATCGTAGCGAAATTTCCCCACTAGACTAATCCGTAGACGGTTGCCCACTTTATATAGACGATACGCGGCACCATGTAAATCTATGCTATCGAACCTTTTAATCCTGAAAACTAAATTGACCAAGAAGAGCGAAATGTTATAACCGAGTTTAAGCTTCGAACGGTTTAAATCTGACCTAGCAAACATAATTCACCCATGGCATTTCGACCTACGAGTTTATTCTGGATTGTCCTTTTTTTTTTTTGCGAGTCAACTCCATGGTTTGGGGTCAACTGCGGTACAGAATGGACGTCTAGTGTATGCTTGAGCATATAAAAATGGATTATGTGGAATCTGGCTGAAATATTGTTCTGCCATATGTGTGTTTAGCTATCATATAAAAGCGTGATAAAAAAATAAGATTAATTTATGATCGAATATTTACATTTAAAATATAGATAGTACGTCTTTTAATGAGATAATCTATAGTTCCTCGTATAGTATATTTACACGGTGACAAACTTAATACATTATAATAAGCGATTTCACACTGAACTAGTCAAAGTAGTCATTCAACACTTTTTTTTTTGTTTTCTAGCATTTCAAGATCCACTTTTTATCGAACACCAGTTTATCGACTGAGCAAGTCAAACAATTCCTTATAATCCAATTATAGAAACGTGTACTTAATCTTCCTTGAAAACCAGCTTCGCTCCGTAACCAAGTATGGATTCGAACATCAGAAACTATTGTATATAATCCGAATTGTGGCATCGGTGTTATTTTGCTATGACGTTGTACTCTTGACATTCGTTTGTCACGAACGATTTAACATTTTGAATAGATATTTGAAGCATGAAATAGAAGAAAAAATAAAAAAAATAAAATAAGAAACGATGACCGTCTGGCGTCCTTTAGTCGCCAACAATGCAATCAAAGAAGGTCATTATCGACTTTGTGGCGACGACGCAATCGAATGCAAATTATTATTTTCTATTCGACAAAACGAATTATACTAACATGTTTTTTATTCAAGACAAAAATGTTCCAATTCACAATCATCGAAATTGAATATAAATGATACTAATTTAAAAATATAATGATCTGATAAGCGACGATGTCATTTCTATATATTTATAAATGTTGAAATAAAAACTAACTAGTGAAGGAAAATCATTTTGGTGTATACGAAATTTTAATTGATAAATGTATTCGAAAAGTTAAATTAACGAGTCGCTGGCAAAATAGTCATATCTAGGATAAAGTTTCACAGATAAATTTTCAGTTAATATTTCTCATTAAAAATTTTACAAATTATTCAACTAACAGTTTTATATGATTCATATTTGGGAAAATATAGCAGATAAGAAAGCTTAAAAAACTTGATATCGAGAAAATATGAATTTATCATTAATAATTATTTAAAAATGATAAAATTTTGGGAATGAAAGTTAACTGTTCTTGAGATTAAGAAAAGAAAAATTATTTAATATATATTAAGAATCTGAAATGAAGAAATTTTCAAAAAATAAAGTAAGATAAGAGCATATACAATTAATTCATATATCTGAAGGTATATCAAATATTGATTAATAATTGGACAAAAGACATTATTTTAATCAATTCTGTTGAATAAATATTATGAGTATTTAAAAGATTGTGTAAAATATCGTGTAAAAGGAGGGTTGATTGTATTGTATTTAGCCAGATTTTAAAAGAATAAAAAAGAGATATATTGAAAATTCTGAGGACGTGAATTGTACGTTATTTAGATCTTATTTTAGATAATAAACGATAATAACGGTTACGGTTGATTTTTCAAGAAACGATATAATTAGTTGAATATATCGGATATTATCACGCTAAAACGATAACTCTTCTTTAAGTATCTATTACAAACGGTTATACAAATAAATGTAAAACTTTTCAGAATATATTTTTAATGAACAATATCGTCTTTTATATTCAATATAACGTTTTTAACGTCACAATTCGATTCGTCATCGTGACGTGTAAAAGCTCGTTCGATGTCGATCGAGCTTTGACACGTACTAATGCCGTCGTATGATCGGAAGCTTTAATTAAACATAATACGCGTTTGTAATATTATATATATATATATATATATATCGTGTTTGCGTGAAATAAATGGAGCGAATGTCAATTAAATAATTCGAACGGTGGCATCGATTTGTATGCAAATTGGTGCGATTATGCAATTTCATGTGCGAATTCGGTGCACATTTATGCCTGAACACTGACCGCCTTTCACGATAGAACGATAGGCTTTCATGCGGTTGCATCAATGACGTTTTTCAGCATTTCAGACATTTCAGGATTTGAAATTTTGAAATGTGTATAGAATGGCAGAGTTTGCCGGTGGTGCGATTTTGATTCGTGATTGTGTTGTAATGTGATGGTCGTCGGTGTCTTTGTGGTTTCATATAGTTCGTTATAATGATAGTGATATGTTATTATTAATATTATTATTCAACTATGAGGATAAAAATATATATAATTAAAATAATATACAATTTCGAATATGCGTAACGATTGTGATTCGTGTAAAAATTTTATTTTATCGATCAGATGTATTGAAAATATGACAATTCTTTAATATAATATTTTTGAATTAAATCCGTTATTAAATATTGATAGTTTTTGTTTTATTTTGAAAAATAAAATTTTCAATATATATAATATATGTATTGTAATTAAATAATAAATATAATGAGATTAGTTTATTAATTTTGCCTCATTAAAAATTTTAATAAAATTGTATTGCGTTATTCATAAAAGATCATTGCTGAAAAGTTAATTTTTCCAACCCTTGATAAAAACTATAAATTTATTAATGAGATAAAAGATTATTATGAATAATATCATGTGAATCAAATTAGTGATATTAACAAGTAAATATTGTATATATTGAATATATGTAACATATTTTATAGTAGACGAAAATAATAAATTTTACAAAATTTTACCATTTGTGATACAGGGATGAAAAGGAAGTCAAAAAAAAAAATAAAATAAAAAAAATGAATAGATGGTATACGTTATAAAATTTGTTATCGTCGTAGAACGGATTATGGTAGCATACGGACCGAGTATGATTGATAACGGACAGGATAAATGGTCTCTCGGTAATATGGCGCTTTGTTCCCGTGGTAAAGATTGGCCTCCAGAGATAAGGCATAAGGCCTATACGAAGCGCGCAATTATATTAAAACGTGCCTCATACAAACCACATAATAATGACTGAGTCCAGGTAAACGATACGTGGACTAAATATTATGTAGTTTATACACAATCCTGTAATATCGACATAGTATTAGGATTTTGTGATTGATTTTTATATGAAAATTAGTTCATAAGATGTATGAGATAATGAATTTATATTGATGTAGATCAGGGTTATCCAAAGTTTTTATTTATTTATTTATTTTTAGAAATCCGTAAAGACGTCCTTGGCGGTCAAAAGTTTGAACACCCCTGATGTAGACAAAGTTAGATGAACGTTATTATGATTTAGTTATTTGTCGGTTGGTTATTGTGTTTATTGATTGTCAGCGTACGTGTTAAAATGAAGATGGATGAGTTTTTTTTCCAAGTTTATATGAATATTGACGATTCAGAGTTAAATTGATTAATTGTTGATTTTCAAAATTATTGTGGAAAATAGTATTATTGTTGATTCATATATTTTCATATAATTTTCTGATCAAAGAAAAAAATAATACTTAATATTATTTTGGCTATTTTTTTTCGTTTAATCATCATAAAAACAAGATGTAGACTGAATTATAAAAAAAATCATTAAATTAACGATGGAACATTTTTAAAGAGTTAAAACCTGTTTATCGAAATGCGAAACGTTGATTTAATTTTTTTTTGAATCAAGTTGTTAATTCTACATGCAACTTTCAGCTATAATACCTCACTAAAATATACATATTTTTAATATTTATAATTAATATATAAAATAACAATATAAAGTCTTATATATGATATGCAAACTGTTCAGATTAAGCGAGATACACAAATCTAACACAAGTCATAATGCAAGTCGGAGTCGAGTTTCAGCTGAAATGAACTTTTGTAGTTTGCGTCCTCCGGTTCTGAAGTTCTTCATGTTGTTCAGAAGTAGTACATATATTTTATTAACCATTGGAACGTTTCATTGTATCGTGTTGTAGCGAAAACTCATTAAAGTGCTTCAATTAGAGAAATAGGATATTACATACGTAATAATATTCTTATTTAGTAACAATTTTAGATTTAGCTTTTCGATGATTCATTTCGAGTATGTTTCGTAGAAACATCAATCATAAATTATATTATTAAATTTAATGTTGAAAAAACAGTTTTCTAAATTAAATAGAAAATTATAAATACCATCCCTTTGTAACGATTTTATGATATAGTGCTACGTTATATAATATTTTAATGATTTTTATATTATATTATGATATTTGTCGCTCCTTTTTTACTTCAACGCCTTTCTATTAGTTCATTGTAAAATATTTAAATTTTCTAATAAATCCTTCTTTGTTTATAAGATAGAAGGGGATGATATCTAATTTGAGAATCATTGAAGCGTAATATAACGTGTTAAATGATAGATTGATTTTTATTAAAATTTAATAAAACGATATATAATTAAATATTTTATTAATATAATATATAAAAATATGGATGACAGAATATTAAAGGGCGGCAAAAATGAATGCAGTTGTAATTTATGAATATCTTAGTGAAGTAATAGAGATAGAGATTCATAATAGTAACATCGTGCACTGACCGGAAATTGCAGCATATCTATTATCATCTCTGTACGGAAAAATGGTCAAAGGCTTTTCCGGAACTGAAAAACGACGTAAAAATCACAGCAACAGAAAATATAATACAATGCGTAATTGTTATGGAAAATGAAAGACGATTAATGAGCGAAAAAATATTTATTATTATTAATTTTTTATATTTTTTTTATAAATGATTTTAAATATTAAATGTTTGATTTTTATTTATTTTTTATTTTAATATATTATTTTTAAAATTATATAATTCATTCGTGTTTATATATGGTAATAAAATGTTTTTAATATTCAGATATTAAAAAGTATTTATCTTTAATTAATTACAGTATATTTTTAGATATTTATTCTGACGAAGATATACCTCTCACAAATTTATACTAAAATATAAATGATGTATAAAAATATAAACTCAGGATTTATTTCTCACTAACCAAACCATACCATTAACTGAAATAGTTATATATATATATATATATATATATATATATATATATATATATCTTCAAATACTATAAAATGTATATAAGGATACGTATGATTTGCAAGTGCATAGCTCGCTTATTTATGGGTTCGTTTAAAAATTTCAAGATTGCAGATATTTTCAAGCTCTGAATTTAGAGTTTAACTCGTAAAATTTATTTTACTACCATTTGCGCATTTATTTTATTTCGATTTTGCATTTTCGTTGCACTATGATAAACCTTCGTATCGGTTTCTTTGGTGAATATAAATTGCCAATCATTTTTGATTCGAAATTGATCCTTGTATGAAAAGAAATGTAAATGGCGCTATATTTTTTATATTATAATGATATTATTTAATCGTTTTTAAAATCGTTATATATTTAAAAAATTAAAATGTTTATATACAATATTTATATGAAATATTTTTAACTATCAAGTAAATGTATATTATTATAAGTTATTTTAATTAAGTAACGGCAATTCTATTAGTTTGATGATAAAATTATTTATTTATAAATAGAAGATTATGGATGTTTGATCTAAAGTTTTATAGCAAATTTAACCCTTTGCACTCGAGAGGTGTAATTTAGTAATCACTTGGATTAATGCAAAAATTCAATGCGTGGCAATGATAATTTAAGTTAATTTCTTTGAAACGAATTCCTATACTCTCTCTGTTATATGATGAAGTGTAAAATAGCACTGTTTTAAATAGAGAGATTTTCTTATCTTATATTGGTCCGCAATCACATAACTATCAATCGAATTGCATTTTTGGCATTGAAACTTTAAAACATTTTTTGCTTAAAATTTTTAATCCTTATATACACGGAATGATAAAATTATTGTATAGATCAATTTAATTCATTACACTGCGAAAACATTTTTTTTAGGCTTAGAAATTTGTTTAATAAATCTATATATTATATATAAAACCTTAACTGTAGAGGTATATATAATAAAATATTAAAATATAAAAGCATACATTTTTTGTATAATAATTTTAAGTTTAGAGTAAAAAATACACCAATAACGCTGCGAAACATCTCGAGTGCAAAGGGTTAAAAGTTGAATATAGAAATTGTGAATTAAATTCTTGATTAATTGAATCATTGTTTTTTTGTAACTTGAAATAAATTTTATTTTAAGTTATAAAAATATTACATTAAAGCCACAAATATATATATATATATATATATATATATATATATATATATATATATATATATATTTCTTATGAAAATGTTATCGTTATAATACTGAAGATTTTCGTGTCTGAAATGTGCGATTGGGGTTAAAATTTAATGTAAATAAACGAGAACTTTATTAGGCGATATAATGATTTTAATATATATATATATATATATATATATATATATATATATATATATATATATATATGATAAACATCGGTCGTAAAATGTCTTAACCGGAGCCGATTTCGTCGTTCGCATTCTAATTAAAGCGATACGGCATTTTCTCGGGCACTTAAATATTTCCGGTTTTCCGGAGTCGAATTTTTCCGCCGTTTGAGCATTCCGAAAAACGGCCGTTAATTTTAGGACGGCGCTAGAAGCGGGTGTTTTTAACCCCGCAGCAGTCGCCGGTCGAAAAACGGTTGAAATACGGTCGAGTTTAGTCTACGACGTTTATTTTCCGTTTTATTAATGTCGGCGGTTTAATGAAGATACGCCCCCCCCCTTCACGTTTATATGTAAATAAACAGAAATTATATATATATATATATTTTTACGGATTTCTTAATAATTCAAAATTTCAACCGTTTTAACCTTCTATATAGCGGCAATCTACGTCTTATTGCGCTTTTAAAACGTGATATACGAATGCATTACATTTTTAATGCACATTTTCTTTTACATATAAAGCTTTTTGATTATACATATTTTTTTTAATTCAAAGATATTGTTACATATTTAAAATTCTTATATTTATATTATAAATTCAATAATAAAAATAATTTATTTTATATATTGTACCGATCAATTTTTTTCTGAGAATGGTTAAATGAATTCAGACCATATGTAATGATTATTAATATAAAATATAATCGATTTTTAACTTGTAAAAAATATTTTTATATACTGATATATTTTATTATACTGATATATTTTATGTAATGTGAAAAAAATCAATTTAAAAGTGCAGCGTCTAAAACGTTATAAATTTTGAAGCGCTTTCAACGACGTCTATTTAATTCGCTTTAAAAACGTCTCCGTGAACTGCTATTCAATCGTATTCTAGATTTTTTTTTATCAATTTAATTGTAATAAAAATCAAACATTCAAATATGAAAAAATAAAATCGACAGTTTGAATTTATGAAAAATTTTAATATCGTTCTGAATATGCTGCGGAAAAATAGATTTTATCTATTATTAAATTGCATAATGTTTTATACGAATGGAAGTTTACTTTATTCATATAAAATTGTTTAGATTATTATATAACAGTTTTATTATATATTGAGTTGATTTTTCGTACAATCTTCACATATTATTTTTTGCAATATTCGACAATTTATTGCGATATTTAAATAAATATTTTTTCAATTGAATTTTATTATATAGAAAGTTAATATGTAAGAGTTCAAAAATTATAACATGGATTTGTATTATATTAAAAAAAATTAAAAATTAGCCAAACTAAATTTTTTATATGAAAACATTATAAAGGCGTAGATGAGTTTAATATGGGAAATAAGCTAAACGCGAAGCCATTGTTTAGATATATTACAATACATGTATATATGTTAAGGTCTAAATATTCACGGGTAATACAAGTAGTAGTAGCGTGTAACTTGAAATTTCCATAATGAAATAACTTTTAAGATAAAAACTACTGGGAAGCGTCGCGCGACGGCAATAAGAACTCTTCACCAGACCGTCGGGAAACATCCAAAAAGATACACGTAAAACCTAAACTTGAATTTTCCATTAAGGTATTTCAGAGTGTTTGAGGGGTTGGGGGAGGGGGGAGGTGACTATTCAAAAATCCGACGCCGATTTAATTTTCTCAAAGACGACGCTTTGTCACTTCGTCAGATTTCGTCGGCCGAATAATATAAGCGTGCGTATTTTATGCGGGTTAATTGCGACGGCTATAGTAAATTTTTTTTTATTGTTTTTCTTGTCGTGTAATTTGAGTGGAAAATTTTCGTGAGAATGATGATGAAATTGTTGTTAACGATGATGATTAAATTTATATACCATAAATATATATATATATATATATATATATATTTTTAATCATATAAATGGACCAACGAATGGTAAACTTTGAATACAGTATCAAATAAACGTGTAATTTTTTAAATTAAAATTTATTTATACATATTTTAATTATTTAAAATATTAATTTTTAATTATAAAGTGGTCAAAGCACTTGTCGGTTTTTTTAAATTCAATTACTATAATAAAATTTTTAAAAAAGTTAAAAAACAATTTTATTTTCAATTTTTTAATATTGTCTAATTTATTAAAATATATTTTATGAATTAATAATTCAGAATCCGAAAATGTTTCTTTATGAATATAATAAAAGATTTTATTTCAAATTTAATTTATTCTTCTTTAACAAATAATTCGAACATGTAGTAGAATATCAATGTTTCTTAATCTTTTTAACTATCTTTTGGTATTTTTATTCAATCTCTAGAGTAAAAAATCATTCATTTTTTTGCAGTTTTTAAGAAAAAGCTTAAAAAAAAACCAGAAAATTTATGGATCTTAAGAATTCTATATAGTTTTTGTAAATTTTCATAATTTATATAATATTGTTATTTTTGTAGTTCTCATTAATTATTTTAGGTCATATAGTTTATTAGAAATCACCGATATAGATCAACATATTTTTTAGAATTCTGTTAAACTGATTTATTTTCATGCGAAATCGAGATGGTTGATTAATATACAAATTTACGATTTATCTGACACACAATTATAATTTTAATTTACAACTTGTTCAATGATTATTGTCTTATATATAAATATATTTAAATCGAATTTTAATTTATAATATAATTATCTAGGTTATATATTACAAACCAATACAATGTTTTCAATAAATTTTTCCATAGATGTGTTTGTGTGTGTGTTTTTTTTTATCATTTCACCAAAAGAGAAAATTGATTTGAACTGTTAAAAAACGTAGAAACGTAAAAGTCTAGGACTGTTTCTATATAGATTTCCACATTCCATCGGGAAACCGTTCAAATAAAAAAGACTATACGTTTTCACGAATGCGTTGTCCGAACGAGTGGAACTTACAATAAAATTCTACGCGTTAGAGGGGATTTAGAAATATTTAAGGGGACTTTTACTATTTGAGACCCTTTGAGATTATTCGAACGAAAACGAAGATAAATAGTGGAAAAAAAAGCGGGTATTGATTTTCGTTATTGGTGTCTTAGCGTAGTTGAAGTTTTTTTCCGTTAGAAGCTATTTCGTAAAATTTTATGGGAATTCATCGGGAAAAAGTAAATATAACCCTGTAAGTGAGTTCTTTTCGATTTTTTTTTCTCTGCTGTAATCTAACTTATAAATTTTGATTATTTTTATATTAAAAAAAAAATCCGCAATATTCTATAAAAGTAATTTCGTTGTTAGTTTTAACGAAAACGTGCGAGATTAAATCGACATAAATAATGACTTACCGTAAATGAAGTTTTATAGTGGAAAAATAATATTAAAATGAAGCATTTATTTTTAAAAAAATATGCTGTTATACACAGATGATGTATGAAATAGTATTACGAGACCAACGTAAATCAAGTAGTGCTTTGTTTTCAGACTTTATAGTGGCTAAGTTTAAAATTGTAAAAGACAGTGAAATATTCATTTAATCGTGCACGAAAAAATTTATACAAAAATTTGCATCTGAACGATATTTATTCACTGACTAAACCGAAATTTAAAAAATGAAATTCATGAAATATTTGCGATTTTATCTGATCGTGTTTTAGTTATAATCAGAGTTTTTGATTTTTTTTATTTAAAAAAATCATTTTAGAACAAAACATTTTTGTTTTCTTATTTGTAAATGTAAGTTTGGCGTAATAAAATTATATTATAATATACTTTAGAGAGTACAGTTTGGGAAATTTCGACTTTCCTCCCTTATTTTCATATATCACTCGTCCCTGTTCTATACTATTAGGGTTAACCATTTATCAACAGATGGCCGCTCATTTTTTTCTTTTTCTATTTTCTTTTTGCATTAAGCATCAACAATACAAAAGCTTTTACGGCGATAATACATTATTTTTGACTTTAAAATATTGTTAAAATTATATTTTATAAAAATATGTGAACGCCATTGATCTATTTTATTGCTTATTATTAATGTTTTCGTGACAAGTAATAAAATACTGTATATTTTCGACGATATTTCCATTGAACGGTATCAAAATATAAATAATTAATATTGCTCTGTGCAATGTTAATTTTTATTTATTTATTTGACAAACATTGACAAATCGTTTCCGGTTATTTTATTTTATCAAACGAATAAACTTGATTGAGAAAAAAGTCTCTTTTTAATATTGAAAGTATTTCTTAAAAAAAAAGGTTTCATACAATTGAGCAAAGGTCAAGGATGTGGCGAATATTTTTATGCTGAAACATAATAAAATATTTTAAATCTTCAGTAACGATTGTTTGTTTGATTTTATTTTCGATTTCAGAAATGTGTATGTGTATGTAAATATTAATGAACGATTAATATTTCATTTATATTAAAGGTATACAGAAAAAAATTTTTTTTTGAACATATATGTGTTTTGAGTAAACAAATATCTAAGGTGCGGCAAAAATGCTGAGAATTTAAAAATGTAACGGGGTTAAGGTAATTGGGGCGACGCTTTAATAATAATTATAATTATAATATGGTTTATAAGTATTTTATATAATGTTTTTATTTTAATAAAAAAAACAGCTATTATGACGAGTTTTCATTCAATACAGATGGTATTATTTTTACGATCTTTTTTGTATGTGAAGTTTGATTTGTTGATACTTATGAATAAATTATAAGTGTGTTTTTTTTTCAAAATTTTCAGAATTTCTTATTTATGTTGATTTTAAATAATTTAATTCTAAGAATACAAGAATATACATTTTATTACGAAAATATTTTTAAGGGTGAACATAATATGAAGAGTTCCTGTGGGCTTGTAGCAAAATTCCCTTAAGGTAAAATCTTTACAAGAAAAATCTAAGAATATATGAAATACGTTGAAACAGTCTTTATCATGAAAATAGAATTCCACTGAGAAATTTTTTAGATTATTCATTGCATAACATATATGTATAAGTAGTTATATTAAAATAATAAATGCATATAATTGATTTCATTTCTGAGGAATGAGCGTTATTTTTCTATAAAAAAATATCATTCAAATAAACGTTGAAATAAATATTTCATTTTTTTTAAAATATATTATTTATAAGCTTATTTATATAATATTTTCAATAGGTTTAAAAAATATGTTATATACAGTTACTAACGTCCATTAAATATAAGATTACATTTTATGATTCTCGAATTACAACACCGAGTTCTTGATGCTTTAAAAAACATGCATATTTTTATATTATACAAAAAAAAAGGAAGGCCTTCTATATGAATATAAACATTTATAAAATTATTTTATCAGTGTAATATATTTTTTCATAACAAAGTACAAAAGTATTCGAGAAGAAAAGCATTCTTTTAGTTTATTTAAATTTTTAACGAAAGAGAAATAATATTTGAGATTAAATTATATGTTTATATTAACCCTTTGCACTCGAGAAGTTTCGCATCGTTATTGGCGAATTTTTACTGGTTTTATATAGAATAAAAAGATTTATTGAATAAATTTCTAAATTTAAAAAAAACAACATTCCTCACCATTTTATAAATTTTCTTAAAAAATAATATATTAAGGTATACTGACTTATACGATGGTTTTATCATTTCGCGTATATAAAAATTAAAAGTTTTAACTTTAGTAATCGTTTTGATAATATTATTAAATTTGAACTAAAAAAAGTTTAAAAGTTTAAATGCCGAAAATGCAATTCGGTTCGCGGTTACGTTCTTGCGAATTAATTTAAGGTAAGAAAATCTTAAATCTCTATTTAAAAGAGTGTTATCGAGTTTTTGTATTAATCCCAGTGATGATCGGATGCCATTTTTCGAGTGCAAAGAGTTGATATATTTGTTGGGATAATTGAGTTAAACATGAGCGCGTACGAATACGAACGATCCGTTCGAAAGAAGAAGCGTTAGTGAAACACTGTGTGGTATGCGCATGCGCGTTTCTATGGTGACAGTTGTGGGTGTGCGGCGACAAAGGGGAAGGGAGCGGAGAGGAGGAAAGGGAAGCGGGAGGCGTTCGTAGAACGCGTTTGTCAGTCGCGGCGCGGCGGCGCGGCGAGCGGCCGTTGTCGCCGCCGCTTTGTATCTGCGTGTAACGTGCGCTCGTTCGACAACATGCAGGCGAAGAAACGCTATTTGTTGTTGGTGGCGTCGTGCGCGTTCCTCGCGTACGCCTATTTCGGGGGCTACCGTGTGCGAGGCTGGAGCGCGAAGCGGCATCACGGAGGCGAACCCCCCGGAGGCGCCAAACCGTTCTGGACGCAGAGCCGCAACGAGGGGCGCGCCAGAAGACGTCTCGGAGCGCGAACGCCCACCGCTCCCGGCGCCTGCCGCATGGACACTTGTTTCGAAGCGACCAGGTGCAAGGGCGAGCTCACCGTTTACGTGTATCCTCCGGAGGGACCGGCTTCTCCTTCGTATAGAAAACTTTTGTCGGCGCTCAGGCAGTCTCGCTACGCCACCGATGATCCGGCGAAAGCCTGTCTCTTCGTATTGGGAATAGACACTCTCGATCGCGATCCACTCTCTCCGGACTTCGTGCACAATGTGCAGCAGCGGCTGCAGCGGTTGCCCTTCTGGAACGGCGGTCGCAACCACGTCGTGTTCAATCTGTACTCGGGCACCTGGCCCGACTACGCCGAAGAGGCGCTCGGATTCGATCCCGGTCACGCGATTCTGGCGCGAGCGAGCGCTTCCGTCGGAAAATTTCGTCCCGAGTTCGACATTTCGCTGCCGCTTTTTCACAAACAGCACCCGGAGAAAGGAGGCGAACAGGGCGCCGCCGTCGCTAACAATTTTCCCGCCGACAAAAAGTATTTACTAGCTTTCAAAGGCAAGAGGTACGTTTACGGTATCGGGAGCGAAACGCGCAATTCTCTTTGGCATCTGCATAACGAACGCGACCTCATCCTCGTCACCACTTGTCGACACGGAAAGTCTTGGAGGAATATGAAGGACGAGCGTTGCGACGAGGATAACCGCGAGTATGACAGGTGAGCGATCAACCTCTAGATAGTTTCCCGCGTTGACGTTTGTAATTTAAGACCGCACTCGAACCTGCGCGGTTTCGTTGTAAATACGGCGAGTTAGAGCGTCGCATTCTCGCATTCGAGAATCGTCTCCGCGCGTCGCTCTCCCCGCCGGCGTCCTCGTGTCGGCTGTCACTTTGACGTTTGCGCGACTTTAGCGCTCCTAGCGGACAAATACGCACGACTCTCGCTAACTTTTGTTTCTACATATTTTCATTTTTTTTTAATTTTATAAAATTAATTTATTATTAATGTTATTTGTATTAAAATCGATCGGTTTCTATATTTTTATTACGAAACGATAAAACATTATAGTTATATTTTTTTAATAATTTGATTTTCAATTTCGTAAAATATTAGCTATATGGTACTTAAAATTATCGCATGCACATATTATATAAGTAAATCGTAACCAAAAACGGCTCGTTGAATTTTATTTTTAAAGGTGATAATAAAATTTCAGTTTGAATATCGCTATTTCGAAAAAATTCGCTTTAACGATAATTATAATGACGCGACATAATGTTGCAGCTTATATTTTTTTTTCTGGAACAAAAATAAACTACGTAATTATATATAGTTATGACTTATATCGAAATTGAAATCTTTTTTTACAATAATTTAATTATTATTTTAAGAACTGTATATTTAATGTTTCTTAAAATTTTCACAGATGGAAAAAAAATCGTACATCCCGTTGATATTAAATAAATTATAGTTATTTAGAATAATTTGCACGAATGCGCAAATAAAATATATTTTATATAAATGTACAGTCGATAATATGTAGTTGTGTTTTAATGATGTTATTATAACTGACAAGGCCAAAACGAGGCGTACTATTACTATTGTGATAATCATTAGATTAGTAATGTAATTGGATTCGGATTGTTTGCGTTTGTTCAAAAATTGTTTTAATAAAAAGTATAAGTTGTAATATTTTTTTTTATCTGTATTGTGTTATTCAAATTAAATTATATATACATACACATATATATATATATATATATATATATATATACACACACACACACACACACACACACACACACACATATATATATATATATATATATATATATATATATATATATATAACTAATTATTTAATTTTCCTCGATTAAATAATTTTACTTTTCAGATATATCGCTACGAATGTTTATGTTTACATAATAAAATATTTATTTGAATATTAATATTAATGATTCATTATTAAGATATAAACGATAGAATTTTATATGTAAATTGTTTAATGTTATAGTTTGTTTTTTGTAGATTTTTTCTTTCAATATTTATTACAATAATTTATGTGAGTAGGAAAAGTTCTTTTTTTTTTAATTTACAACCGTAATAAATATTATATTCGGCTACTTTATTTTACGAGTGTTATTTTATTTGTTTTTATTAGCGATTCATCGGTTGCATTAAAATATATTATTTTATTACACGACACGAACGATTTGTTCGAATGCGTATTATCAGATTAGGGATTTGGATTGTGTGCCTTACGCATAGATATTAAATTAAAACGATAAATTTTCCCAATATCGAGGCGCGGAAAAATAATATTTGCTTTTCCTTTTTAGGTTTGTAAAGATGTATTATTAGTGGGGAGAGTTCCACTTCAAACATTATGGTTAGCCAACGAATTAACTTTGTGTAAAACAAATATTTACTCATCGGTTTGTGTCGACTTGCACAATATATGTACTTTTGTGACCAAATTTTTCGATGCTATAGCCAGATACTATTATTTTACTAGTTTAATATAATTTAATTAAAACTCTTAATAGTAAATTAAATTTTTAAGATTATTTTCATTTATGTACAATGTAATATATAATTCTACAATGCCGTTTATTTATATAATGTTTTGCATTTTTATTTTTATATTTATACTATTTTTGATTTAGATAACATCGAAACATTTTAAGCCTCCGATTTTATTTCTAAAGTGGTATTTTTAATTTCGTTGTGCGGAATGTACGACGTTTTTCGTGTGAAAACAGGTTTACTGCTGGAAAATTGTAAGAATTCTTTTGATATGTATTGCTGAAAAATATTTTCTTCGAATAGACAATTTTGGATTTCATATAACATCAAATTCTTCCTGAGATTATTACATATCACATTTATATATAAATATATACATTTCTTGTATTAAAGTAATAAGTTAATAATGTGGTTACAATCAAACGCGAGATTTCTTATATTTTACTTTGAAATCATTTTTAATGCTAATTCCGTTGATTTTTGTTTAATTTACGTTGAAGATGAATTTTATCTAAAAACTTGCAATATTTATAGAAAATGTGACGATTTTTTTTTAGTTTCAGTTCTTCTTTTTTTCAAGGATCTCTTCAACCCTATTTTGAAAATTGAGTCAAGTATCTCCTCTTCAGTTTCGGATGCTATCTTAACAAATTTCGGAACGTGTTTTTATGTAAATTTAGTTAAAACTCTTCAGAATTAATTGAGTGATCGACGATCGACCAAAGTTGGAAACGTCGGCTTTATTTTGATATTATTTTATATATCTTCTCGGAAATTCTATTTTTTTCCGTTGAAGTTTCATTATTTAAGCTATCGATTTTATACTTTGTTCCTTTTAAAGGTTTGATTTTAATCAGACTTTATTTTATTAATATATGTTTTCTGGATATTCGGCATTTTCATTTTATAGCACTTTTTTAAACGACGTTTATTCATTTTATCGTGAAATAAATTGATTAAAAGTAAATTCAAATTAATACAGGATAGTAACTAAAGAAAATATTATTTACTCAGGTGATCGTTGTGAATGAATCGTATTTTATGTGCTTAATTTAATTTCGGATTTCTCAGAAAATAGAAGAAATTGAATATGGGCATATCGAGGAGGTTGATTATTTCTTGTTTATTTGACAAAGATCTTTCTCGTCTTTGACCCTTAGGGCTGAACACGGCCCTAAGCTCATATATGAAGGGTAGATATTCTGCTCATGTTTAATCACCCTTCCTCTAGAATTCTCTTTTCGTATCCAACATTACAAGAAATGTCTACCGAAAACTGTCATATGTGTGTCGTATAATATGTATAAATCGAATATATATGTATGGGTTTGTCCTTTTCGTTATAATGTACGAATCTAATATTGAATCACACGGATGTGTCTCTGTGAGTTTTGTCACTTTTCATTAAAACACATTTCTTATATTATATGTTGTTTGAATTTATCAAAAAATATGTCATTTTATCTTAATTGCTTATAGTTTTTTCGATTTCTTCCAATACTTATAATTAGCAGTATATTTCTGTTAAAAATGATTGGTAAAAATAATTTATAAGATGTTTCACAGACCCGTTTATATATATATATATATATATATATATATATATATATATATATATATATATATATATATATATATATATATATATATATATATATATATATATATATATATATATATATATATATATAAGTCTTTATATCTGTTTATCGTTCGTTAACGATTAACTATGATTGAAATTAATTTTTACGAAAGTTTTCGGACTGTTAATTATAGCGTTTGTATATAAGAAATTATGTACACATCAAAATGAAATTATGGTACATTTATTTATATCAGAAAAATGATCATTTGGTATTAAATATTAAACTTCTAATTTTATTATAAGATTTTCTTTAATATATTTGTTCATTTATACGAAATGAAAAGAAAATGGCCGGCAAATCTCGTTTTTTTTTTCTATTCGCATTTCGTTTTAAGTGGAGGCCGTTTGACGGCGCGCAAAACGGCGCCGCTCGTTTTTCACGCATAAAATAGGTCCTATTACTTTACAAGCCGCACTTTCCACTCGTTGTCGTCGTCTTCTTCGTCGTCGAGGGTTAGGACATTTATTTCGTATGTGGGGTGCCTGCCGTGTCGTCTCGTCAAAAATAAAAAAAAAATGTCTAGTTTTTCCACGGCGTAAGCTCGTTTCTTTTTACGACAAATTTATTATTTTGCTTTCGTGCCACCGCTGCTGTGTGTGTGTGTGTGTGTGTGTGTTTAACGGTTTTCCCGTTTTCCGTCCGAAACGCTCGCGTTCCGCTTTTCCGGCATTTCCCTTTGCCGCTTTCGTCTAGTGATTTTTACGATGCGAATGACAAATGCCCTTTGTATATTTTCTTGACGTTTTAGTGAATTTATGGTGACGTTTCTGATTCGGTTATCCAGTCAAATTTCGCTAAGTGGAGACGTTTGGGCGTTCGCGATATGGCCTCACCGTTTTTCCTTTTCCTATGCTAGCGTAATGGCCTCATGTGAGTTTTGCGTTAGGCTCGTATATAAATAAGGCTATTTGTCATTCTCGCCTATTTTCAATGTGTTTATTTTTTTTTTCACCCACTCCATATCGCATTCTCGAGGGGTTTTTATGCGTACTACTTTGTTACGTGTTTCTAGGGATCATTACTTCGTCGGTAGCGCTGTATAATGTAAGAATTTTTGGAAGTTGACATTTCCTGATTTGTTGTTGTGCTTATGTATATTTACAAACATTCGAATATATGGTATATATATATATATAAAGATGTTTGTCGCAATGACGTGCGTTTGTGTAAAAATCTTTTTGTAAAAAACTTTCGGCCCCACTCCCTTAAAAAATAAAGTAAATGAAAAATAGATCCTAAACGTTTAAAAATTTATATTATATTCAGACCTATTAAAATAATCTACAGCGAAATTAAATTGAATATTTTGGTGTATTTTGAAATATTCATATATAAGTCTCTAATAATAGATATATTTTTTTAAATATCGTGTTTCAATTTTGGAGTATTTTCAAAAAATATTGAAAAATATAAAACATATTACATGTCTTGTAAGAAAATATTTATAACTGTAAGGTTTTGATTTTGAAGAAAAAAATGAATCAATTTTAAAAGGGAATCTTTGGTTCATCAAACATATATATATATATATATATATATATATATATATATATATATATATATATATATATATATATATATATATATATTATGTAGTCTATTTTCTATGAATTCCATCAAAATTATTTAAATATTTATTTCATATGTTTACCTATAATATATAAACAAATAAAATTCGGTGTTTATTTTTCGATAGGTATTCAAAAAAGAATTGAAAAATACTTACACGTTCCTTTTTGCCGCAAATATCATAATAGTTTACTTTTTGTTTAAAAAAAAATCAAATATTTTAAGTTGTCGTTATTTATTTTGGCAGAGTTCGTGCAAATATAATTATTTTTGATACATAAGAACAGTACATACCCAACTAGACATGTATATATATAACATATACACGTAAAATACAATTTTTGAACAATTTATTTGATATATAGTACATATTCTATAACAAAATAGTAATAAGATAGATAGCTATATAACACAGATATAGCTTACATTAATTTATAGCTATTTAAAGAAAATTTGACGCATATTGTAATTTTCATTCCATGTCGGAAAATCTTTCTATATACATTAATTTGACTTTTCGAAAATAAAATGTGTGTACGGAAGACTTATGTGTATTAAGATTATTTATAAGACGAATTATAAACGATGTATTAAAATAAAATTTCATTATTACATACATATAACACAAATTCGAGGATACATATTGAAATTTAATTTTAACGTTGCCTGAGTATATTGTTCGGCACGTGCCGGGTAATACACATTTCGTGTTTCGTCACGAGACAGGTGATTTACGTCGGATAATAAATAGGTAATCTTTTGTAATGTCTCTCCGCGGTAATATATCTCGGGGCATTGTTGCCGTCGGTTGCCATTTTCCCGGAAAATTTTGAACCATCTTTCATTAAGCGCACGAAAAACGGGTCAAGGACCAGTGAAAAGGAACGACGGACGGGACGAGGATATAGATAGATAGCTTGTACGCTTTCTTTTTTTTTTTCATATTTTCCTTTTCCAGTCCTCACCCTTTTCCCGACGTGGCACATCGGACCCGGTCGTGTTGTATACGAAACGGGATAAATTGCTATGCGTTGTGGAAGTTTAATTTGTTCTCGGTTCGCGTGTCCGACGTATTAAAAGCGTTACCAAAACGCATACGAACAAAGGGCGACGCGAAGAAAGGGAGCTTTCATCGTAGTCATGAAAGATTTCAGTCGTAAATTGACCGTTTTCAACTTTTGCACACGTGTAAATAAAACGCTATAACGTTACGTGATCGATCTGAAAATTACTTTTCATATCTCATCCGTTTGGTATTACGAACCTACATATGAATATATATATATATATATATATATATATATACATACATATACACACACATATATATATACATATATATATATATATATATATATATATATATATATATATATATATATATATGCATTTTTTCAAATTAAAACAGTTGGTTGATTAAATTCATTTACCTTTATGGAATTGTTCAGAATTCAAGAATTCGAATCTGTATTTTTGTATATTTCAAAGTATGGTATAAAATTAATATATAATTATAATATTAAGATTTCTCGTAAAATAGTATTTATGAAGATTGGACGCAGTCTTAGCGATTGGACTCAAAAAATCAAATCAATCCTGTATCACTGATTTAATTTAAGATTTATATATTATATATAATTGGTTCTTTCAGCATAATTCAAATTATTTATATAAAAAATTATAAATAATGTTCAAATATATCACAAAAAGAAAAAAAATCATATATAGAAAATTGTATATGCTTTTTTTGTTCATTAAGCTATTAAAAACTTTTTATTAAAAATATTTTGAAATAGTATTTATTAGGAAAAATATATATATCGATTGATTAACACTGATTGAAGATAAATAAAGATAGTATAATTTTATTTAAAGTAAATATTATAATTTACACATGTAAAGTTTGCGATGTGGTAAACTTGTTGCACAAATTTTGCGGCAAATGACGACGTTGTTCAATTATTGGAAAATATTAGCGTCGGCGCCGTGCTGCGAAAATCAATTTCCCCTGGATGGAGTTTTCCATTCGGAAATTTGTAAACGTGTTCGGTTTGAAAACGGGAGGGGGGGGGGCAGTTGTTATATCATATTTTATATATCAAGTTCGAGTGAGACGCTTTATTTAGCCGAGATTGCCGTAATAAATTTAGATATAGGACAAAACGAAGGGATCACTTCGACCCGGTTGCCCGTTAAGTTTTTCCCGAAGCCTATGTCGACGTGGCTCCGTGCGATTTTCATGCAGCCCTTAATTTATGTTATGGTTCTCGTAAAAATACAAATTAGGCGGGAGGTTGTTCGCTAACAAGCCCCTCTTTTTCCCTTATTCCCGATTTGTCAGGTGGATGGGTGGACAAGTTATTGCTCGTTTATCCACCCGTTCCAAACGAATCCTGTCCCTCCATCTCCCGACGAATATCCATCCCTTTTTATAAAATTAATGTATTCCCGTCATGATTATGCCTCGTTTTGGCAATAATTAATTCGCGCCGAGAAAATATCTAACGGCCAAGATTGACGTATATATATATATATATTAAAGATTCTTTATATAGTCCATTATAAATATAAATATTTTATATTTTCTTTTTGAATATTAATATTTCGTTATCATCCTTATTACCTTGTTTTTCTGTCTTGACGATCGTTTCTTATAAATTGAAAGTCGGAATAATTATTTTCGGCGACAATCGAGGCAATTTGTCAAGCAATGTCATAATGGCGATATTCAACCCTTTTTGGACGTTTTCTGTAAGGTGTGGTCGTAATTTTAGCGGCATATGCGACTGATGTATTCTCTTATCATCTATTTATATATATATATATATATATATATATATATATATATATATATATAGATAGATATATATGTATTTGAGTAAGTACCTTTATCATTTTTTGCGGAAACATCATGTGCGATAATCGTCGTCTGTGAAATGGCTATTTTGAGAACGTATTTCATGTGTGTTACTGTTTTTGATCTTTTTTATTTTGGATTCAATTGGAATAAAAAAAAAAGTTTATTTTAAAAATAGTTATTTTATGGTTTTTGATAGTCAGTTTAAAATATCATTCTAAATATATATGTTATAAATATTTTTTTTCGCATTAAAATATCTTTCTGTATATATGAAATCTTTGATATATAACACCCGAGTGTTATAAATATTATTTTAGATTTTTTTTTTTAGAAACATCCATTTTTTCACATTTTATTATGTGGCGTTAATATATATGTAAATATAACACTATTGGAAAATTTTCTTTCCTAAATATTGTATTTATCGTTGTAAATCAGATAATAAATATACATAGTATTTAATAAAATGTATTTACTTTCATTATAATAAATATATAATATAATAATTAAATAAACTTTTCAAGGTAAAATGTTAAATTAACAAATATAATATGAAACTTACATAAATTTTGAGAGATTACCATTTAAAAAAATATGTTTGCGATATAATATATATTTTTATACTAAAATTTCGCAAATTATTCGAACTGGGTATATTAAATATATCGTATTATTTTAATGTTCAAAGTCATAATATAAATATTTTCCTTTAATTAATAATTATATTTATAGTATTAATTAAATAACGTGTTAGAGATAAAGCAGGCTCGAATACTTGCGTCATCTCTTCGCCTGTGATAATTGAAATTAATCACTCTGATAACACAAATGTGATTCTATATTATGTAATATTATATTAAACCAAAATAATTTAATATCAATTATTATTATTATTATTATTATCTATACTAGAATTACATTATATTTTGACTAAAATTTTCGAATTCATGTTCTCGCCCAATTTACCGTAGTATGCGACATAAAAATTAAACGAACGACATTTTCACACAATTATGTAGCAATTGCAATTGAGTTTCATGCAATCACCGACTTCTAATCTGCAGATTTTAAGAGATATACTCCGATGCATATAAGGCTAGGTTGGTTAGCGTGTTGCGTCATCGGCGACAATGAGCCCAACACGTCTCTACAATGTGTCGTACGTTGGATATTCGAGGAAAACCCCCTCAGTTTTAAAGGCGATAATTAAAACTTTGCCTCGCAACACGCCTCATCTACTAATTACGTTATTAAAACTAGCGCCGCGAAGAAAACTTCAATGCGAACGGCTTGAGAGTTTCTCCCTCATCCTATCCTATTATATATATATATATATATATATATGTATTTTATACATATATAGAAAACACTGGAAAGGGAAAAACTGCCATCGAAACTTCGTACGTAAATGTTAATTTTTAAAGGAGTTTCTTACGGCGCACCACTTGGATTAGTTCGAGTTTGCTTTTCACTTTTATTGTTCGAGCTTTAGAACCGTGTGCCGATTGCGGTTTTCAGCACGTATTTGTCATTATAAAAATCTTCCACGGATTTGTTCGGTAACAATCTTCGCGGTCTGTTATTTTTCTTTTCTACGTGATAATAAAACGTAAAGAATTTTTACTATTTTAAACTTAGTAATTTTTCTTTGAAAAATGTGTTTAGATAGCGTTGCATCGCTGAAGACGTTTATATATAAAACGTAAAAACAATAAACTTCAAAATAGATATTTTATATATCAAGATAAATAGCGTTGAATGTATTAAAACGATGTCCTTTTTATACGATTTTTATCGTATTTTTCCTCCATCCAATAAATTTTCTGAAATTCCGTTTGGTCTCAACACACTAAAACAATTTATTTTATGGGGTATAATAGCCAGAAATGGGTTTTCTGCGTAACTCCATTTTGCTTGGTAACGCACATATTATATACGTATATCTGTAATTGTTTTTCTTCATATCTCAAAGCATTGTCCTGAGCCTTCCACTCGGTTTTGCGCAGTTTTTACCATTTATCAATCGTTAAATTTGTAAGTGGAAAAAATCTTTTTTTTTTTTTTTTGAAATAGTAGAAGCGAAACTATCGAGGCATGTTTTTCCCATTTTCTCCATGTTGCGCATTTAATGCTTAGATAGTCTGTTAGCATTGTCTGAAACGCAATGCCTGAAAGGGCAAGCGTTTTATGACCTTGTTAGCAAATTCGTCCCAGTAAACACGACTCGGTTTATTGCTAATTTTATTTCGGCTTATTACTTGTGGGTGGCGGACGCTCGTTAAAAAGCAGATAAATGCAACCGGGGACACAACAGCGGATAATAAAACTCGCTAAATTCTCCTCAATTATTATTACTATTGAAATATATAAGGGTGTAGAAAAAGGGGTGTGCAATTCTCATATTGACGATTTTCGGACGACTCCGGGCAAAAGCGGCGCACACTTTGTTTTATTGCTTTTTTATGCCGATTTTACGAGGCGTAACCGCACAGAATGTATTTTGGGCTTTTAACGATACTATGTTTTGGTGTTGTGAGCTAACCTATATACGTGTATCTGTAATAAATGTGGATTGAGTATTAGCAAAAGTGAAGGTAAAACCTTCTATTATTTTTAATTATTATTCCGAATACGTCGCATTTTGCATTCAATACATTTTCAGGTTGTTAAATGTGACCGAGAAACGACGTAAAAATGACTTTAGTCATGTGTTATATCTGCCTTTCAATTTACATATATTGTATATTTACTTCTGACTAAATATGTTTTATGAAATAGAACTCAATTCCCGATTTTAATCAGTTGTAGAATTTACAAAGTATTTTAAAGATTGTATTTGATTTTATGTAGTTATAAAATGTGTTTAAGATTTTTAGTTATTTAATAATTCAATTCTTAAATTGTGAATGTATTATATATAATGAATAAATATAATGTTTTTTGTATAAAAAAATAAGAAATGATAGTTATATTCTTTTTTATAAATTATTTGAGATATATTCTTAAGAATCATTGATATATAAATAAAAATTCGATCTATTCATTTTATGATTTCAATTTAAATATGCATGTAAACACTTTTCCCGATAACTTTACGCGAAGCGAAACCGAAAATCCAATCGTAAAATAGAATAAACTATTATTGCTTTCTATGAAAAATCCCTATTGCTATCATACATTACACACACATAGCGTAAAACGTCGAACGGAGTATACTCGTTTTTATTTCAACTCTTGTATCTTTGAATAAAAATGAGTTTGTTATTTGAAGCGTGGTTGTAGCACAAAATTGTTTCGTTAACATAGTGCTTGAAAAAAAAAATAATAATAAAAGAGCGGAAAAAAAATGTTGGCGAAAGCGTTTCACAAACAAACCGAATTTTGCTATGAGCATACTTTTTTTTAAAAAACTATTTTCCGAAATTACGCAGCATAACATGTTCGAGCTTATTTACATTATAATATGGCGAGTAATTTCATATACAAGTTCAAGAATAATAATATGCAAAAAAAAAAATATCAATAAATCATCGATTAACTCTGAATATTCATATGGCTAAATCTACTATTGCATTTATTCCAATTGTGGACATGGAAGATTGTTGCCATGTAATGCGCACATTTTGTATGCAAAATTATCTGGATGTGCAAAATGAGTAGTAATTTAACACTAACTACTAACATACGTATACTAGTCGCGTTGTGAAGCCTTTTTAGTATGCTGTTGATAAAACAATGCTGACGACAAATTGCAATTGCGAGCGGTTCTCTACTTTCGTCTATCGTGTTTAATGTATTTCAAGTTATTTTTATATTACAATTTTCATTTTTAGCATAATTTTGATGGTTAATTATCTATATTTTGAACATCTCAATGTTGGTAAGAGACCAATCAGAAAAATCGCATATATATTTTAATATAAAATATATCAACTGATATGACAAGTCCTTTAATAAGAAGTAATATAAGTTTGAGGGTTAAGTGGGCGATTTGTTCCTGGAAAAAAATTAAACGAACGCTTCGCAACTCATAAACGAATTGTATTCGAAATGACTTGTATGCCATTTATTCGAAATAATGTAAAACACGAAAGTCGATGACTAACTATAAAATTTGCAACATTTTATATTTGCAAATCATGTTCCGTGTTAATAATGCAACATAGCGACGTACGAATATACGCTGCATAGTTATTTTGTAAACGCTAAAATGTATTCTTCAAACAATTCACGCTTTGTTTTCGCTATAAGCGGATATAGTTTCGATTCCTTTTACAAGTATTCGTATTGGCGACGTCTGTTTTCGTGTCGAAATGTCGACACCGATGCAAATGGAGAATTACAACTGGATCACGACTGGGTCCGTTGACATTTCTCAAAATCGGCATGCATTACGTGAACGGACAGGGCTGGTTAGCCGTAATAAAAAAAAAAAGGGTTGCTGTGTTTATAAGTTCGCGTATTTTGGTCATGTAATGCGATCGTATTCATTAGAAAAAGACCTGATGTTTGGTGTAGTCAGAGGTAAGAGACGTTCAGGATGCCAAAGAACATGGTGGCTTGAAGTTAGATTAGCTGACAGATGTCGTACAGAATCTGATAAAATAGCCAATAGTCAAATACGACACAATGGTTGATTATTATTAAGTTGATGAAAGTTATAAAGTGCACTTTTTTCATTAATTTATTTTGGATAGTTTTTTTTCGATGTTTTATATTTTTGTTAATTTATTAATTTTTAATTATTATTTTAATAATTTTCGCAATCTTTTCTTGTTTATGACTTATCAAAGTCCTTTCTGGAATTCCGCGGCATGCCATTGCCTTATAGTAAAACTCTTTTAACATAGCTCTCTTGTGGGAGCCAAATTTTCCTCAGTATATAGAAGGGTTGCCTTTGTAACTTATAACATGACGCGCATACTTTTTAAAGGTATTTCGTTACATCTATGTCGAAATAGCTAAAGAGCACTGATATATTTTATATGCTATAATAAAATTAATGTTCATTAGCTAATTTAGTATCGTTTTATTTATTTATTTATTTTTTTAATAAAATCATTAGTATACAATGTTTGTATGATTGGCGTAATCTATTTGCCATTTAGACGATGTTAAAATACTCTTAATTTCACCATTTGCTTATTGTTCACGTGTTGCCATTGTCGTTTAGGAGCTTTGTTCGGTTTGGATCGTAATTTTGTTTCCATCTTCGCCTTTTGCCCGACGCCGCGTCCTTCTCGTATCGTTTTTCGTCGCCATTATTGTGCGCATAAAACTTATGAAATATGGTTATTGTGTGAACGATACGCGCACATGCCAAAGGTTAAACTTTTCTTCTTTTATTTTTTTTTTCCTTTCTTCTATTTTCATTTTTTTTCTATTTTCAAATATTGAAGCCTAGTGTCTGTATTGAGATAAGATGTTTTTGTTCTTTATTCGAACAATCATTATTTTTTTTATTTAAAATGTAGTGTTACTGAGTAATTATTATAATTTTATTCAATTATATATTTGTGTATATTTTTTGCATATTGAATAAAATAAAATTAATATGTCAATATTTATTAAACTTAATTATGTTTTCCGTTTCGGGTCTTCTTGCGTATCCGTCAGATGTTATTGCTTTTTCGATAATATTATCCGTGCGAACTATATTTCAACCCTTCCTAATAGGGGTTGACAAGTAGTTTTTATTATTACGAATCATCCGGGATAAGAAAACTTTGATAACGATAAGGATGATTGATGGTGTTATCCTATCATTTGTCCGAGATGCGGAAAATGGGCAAAAAGGTGGCGGCCTAGCGACACTGGGCATTATTATTATAGTAGGTGAGCTGGACGCGTTTAGTCTTCATAAAATAATACGTATGACACGTTTATAGGATACATTACAATTTTATTTTTATTACTGGGAGAAAGGTTCATGACGTAATATATTTTTGTCGTCGTCACGGAAATGCTGCGTTATTTCCGGTGGAAAACGCCGAAAATTCAAACCGTGACCGAACGAACGTTACATCGGCACGTTTACTTTTGTGTATAATCGTAACACTTTGATTCTTGCATTTTACGAGAAAAAAAATTTTTTTTTGCACTAGCATTATTTCAATTGAAAAAAAGGGCCATGGAACGAGCGTCAGAATTGCTTCACTGGTGCTTATGAAGCCTTTAAAAAGCGAATGTATACAATCTTAATAAAAAAAGAGTGAATTTCGATCTTTTCACAATCAATTTGTTTTAATGTTCGACATAATATCCTTTTCACGTGTCGTTAATGTCTGCGTATTCTTTGTCAGTTATTTTTTTTTCCACTTTTATCTTTAAATTTTCTCGCCCGCACCTTCGATTTATTCAATGCGATCGTACGCAGATAGATTTCATCTAATTTTGCAAGCCTTATATTTTTTTCTGATATCTACGTAATATTTATTGCTCGAAAAATGTGGTATATAATTTGTCAGCAACGATTAGTCGGTTTTACGAAAATGTTCTTTAATTACGAGACTTGTTAAAAGGCAAATTATATCTTGGAACAGGAAATTGTTTAACTCGTAATCTCCCTCTTTCTTTTGGGACATGTAGAAGGCAGAATGTTAAGGGTAAAGCGGTTGGAACAGTTCAAAATTGTGCTGAATTATATATTTATGAATAAGCTCGTAGCTTTTCCTAGTCTTTCGTCACTTTATATATTGTATACAACGGTCGTAGATGTATGGCTGTAAAAGATTCTACACGTGCAAGGTTGGTTGTTTGCGAAAGTTTTGAATTTAATTAAAATAATAATGTTCAACCGTTCCCTTGTCGGCGTAATACGAATGTGCACCGGAATACATCAAATATAATATAATTCGTTCTCTTTCGGTCAAAAAGTTTCAAAAAGTTCAACAGCAATTCTATTTACCTCTGAAAGTTTCTAAATTTAAAGTGTAAATGAATAAAATAACAGCTTAATGTTTCGACATTTATGAAACGTTTTATAGAAATTTTATTGAATTTATGAAGTGAATAAGTAATTATTTTTTAAAGATAATTTATATTTTCGATTAAATATTCATGTTGTTTAGCACTCGTAATTATGGAATTTTAAATTACGATCTGCGTATTCTTATATAAAAAACGAATTATATTTTTAATGCCCACTTCATTTCAAAACAAAAGCTCGACCTCGTAAGGCAATTAAAACATAACCAAAACGTTTTTCCCCTAGAAGAAAACGTTTTAATAAATTAATTACCTCCTTGACTTTAATTTCGCATTCTTATGAATAACAAAAAAGGTTAGGGCAATGGCCATAAGGAACGGAAGAGGTATGGGTGAATATGAAATAAATACATGAAGCGATTCATTTGCATTTGTAACGATAATGTTTGTATTTATAGGATTTTCGTGATATATGCTAATGAATGGACTCTATTAAATGTTGAAAACGTAATTTGCGATTTTCGAACGCGAACAACTTTGGCCCTTACTTAGTAGCTTCGACTAGTAGCAAGCAAACGGGACCTTGATCCCTAAATAACTCTGTGACATTTGGGTTAATCGCTAGGGTAATTTTCGAAATTGGCTATTTCCAGTTTCGCATAGTTTCTGCTAAACAATCGCTTTTTCTCCGTGTTGACTAGTTAAATGACTTTCTACCTCACTTCCTCCTCATCCGTGTTTTTTATTATACGGCATTGGAATTTTGCTCTTATTACTTGTGCTTACCTCTGAACAACAATTGGATAATAACCAAACGGTTTTACATATTGGTTTATTGAGCTCTCCTATAGTCCTATTTGACATTGGTAGTTAATATTTTACCGAATATAAACCGTGTGCGTTAATTAAGTTTTCAAACGAACAATAGGTGCTATGGATGAATTATGATCATTATTATAATCGAATTTTCTTTTACCGGAAAAGATAAAGGATTGGTTATGTTGACCGTAGAAAAAACAAACCACAGCTTGCAGTATATTTCCGTTGGATGTTATTTATGCGTGCACATCCCAGAGTTAAAAATTTAAAGTGACCAAGTGAAATTGTGGTCCCGGGAAAATTCCCATTTGGGACCGAACCGTAGCTCTAATTTTCTTTGTTTTACGTTTAATTGCTTTTTTGTTGCGTTTTCCACACTGATGAATATCGGACAAAATTACACGTATGCTCATAATCCCAATGCGACATTCTTGTTTTCTGTTCTGTTTTTGTTTGTTTGATATATATATATATATATATATATATATATATATATATATATATATATATATATATATATATATATTGTGTTATACTTATTTACCTTAGATCCGTTAATTTTTACAACGTCGCTAATGAATTAGCTAATGTTAAAGCATTGGCGGCTTCATTTCAGTCAATGAACGTCGCTGAACCTTTGGCTCGAGCTCGCATCTGGGGGATTATTTTTAATTCGAAAGGATCTGAAACAAAATTTACGGTTGCTGTAGCTTTATTTTATTTACGGTTCAATGTTGTCGTTAATCTGTAACTAGGTTGTGCTGTCGTGTTTGGTGACCCGTGCGACATCCGCTTCCGGTCCCGAAGTCTATGAAGTAGACGAAACCCTCATGGAAATACTCATACGATGTTCGAAATTGGTATAGGGAAACCCAATTTCCTATTTGACAACGTCCAATATCGAAACCGTAACTGTCAAATATATTATTACTTAATCATATTGAAATAATATATTTATTCATAGAAATGTTTTGTCAATTTTAAATACGTTTATTAAAGTTTTCAACGTATTCGAACGTTAAAACGTCACCGTCAAACGCCAAACGTATCATTATTTTAGATCAATGCTAAATGATTTTTACAATTCAAAATATCCATCATTCATATACGGAAGTGAATTTTTTTACAATATATTTTGATATAAAATATTTCAACATATAACATTCAATTTTATTTGGATTTTGACGGTACACAATTTTGCGTCAAACAATTCTTTTTGCCACCATAATTTAAATACTTTTTTATGTTGTTTTTTTTAAGTTTTAAATTCATTTTAATCTATATATTCATTTTGTATATAGATAATTATTTATTATTTAATTTTGTTTTTTCTTAGTTATTAATTAGTCTTTTTTAATTGTATAAAAAATAATTAATGTAAAAATGGTGCTGTTTGAATTTTTTTTCAAATTACTAAGTAATTCATTGCTAAGAATGACATCTATATTAAAATATAATATTTTTGAACTTTCAATAATTTCACTTTTTTTTTTAAATATATTGTTATATATCTATTAATTTATTCACGTGGAAATGTATTACAATTATAGTTTTAATGAGACGTTTTTAAACCTTTATAAATACTGAAGATATGAACGAATTCGGATTAAAAAAAAAAACGCTTTTTTTAAATTGGACCTGAGTAACGATTTTTCTCCCGTAAGGAATTCGGTAATTGGAGTTTAGGACACTCCCTTTATATATGCGTAACGAGCGATGTTAACGTTTTCTCAAATTTATGTCTCGTATAATAAAAGCTTCATTAGTACGATCGCAAATTATCTCTTATTCAAATCGAATTTGCGTCATTCGTTATTATTGTTCGATATGAATAAAAAATTAAACGTAGAAACTTCGATCGGGGGGCGGATGTGGGTTGAAAATTATTGCGGTAGACCAACGTTTAATTGTGAAACGATGCGTGAATGCAAAAATTATACGTTCGCTATTTTCTTCGTAATTTTATATAATTTTTTAATAATTATGCCATATACATATAAAACGTGGATGCCGTCTATTGTTATAATTCATTTTTAAAGGTTTTGACGCCGTTATTTCAGTATAATTATTGGGCAAAAATTTATTAAATTATATTCCATTAGTAATTTTCTGATGTCTAGTAAAAATAATTATGTATTTTAAAAGCTTTTATATTATTAAATAAGCGCAGTTTATCGAGGTTACTCTTATTATTTTATATTTTTAATGTTAATGTTTAATAATATTTTTATAACTTTATTTTTCCAAATACTAATGTGTTAAAATTATGTATCTATTCATATTAATATAATTTTCACTACAGTTTAGTTTATTGAATATCTTTTCATTCATTAATAATTTGTTGTGCTTAAGTGAAATTATTTTCATAAAGTTTAAAATAATAATAGCAATGAATATCTAAATTTGTAATAAATTTCAGTGTCTTTATTATTTTATAATATTAGATACGAAATTGAAAATGGGAGCAATATTGAATATTCATTATAACTAATACTATTTTCGAATAAGTTAATAATGGAAAATTTACGTAGTATTTTCATTTATGTATATTAATTTATGATTGATTTTATAAAAATATTAATATTGTATTTCAGTCTTTATATATAATCAATAATGTATTAATTTTTGAACTTTTTATTATATTTATTTAATTAAAATATATTTTTAGCAATGTATTTTAAGCTTTATTTTGTGTACGATAATTAATTTTGGTTTTTTTTTTTATATATATTCATTAAATTGTTATCACGAAAAACGCTTCATTTCAAATTATTTTACACATATGTATGCATTTACTAGTATGTAACAACATATTTTTATTATCGTTAACCGTACAATAGTAGAGGTATATTATTATATTAAAAGCATGCTAATACAAAAACCACCTTCTTAATGGGTATGAGGTTTTGCGGGTATATGCATTATGATATTAAATTTCGTTTTGTTTGTCGAATCCACTTTTTTATTTATACCCCCTGCCCTTTAGAACCGCCGTTTTTTTTAACAGTGATTTAGTACATCGAAAAACATTTTTAGATCGTTACCAGAATTAAAAAAAAAATAAAAAAAAAAAAACGAAAGAAAACATACGAAAAAGAACTAATTTGTATTTCGTTTAGATCCGTTTGCCGCATCGAAATTACGACTTTCGGTAAAATAGAAAATTTTGCTACACCCGCCTTAGTCTTATCGCATCCTAGTAATCTTTGCACGTTTATTTAATTTTGTTTGTATCACCGCGTAATTTTGTATATATTTATATATAAAACCGTGGCGATAATTCTTATCGAATGTTTGCTTTTTATACGGTAGCGTAAAATTGAAATCGTTAAAGATACATTACCGGTTTCGTGTTTTATTCGTTGCGTCTATTTGTTGTATTGTATTTATATACGTGTAGATTTTGCGCGTCTTAAATTCCTTGTTTTAGAGCTAATTATATCTTATATTCATATTTTCAGATTATAAATATATTTATTATTATCGAATTATAAAAAAAAAATATTTGTTATCTCTGATCTAATTAATTTTATAATATAATATATTTTCAAGTAAAAATAAAACAATGAATATTTGGATTTATTTTATTGGTTGATGTTGTAAAACTCGAGAAATATGTAGTTTTTGATGAGTGTACTATTATATACATGATTATTTATTTTTTATCATTGTATGATGCATGTTGACTAATTTTCAAAGAATTATGTTTCAATATATATTTTAAATCTATTATTTAAATATCCTCTCTATGTAATGCTCTGTTATTCTATTACAACTGTAATTATAATATCATTATTTTATTTTAAATTTGGATAATAAATATTATACGAGTTTTTACTAGAGAATAAAATAACTATATATTAACTTTTTCATTATAAAGATCGTTTCTCTATTTGTGACATGTGTATGTTTTAACTATTTGATATAATTTAATTGTCAACAATTCGACATCTGCCAAATAAAACATATTGAAATAAAATATTTCAAAATAATTAGAGCGTAATAATTCTAATTATTAATATTAAATTTTATCGCGGTCGAACGACAATTTCCGCGAATAATTCGATCGTCGCGCATTATATTATTGCAGCATGCGCGCGTATAAACCGCTTTTCCGGCGACATTTTGTCGAATTTTCCGCGTTATCATTTTATGTCTATTCTGTGTGAATGTTCGCTCGGTCACACTATTCTTTATCAACCGGTCGGATGGACTGCAACAATGAGCGTTTTTCCTCGCCTTCCATATATATATACAATATATATGTCGGTCATAAACTGTCATTTGTTAACGTCGCTTTTGATACTTTTCCCACGACCTCGTACAATAAATAAATATGTTACAGTTTAACCCGCTGAAGGATGATCGTCTTTGTCTACGTAAAAGGATAATGCGACGGATCTCGGTTATTGTGTCCGGTTTGGTGAGGAATTATTTTGTCGCTTTTGAATGCTAAAATCGACTAATCGTCCTATTCTGTAATTGATGGTTTAAATTATTCATTTGCTTCTTGCAGTTTATTGTCAAGTGTTTATGATAATAGTTTTATAAAGTCTATTTCTATGAAAAAACAAAATTTTATTATTTTTAGTAATAATATAATTTCATTTCACAGTATAATTATCGTTGCTATCAAACTTATATTTTCTCTCCTTTTTGAGAACCATAAAGATTTTGAATTAAAATATTCTTTGAAATACATTCTCAACAGCTGCTACTTTGGTAATTTTGAAAATTTTCCGTTGGTGTGAAAAAATGATAATTTAATGCTGGCGCAGCATTAGGAGAATAAGGTGGATGTGACAGTACTTCCTAATTTAATTATATGATTTTTATTGGAGTATTTTAATACAGTGTCGCCTTGTATTATTATGTTATAGAAAAAGCACGATCTCGGATATTTATAACTAAAAGTCTTTCTTAATCGATTAATTTTAAAACAATAATATATAATATTTTTTTTAAAATATCATTATATTAATAGCATATTAATATAATTAACATGGGTGTTAATGAAAGTAGGTTATTTACATTCGACATCGCAACAATTTCAGCTATTTTTTATTGTATATTTTTTTTTAATCAAAAATACTTTCTAAAGATTGTTGTTTCATAGTAAGTCGTATGTTAACCTCGCGTTCCAATTTTATATATAATTAATTAAATAGATAATTACGACTTGTAAATATATATTATTACTGGTCAAACTCCATGTTTTATGCATTTTCCTTATATTTGAATTATCAATCTATAATTATATAATTCGTGCTGTCCAATTTATTTATTCACATTATATTATCACTTTCAATTTAATAATAAATATTTTTTTTTGTTTCAGGTACCGTTAATTTCATATCATTTTGATTTCGTGCTGCCGTCGACTCGTTTTTTTTTTGGTAGGACTAATTTTTACACTTTTTTCATTCAAAAAAAATCTTTCACGTACAATTTAAGATTGAGAAAATTTTGTCGACTCATAACGACTGCGTATAAAGTTGCGTTCACCCGTTTTTCTTCTCTTTTTTCCATTTTTTTTCTCTTTTTTGAGAGGTTTACCCCCCTCATATTTTTCCTGAAAAGCGCTGTAATAACGTAATCATACTTTCGTATTCATAGCTCCAGGTGGGCGGTAAAGGTGTTCGTCCGGGGGGAGGAGTTGCAGAAAAAAAGTCCATTTCCATCGAAAAGTGACGGTTAAATTAACTGATTTCGGCAACTTGAAAATTCGCCTTTAATGAAATTGTTCATCGGTACGACGACGTTGTACCCTTCCTTTTCATTTTTTTTTCTCTTTTATATTTTTCCCTTTTTCACCGTCTTGTTATGATAATGAACGAAATTTTTCCGCCGTATCACCTGAAAAGGAAATATGGTGCTCGTGATACACTCGAATAAATTTGTCTCGTCTCGTTAGGCCGCGTCTAGACGATTCATCTTCGGCATCTTCTGACCTTTGTTATCTGGTGCGATTCCCTTTTTTTCTGTCTTGTCGTCATAGTGATGATGAACGTTAAGGAATTCGTTCGTATCTAAAGTTCTCTAGAGGCATTTATATAATATATAAATAGTATTCATATATCGGTGTAAGCAGATCCATATTTTATTATTTTGATAATAACTAGTCACATATTAAGTTACGTTAACTAAATTAATTAATGATTAATAATATATAGCCTGATGTTTAAAATTATGTTATTAATTTTCATATTTTGATTTTATATTATAGATTTATTAAATAATATATCTTTATTATAATATTCTCGAAAGATATATAATATATTAATAATTAATATATTTATTGTTTAATTTTGACATTTAGTTTATATCTTCAATTCATCATATAAATTTATCTGTTGATATTTTTCATTTTTTAACAAGACCGTTTATTTTATTGTTTATTCGACACGAGAGACAAGTCATTTCATTAGACTGATTTATATATTTATGGAATAAACGAAGTATCATTGCAAAATGTCAAATGAGATCATATTTTTTTGCTGTGAACAAATTTTAATTACGCTATTCACGTTTTTTGACATGTTTGCTTGGTTCATAATTTTTAATTTATGTTTATTGCACTGAACGATTCTAGTTTTAAACATACAAGACAATTAGGCATGATGTATGACTCTTGTTACTAACAGTTCAAGATGTTGTATTTCGGAGATGACACATTTTCTTTATCGATTGTTTTCTAAATGAAAAATTTCGATCACATATATAACGATATTTTTTGGTTCACTTGATATATAAAATCTTTAATGAAATTTTAATTTGACAATTATAGGATTTTCTCGTTCGTTTACTGAAATTTATAAAATTCGATGAAAATACATTCGTTTTGTATATTCAAAACCGCCACATTCTTACAGAAGATTATGTGAAAAATCCAATTTATTTAGAATTTCATTACCTACTGCTTTTAATTAAATTCTGTTGCGGAATTTCGAGAGCTCGATGAAGTATTTTATGGAACTTTAAGCGGTGTTATTTTCGATGAGACGAAAATTAAGTCGTGAAAAACGTGTATATAAAAGATAAATATTTGGCAGTGGGAATATTGGTTATTTATATATTTTGATGGATATTTTTAATATTTTAATTTAATAACCAAACGCGCGTATATTTTATGAACGTCATAATAAATAATTAATATTGCGCCAGTTATAAACTTCGTTTTTTTATGATTTTTTTTTTATAAAATTGGTAATTTTTAAATCGAAATTATTTTTATATATAAAATAATCTAATTTTCCCAATAAAATTAGATTGATTATTTGTACTCGAGACGTTTTATAGCGTTATTGGTGAATTTTTTACTTCAAACTCAAAATTATTATACAATTAAATTAATGTATGCTTTTATATTTTACCATTTTATATATTTCTATTGTTTCGTGATTTTATATAGAATATATGAATTTATTGAACAAATTTCTAAACCTAAAAAGGTGTTTTCGCCACCATTTCAGATTAAAAAAAAAACTGTATATAGAAATATACAATTGTTTTATCATTCCGTGTTTATAAGGATTATAAAAATTAACTTTAGTAACCCTTCAGGCAAGATTGTCAAGTTTAAACCAAAAAAGTTTCAAAGTTTAAATGCCGAAAATATAGTTTGGTTTGTGGTTACGTGTTTGCGGACTAATTTAAGATAAAAAATCTTATGTCTATTTAAAAGAATGTCATTTTATACTTCATAATATAATATCGTTATAAAGAAATTAATATAAATTGTCATTATCACGCATCGATTGTAAAGTGTTAAAAATATTTGTATACTATATATATATATATATATATATATATATATATATATATATATATATATATATATATATATATATATATATGTATATTATAGAACAGAGATGTACGAAATTCACGGCAATAATTTGTCGTACACGCGAATGGGAAATGGTTTTATCACGTTCGATAAAGTGGAAAGTTTATTGGTGTCCATTACCGTTGCGTATTTGTGTACTTACCGGTAATTTTTTACAAGCTGAGCCTTTCCTATACAATTTTTTTTTTTTTTTGTTCACCTCTACTTTCATTTCTAGCGGCGAGAGTGAAAGAAAGGTCTCTAATCCCTCACCTGGTTCGCTCTCAGCCCTCTTGTTTTTAGCACCTCCACACTACCGTTCCAGGTTTTTCCCGGGATCTCCTTAGGAAAGGAAATATGTTCGCAGGCTTAGTACGCCGCGAATTTATCTCCGCCGGACGAATGGATGGCCATGATTACTTCTGTACCGAGCAAAACCTGCTCCGCAAACGCGACCGTGCAGAGTTTTCCACCGTTCGAACGAAGGGATCGTTTTTCAGTCGAATTTTCACTAATTCGACCGTATATCTCGGGTTCGAGTTTGAAAATTTTTCGTACGAATTCGAAATTTTCTCCTTTCTTTTTTTTCTTTCGATCTCGTATAAAACCTTTTTTTTTTTTTTTTGTGTGCTAATTAACGGCGTTGAAATGTTACTGAAATAAAATTTTATCTATGTGACATTTGTATTGTGTTAACTTAGTATAATACTATATATTGTATCAAGATATAACGCTATCAACAGTTGTTAACTAGTTTGAATATAGATTTCGTAGAATATATATTATATAATCTTTTGTATTTTATATACAATAGTGTTGTATTTTTTTTGTTTGATTTTGATTTGATATACCATGAATTCTGATTTTGGCATAATTATTTAGGTATGAGATTTATAAAAAAATAATGCTATATAGTGTTGGGTTACGATTAAGATTAATTAATTCTGGCGTAGAATGATTGTGGAAAAATTAGATATGCCATTTTTGACATTTGACATTTTATACATTCAGATTTATTCTTTATAATGTTCTTTAGTAACTGAATATATTTTCTGAAATATAAATATTTTTTTACTTATTCATCAATTGAATCTTTTATGTATATAAAAAAGATTCAATTGATGAATTATTAAAAAAAATATTTATACTTCAGAAAATATATTCAGTTACTAAAGAACATTATAAGATTATTTAGTATGATTTTGCTGTATGTTATTTTATTTGCAGATGTCTACGTTAGAATTTTTATAAAAATATGTATTGAAAAATGTAAGTTTAATATGAAAACGTAATTTATACATTTTTGATGATCGATGAATTAAATATCTTAAATTCAAACGATCTATATATTACCAAATAAACGTTATCTTTACGTATAAAATATTTATATCGTTGTTTTAATGTGGAAAATATTTTTTTAATCAATTTTCTACATATTTTATTACACGCTTAATTGCCTTCAGCTATTTTTTTTATATATATTCCGTGCTAAAATACTATTTTTTTTCATGTTAATATATACGTAAACGTTTTCTTGTCGATGAAAGATACGCGCATGAGTTATTCGTATTTTTGGAATAATATATATATATATAATAAATATTTTTTACTGTATTTCAGTCGTATGTTGTTTATGGTAAACGTTTTTCCATTAAACCTGCTATGTTAGAATATACACAAAATATGTAATTTATAATACGCGTATAATTTACACTGTACATATCTGTACACCAAGTGCGTGCGAGCGCAACCTTAAATATTACGTACAAGTTTTTTTTTTCAGCTTATGTCACATTGATATAAGTGTGTTTTTTCATATGCGTATTCACTGAAATTCTCATATATTTTGTCTCGGAATTCTCTCGTATAATACGTTCACTTGACATATTTATACGTTTGACCGTTATATTTCTAGATATAAAGATTTTCAGATTGAATTTATTACCGTGTCCTGTATTCATGATCCTTTCCGATTTGTTCGTTGGCGTTATTATTTTCTTATTCTGTGATAAATTATACTATATATATATATTTTATCTCCGTTACAATGGTCAATTTTAACGTGAATAAATATAATTTTTGACGTTATCTCAAGATAAAAATGAAAAAAAAAAAACATTGATAGTTAAAATAAATGTTTAACAAGTAACGGTCGCCGATTTGTTTGTTAGTTACGAATTTTTTTTTTCTTTAAGTTTGAATGAATGATGAAAAAAATCACTTAAGTCGTCGGTTACGCAAGCTTTCAACTATGAAATATCGTTGAGTGTAAGTAATCAATTTTCTAGCAAGTGAAATTCTAAAGATTGTCGCCGGGCAAACCCGTTATAACCCGACCATTCATCATCATTTTCTCCGATGTCACCGTCGGCAGTCTTTTACTCCATCCAGTTACTACACCCACTTGAATCAATATATTTATATATAATATACGTAGTATATACTATCGATCGAGTCTTACATAGATAATATTTGTTATAAAGTTATAACCTGACCTTAATTTATTCGAATTTTTACGCGCCACTTGTAGGGTTGTGTATTAAAATTTTTGAAGTGATGTCTTATAAAACTCGATTTCATAAAAAAAAAGAAATAATAAATCAGTATATGAAAAATTTTCAGAATATCAGATTGAATCAAACGGTAGACTGATAAGATTCGGTATCTATACAAGCTTCGCCACCGTTTAAATGCAGTTATCAGATAAATGTTGACTACTATAATACGCATATCAGTATTTTCACATTTTTATATTTATCGTAAGATTCTGTTTAACGTAATAATTAAACGATTTTTTTTATGAATAAACGTTTTAAAATATTAAAAATTTGATTGAATATATATACAAATTCATAAATATCTTTTTATGAAAACGATATTAATTATATATAGAAATATGAATATGATTTATTTTTGGTTAGTTTTAATTTATAAATGACGTTAAAACAGTAATTAAGTTTTTCAATTTGAATGGAAAGTGTATTTCACTTAAAGTTTGAAATAGCAGTTCAGTAAGTTTATATTCACAATTAGAATTGTCGTTAACGACTTTAAAATGGAATTGAAATATAATAGTTGAATTTAATCACCGAAAATAATTATGGTTAATTTGCGAAATTAAGACCGTTTCGTATTATTAATCACTAAAATTTTCATCGATTGTTTTATTTTTAATCGTAAAGTAATTAATATACATTTTTTTTTATATTATCGCACGAAACGTATGCACGTTTAATATTTAAACGATTCATTTAAACTTTTTGAATTTGTTACGCGTGTCATATTTTTTTTGTCTCACGCCATTTTTATGTATTTAATGTATCAGACGGTTTAAATTTTAATCAAGTCACTTTTGCACTGCGTAAATTTAATTTCAACAGTTTCCACTGCAACTGGTATTTTACTGTTCCGACTCGAAAAGTTCTCGTGAAAATGTAATATTTGGTTAAAAGAATTGCATTTTTATACATCTATATATATATATATATATATATATATATATATATATATATATATATTTTTTTTTTTTTATTTACTATGTAAACACATTAGTTTGTTATATACGAATTTAACTCGTCGACACATACGAATTGTAAATACGAAGCTCGTTTATTTTTATTATTTAAATTGTATACGACGTAAACAGCAATATTTTCATATTTAATAAACGTTTAAAACGGATAAAATCGTTTTACTATCGTTATGATATATATATATATATATATATATTTATATATATATATATATATATATATATATTGTGAAATTTTATGACCGCACGAGCTTTCATCGAAAAATAATACGATTTTGCGCCTAAGTTATATATTTTCGAAAGGGTCGGTCTATTATTAATAAAAAGGAAAACTCATATTTCTTTTTTTTTTTTAGAGTTTCATATGTTGCAATAGATCTCGTTTGAGTTATTATCTTTTAAATGTATTTTTCGTTAACGCAAGTGAGAATTTTTCGCACATTTATTCGTTTTTATTAGCGGCACATTACCGTTATTTAAAGATATTATAATTTAACCGGCATTATACGCGGAATGTACGCGAAATGTTTACGACTTTTCATAGCGATATATATATATATATATATATATATATATATATATATATATATATATATATATATATATATATATATATATATATATATATATATATATATATATATATATATATACTCGTATAAATATAATTTTTTTGTGGTGTCGTTTGTGTTTCGATATTGTAATCTCCCCGTGGGGCGTTTGCGCAAATCCCCAATAAATAACCGCACCCTAGCCATTGTTTCCGCGTTACTGTGAGTTTGAGTTTTCGGGATGAGGGCGAAGGGGGGGAGTTTACGAAGGGGGCGCATTCCCTCCCCTTAGGACTGCGCCCCTTCAGCCAGGTGAACGGCCAGATTTAGTCTAGAACGCAATACGACTTTATTGGAAAACGCCATTGCGTATTACGCATACATCTCTGCCATAGTTTAGTGCTTTTTCGACGTCGTATATCATGTATATATATATATATATATATATATATATATATATATATATATATATATAGGTTTTTTTTCTTTCGTTTTCATATTTTATATTGTTCCGTTTCTTTTACCGCGTATTTTTATTGTTTTTATACGTGTATTTTTTTTTTCAGAAATATAAGGATTCACGGAACGTTCTAAACTGAAATACTATCAATCTTGAAAATTTTCTACAGGAAGCCGTCTCTTGAGTTTGGATGATGCTCGACAGACGTTTTTATTTATATATTTTGTATTGCCGCACAATAAGGCATTTCATTTCTCACAAAACGTTCACAATCGAGATTTCTAATATTGCGAAAGAAAAGATTCGCACACAGATATATTGTATAGTTGAGAATATTTTTTTTTATGTAGATTATATTCAACGACTTATACGAGCGTATATTTGCACTTTTAAAGTATTGATCGAACGAGATATTGTCGTTTAACGGGTTTCGCAAAATCTCATTTATATGTATTTATATATACACATGGTGTTTGCAAATGAAGCCTTATTTGTAACCTTTTCAATATAACATAATAGATATATTAGTTTTATAAAAGCAAATATTAACATATATACATACAACAACGAAAATATTAAAAATTGGAACGAGAAGAAGTAACGATTGTTATAATTATTTGCATATAAAATAAATTTATATAGTTTATCAGATGAAATTGATAATTGTTTTAAACATATTAAATATTTTTAATTCTTCGTTAACTTACATGTGTTTTTTTTTTGACACATGTAATTTATGATGAAATAATTAGTTATAACAAAGTAAATTTTTAAAAATCAACGCATTTAACTCGCGGCATGTTTCAAATTGCAATTCAACTTAAATTAATGTTCATTAAATAAAAATATAATTAAAAATAACTTTTCAATTTGCATACGTTTTTTTGATTGCGTTTATATAATATTTTATAACCTGTTTTTTTAATCTTTGTTAGTACCGATTTGTGCTATTATCATTTTAATAGTATCCTGGATATTTTTAAATTTATGTTCACGTCTAACAATAGATATGTTAATGTTTTCTCATATTTAGTAGTAAAATTAAAAAAATATTTTTTTATATGCGTACGCGTGTAAATTTATATTCATGAAAAAGGATTTTTCGTTGTATTATAAATTAAATCTTGAAATTTTTTATTATTTTTCTATAATAAACCCGAGCAGGCGGATTGTAATATTTTTAACATTAATTTTTATATCAACATTTTTCATTTTTGAAATATATAATATATATAATTTTTCGAGACCGATTTTTATAATTTTCATATAAAATGAGATTGTTGTTTAACCCCTCGCGTGGCTCTTGGTAATGCTCTAAAACCCCTTTTTGTGAAGGATCACAACACCATTTTCCATTTTAATTTGAAAAGTTTTCATAGAACATCAGTGATCGCGGTGTTGAAAAGATGGGAATGAGAAGTGCGGGCTTCGGTTGAGTCGAGAAAGGGTTTTTCAGGAGTGAAAGGAAAAGGTGGGGTTTCTGCGGGACCCATTTATCGTAATTAGTTCAATTATTCTGAATAATTCGTAATTGCCGATGCGGGAGAAGTGTTCAGAAAACCTAGTCACGAGACGTCGTTTTTAAACAGCTATGATTATATCGCCATTCTTAATGAATAGACTAAATATAAATATAAATCGAAAAAATATATTATATATATATATATATATATATATATATATATATATATATATATATATATATAGCTCGTTATCAATTTTTATTTAATTATTTATGAATTAAAATTGACTTTAATCGAAAATTAATTTTAAATATTTGATTTGATCTTTACGAGCACTGTCGTAATTAATTTTAAGTATTATGGCCCAATTCACTTCATAGCCAGCAAGAGAAGTATAAGATGGGTTAATACGCCATATTAGCTTTAACGGCCGTTTTATAGAATCATTCGACGTTTAAGTAAATTACTAGAAACCCTCATCTAATCGCCTTAAACTTATTTAGAACGTCGCGAATGTACGTTTTAATTTTTTTTTTAAATCATTGTTAAAACGTTTTTCATCCAATTATTTCAGTTAAATTTTTATTTTCGTGTATATTTCAATTAGTATCGTTCTTGTTTTTGGCGGTTTCGTTTTTGTATGAAAGTCAACATTTGCAACGTTCCTGCAACGTAAATAATGTGAACTCATCTGAATGTTAAATTGCACGAAACGGTAGAATTTCATTTATCAAAAATTAATTGGAAATCTCAGTTTTCATTTTGAAATCGTTCAAATATGTAAAACGATGCGGTCGTAGATTTATTATTATATATTTGTTTAATTGTACGACTGTTGTATATTATTGATATATCGTTTATAATTTAATATATATTTTAATATGTTTGAAATATATTATTATAAATATCGTTGAGATATTTTCATGAAAATGAATGTTATTTAATATTATTTTCCTTTTTAGTCGACTGTCTATTTTTGAGGGCAAAGCTGAGTATGAAGAAGATTTTCATTGGTTTATTTCGTTGACTTTATGTTGTACAATATAATATATTATATTTTCATATTTTTTATGAATGCGTATTATTTTTATATTTATATAAATAATGGAATTCAATCGGAGCCTTAGGCAAATAATGTTTCTTCTTTGGATAGCAATCGTAGATATGTTTACTATTTTTCATGTAGTCATATAATAAGTATACAATAATATTATATTACTGATATTTTAACTTGTATTATTATTAGTTAACATTGTTGAGAATTGTAAAATGTTATTTTATTTCAAGATTTATAACATATTTTTTTTATATATAATTTTTGAAATATTATACAACATAAACATAATGAAAATATTAAAATTAAGTATAACAAATTATATTACATTAAAAGTATAATTAAACGTGCTTTGGTATTTGATATGTGAAGTATTTATTTATCAAAATCGAAGCAAAATAATCGTATTTTCTAAAATATTTTGAATGAACATATATCGTAATGAATTCAGACGAAATATGCGTATCAAAAGCGTTATATCGGCGGCGGCGGCGGCGGCCTCCATTCCGTAATATATATATATTTTAATAATTTATAACATATTTTTTACGTATACAGTTGCACATTATAATAATTCAACATTCATAATAATCGCATATAATTTTAACCGGAATTATCTAAAATTAACCGGAACGAATATAAAATCAGTGGCGTGCTACGAAATCAACGACAATTATAAATTAGCCGATAGTGTGACGATAATATGCTAATATCAGTGGGTCGAGTGCGCCTTCGGAATACACAATGAAGTATCATTACCGTCGGATGAATAATTATCAATTACACCATCGTTCTTAATCACCTTCAACGGCCACAGTGACAAATTATACTTTATATATATATATATATATATATATATATATATATATATATATATATATATATATATATATATATATATATATGTAATTTGCGTACGTTACACAAAGGAAAATAGCATTTTTCGTATATAAAACTTTATACGTGTATTATATGCATGCTCTAGTCAAAAAAGTCAATTTCAAAATGGACACGTATCACATAAAAGCTTTATGTGTACGTCATTATCTGTCCTCCCCATATGTACTCTCAATATATATATATATATATAAATTATGACGAATATAGCCTATCGTTGTTTTACATTTACATTTATGATCCAATTTTGCCTTTCTTTACATATCTATCATGCGTACATGTCATTTTTTTTCGCTTTTTTATATTGCTCAAAAATTGCATTTACTATTGTCATTACAGTATCATCAATCATACTCTATATATATCGTTGTTAAATGTTCTCTACTATGTTCTATTTTGATATTATTTCCATTATATCATATGTGCTATGTTTAAAAGTACGCTCTTTTTGTACATTGAACATGAAATACACGGTGAATCTTTGTATAATATAATACATTCGCAAAGTGTATAAAATTTTAATATTTTTATTTTAACTCGATGAATTTAATATTTTACAGTATTTACTAAAACATGAAATCGAAATATAAAATAGATTTGTACTACCTAGATAAGATTAAACGTATCGTTAAATCTGATTTTATTGTCTTACCGAATCTAGCAGCGCTTAAGCTATTTTTTTTTTTTTTTTTTTTTGATAACGACGTATAAATAATAAAAATGCATTTCGCTTATTTTTATTAATATCAAAACATGCATTTTTATATATTTTATATTATAATAATATATTTACGTTGAAATGACGCGAATGTATTTGACAGCATCGTTGAATATTTTTAAGATTCAATTTTACGGTGAGCAAGTGTGATACGATGCATGTGCATTATATTATGTTCATATTTTTCTACTTTAAATTTCAATCTTATATATATATATATATATATATATATATATATATATATATATATAATATTGTAAATCGTATATTTAAATAAAAACGTACAATAAGTAACCCCATATGTGCAATTTGTATAGGGTTATAATTTTGTTTGTACACTTACGATTCAAAATATCGTTTTGAAATGCCCCACTAGAACGATGTCGAATTTTTCGTATTACACTCTTCAATACAATATAAGTACTTTATGCTTGGTAATGTATGAAGTTTTCTATCGTTGAATCTTTTGCTGTAAAATGAATTCAGTGTTCGTGCATATCGGTGTTTTTCAAATGGAACTGCAAGTAATTCCAGTGTTTTTCAGATATTTTAATAAGAAATGTTAATTTTAAGATTGTCGTGTTTACATATTTGTATACGTAATTTGCATATTTTTCATAGACATAACCGATTTTTATTAAAATAAACTAACTTTGAATTTTCCGTTGGATTCATTTTGTTGAAAAATGATTTTTTTTTTTAATGAAAAATTTCATATTACATTCGCACATCTTTCTTAAAATTTCGTTGCATTTAAAATGCTTTTCGTACTTTATTTATGTATAATACGACGGAAACGTCTGAATGTTTCTCTTGTTATTTCGAAAGAATGTTTTTTTCTTTATTCGAGTTTATTTTACGTTTGATGCTGAAGGGACTTGTGATATTATTAAGTTACGCTTTTCTTGTCTTTTTTTTTTTGAATATTTTTAGGTTATTTGCTGTGTGGTACTTCAAATATTGTAATTTTTTTTGTGTGAGATTTTTTCGTTGATATTTAAATCTAAATTGATCTTTTTCAATTTTCATATTATCTTAGATTTTTAATCAATTACATATGTTTTTTTTTATATATTTAAATTGTTTTTGTTTATCTACTATTTTAATTAAATCATGGAATATTTGAAAAAAGGCTCGTAATATTTATTTCATTATCTTTCTGCAATATTCATATGAAAATTTAGATATTTTCTTCAAAATAATTTTGGAATTAATTACCTTTTGGTCAGAGTTGATTGAAAATTGTGGAAATATAATTTAATATTGTTATTATTATACGTATGAAAATTGAATAAATTTAGAAATTTACAAAATTAATTTAAAAAATGTGTTATGCTGTGTATTAAATGTGTATTAGAATTTTTACTTTATAATTAATATATAGTTTTAATAAATAAAATCATCATAACATTGAACATTTCTGAAAAACGTACACGGTGAAATTGAGCTATCCACCGTGTTACATTTGAGAAACGCTGCATAACGTATACGTAGAGTTCTCGCATTCAGCATCATTTTTATTTTATTCAATGAATACAATATAGCAGGCGCGCCTGTATACGCTGAGAGGAGAATCCTCGCAGACGAGATGATCCTTCAGGTCCTGAGTTACATCCCGCGTTGTGTGTAGCACGTCGGATAAATCCCGCAGATAACTTATCTCGACATGTATATGCTGTTGTTGTGCCATTCTTGTTGTGTTGTGTTGTTGTTGTTGTTGTTGTTGTGTCGTGGCACACCGCGTATGGGCGCAGGTGAGATCGACGCTTTGTGCCAAAAAAAAAGAAAATGTAGGAAAAAAGGGATGATATGCCGCAAGCATCATCATCAGCACTCTGGAATGGGTGACTGTTGTCGGATGCTAGTCCTTTTTTCCGAGAATTTTCTTCGTTTTATATATATATATATATATATATATATATATATATATATATATATATATATATATATATATATATATATATATATATATATATTTATATATTATATTTCGTTGAGATAAATCGCCGTTTAGGTTGCGACATTAGCTTATCTTGTGAGTCTTTTTCGTGTCTGTGTTTTCTTTCTTTTTCACTCTCTCTCTCTCTCTCTCTCTCTCTCTCTATATATATATATATATATATATATATATATATATATATATATATATATGTATGAGTGTTAATAAATGTTTGCCGCGTGGCGTCGACAAAAAAATCATTTTAGCAGATGTTGTTCTTTATCAACCCTAATAGGTTTTAAGCCTTTCGCTTTTATTTTCATTTATTTTTGTTTGTTTGTTTTTCCTCGCTACACGTGTCGTGTCCGTCGAAGCCACCTTGCGCTTTCATCTTTTGGGGATTTTTTTTTTGTTTTTGTTTGTTTGCTAGATGTTTTCATTTGGTCGACAGGTTAATTTGAGCTACAACATTTGTCATAATAATGTTATATTATAATTAAAGCGCAAAACATTTTATTTAATTATTTTATATACGTTTTCTGACGAAAGAATATGTTGGATATTAAGAAAATAACAAAAAAACTTGTATTTTCCATCATATATTATATTAAAATATATATTCACTTATTTTTATCTTATTAGATAATGTATTAAAGTATTGTTATCCATTGTGTTAAATTAAATAAAATCTCGTTTTATATTTCGACAAGTGTGTGTTAGATCATTAGAAACACATATTTTTATTATATTAAATAAATTTAAAATTTAAAGAAACATAAAAAATACTTTAAAAATAAAACAAATGGAAAATTTTAAATCGCATATATATATATATATATATATATATATATATGATTATTTATAAAGTTATATATTTATTTTAAAATAACTTATCGATTAAATTAAACCACTCGGCAGAAGTATTTTGCATACATTAAGTATGCGTAGTACTCGTAAATTTACATATTAAATTTTTATTTTCGTACTAAAATGTCATTCTTATCAGAGTTTCGTTTAAAGTTTAAATTATAACGCTTACAAATACAACGTTATTGTGTATGTTTCGCGAAATCCCCATAATAAGCAATCACAAATACGTAGAACTCTTTACCGCATGTGTGTATTTGTTTTAAGAAACTCGGAACAAAACTCGAAAACGCTTGTGTATAAAAAGTTTTTATTGATAATATTGTATTAAGAAGTTTTATACAGCTCCGCATACGAGAAACGAAGAATTCCTCGAAGCCGAAAGAGACTCGCGGGTAAAAAAAAAAATGAGGAAAAAAGGGATAAAGGGAAGAGATACTCCAAAGTTTATGCTGAAAATGTGTTCTATGTAAATGCGCTTGATTTGCTTATGAAAATATTATTATGAAACAGTCGTATACAACGACGAAACGTATTAAATTATACGATGTACACGTTTTTTGTATTTTTTTTTCAGCATTTGATTATTTCGTGTCAATGGATGAGTATGTTTGTAGATTTTTAAAATTATTCAATTTGATCCTCTTTATATATGAACAATTTTCAACGTTTGAAATTTGATATGTATATTTTTAATTTTAATTAAAGTAAAGATTTTCATAGTAAATGTTTACCGATCCTTTTACGTATAATATTAACTTGAACAATATTTTGAATAATAATATGTAAATAGCGTTCTTGAAAAATGTTTTCGCTGAAATGTACAATGTATTACCTACAGTGGATTGCGTTTTCCACTAAAGAATATAATTTAGCCGTGGGTTAAGTTAAAACAAAGTTGAGAAGTTTATGAAAATAAACAACTAGGTAAAGGAATTTTCTAACTGGTGAATGTCGAGAATGTCAGACAATACATGAGTCATTTTGTTCATTTATGAGATTAAATCGGTAATTGCGTATATTTTTCCAGTCTAAATTCGAATCATTTATTAATATTATTATTTTTATTCGCATATATATCATTTTGTTATTGTTATTATTTCGCCTTAGCGTTGGCATCCAATAAGCGATGTCTCATTTTACGAGCCAGCGTATATACATTTTTCAATTTTTGCGAGAAACGATTTGTTTTTCCGGCGGTTGTAAATTTTGAGGACGTTGTAAAATTTTCGACTACGACAGGAATGCGCGTTTTCTGCTATCAACGTCGATGTTTTGCAATTTTTCATATACATATTTTTTTCCGCCATCCCTCCGCCATTTTTGGACATAAATTGCCTCTATGCAATTCGCGATAGCAACACCACATATTTTCAATCTTTTTTTTTTTGAATTTATATATATTTTATTTATAAATTTTGACTTTTTTTAATTTTATATAGAAATATTGCGGTGTTTCAGTTCGTATTTGTTTGCGTTTACAGACTTGACTTCAATTACGCCCTTGAGTACGATTAGACCTATTAAGCTCGAATAACGAGACTGTTTTATTATTGCATTATTTTAAGTAAGGGAAACTTTCGGATGCGGTGTGCTGTCGTTGAATTTGTTCCCTTTCTGAATTTTGTGTATTTATTTATGTATTTATTTTTATAAGTCCAGTATTGGTGACTTAAAGCTAGTCGAACGCTGTAATAAAATTTTATTGTACGTGATTTTTAGCTTTTTTTTGCGGCCGCTATTTAAAAGGAAATAAGAGTAATTTCATTTTTATTATTTAGCTTCAAAAGGTAACTGTAATAAAATGTTAAAAATATTGCCGTTTCTTACTGAAAGGGGTAATAATTTAAATATAGCGTTTTTCCGTATCGTTTTCCCTTATTACGAATACCTATTACCAATTTTGTATTGTTTTATTGGATTATGAAAATATGCGTTTACAGACTCACACATATACGTATATATAATATATAATTTTTATATGAATTTTTTGTTTTAGTACGAATCTTTGAAATATCTTACGGAAACTTAAAGTACCAAAATACAATTGAATGAATACTTAAACTTTATTATTTTTTATTTGATGGAATATGCTTACATAAACTCCAGTTAAATATATAATAATATGATATTAATTGAAAAATTGCTAAAATGCTTGGATATATAATACAATTTTATATCTAGTTTTAAAACGAATTTTACTATTATGTAATATAAAAACTTTTCAATATATAATAAATGAAATCTGTTTTTTGAAATATATTTTAGGGGTTAAATACAAGGTTGAGACCTTATTTAATTATGGATATGAATTTCATTTATTTAAGTTAAATCGGAATGCTATGAATCGACAAATGATAAATAATTGAATATTTCGATTTCTATTAATTATCATATTATATTACTTTTATAATCGATAATGTCGGTTTAAAAATTGCACTAATAGCCTTTTGACGAAAACCGCTTTGTAATTATCATTCTAATCGTTAGCACACACACACACATACATACATATATATATATATATATATATATATATATTTGTATATTTAATAATTTGCAATTTATTCCAAAGAAGACGTCCGCCGCAACGAATTAATTCTCAATTAATTATTCATGAATATAAAATTGGTCTTTTGAAAAGAGCCAATATCGGTTGCCATCGGATAGATAGAATATGCTGTGCAGATGCAGAATGTAGCGGAGAATGCATTACGGTACGCTTTAGTGGTTAATAAAGAGTTAAAAGCGTTCGCTTGGTACTCGCTTGCATGTTTAAATTCTTCTGATATATGCATACACGTACGTATGTAAGTATGTGCACGTGTAACGATATATATCGATGTATATATATATATATATATATATATATATATATATATATATATATATATATGTGTGTGTGTGTGTGTGTGTGTGCCACGTTTGCATGTGCGAGTGCAGTTTAGGAATTTCTCGTCGTAAAATCTGTACGGTTACATTTGTACGACGTTCGACGAAAGACGGGTCGAATTTTACGTGTTTTGAAATATGGTCCGTGCGATGAACTCGTATCGTGATACGATCGATTTTATTCGATTAATTCACGAGTGTTTTTTTTTTCTTAACTGATAGATGGATGAACGGACGACTTTATTTATATTTATTATATTTTCATGATGTAGTTCCAAAGTACATGTGAAGTTATTAACCCTTTGCGCTCGTGATGTTTCATAAATTATTATACAAAAGAAAATAATGCATGCTTTTATATTTTAACATTTTATATACCTCTTAATTTCATTTTATATATTGAACAAATTTCTAAATCTGAAATAAAATTTTTCGTCATCATTTCGGGAATTTTCTTAAAAAAAAAACCAAAATATTGCGGTGTACTGATCTATACAATTGTTTTATCATTCCGTGTTTAAAAGGATTAAAAATTTTAAATTTAGTAATCCTTCACGCATAAAGTTTTTGCATTAATCCGAGTGGTGACTAAACGACACTTCTCAAGTCCAAAGCGTTAATTTCAATAGTGTACATATATATATAATTTTCCTTTTTTAATATTATAGAGTTAAAAATAATTTCAATAAATCATAATATTTCACTATAATCATTATTCTAAATTACAGATCATATATTTTTTTAAAGTTTTTTACACAAAAATGTTATTTTCTTAGAATAAATAGGTTATTGTATGAATGATTCGATCTTTTATAAGTACTTTTTGAAGTGACTTGCGTACTATAATTTCGTTTTTTTTTATAATAAAGTCGTTTTTTATTACTTCTACTATTGAACGTATGCTGTTAAAAATAAAGCGGAAATTAACGTCAACACAGTGGACGTTTTAAAAGCTCCTTGATGTTAAGTATATAGGTGGGTTTTATTTTTATTTTTTTAGATTTTTCCAGTAATTTTTTTCTTGTGTACGCATTTTTTTTGAAGTTTTGTCATAATATAATGAAGTGCTTTATACATAATGTCACTTTGATGATAGCTAATATTTTGTAAAAAAAAAATTTGCCGCGTGCTTGATATAGGATCAGTTTGCAGTTCAAATATAATTTATAAATAGAACCGTTTGTTTTGTTAATAATAATTTGGTTTTAAAGATGCTGATACGCTTTAACGTATTATAGTATTATACAAAATTAATTATATCGAAAATATCTTTCATATGATTAAGTGCTTATTTAATGCGTGGAAAACTTAAAATTTACACTTGCCACTTTTGTTATTATAGGTTGTGTGTGTTGCTTTTAGAAGATTCATTTGTGTTTTGTTACAGTGTTTGAATAATATTTTGCTTCGACACACTATTGACCGTACACATAAATAATAACAATATTTCATACGACGTGGGTTTGAAACGGGGATTGGGGTTGGGGGGGGGTAGGGGTGCGTAATGCGAAATTTATGAAAATTTTCGTTGTCGTTATTATTACAAGAAATTTCCATTTGAATGAACCGCTGCCCAAACGTCGCCTTTGTGGGAAATGAACGCCAGACGAATGGAAATTTCACATTTTACCATAACAGTCCTACCGGTATAAAATGTAACGCTGCCGCTGCCTACTGCTTATTAAATTTAGAATTTTTTTTTTTTTTTATTGAATTTAAGTCTTTTGCAGCCGTATTGATTATTCACTTATTGTACGTATGTAAAACACTCAAGAGGAAGGGAAGGCGACGGAAAAGTACCGAGAGGTATACGTTATAACCATAATAACCATACCACTAACCATTATGGTGATAGTGTTCTATACTCGTATATCGTTATTATTTCAAGAATATGTTTCTGTATAAAAAAAAAATACTAATAGTACTATGTAATTTTATTTTTTTATGATAATATTATTAGCAGCAATATAATATTTATAGTAAAAATAGACGATTTTTCCATTTAATCTTCATTTGGCGCGAATTAAAAATATAAAATCTTTTTTTTTCCATTTCAGTAACGCTTCAATTAGTTTCCGAACGTTCGTCCATTAGAAAATTATTATTAAATTCGCCGTCGGGTGAAAAATATTGAAAATTTTTCGCTGATATTATCATTGTGGAGTTTAAAATTTTCGACAACGGCACACTTTCGCGTTGCTGAAAGGGTGATTTTTGAGGGTGGAATATTTTCAAATCGCGAACGTGGCGATTCGCAACTTCACTATCGATCCGGTCAATTAAGCGATAGACGTTCAAGTGCAGACAAATCGGTTTTATCAACTCGTTAACCGTGAAAAAAAAAAAAGTAAAATTCAACCGTATATTTCATTGTCGAAAAGTAACCATCGTCCATATTTTTGTAGAGACGACAAGGAACAAGAAACTAGCTTAATAAATGGTCGTTTTTTTTTATATTTTTTTTCTTTCGCGTTCGTTTCGAATTTGCATAACTCCCGTGTAGATAGATAGATAGATAGATAGATAGATGGATGGATTCAGGTGCGAAATTCGCCTAAATATTATATGTATATAAAACACTGGTTCGGAATAAGCCAAGTAGCAGTCGCTTTTTCTTCAAATTCTTCCCTATTTTCGACCCATAGGGTGGAATGGTGAAATTAGATTTCACGGCCTTCAGGCACGCTTTTTCTTCGGGGCCGCCTCTGAAAATGGCAACACTGAAAATATATATCAAAAGTGTGGAACCGCAACGTTTCTTATGAGAAAAATACGCTGTTATTTTTCCGTCGCTTTTTTTTTCTTCTATCACAAATCAATAATGGTAATACATACAACGTTTATCTTTAATATTAAATATTTATTTTTTAAGTCGTTTTTTGATTTAAATATAAGTAATACTAATTTATAATTTAATAGAATTGAATTCTGACAGTTTTAAACCGGAGAAAGCTAATTTGTGTTATAGTAATAAATAATAATTATTCTGAATATTCTACGTATATGATTGGTTACTAAGAATACTGTTATCAATCTAATGTTTCGGCCGGATTTATCCAGTTAAAATATAGCTATTATTACTTAGAAGTTTAAATGGATAAATTTGTGATGTCAGATGTTATCATTTCGTTCGAAAAAATATTATATATTTATTTTGATGTGAAATTTGTGATTTGATCTTGAAAAAAAATAGGTTTCTATCATGAGAATCAAAAGAAAAATATACTATGTGTACACATGAATTGAGGTTAAATACATGTTGTTTTATATTTATCGCAGTGTAATTCTTGGAAACAATGCATTTTAAATGCACTTCTGTCTCTAGGGGAATACAATCTGTCGCCGTAGGTCCCCGGACCGACAGTTGATTACATCTGGTCGACAGGGCACGTGTTCGCAATGCGATTTATGGTTCCTTTGCACCACATCGAGCATACTTGTTCGCACGAGACTATCCCCTTTGAATTAAATTAAACCGGAGAGGAAATAAACCACAGATAATAATTTCGCATACGCGTGTGTACAATATGTCTTTTAAGGGATGCGAAATGAGATTTTGTATTCGTTATGAAAGAATGAATGGTCTGAACGAAATCGTTAGCGTAAAAAAAATTACCCGTTTCTGTTGAGAGAATATGTTAAATTGAGTAATTCAGAATAATATTGTGTATTAGTATTATTAACTCATACAAACTATTCATTTTTATCGTTATTATTATGAAATCGACATCAAACTATATAAACTGATATTACTCGTGTTTAATGTTATCTATAAAATATTTCTTATCAACAGCAGGGTTAGTTGCCAGTAAGCATCATTTTATCGTTTGACATTTGTGATCTTTGTAATAATCAGAAATAATTATATTATTAAACTAAGATCTTGTGTTGAAACCGGATGTATCATCTAATAAATATATAACATGAATTAGAGAACATTTCGAAATATTTGGAGGCCAATCAAAATGCTCAGCGGAAATGAGTATATTATTATTTTTATCCAATAAGAATGTAATTGTTAATGATAATGTACATTTATATATAAAAGAACTGCGATAATTTGATTTTAATAATTCTAGCTTTAAATAAATTTTTGATGTTATTTTAAAATATAAATGTTAATTTCTTTTAAATCGGTTTGATCTAAATCGATCCGTTATATCTACTATTAAATTTATAGTTTTTTTTTTATTTCGTGAAATTGTCAATCGACCGTTTATGTGTGCGATTCATGACATTTAATTATTGTGTTTTTAGAATACGCGACACTATTCGGATGGGTAAAAAAAAAAAAAATCGGAGCTCGTATAAAATTGACCCGTAAAATACGAGCAGATTTTCGCTTTGAAATGGATATGTGTTCGAGTAAAATTGACCATTAGTTATAAATTAAACTTGGAATTGCGCTCTTGTGTTGCTGTATGTTTTCGAAATGATCTCGTAAAACTGTACAATTGTACGTACGTATACACGCGAGTACAGTGTGTTCAAAAACGAATTGTACATTTGTTTATTTACATATTGCGCATGTACGCCCGTTATATTCCGGCAGTCAATTGGATGATTCATAAATATTCATTTTATTACGGGGTGGGAAGGCGCTTTTTCAATTACACGCTATAGATATTTGATGATTTATCATCGTGATGCTATTCAATAATTAACCTTTCGATATTCGGTTTTAAATTTGTTATTTTATGAATTACTATTATTTGATATCGACTGTATATTTATATATGTTCAATAGTTATCGCACTATGAACTAAAATTCAATTATATATTTATAATAATTTATGAAATAAAAAACATAAATAATAAATTTATATTTTGAATTTAACAATCTCGTTTTCTGTTTAATTACTATATAAAATTTATGTCGAGAGAGAACAAAGATAAGATCTCAAAGAGCACAATAATGGTTATTTAGTTAGTTTTGTTGTCGGTTTTTAGAACTGTTACGGTTATTACTGCTACTGAACAATTATTCTCACAGGTAGAGTCGGTCTTTATGAATCGTATTACGCTTTATTTATAATAATTGTAAATACAATATAATAACAACATTTAAAATATTTAATAAATATTTTTATATTATTTTTTTGAATATATATATATATAGAGGGTATTTGTATTTTATATATGTATGTTGTATATAAAAGAAGCTGGTTTATGATACTGCTATCCTTTTATGGTACGAGATCCCGCTATTCGACCTCTCGGAATCCCTTCAGTATAACCGTTGCAGTAACTTATATTCGAGTGTATATAAAGATAAATGATAATCGATCGATATTGTGAAAAATAAAAACAAGTTTTTTTTTCACTCTTCTCATTGCCTTTCCTCGTTTTTAGAAAAGGAGCCTTAAAGCATAAAAAATAATTTAAGCTTCTCCGTGTACGCACTCATGGGGCTGTTGTTATCCGTACGATAGATAGTCGTATCTAGGAAAATGGATGCAAAATGCTCCTACGGATAGAATTTCTTCACAAATTGTTCGTATAATGGCATTAGAACTGCCGGCAATCTGGTTGTTTCTCGATACGTAAAACTATCGGACGTTATCGTCGTAGAAAATCGCTTTTACAATTCGTATTTCGATATGGCGTAAGCACCTTAAGGCTTGAGGTGTATACGTTTTGTTGCCAAGTCGTTTCAGAATGTTATTAACTTTTCGATATACTTGTATTTTCTTATATATATATATATATTTTTTTTCCATTTATACGCGAGGTTGTCTATTAATTTTATTTTTACGTGTTCGATTTTTTCCTTTTTCATCGATACGATATCGAAAATAAGAAGAAGCTATGTTTGAATATAATAAAAAAATGTATTCTAATTTTCCTTATCATTAAATAAAGATTCTCGTTACTTTTTATTGAAGCGTCGTCGAACATCACTATATATAATATTTGAAATTTGCGAACATAATTCGTCGATATATATATATATATATATATATATATATATATATATATATATATATTGCGGTTATGAATTTCGATCAAATTGATAAATTATAGAGATTACAAAAAGTACCGAGTATTATTTATCTGTTTTGATTATCGGTTTTATTGTGTTATACGGTATGCGAAGTTTCACCGGTTTGTCTCTTTAATTTGGTTGCTTTCATCCGTTTGTATGAGACGACCCACACTTTAGTTATCTTCAACAGTTAGAATTTGTACTAAAGTGGATGCTAGTGCTTTAAAATATGTCGTAACCTTGTTGCGAACAATTTCAATTATCTTTCAGTTTATGTTAAATGTGAATTTTTGTCCTTTACTTCTAACGTATAATATTATAAATTCGTTAATATTGATTAATAATATTTATTATATATTGCCATTTTTGTTTGTGGATTTTAATGATTTGAGATTCTTTATTTGTTTCAACGATCTATTATTGGATATTTTTTTATAAAAAATAATATAGCTTGCGTGTTTTATTTTTCACGTATAATTTAAAATTCGTCGAATGTTCTATTGATTTCCATTAGAATTTATTTACTTTCGAGTATTTTCGAGAAAAACGAATCGGGCTTGTGAAAATTTCTATGAATTTTGGTTTGTTTTCAATAAAAATCTAAATATTCCATTTCATAAAATTCCCATTTATAAAAAACAGTATTTTAGAAAAAAATCCAATTTTACGACAAATCCTAACTTTTGATGTATATATTTTATACTCTTGTGAAGATTATTTTTTATTTCTCTTTTACGTTCAAAATTATATTCGTCTCTAAAGCTTCTTAGTTTTTTTTATCTTATTTTCGTATTATTTTGTATTAAATGTGTACACAGAACCTAAATCATATTTCTTTTAATAATATACTATAAAAATACTTATCTGTTATTCATGATAAAACGTATAAATATTCTTATATTTTCTCTTAATATTTATTTTTTAATTTATATATATAATATTTTTTATTCCAATTTATGTTTTTCATATTGAAATATGTTTGTTTTATATATAATATATAATGAATACGATTTTTCAATATATTAAACAACCATTAAAGCGTCTTGAATTATGTAGAAATATTATTTTATACAAACGAGTCATCAGCTTTACGTCGAAATTGTCAAAGATCTCTTTATTTATTTAATCGTACAATAATTGAACTACGATGTTTGTTTTCATACTCCATAAGTTACGAATTTTTTTTTTTTGATGTATCAATTTTTTTATAATTTTCGTCATATATATATATATATATATATATATATATAATACATCTAATAATATTACACGCTTCTCTACGTTTGATTTCACGCTTCTGCAATCAATTTCTCAAACGATAATCGACCATAAATCAGAATAATGCTTATTTATGTATGTAATTATTTACTTATCTAACTAAAATAATAACAAGTAAAAATTAAAAATCATAAATAAAAGCCATTATATTTGTTTTTAAAAATATATATATATCTATTATATTATTTATTTTTGTATTAAATTTGACGTATGTCCGAAGTTGCGGTACCCAACCCCGTCGTAGGTCGAGAACTAACTATATATATATATATATATATATATATATATATATATATATGTATTTATATATTGCGATTTTATGAAATTTATTTGTGTTCATCTTTCGTGTGCAAGCACGAGACATGGCAAACGTGTAATACAACCGTTCTGTCTTATTAAGGGCGAAGCGTACGACTTGTCCGCGTGATTAATTGCCGCGGCCGTTTCGTTCGCGCAATTTGTCTTTTTCTTTTCGGTTTTTTTTTTATTTTTTTTTTATTTTTGCCCTTTATTGCCGGCCATTGCTTTGGACGTTGCACCACAAAGTCGGCAATAACATCGGTAACCGCTGTCGTAGACCAGTAGTAGCCGGTAACTGTTTTGACCTATCCGTTTTCATTGTTCTCATTTTTTTTTTTTTTTTGTTGGTGTAGTATATTTATCATTAGCGCTAACAACTGTCTACATTCTCACTTTAATTTTATTGTTTTTTCTTTTTTTAATATTTATTTTACATATGATTAAATTTGAAAAATATGTATTTTAAATATAATATAAAATATGAAAAATAATTTGCATTGCATTGTATATGAGTCTGGATTTATTATTTAAAGATTTTGATGTTTTTGCTGGAGTAAATGTCAACTTTATGTCTAAATTTTAGATATTTATAATCTGCTGTAAGAATTTATGTCGCTGTACATTTTATAAATAAAAATTGACAACGTAAATGACATTTTTCGATTTCAATTGAAAATTTTAACAATGTTTTTAGTAAATATTAATAATATTTTTTTAAAACTTATTTTTATAAAAATAGTATATTCGTATGTACAATTGTAAATATTAACGTCCGCGAAAACATTCTGAAATTTTAATCTCAACTTTAAATATAATAAAAAATTAATTACACGTCATTTTAACAGCGTTAAACTCGTTTATACATTATTATTAATTATACGAGATTTCGTTGAAAATTTTACGTTATATATATATATATATATATATATATATATATATATATATATATATATATATATATATATATATATATATATATATATATATATTAATTTGCAAAATTTTTGCTTTTCACCGCCGATTATTGTATTGCGGCGCGGCCGAATCAAGCAATAATTCGAAATTAAAGGCAACAAAACTCTTTACGGACAAAATTCGAGCTATAAATCTTTCAAAAGCAGCTAACGAGTGAAATATAAATCATAAGTTGGAAAATGGAAACCGCGCATTCTCCAATACCATTCTCGTCCTGACACCGAATTAAACATCGGCATTTAGTTATTCTTAACTTTTCGATAATATCCGACTTCGATACTCGAATACTTAAAAAAAAAATATATATATTTTTTTAATATGCCGATTTCACACTTTAATACGATATGATATATTGCTACGTTAGTTTTATATATGCATTATATTTTTTATATAATCTGTATAAGATATTTTTATCTTTTGTCGCCAAGTTTTATTATATTTATGAAAAGATACCTGTGTATCTAAGCGAGAATTTATAGACGAAATGTTACCGTAGAAATTATGTCAGAAATATGTCTGTGGTTTACAGTAATTGTTTGAGTTAACTTGAGTCGCTCTCGCTTCATATAATTTAATTATCCGTCAAATTTCTAAAAACATTTTATGTTAATAAGTGTCTGCGAAGTTTCAAAATTTATTTCGTTTAAAAGACCGTAATTAGCGGGCTTCGCTTAAACTCATTATTTTTTATTATAACATAACCTACCATCACGACCACAGCCCAAAACCTTGACGCTATAACTTCGAAATGGATGGAAGTTTGTTCTTACAGGTCTTTTTTTTTTTTTTTACACCTCATCCCTATATAATTTCTTTCCGCTTTTTTCCATTGTGAAAAATCATCGCGGACCATTTTGTTGTATATTGTTACGACAGTATAATTTATTTTTAATTATTCACGTGTTAATGTGTCGTATTTTATGATCGTAATGAATAAAATCGTAGCCGTTTCGTTTACAGGTGTCGGAGAATTGGGGCACTTTCATATATATTTATATTTATAGGGGCGGATTGTTTCCACAATTTTATATGAAGCAATTCGCGCCGCAGGTGCATTTGATGAATAAATGCGGTTTTGCTAAATTGAAGCTTTCCGTTTGTGCATCGGTTTCATTTTGACACGTGATTGTTTTTTGATTAGAACACTTGCGGTTTGTGTGTCTTTTGATTAAGCGCGTTTAATTTGTTATGTAATCGTATACTGGGTTTATTATGTATGTATCGCATCGTTTTATCGATAATATGATTAAATTAGTATTTGATGTTTCATACTATAATATAGAGGATTCAATCCTGCATGCGATAAATCTAGTTTATGGCGTGTTTGTTGGCTTATTTGCGGTCTTCTAGTTCAACATCTACAACATCGTTAAATAATTTATTTAAAAATATTTTATTATTATTATTAATTAGTGAATAAATTTTAATATAAATTGTTACAAAATAAAAAAATACATTCTTTTTAGCAATTATATTATATGTTAGTTATAAAAATTTTGACATAAGCTCAAAGAATTTTTCATTATCATTTTCAGTGAGGCAATCTGTATATCTGAAATTTCTACGTTTTTATTTTAGACGTTCTTGGAAAATTTCATTTGCGGTTAATTATATGAACGAAAATGTCCTTAATATCATCGCCGTGGACGAATTCTTTCATTTTTAATCTCATTTCGTTAAAATGTTTCAACAACATCGTAAAGTTTAACAACGAACGAAAAGACGCGACTTTAATTCGATATATCGTTTGCTCTTTTACTTTTTTCTTTTATCTCGTTTTATTATTTTTTTTTCATATATTTTCCGTCTTTTTTTTCTTTTTCTTCCACTTTTACGTCGAATGTATAAATTTTACTGCGACTAATGAAATGGAATGATGAAATATTTCATCGAAACGTTCTTTAATATTATATGTATATATATATATATACATTTTTTTTATTCCTAACTTTTCTTGTTCCATTTTCTTTCTTCGTAATGCCTTTTTCTCTTCTTAATAGCGGTGAACAAAATTCTCTCTTTGATATTTCAAAGATTTGCTAGGATTGATTGTTTTTTTTGTTAAATTTCCGTTTTTATTAAAATAGAAAATTAAACAGTGAAAAATCGCTTTCCATTGCAATTTTTGTATGGTATTGAAAAGTTGCAAGAATTCCCGTAACTTGACAGGTATAAACTCGATAAGCGGAAATTCTTATATCACAAAATTCGATATCAAATATATATATATATATATATATATATATATATATATATAAATGAAATTCTATTTCCTTACTTTTATCAAATAAACGATTTGAACGGTGAAATGGATATTTCATTTATAAATTTAACAAAAAATATACATTTTTTGTATGCAGAAAATAATAATTTTAAAAATATATATTATGCAATTGTTCATGGAAAGAGAAAAATCTTTCTTATATGCGTATAAGCAAACTATGGATAATATATTTGAAATTTGTAAATGTGAATTTTTAATATATATATATATATATATATATATATATATATATATATATATATATATATATATATATATATTATATTTAAAATTGGATATTCTAATACATGTATATTATCATTAGTGTCACATTCTACGAACGTTGTTCGACGCCCTTGGCATTTAAAAGGTTAAACACTGAGACAATAGTTCGTTTGTTTATTCGCATTTAATTCATATTTACGTCATTGTGATTCAAATCCGCAGTCGACATCCGATTTTGAATACAACGCATTACACATCGCAGTCATACCCAGTTTATCGGTTACATTTAACCCGTTGTATGCGAAATATATTCGTTTCGTCTTTAATTCTCGTATCCATCAGCCCGGTTTCGCTGTGATGATGGCGTATTAAATTCGAAACATGTTTTAATGTGAACTCTCGACTACTAGCAGAACAATTCTCTGTACGTATTGCTTTGCGGATCCACGTTAATTTGTTCGATGTTTGTTTATTGTGTCGTGTGTACAATGATAATAGGCTCTAGGGCTAAAATGGTCTATGGATACTTCCATGTTACGTATGATATGTGCTCGTAAATTTGCATTTATACATATAAATATATATATATGTATGTACAAGAAGTATGAACCTTGTCTGGTGCGTGGTATATTCGCCTGTGCGTCAGTGCAAATATCAATATACGAAATCTTCCTTGGTCTGAGAGTTTGCATACCGCAGAGATTTCCTACCGTTGTTTCATTGTCTCTGTTTGTGTTTGTTTTGCGAATCGAAAAATGAATATTGTACGTGGGCTTTGTGAGAAATTGCTCGATGCGGTCGTAAGAAGACGAATCTTATGGGCGGTCTTCTTTTCTATCTTCTTATTCTCTTCATTTCCTCGCCAAGACGGAAAAACAAGAATGAACTTCATTAAAATATCGAATCGATCGTATGATTAGTTTTTTTTTTTACAACAATAATATATTTAAAATTTATACATTGCGTTCAAAATATTATAATTATTTAAGAGAGGGATAATGTTCTTTGTTTCTTTTGAAAGTGCGTCATCGATGATACTATATTACGCTTATCGATATAGATATTCAAAAAATTTCATCAAGAATTCGATCGGATACGCCGTGTTTGAATTAATGAACGGAATTTGTTGAGTTTTCACAAAAGTGGTTTTGTTTTATAGGTAAATATTGTATCTTATATTTTTCTTTGATTCATCTTCGATGAAGATAAGTTGTATCTTCTCAATTTTGCTCGTGCACACTCGACCTATATATTACTTTAGTTAGTTAATTAAAAAGTTTCAACACGGTTCTGCAATTTAACCAGGTTTTATGTTGAAAGTTCGATGTTAACGTAACATTCTTAATTAGTTACGAAACTCATAAATATGATATAATTTGTATGAGTACAGGAATAATTCAGCAATTTCGTTTATTCATATATTTATATATTTTTTTTAATTAACGCGATATATCAATGATGATGTTTATTTGTGAGTAATTAATGTAATAGCCCTTTGAACTTTATCGTAATTCATAATTTGTAATTTTTGTATTATAATTTAGAAAAAAAAATCTTTACATAAATATTCCATGTGAATGGATGCGCTTCTTTCTCTATTTTCAACTTCTTCATTTTAACTTCTATTCCGCGTAATGGGAAAATTATGTAAAATCTCAATATGAATAATTTTCTTGAATTGCCGCTTAAGTTATATCTAAAGCCTGATTTACGTTCTCTCCGGTGATAATTATTTGTAAATAAATTTAATTTTTGATATTTTCCGAGGAAAATTCATTTTCTCATCCCCCGGTTCTGTTGTAAAATATAAGTCCGCGGTTCGTGCGGTTTTCGATGATTTATTTATTACTGTTTTATGTATGTACTAAATTTATGTTGCGATATGATTAATTGTGAGGCTTATTATGAATTATGTAATGCTCGTTTGCGTCTTTCGCGTTTCAATCAACAATATACTCTAATATTATAAGCGTCATATTTAAAATTATATTTAATATTCATATATGTATACGATTAATTTAATTTTGTTTTATATTAAATTTAAATAAAACACATGTTTATGGTATATGTAAGAATCGAGACCTTTTTAAAGATTTACAATTTTATTGTAATGATTCGATTTTCGTAGTTATATGAACTTTTGAACTCGTATTGTTTTCCATTTGTTTGAATAAATATCGTCATTATATTTTTCTTGGAAGTAAAATGTTAAAGGTCTTTAAATATATTTTTAACATTATTTAACATTGTAAGCTTCAAAATGTAGTATTTATAATTGAAAATACCGTAATTTATATTCACTATATCTTATATTATTTATTCGTTGTATTATTAATTTATTTAAAAAAAATTTAAACTTGTCACATTTTTTTGAATCACTCTATATATTCAATGTGTTTTTTTTTATTGTCCCAAGTTGAAGATGTTATAAATCAATTAAATTGTTCCGTCAATTAAATTTCATCGCTATATGGTCGTTTTGTGTGTAATTACGGGGTTGGGTATTAGTGACCCCCCGGAGAGCGAATTTAATTTTATTGATGTGATGTTTTCTCTTTCAGTCGAGCAAAATCGTGCATCGTTTTAATTATTTTCGTCATGAAACGAGCTGCACACATTGATATCGCCGTTTTAACCCTCTCTCGTATAACGTAAAGTGTCGACGGCTGAAATCTGCGTAGAATTGTTAATTAGGTATACTACGGATGGCCGGGGGTGTGTTTTTCCCCATCAGCTCGTTTCGTAACTTCGAAGGATTTTGTTCTCGACATTTTTTTCCACTCTTCCCTTTTTTTGTGCGAGGTCGTTACTTATCATGAGATCTCAACCCTCCACGTTTTCAGAACCCCGTTCTCGGGGTGTATAGCAACCCTCCTCTCTCTGCACAATTAGACGTCTGCTCGTCGTCTAATGAACGCGAGAAAACATTTTCTTCCATCCCTTTCCGCTTTTCTCGCCGCTTCGTTCTTCATTTAACTGAAAATTCGCACGTTTTTTCGGATTTTCAGAAACGAGACCCCTAACAAGGGCAGAAGCGAGAAACGGGAGGCGATGTGCTTATAAAAGAATCTTTTGACTTTTTTTCGTGTTATTATTCTAAACGTGGAAAATTGATTTAATTTTGAGTCCGTTTGTTTCTTTCTTTTTTTTTTCCATGCGTATTTTTATAAAAACGTTTTTAACTCTGTCAGCGCAATCACGAAGAATAAAATTGTAATTCCGGATGCGCTGTCTAAAATAGGCACCGGTTGTATTTTAATATATATATTTCATTTAGAATTTGTCAGACAACTTGTGCTTTTGAGTCTTATAATTTTTATATTTAAAAATATTTTATAATTTATCGATGTGTTTATTAAAAATAAATTAAAAATTATATACGAATTTTTTATGAGATATTCACAATAAAATGTAAAATTATCAGATTTAGATCATTTTTTTTTATTCTGAGATATTTTAATTATTTCATAATTTTTTGAAACATCACTAATTGCAAATATTAAACAATGATGTGGGTACGGGAAGTCTAGTACAGTATGTCTATGCATTGACGTAAGTAATATCATGTAAATGGGAAAAGGTGGAGAATACCATAGACACATTTTACGGCATTGTGTTCCTGAAAATCCCCTTCTTTTTCTTCCTTTGTCTCTAGATAGTAGATATTTTCTTTTGTCACGTGACTTTCACATATTCTATTTTTTTATATTACAAAATTTTATACTACTGAAATAAATATTTTAGATTATTATTAATTATTTTATAAGTCGTAATATATATATATATATATATATATATATATATATATATATATATATATATATATATATATATATAATAGATACAATTTTATTATTTATGATATTTGTTATATTCGTTTATTTATATTACTTTTAACCTTGTAATATTTATAACCGGGCTAATTTATATATTGTTTATTATTTAATTTGCAATATTTGATTATTATTTTATATAATAATATACGGTTATATTTCACGTGTTACATAATACATATTTTTTTTTTAATTTGTATCGTTATATAATGGAGTATGTATTTTGGTTCTTTCGTTATTGACATAGATAGACACTAGACGTTCTCACCGGCTCAGGTAACTTTGTTGTGTTTGATAGTTGAACGTAGACGATGTTAATTAATGTTTGTCTGAGTCCCCTTTGTTGTTGGTAATGCAGGGAAGCTCGTTATTTTATATGTACAAATATATACCGTCCTTTACTAAAACTTCGACACTTCTGAAGAGCTGCGGTTTTCCACTTTTCATCATGAAAATTCTCGGCATAAAATTTCATATTTTTCGTATATATTTTTGAATGGTGGATATTTTTTTTTAATTTTCGTATTTATATACAAAATACGGTTTTTGAATTTTTGTTTATAATTTCAATTATAGTAAGCAACCATATTGTGAATGGTTACAGATGTTCATTTAAAATTTAATTTGAAAAGACATATTTATTTACGTCGTTATGCATAAATGGCATTGTTTTCAAGCAGATGTTCAGTTCAAGTTTTCTATTTTTTAATCATACTGAAATTAAGTTGGATTTTATACGCAAGTTTTTATTTGTAAAATTTTACGAAAATCAAAACTTATTACAGAAAAACTAAATCGCAGAAGACATTTTTGAAGATGAATCAGTAAATCAGACAACCGATGGGATGTTCAGTCCCAGCGGGTAAATGGAGAAGGTCGGAGGACTCTCATTCGCATAATAACCATTGGGAGGTCACAATGGTCAGTCACAAAGCGAACAACTGAGGCGATATGAAAATCACAAATGTATATTTTAACCGAGTATTTATAGATTTTTTTTAACCGTATGCCTCAAATAAAAATGAATACGAGTAATTGTTTATAAGTTCCGAGATCTCGTTCTTGTTGTTCGCGATTGTTTTGAGCTGCGGTTTTATCTCGCCTCCGCAGACACGGATACTTTTGAAAATTGCCAGCCGGTTTCCATTTATACGTTTTCGTACATACATACATTTATATATATATATATATATATATAATAGATTAAGGCTCAGATAGTAATATGTTTACGTCAAGTTCAAGCTAACACATGCACCGGCTGGTCGGTTCAGACTGGGAAAGGTTTCTTCGACGATTTTACAGGCGTAGCCTTCTCTCTTGTATCAGTGTGTTTTATCGTCGGACGATTTCCATAATTCTGGTATCATTTTCGTGTCTGGAACTATTCCAACCAGCGAACTGTTCTACAGCTTTATATCCTGCGTATTTTGCAATCGGATATTTCTATATATATATATATATACATGACCCACCCATATTCCCGGTTAATTTATCACCGGATAGTATTTGGGTACTGCCGCAGCATCGCGTTGCCGATTATGTTTCTGGGACTAGGGATTGTATGTATATTATAATTAATGTCTCTATTCAACCCTTTAAAGGCTTAGCGTCGGTTATTATTGCATTCGAAATTGCTTATTTTTTTTTTTTATTAATATTCATTTCGCTTCTTTAATTTGTTTCATATTTTTTGAGCGAATTTTTTTTAATTGGAGTTGACGTCGTGATTTTTTTTTCAACATTTATAAAAGTTTCTTAATCGCTTCGCTAATATTTCGTCTTGCGATCTTCGTAAAAGTTTCTCTCGCGTTTTTTTTTTAATTTACTACTCTTATTTAAGTTTTATAATTGTTGTTGGCGTACTTTATGATATTTTAATTTATAATGTTCTGTTTTAGTCTGTTGAACGTTAAACTAAATTAAGATTTTTTTAAATTATTTTTTCAGGTGAGCTCTCTTGATTTTGTAAGATATTTTAGACAATGATTTATGTCGTCGAATTTCTTATAAACGTAAGTAGCTTTAATATTAATTTCATTATAAAACAGTTTTTTATAATTAATTTTTGTAAACAATATCATGTTTTTTTGTATAATTATTTTTAAAAGTTTTTCGTTAATATTTAATATATCGAGTTACTACAAATTATTTATATAAATAACATCGTGTTTGATATTTCATATTTTTCTCTGAAATATGTTGCGTATAACAGTAATTGTATGCCTGTTGCATATAAATTACATCAATTAAGCAACATGTGTATGCAATATGCATTTTTTTTATTTTATCTTATTAATGTTTAAATGATTTAAACTTATAGAATAATTTGACATCAGTTTTAATTGTTATATAAGACAGTCATTATTCATATTGATTTTACATTTATCAAGTAATGCTATATATTAAAAAAAAAATCATATTAATTTTACCTTTGACTGATTATCGAAATATAGTAGATTTTAAGAATAATAACAATAATAATGAAAGCATTTTCTGTAATAATCCTGAATATATCGTTTACCAGCTGCTATGTGTATTCTGTAGTTGTGTTAATATCGCTATTGTCGCTCGTGATGATGATGCGATTCCTTTTCTTCGGTACATTTTCCTGTGATGACTGGCAATTTTCCATTGTTCCCTTGTTTCTTTTTTTTCTTCATTTTCCACCGTTATTCTTTATATCTAAGTAGTGGTTTACGTGTATTTTTATCTCTATATTTGTTTATACATATTTTACATAATTATGCATTATATATACATAATGAATTATAAAGAAAGGGTTACTATATAATACTTCGTAATGATCCTAAAAAATATTTATGAAATAAAATATAAATACTATATATTTTATATAATATATAATATCGGATAAGAGCCGTATTCATTTTTCGATTTTATTTTCTCGTTTTCGGCAGTACAATGAAGAAAAAAACATATATTTGAAGGCACGACTGATATTGACGTTGATATCTATACAACTAGTCTTGTCAGCACTTAGTTATCTTTGAGTATCACGAAATGTTTGGTTTGTGAAAAAAGAAAGAAAAGATCTTCAAAGGGATAGCCGCTATAGAATATGGATTCTGATGTTATTACATAGGGCTAAATTGCGTTACATATTTGGCTCGCAGTGCTCTAGTGTGGTATAATATGTTAGCGGTAAAAAAATGGCCTATACATTATTTGCATCGTTTTATAATATATATGTATATATAGTACATATAACTAAATATTTCTGTTTTGAAATTAATACAAATACGATTAACTTTGTTATTATTAAGAATTTTTAAAAACTCTCACTTATCGCGGGGGTTACGTTCTAAGACTACCCGTGATAAGTGATAATCCGAGAATTGGAATGCTATGTTTATGCATTATTTTAGTATTTATATACTATTTTAATTCTTTATAAATCCTCTTCACACACTTATATATTATATAACCTTAATCAACAAACATTGAAAATACTTGATATTTTTTGAAAACTCATGAAATAGAGAATCCGCAACAAATGAACTGCAAAATATATATCGAGGAATTGTTGTACTCATTAATCACATAACCGATTCCGAGTAAAGTGTTATTTATCTTATGAAATATAATATCAAACTGTCGTCCAAAAATTATACGACGAAAAGTTTGAGAAGCGCCGTTTTTTGTTATATAAGAGAGAATAAAGGTGAGCGTCGCTTTTTGTCGACTTGCACCTTTTTATTTTACATGCGAATTGCCGGCCCTTTTATGGAAAGATGTATCTGGGACGACCGTATTTTGGATCACTTTTCGATAAACGCTGTGTAAATTTTGTAACGCGAATCGAAAATATTGGAAAAGATATTTTCCAAGAAGAAAAACGGGTTGTTGACCTTTTCGCCGTACAAAAATTACTTGTAAATATTGACACTCGTATATATATATATATATATATATATATATATATATATATATATATATATATATATATATATATATATATATATATATCACTTGTAATCGTTCACCTTTTTATTATTATTTATTTATTTTTTTATATTTTTCCATTTTATTATCAAGTTTATATCGTTCGATTTATTGTGCGATATTACGGATGTAATATATATATATATATATATTTTTTTTCCGTACAAGTTTTGTAAACATGGATTGATATCGAGTGGGTATTTTGATTCAGAATATATTAGGCGAATCTGCGACGATGATGCTTCACAGTAGAGATAACTCAAGTATTAAGGCGGACCTTTACAAGTATTTCGTGGGTCCATGGATTCGACAATTCAACACGTGTCAATTCAAAACATTGTTGACTTAACGCGTTTTCGTTCAACTTGTTTTTATTCCCTTTGTGTCTATATAAAAAAATATTTTTTTCTTAAATAGATTTCGAAGAATTTTCTTTTTATCTATCTCCTATCTTATTTATCGTTTGCGAATTAGGTGTGTTTAATTTATTTTCTTGTGTGATTTATATATTTCTAACTTTTAATATTTATTATATGTGACGTATATATGAACGAAAATTAATGATTTATTTCAACTATGCACGTGTCGCATTAATATCTGCGTTCAGATTTAATATAATATGATTAATGACTTTTGTCGCATATTTCTTTTAAAATCAAAATTAATTTTATTATAGGTATATTTTTTGATGAAAGTTCGTTTAATTATTATTTATTATTCTTTTTGGTTTAGATTTAGTTTCATATTGCATATTGAGAACTATTGTTTAATGATTAAAAAATATTTTTGATGTATAATATACATATATACATAATTCTGCTTCAATCGTGAATTATATAACACTTGCGATGATCTCTCTCTTTTAGAATATGACATGATTTGTAAGATTTTGACGAATGTGGTATATTTAAAAAATATTAAACGATAGAATATTGTTCTAAAAGGATATTCATGGTGTACTATCAATATATTTTTTTTTTGATTTACCTGTTGATTGATATTTTTGAGATTGATTTTTAAAAGTCAAGAGAGAAAGATGATTCCGAATCTTTTCCTCTTGTATCCCAGTTATATTATCTCCTACAGATTTTGCAAAAAAAAGTGATATATAGACAACGTCTTTAAAAATATAGAAAGTTATCACGTTATAATTTCATCATTAACAAAATTATATCGCGCATTCACACAGGGCGTTGTTTTAAAAGTTTCTTCCGTTACAAGTGCAATCCTAATCGATTGTCCTGCGACATTAATTCTATTTAATTCTAACAAGTATGGCAATTTGGTTTTGGGACCGAATGAAAGGGTCATCATTTAGATGAAAATGCCATTCTGTTCGCGTTGACCTCAGTTACTATATAGTCAGGTGGGCGTGCGGACTAACCACCATTGGGAATTATGGCAATTTGAATTTAGATTGAGCGCACTCGAAATGTTTCATTAACTATGCTTATTATATATATATATATATATATATATATATATATATATATATATATATATAGTATTGTCGATTCGTGATCAGAAACCGTCACCCCTTTTCAAATTTGAAATAATTCTATCTTATTATGGCGGAGACATTTATGACGTTGCGAACGAAAATCGTTTCGGGTGCGGATTCGCTTTTCTGTTGAATCGATCGGAAAATTGTCGCGTCCGAAGCTAAAATACGATTTTATTACAGATATTCTTACTGAGGTTCGATTTCGGTAGATTATTCAATATTAAAAATCGCATTTTTTTTTTTTTTTTGGTCTATCATATGAAAAATAATTGTTCGTTTAGTTACATATATATATTTCAGATATCGAAGTTTTTTGTGATCTTGATCATGACGTATATATGAGTATTTTTTTATAATTCGCGTATTGCATTATAATTATTAATTTTAATTAAATTCAAAATTTTATATTATATTCATATTTCGTATATTTTCTATTCACATAATACAATGTTTCACAATGCAAATGTTAAAATGCTAATACTATAAAACACTATGCATATTTTCATAAATATATTTTTTTTTCTTGTGTTGCATTATGCGATTATTTTAATGTTGTCCATCGTAGTCGTTTCGAAGTTTTTCTTCATCTGAATAAAATTTAATGTTAAAACCGTCTTCGTTTGAGGACTCTAACGCGGAAAATCTTTTTCCCTTTGAATATTTTCATTTGAAGGGGCGGGTTATGTTGAAAGACAAAGGGTGAATCACAATCTCTTCAGTCTGCGGAGGACACTAGACGGTAAACTCTTGAAAAAGCTCTCATTTCTCTTTTTAAACTCTTTCTCTATTGTGATGTTCAAACTGTTTGTGTTCTTTCAGATGTTGCTAAGGATATTGCGTATTTATCTGAAAAAGTTTTTTTTTTGTAGGAAGTTTATATTAATATATGGGAATTATTGAATTATTTTTAGCTAATGAATATATTATATTTGTTTGAAATATAAAGTTTAATATGAAATAAGTTTTAACGAAGGTTTTCTTCTTATAAATAAAACCCCCTTTGATATTTATTATTTAGAAAATAAGTTAAATTCGAATCTCATTTTATTATATGATGAAGTTTGCCTACTTAGTTGATTTGTAAAATATTTATTTAAGAAATATTATTTTTGAACATGATAAATATATCTTCTTAGAATTAATACATTTTTCTAGTTATAATAAATATTTTTATGACATATATGTTAGAGAGTGATATATATATCTATACGAGATTTTTTTTGTATGAAAAGTGGATAGTGTTTTTCAAGTCAATTGACTCCTTTTGAAACTCCGAGAGAAATAATATTTACTTAACGCCTTCCACAGAAACCAATATGGCTTTCTTCTCTTGCATTTTCGAGCTTTTTTCCCCAGTTATCAAACTGGAATAGTGGTTTTAGCATAATGGCTAAAAGTTGCAACGAAGCTTTGTGAACGGTAAAAACGAAGTTGTTTTTCACTGTCTTATTTAGAATTTTCTCATAAATAGTTTTCTTATATTCCGTTCCATGTTTAATTTTTCATTTTTTTTTAGAATATTTGGTATTCTACTAAAAATAAAAAAACATATTTTTATATCAATATTATTTGTTTTAATATCATTATACTATTTAAAAAAATAAATTATTGCACTAAAATGTTACGAAATTTTAAACATTTTTTTTGAGGATTATATTTCTATTTTTATAATTTAGAATAGTCAATATACGGAGTCGTGAAACACGGTAAATAAGTTATCCATTCAGTAGCTCGTGTGACCATGCGATCCTGCTTCAGCTTAATGGGTCATTATCTTTCCATTTCAATTAAGCTTTCTGCTCGTCCGTGAATGTGGATAAATTTGTGAGGTTTTAGTTTTTCAGCTTTCAAAGCCTTCAGCTATTTGAGGTATGAGTTGTAACATATCCACATGCACACGTGTATGTGTGTGTGTTCATGTATACATCAGAGCGCTTTTTCAGGCTTTGCAGATTCTATCTTTTTGGGCTTAGGGCAGATTGCAGTTTACATTATTTATAGTGCTTTTTTCTCTTTTCCCGGTTTTTTTTCTGCCTTCGTTTTGCGATTTTGTTTTCGCTATATAAGCGTTTATTATTGTTATTTTGAATGGGATTATTTTTAACACGTTACCACTATTTCTATTTTATATTTTATGGTATGCAAATCCTGTTCTATTTATAACAATTGGTCTGAGAAATTTTAGTATTTCATGCATTGTTATCACAAAAAATGTATATTTTTTATTATTTGACAATATTTATTTATTTAATCTAATATTACATCATTTATTATTATTTTTTTATATATCATTACATACTTTTTATATATAGATTATTATTATTTATATTTTAGGTAGTAATTTGTACACTTCTAATTATTTTTTTTATTATATAATCACGATTAGAATTAAATAAAAATTATATTACTTTAATAATATTTCTATTATTTTCTGATTTAACATATGCAGAAAATTTTTATCGACCATTAAAGCCCAAATAAGACCTCGTATCTAGGATATGTTTTACGAGGGAATAAATACCGATTATTACAATTCTATAGGGTAAAATTTGAGGCAATAATCCCAGAGCTAGCAAATATTTGAATTGAGAAATATTACACACGACTATTTTGGTCTTGAAAATTTTGAAATTATACGTATATATATATATATATATATATATATATATATATTAAATGTTACGTTTTTTTAACAATTTATATATATAATATTTTAATTTATATTATATTATCATGCTGTATACGCGTATTTTTTGCTTCGATAAATCGGTTTATATTTTGAACATGTTTTTATATGTATGCAACGTAGATAAGTTAATTAATACGTCGGGCGTTCATTGTAAAATGTTAATCCGGCGTGGAGAGTCGATAAGGTTAATTGTTCACTGAACTCGCACGGTTCGCGGCGGTTTTAACCCGAAAAATAAGCTCGGAATGTATCAGATTTTTAACCCTCTCCACCACATCCCCAAAATATCCTTTCTGTCTCTTTTAACCCCACATCGGTGCGAATATATATATTTTTTTGAAATATGTATTTTTTTTTCAATTTGCGATTTTAGTCGTTCGCGTTGAACACGTTAAATTAATTCATTATATTTTATCGCGAAAAACGATCGTACAAACCTATTATATTATAGTTTTAGAAGGTTTAAACTTTAATATATATCAATTAGTGAGTGTTTATTGTGTGCGAAAATTAAATTAATTTTCATTTTATAAACATTATTATTTTTTCAGTTAGCGTGAATATAAATTTTAATTAACACATCCTGTAAGGCCTAGTGTTGTAAGAATATATTTAACATTATTATTTCCATTATATATTGGTTAACGATAACAGCATAATTATCAGTTTAATAACTGGTATTTATGGTGCCAAGTTTATTATATATTTACGTGGACTAAAATTGTGAAATGTGTTTTTATAGTAATATATGGGCATACAAACAATATTTAAAAGTTATAAAATGATTAATAAATTATTATGCTGTTGAAATTAATTAATTGAAATTAATAAAATTCTAATATATAAATCGATGATTGGAATATTAATAATGAGCTTGGAATTAAATTCTGTCATTCGATAATAATAAGCTTACGAGTTTTCACTGTTTAATAATGCATCCTTTCTCGGTTATAATGATGAAGGGTGGCATTTTCTTCTTCTTACTCCTTGGAAAACGCACCCTCGTCTTTAAAGTCTGTTATAATTAATGTCTGGGATGACAAATTAATTCGACCCTTCATTAGTTTGGCAGAGTTGGTACTCGGTCCGATTTGTAGTGTTGGTGTAAGCAACCTTTGGCGTAGTTAAGGGTTTCATCCATCGTTACACATCTAATAGTGAACGCATCCTGTTCATTATTTACCGGAAGGGACCCGATCTGAAATAGATGATTAGTCAAAGAGAATATTACTTCCAGCATTTCAATTCGAATTGTTTTAGAACTAATTTATTTGCGTTTCTAGTAACCAATGCGTTTTAGTTGAATAGTCTATTTTGAAATTATTTATAATAATTTAATTAAAAATATACTTTTATCGATTATTTGTGAGTATCCTTCGCATTCCGAATATGTATGAAATAGCTGAAATTTTGAACACTTAATTTATTGTTGAAAATATTAAATTTTCCATACATATTATATGTATAGTTTTCGATAGGTTTCGAAATATTTGTTCGTTATTTACCTCCATACAAATTTAATGGCTCTAATTATCGTTGATCACTTTTATACAAAAAGTGATTTCACGAAATTCTGTTTAGAGCAACTAATTCGAATGAAGACAATATCTATTCTCAAGGTGGTCTTGTATTGAAGCGTCATATGATCGCAACTCGAGCAAGCAAAATGTATAATTTAGCTAAATAAATCGAAACAAATGTTAGATATTCATTTCGCTTCTCGTTGAAAAATATTATATAGATTTACTCTATCAAAACGGCTTGGAAGAAGTGTTGTGAATTCTTATCGACCAAAAAAACTCATCGTCTAGTCACAACATTCCGCTGCCAATGTGGGCATCAAAAAGCTACGTTCACAAGTGTTGGCAGCATGGTCTATTGTCTATTCATTTTCACTGTCAATTGAACTGTCATCTTCAGTTTGCCTGCACTGTCGCCGGCACTATTAAGTGTCACTGTCCGTTTACATCTGTCACTTTTGTGTTTTTTTTTTCGTTTTGAAAATCGAGGAGGCAAAATGCATCTATTCGTACTACGATATTTTATTGTGAAGCATGTAATTCACCAGTTTCTAGGAATATCCGAAAGCTAATCACCCATTCGAGCGCTCTTCGCAGTAAATTCCACGCAGTACAACAAAAATGAGTGTTTCGTGTCTTCAACAATGGTAGCAATTGGCGGCCACTTCTTTCAACATTTGCTTAAGGTAGTAGTTCAGCTCGTCATCATCAAATGATATTGATCGGTGTATTTCTCAATGATCTGCTTGTATATATATGCGTAGCAAACACACACACACACACACACACACATATATATATATATATATATATATATATATATATATATATATATTATGTATTACTGTGATTAAATTTATTCGATATATGCAATATGTTAAATGAAACGCGGTCTGTAATCGTTAAATGCATTAGTGCCGATTATGCGTGTCGTGCCGTTCGTGTTCGGGTTCAACTCCCAAGTGCGTTCGCGAAAGCTTAATTCGATATTAATCTCGTAAGTGCGCAAAATATGCTAAATACATATCTCTCGTCACTAGATATTAAACTCGGTTTAATTTAATTTTACGTTTCTTTGATTATACAACATGTTTATTACATGATCGCTTTTTGTAAATAGAATAACTTCAATAGTTTATGTAATTGTGGTAACAGTGTTTGATATTTTTCTTTAATTATATAACATGTATAGTTTGAATGTTTTGTTTTATTAAAAAATTATAATACGTTTGTTAATTTAATCTTATATACTTATATACTTCATTATAGAATATTTCAGACACATTTATATTGTAATAACCTCATAACGGTGTTTCGTTTTTTTTTATAATTTATTAATTCGATATAAATGTCGATATTTTTATGTGATTAATAACAATTTTTATCGAGCAATATACAATATAAAATGATGAAAAAAGCTTACCTTTTTCATTCGCTAGTAAAATCAAATTATTTTGTATAGTTTTTTTTTCATCCTTCGGAGTTAATGTGCTATGTAATGCGTTGTATTATATTGGCACTTATTTTTTTCTTCTATTAAAGTATTTTTAAACGAATATCGGAAAATAAATTGGTTTTTATATAACGCATGCCTTTACCCTTGAGATGTTATTTCGTGCATTTTTTTTTTTGCACGTGTGAAAATATAAAATTTCGATATAATTTTCTGTACGCTTTATTGCGTTCGTTTCCGATGAGTTTATTTTGTCAGTATTGTCTCGGCAAACTTTTATATTATCATCGAAGATGTTATACTTTATATAATATTGTCATAATTGTGTAAATTGAAATCGAAATATTATATATATTTGTTCAGCATTCCATACAAATTATATGATTTTCTTTACTTAATCATGTTGATTTATTTTTGATATTTTAGATTTTTTTTTAATTGTAATTAAAAAACTTATTGATTTGATTTTTCCATATTTTACTAAACGTTTTCCGCTTTTACCAAACGCGAGAAATATTAATGAATTAAATATAGTAGCTATTATTTTTTAAATTAAAGAACAAGATTTTATCGTTGCATGCACTTTACATGTAAGTATAGAAACTATTTATATAACTTTTGTATAAAGTAAAGATAATTTAATTTATTTTTTATTTACAATGTTATATTATAGCTCAAATTTTTTCAACCATCTCATTTATTTTAATAGTACTATTTTTTGTTAATTTGCAGAAACATGACAAATATTTGTATCATTCGCTTTAATCAATTATCGGTTTTTGCAGTATTTCGATATGAATAAATTTCATTACGAATTCCGTTTATCGAATGCAGATACAAAAAAAAATGTTAACAAAATGTATTTAAATCTCGTTTTCAGTTATTATAATGAAATATTGGATTTCGTGCGTTTATTTTTCCAAAAAAAATCTTGGATTTATTAATTGATGTAAATTATGATTTATGAAAGCGCGACCCGATAATAACCAAAGAGCCGCGTCCGTTGAATAAATTTTAATTTAACTTATTCATCTGGTTTTAATACCTCAAATGTTGTACGTTATATATATATATATATATATATATATATATATATATATATATATATATATATATATATATATATATATATATATATATTGTATATTATTTATCATGTAAAATTCAAACGTTACAAGTACGAGTTTTATTAATTAAAATTTATATTAGTATAAATGTAAATAATGAAAACCGAAATTATCTCATCGGTTAATTGTATGCTATTTATACAATATAATAAAATTATAAATATTAAATTTTATGTATTTGAATTACTGTTATTATTAAAAATTTTATCTTCAATGTTCAGTTTATGTTGAATGCTATATAATTTTATGAAGGATAAATCGATTATTTTTAATATTCGTATTTATAATGTATATTATAGAAAAATAATATCTAACATTTTAATATTTATTTTATTACTTAATTACAATATTAATGATGTTATCAGGTAATAATATTGAATTTTTTCTCTTTTTTACTCTGAAAGTCAAACTTCATATTTTTGAGACATAACGAAGACATTTATTTTTCCATTTTAGACATTGTTTTTTCGTTGTCACATTTTATATTGAATTATATCGAAAAGAAAGTTTTTTATCCATAAATCAAAAATGATACAATATGCAAAAGAAAATATTTGTATAAAGTTTTGATATATATATATATATATATATATATATATATATATATATATATATATATATATAATGATGTAGGATAATTATAGATGTACATCATTTTTATAAGTTGATTTGAAAATTTCTAATATGTATATTTATATATACACTAGCAATATATAAGTTTAATAATCGTTTATTAGCTGCCGTCATATTAAAGTTATATATATATATATTTAATATTATCATTATTATTAATGAATATAAAATTATATTTTATTAAGCTATTTGAGAATTTGATCATTAGTCCACTATTGTAACAGAAGACTAGTTTAATTTTAACAATTATCCAAATGTTTTATCATCGAGTCAGGCAATAAATATTATGAATTCCTATTGTGATAACGAATTATAAAATATACTTTTTTTTTTCATTGTCAATATGACAATATTCACAGAATGTGAACAAACAATATACGAAGATATATTATATATATATATATATATATATATATATATATGTGTGTGTGTGTGTGTGTGTGTAATATGTTTTGTTGGTATCGGAATCGTTTCACGTTCCGGTGATAAATCTATCGGGTCGCATTGTCAAACCGGACGGTAAAAGCCATCATGACGGACGTATCGGATGTCCATTATTCAGAAGAACCTCGACGTCTCGCAGCTCTTGGCCGTTTTGATTGTTCACCATCGTCGAGCTGAAATCCACTACCAGCGCTTCTTTTTCCGAAGCCTTTCCTTACTTTTTCCACGCTTTCCAATCGTTTCATACCGAAGATTTTTTTCTTTTTCTCTCTCTTTTTTTTTTTTTACTTCCGCCTACCTTCTGTCGTCTTCTTTTTCCTTTTCTCTTTTACGATTCTTCTATTCTATACGACGTCTCATAAATCATTTACCGGTATCGTGTGAAAGTATACTTATACACACACACATATATATTAAAATCTGAAAGATAAAGGATATTTGACATTGCCTAATTATTTTTATAATATTACGATATAATTTCAAAAAAAATACAAATTTTGACTTAATTTGCATTGTTTATCGTAGTGGAATCTTGCAATCGATATTTCGACAATTTTTCGATATCCAATTGAGTTGAAATTTTGTATACTTGCTTATTTTCGATGACAATACACGAATTAAAAAAACAGATTTATTAATTAATTGATCAATTAGTGGCAATTAATTAATTAAAATTTTACTGTGACACCTATTTATTTATTTTAACTTTCAGTGACATCCGTGTTTTTATTTTATTATATATATATATATATATATATATTAATTTAACTTTTTTAGTGTAAATAAATTATTTTTATAAAAAAAACTTTTTATACTTCCAATTCAATTTTTTTAAATATTAATGTTATCATTTCGCCTTCATAAACTTAGCAGTCTATAGAATGGTATATATATATATATATATATATATATATATATATATATATATATATATATATATATATATATATATACACATTTTATTTTTATATTACATTTTTAAAAAGTAACATAAATAAAGTTGATAAATAAAAAGTTAAATTTAAGTAATAAACAGAATATTTAAACAGTCGTAAACATACATATTTGTATTAAAAGTAAATTTATAAATTAATTCTATTTTTCAACATTATTTATATTTTCATTTTTAAAACCGAGATAAATTTCTATCGTAAAATATAATACATGACATCACATTTAATTATATTTTTTGAAATAAAATCTGTTATATTTATTTTTAATTTTTAGACGTATCCATGTATATTTATCTATTTAAGGCTGCTGTGGAAAGTGTCGGTGGTTTAAAATAACACTAACATTCTGGTACACTTCGTTAACGTCCTCCCGGGAAAATAATGGGGGAAAATTGTTTTAATTTAAGCGTCGGTTTTCGTCGTAACGCCGACTCGTGTCGCATTACAACAGTGGGGTATATATCCCGTCGTAAATTAATCGTCCTGTTTTCTTTATCTCGACAACTCCTTGTTTTATTTTCATCATCCAGATTTTGAACGCGTTCACAATGGACTTTACAAGGTTTGTCAACGTGATTCTAAAGCCTACTTGTATTTTAAAGCAATTAAACGTCGTTTGCAGTCGTGTATTTTTTTTTATAAGAAGCAAAAGGTTTGAATATTTTCACGTGGTTTTTAATTATTAAAATTCGTTTCTTATAATTGATAACTAGTGGATTGTTCAATTTCGAATATATATCTAATATTTATATTTATTAATAACAAATTTAAGTCCATAATAAAAAATATCTAAAAATTGAAGATAGTGTTGATTTTTAATTTTTAATAATTCTAAAATTTAATATGCAATATACATTCATATTTATTTTTGAGGACTTTTTAATTTTTTTTTTTTATAAGGATTGGTTGTTATATTATATATCATGATTATTTATATAACTAATATTTCTAACAGAAAATAATTTAATTCAATTACTTTTCATTCCAAAATTGAAGTGATTCATTCAAATGTACCTATGTTTCACTGTAAAAAATATCGAACAGAATTGCTGAATTTTATTATTTTATTACTTTCATCCTGAAAGTTTCAGTGATTTTTTTTGTCTTTGCGTATAAAATAATGGATTAAATTCTGAATATAGATTTTGAAAATATTTCATTCTATTGTATATTTGTAATAATTATTATATTTAAATGTATGTATAGACACACACACACGAAAATAGTAATATGAATATTCGTAAATGTTTTATGTATAACACATATACAGCTTTGTGTCCGAGTATCGATCACATGTACATATTTGAAATTCAAATATATATTTTCAATTTGCATAAAGGGATAAAATAAATGCAGCCACGATTCGTTCATCGCAGATTTCATGAATATTTATAAAATGGTGTCTTTTGACACTTTGGTTATATATATATTTTTTTTTGTGGACTCATTCATTCTATAAATGAAATCAATTATTACATTTGACTTACAAAATGCAAGATTTTCAAACTATTGAATTTTGAAACTGTAATTTAAATTTTTAATAGTTTAATCTATTAATTCTCTTATGTATTGTTATTTTATCAATTGATTTTTCATTCTGGAAAATTGATTTGAGCTAAATATGTGGAATTATAAAAAAATATATATTTCTGAAATTGAAACCACGCAATATTATAATTATTTCATATATTCTTTACTTTAAGTTATATGTAATTGCATAAAAATATAATGTATAATAAACTTGTATTAAACGTAAAACTCACAATGTGGAAAATTTGTCTGTAAATACTCTTCTATAGTACATATATCCACTGGAAATCTGTTGTTCTTTTCTAGTGAACAAATAAGATTATTTTATTTGTAGATAAATATAAAGTTGAGAAGTACTAGCATTGGTTATTTATTTTGTTAAATTTAAACTTAGAAAACTCTTTCTATTTTATTTACAGTATGAAAATTTTAAAACGTTACAGAAGATTATCCAACATACAATAAGTTTACGAGAAAATTAAAATGTGTTTATTTCTTTATTTATAATTTAATCGGATACTTAATTTATATAAAAAAAAACGAGTTAGTTGGTATAATATAAAAAAAGAATGTGGCTTTTAAGGATTTTAATGTTTTAACATTAAACTTTTTTCTTGTTGTTATGTAAATTATATTATTTAAAATTCACATTTTATTTTCTTATTTCGTTAATTTTAATCGTAATTTTGACAAGTCGTAATTTGCATCGAACGCTGACGAAGTGAAATCGCGAGTATAGATTTTTTTTTTCATCCGGAACATTCGAGGCCGATATCCAACAATACCCATTCTAGGGAAAGGGGTTATCAAAGTTTTTTTTTTTTTTTTTTAGGGGCGGCATATTTTCTCGATGGTTTATTATAGGCACAGGATGGTAGCTCTGATTGACCGCGATCGAAGGCAGTTCATCAATCATCGGAGACGCGTGGTCGTGTCACACACTAAATACACATCATTTCCGTTAAACGATCGCTGCTTTGACGTTTAGGAAACACACCCATCCATCCAACCAGCTTCCCTATCTCTTTTCCGTTCTACAATTTTTCTTTTTTATATATATTTATGGAATATATGTATATATATATATATATTTTTTCCTTTTTGCCCTTCACTCTACTATTGACGAGCGAAACTTCCGTGAAAACATCAGAAGCCACTCTGCAGAAAACCCCACTGGATATCCGCCCTCGTGTCGTGAAAGGCTTCGACATGATTCGTCACACGGTTTCTAATCGACTATACACTTATTATTATATTTTAAAAATCGATTTTTAATTACGAACAATATTTCACCAAAAATACATTTGTTATTTAATTTAATGTCAAACTTTATACCATTAACTCTAATGCGGAAATTAATCACAAAGCAACATCGAATCAATCATATCTAATATAAATGCGAGGAAATTAAATAATAGTGTTCCTGGTACAAAAGCGTACGCGACAAAAAATATATATATTTTTACTTATTGTTCATTTTTAATTTGAAACATTATATATATATACACATATATAATATAGTTTATTATGTATACTGATTTAGATAGGATATGTGTTTGATTAAGTATGGTTAGATATGCGGTCACTGATATCGACCTTAGCCTTTTTAACCCAAAATTAGATGATAACATCTGGGCTGTCGGAGATTTATTTATTCTTAGATCTTCGCAGCCGAAAGGAGTCCTTAGCTTTTTCTTCGTTATTTATGTCGCCGAACTATTTCCTATCCTTTTGCCACTTTCGTTTTAAATTAAAAATTCTCCTTTTCTTGTCCTTATGACCCCATTCCATCCGCGGATAATATCTTTTGGTTCCATCGGGTCGAAGCACTTTTAATTTCCCGTTCGATTTCTGGTTGGACATTTTCATTGCCTGAGTCATCGTTATTCAGCTTTCGAACAAAGGAAGATAGCATTTACCTTTTTTTTTCTTGTACCCTCCAAGTTCTCCACCTTTCTTTCTGACTTCCTTTCATTTCATTCGTTTCTACCTTTTACGAGAAATCAAATTTAGGAAAGATTATTTCGAAAAGATAATCGAAATCAGTGTGAGCGATTTTGCGATATTGCATTTAATTAGGTTATTTTATCATAAAACAAATATAGATTAATATCCAGGCTTATAAATAAATTTATTAGGTCATATGTTAACAAAAAAAATTTTTTTGGACCACTCTACATATGTGGTATTTTAAAAATGCATTTAAATTTATGTTAAATATTTGTATTCATTTTTACATATGCCCCCTTTTTTGTTTATTAATGTTACTCATTCTTATATATATATTTTTTATTTTCATATTTGTGTATGTGTTACGTTATGTGAATTTTTTTTACCTTTATTGTTGAACTTTTTGAGCATTCATACAATGTTTTGTTGAGTGCGGTCCATTTGCAAGATTAAAAAATCTTACACTAGTAAAAATAAGTAATGGAAACGTATAGTGGAATTTTTAATATTTTTACTTCGCATCACTGTAAGTGAATTAGATATATGAATAATTAATTGAAGAACGCAGAGCGTTTTCTTACATGTAACGTATTTTTCATATCGTTAGTTATATGAAGTTTTCTGATGTTTGATTAGATTTTTTAATATCTTCTCTTTTTCCTCCTCGGATGTCTTCGAAATTCTTACGGTTGAAAAAGGTGTCATACTTTTATATTAAAAAAAAAAGTTGTAAAATCTATTAAAATGTAAATCAAGTTTCTCGCGGTATATTTTTCAACTTTTCGATCGATTTTCAACTGGAAAAATATATTTTCATATTCGCTGTAGGAAATGTTGTTTCCGCTTTTCTTTTTACTTTTTTTTTGAATATATGATGAAGAAATTTTGTAATATGAAAAACACGTACATACTAGTATTAAAAATGTGAATTATGGTTTGCGTAGGGGAAACAGTTATGCAAAACACGCACGTTATTTTTAATAATTTCATAAGATTTTGGTCAAGAAAATTTGTACACGCACTTTGTATTATTTTATCAGATACCCCTCTTTACTCTAAAATAACTTTGTTTTAGTGTTGAGTGTTTTTTATATTTATTTTTGTACCGTTTCAGTATTAAATACTAAAAAGTTAAATTATACGAATCGTTTACTTTTTTAGATATAAATTAGAATCAGGATTTTAATTTTAAAATATTATTATATTTTATTTAAAAATTGTTAAGTGAAGAATGATTTGTTAGAAATTATAATTAAATTTGACGATTCGAAATAATAGAAAAAAAATAGTTATTGATATAAATTTTCGGTTTAAACATTCTTGATTTTGTAAGTAAAATAATATTTTGAAATTTTGAATAAAATTTCTATCGTAAAATATAAATTTTGCTATTTTGATAATATAAATACATTTCTTTAATATTTTCAGGTTGTTCTAACAGAGATTGTCGATATAAAATTTAATTTCCTTTTCGATTTTAAATTGTGATAATTTTAACTAGTAGCTTTTTTTCGATTCACATTAAATATTTTCAAAAACGATTTTTTGATAGTAGTTGTTAAGTTAAAAGAGGTTGTCACTCAGTTTTTATTTCTGCCAATGAACTTTGCGAAGTTAGTCTTCAAAAATATGGAATTTTAATTAAAAGGCGCAATCGCTTAGATTTTTGATCTCTTAATAATCGCGATATAAAAAATACAACCGGTTATTTTAAAAATGTCTTCAAATATTTGAATTTATCATCAAAATGAATCGACGAAAAAACTTTTGATTTAATGGCAGCCAGATTATAACAATAGTTTTTACAAAAAATAATAAATAAATCGGTAGATTCTCAAAGATTGAGAAACTCTATTTTTCCAGTTATATGCGAATATATATATATGCGATATATATTACGAGTATATCGAATCAAAAATGTTTTATCGCACGATTTACGCCTTTCATCTTAATAGCGCTGTAAATTGTAAAGCTTTCGAGTCGTGTCACTTTTGACGAGGAAACGCGATATATCTAAAAAGCGAGGCGAAGGCCTCGATTGCCGTTTACGCGGTATTTTGTTGCAATTTTATAACGCCACGTGTAAACATGTAACGGATGTAAACTTGGCATATTATTTTATATGTGTATATTTATACGGCACTTTTTTACGATTTAACATTGCATTCGAACTTTTATAGTGTGCTTTTCCGTAAATTTTATGTGTGCGATTTCACCTTTGTTCCGTTCTCGAACTTCACAAGCGCAACGGTACACCCCCGGGGGCTGTGAATTCGCAGCAATTAAGTTGCAGCCAGTTTTCATCGTTGCGTTCTCTACAATTGAACGAATATTTGTTCGCTTTTACTGAACAGGGTGTATTTTAATTAATACCGCGCCATGTTAACGAGCATGTTAGGGGACGTGTTTAGCAAATGCAGATCTTACTTTATAATATGTTGTCAATTTGCTCTGCTATTATTTATATATATATATATATATATATATATATATATATATATATATATATATATATATATGTAATTAAGCTTTCGTTAAATTCGGTTTCGTGTAATCGGATTATTTTGTACATACTTAGTAGTAATAGGAACGGACGTTGAATGGGATTAAATGCATAGTACTTGTTGACATATTGAATGATTGTTATGAATCGGTTACTTGCACCGTTTGCGTTTGTTGAAGTATTTATGGGTTGTCGTCTATTGTGCTATTATTCATGCAACAGGTCATCTATTGTATTCATATTGCAGTAAATAAATAATTCGCTTTTGTATCCTTGTATCACTTTTTTATTGTTCAATAATTTTACATCTTGTTCAATTTATATATTGCTTCCATTTCTTTAATTTAACTAATAAATATAATATTAGAAATTATAATATCGTCAAAAATTAAAAATCTCTGCCATATAAAATTGTTTAGAAAAGCATATTTTTTATATATATAAAAAGTTGTAGTAATGTTAATTTGCCTACAAGGAGGTTACGTCAAATTTTGTTATTTTTTTATGCAAATAGGTCAGTCATGTAAGAGATAAACATTATACAGTGAAAAACTGGCCACAAAGAGGGAGTTTGACCCCTGAAGTCAAAATTTAAATGAACCTTTAGTTCAAAATTAAAAAAAAAATACTGCCACCCGACGTTAAAGCTAAGCCTCATGAGAAATTTTGAAGGCTTTCAGTATTTTAAAAGAAAAATTCTTAGGTCAGCGTCATAAAATTGAAAGAGGAAATTTTTGTAGGTCCAAAAATAAAAGAACTTACGAAGTTGCATATATTAAAATTAAATTGAACGAACTAAAACAAAAACATGGAATACTTTTGAAGAAAATTGTCATATTTTTTTTTGAAAATAAAAAAAATCATATAAACTATCAAGAACATTTTTCTTGTCGTGGAGCTCTAAAATACAACGTGTCTTACAGTTTATTTTTTTGAACTGGGATTTCTTTATATACGAAGTTTATATTTTTTATTCTATAAGAAGTAGAAAAAAAACTATTTTTTTTTTGCAAATCAATGTTATTATATTATAATCCAACGTATTAATTTTTACGTCTCGTTAAAATCAGCACACGTGTAATTGTTATTCGTTTTTTCAGTCATAATTCAAAAATGTGAAGGATTTATTTCTATATAATAAATCTGTATTTTATGTAAAATTTGCATAAATTTAATTATACAGTGAATATAAATAGTGAAATCTGAAAACCCGTTATTTATAAAGTCTAAAACTTGTTTCGACTTAACTTATGTAAATATTTGTACTTAAATCGCGGTATTCCAACCTTTTATTTTCTTTATTAGTTGAGATGTTTACGTACTATATTATTAACACTATACGCAATAATGAAAGAGTTTATTTAATAATAGAGCAATAAGTATCTTTGATCTACGTCGGATTTGCGTGATCTGAAAAAAAAAATAGTATGGATATTACATTTTATATTCACATGTTTAAAATCAAAACGTTCAAATATTGAAATTTCGATTTATTTTTCGAATATTTATATTATGGTATATTATTGATTATCCAATTAAGAGTGTCAAAATGTCGAAAAATTGAGCCATAAAACTATTTAATCCATCAAAAGTGATGTATGATTTTTTTGACATTTTTATCGATTAATCTTTTATTTATATAACATATATAGAGTATATTCATTAAATACCGTTTTATAATTTAAAAAAAAACGAATATTTATCTTATTTATAATACATATTACTATGTACGTTTTGGTATATTAGGCTTTGAATCCGGAACATTTGACGTGCGTATTTAACGGCTCGTTGGCATTGTCAACGTGACTTCGTATCGCGTTCTATCTTTTTTTACACCGAATGTGTTATGAATGTGCGTAAACATTCGTACACGTTCTTATACGCGATATAAGATAAATCATAGCCAATTTTAACATTTAAATCGACGATTCTTACACAATATATCCATGTAATTCTAAGTAAATTATAATTTACATTTCTATCGAATTTCTTCTATAATTTTATTTTAGCAAAAATATATTTTTCTTAAATAAATATTGAAAATATAAAGAATCGGAATCAACGATTATTTTATATATGAAATATACATATTTTTTAATATAAATAACGATGAACGTTTTTAATGTTTAAAAAGAAAATCAGTGATTTTTTAGTTCGTAGTAAATGGCTGAAAACGAATAATCAATATATTTCAGTTTGACGTTACCTTAAGGGCTCGTTATATTCGTAAAAATAGCAATTTAAAACGATTGAAAAGTTATATATATATATATATATATATATATATATATATATATATATATATATATATATATATGTATATTTAATTATTATTTATTACTCGCAATTAGGACGATCGATATCGTATTATTTGAATTTTAATTCTTAAATACACTATATATATATATATATATATATATATATATATATATATATATATATATATGTATATATATATATATATATATATTATGTATTTCCAGAGAAATATAATTGATTGTTAATAAATGATCCGATATTCTTACAACCGATTAACTTTATTATTATCTTGTCGCGTATCCCAGTTTGAGAAATACTATATTCGAAGCCTATCCTTGTCCCTTTGGCCCTCTATTGTGTGCTGTACGTAAATATATATATATATATATATATATATATATATATATATATATATATATATATATATATATATATATATATATTTGCCAAACGTGATCGATTCCGCATTTCACGAAGCGTGAAATAAAAAAATATACACATATATCACGACATATGAAATTTCGAAAGTATCGCTTCAGAATTTCATGAGTGAGAGATCAGAATACGAATCTATATTTATTTTTATTACGTAAAATTGCATTTAAGATAAATTTTCGTGTGAGAATTTTATTTGTACTTAGAATGATATTTTATATTTATTATTATTATTAATTTGTTTCAGGTGGGTTTTTTACATCGTATAATTTTTTCATCTTTATTTTTTGAAGAAATATTATTGTCGGTAATGTATAATTTTGTTATATTAACCTTTTGCACCAGAAATTTTGCAAAATTAATGCAAAAATTCGATGCGAGGCAATGACTATTTATATTAATTTCTTTATAACGAATTTCCATACACTTTCTTGTATAATATTATGAAGTATAAAATTACACCTTTTAAATAATATACGATTTTCTTATTTTAATTTAGTTCGTAATTAAAGTAACCAAAAATCGGACTGCATTTTTGGCATTGAAATTTTGAAACTTTTTTTTTGATTTCTACTTGACAATCTTGCAAGAAGGATTACTAAAGTTAAAATTTTTAATGCTTATAAATAATAAAACGATTGTGTTGATCAGTATACCTCAATATTTTGTTCTATATAAAACCAATAAACAACAGAGGTATATAATAAGTTAAAATATAAAAGCGTATATATATTTTGTATAATATTCGCCAATAACTCTACGAAACGTCTCGAATGCAAAGGGTTAATATTTAGATTTATATTAGACATAGTTATTATTATTATTATTATTACAAGTACAGAATTAACATCGGACGGTCAATAGAGAGGGCCATCGTATAATATTTAATGGTCCGGTCGCCAACTTGACACTATCCGCATAAAAAGCACTAAAGTTTAGCATTATGATTACGAATTGAGATTTAGTACAAATTAAGGCCAAAAGTTAGCGTAACCGTAGTGATTTCAGTTTTAGTTCGTTTCGGTTCAGTCTAGTTTTGTTTCGAGTTCGATAGGTCGCCATTCCTATCGGAATTGAACCGCTGTTTCTGTCCAGCACAGCAAGATAATTTGCCATTATTCTCGGCCGATGCGACGTAGACCTGCAGATAATTAATTACCCCGTTTTCCGTACTTTGCTAATTAATTTTTGGTTTATTTTTTTGTTTCTTCTTCTCCCGTCTATATTTATCTCTTTCTCTTACCACTTCGACTCTGTCGTTTTCTGTGTGTTTTACGTTTCCGTTTTCCGTGGTTTATTTTTTCTGCGAGAAGTAAGTTTTGTTCGTTTTATCTCATTTTTTTTTCACATCGTTTATTTTTCTTTTGAGTAGCGTTAGTGAATTTTCAGTTTTTATCAGTTATATAGAAAAAATATTAATTTTTCTATAATTTTCACTTTAAAAATCTTTTCATTTTTTAGTTTGTATATATTATTTCATTCTTTTGGCAATGTATACTATTGATTTTTTTATTATTCTCTAATTTAATTTGTCTCATGTTAGTTTTTTCAACGGCTGTTTTATAGTGAAATAAAAACGGAAAATGATCCAATTTGTATTAAAACGTTGAATCAAATAGTTTTTTTTAAATAAAATATCATAAGAAATAATGTTATGTGTAAAGCTTTGTGCGGAAAACGCACCTCACACACATACTCTGTCGGCTGCCGACCGACAACTGAATTCTGCCTTACGGTTAATGTTGTCGGCCGACGCCCGACATATGAGTGATAAGGATTAAACCATAAATTTATTATTCACTAAATATTCTCATTCAACTTTTAACAAATTTATTGCGTATCATCGATGAATCTCATGATATTTAATATATTAATTACAATTATGCTATCAAAAGTATATTTATTTATTAATAATAATATTAGATTTACCTTTTGCAAATGTAATATATTCACAAAAAAAAAAATACTTTTTACCTCTTTAAGTTGAATGAATCACAGATTTTATATACGGGATGAGTATTCCTAATATATTTTATATATATATATATATATATATATATATATATATATATATATATATATATATATATATATTCGCATGTATACCTATATTCAATAATAAGATTGTACAACAATGGGGTTACACGTAGCCGCGTCTATTGTATGCGACGTTTAGTCAACCCGCGCGGGTAAAGGGTTTTATCGGACGACGATACAATGTACCGGCCCTTTCTGGTCGAACTCTTATCAGTTTAGGACCGTAGAGGTGCCGCATAATACCCCTTTAAACCGCCCTTTGTGCCTGCTTGTATATATGTGTGTGTGTGTGTGTGTCATCGTTTAACACCTCTAACGCTTAACGATACCGCAAACCGAACGAGAATCCGGCGGGGTTAAAATAAGAAATTTTAACTGAAAATCCGAAACGCGCCCTTCGTTCGAGATAAGGACCGTTACGGGCCTATTCTTTCGTAAACGATTTTAATTTTGTTACGGCTTATTGTGCTTTTTCTTCTATTTTTCGTTTTAGTTAACGGTTCAACGTGCCTCTCATCTATTAAGTAATATATATATATATATATATATATATATATATATATATATATATATATATATATATATATGCTATGGACTGAGTGTGAATTACTAGGTTTATTTACAATAACTAGTCATTACGTATAACGAGCACGTAAAATCGCACACACTAATTCAATGTTATTATATTAAATTGTTATAATTATATTACTAAATATAATTATATAAACGTACTCTACGTTACCGTTTTTTGTTTTAAATTACTAATTGATTAATGATTTTATTGATATTAATATTTCTTTGATTCTTTGATAATCTAAATTAAACTAATTCTATGTATATTGACTTTAATTCATAGAAAACAACATTTATTATGTTATTGCCATATATATTTTATATAAATAATGCCGTAAAAATATAAACTGTTATCTATCGATATACTTATATACTTTAATGTCTATAAAATTATTAGATTATTTTTTATTATGGCAGATAAAAGTGAATTTATTTTGTAGTTATATACGACATATTCGACACGTTTTTAGCAATTTCGTTCACAATATATAATATACACAAATAGTCTAGCGATAGAATAGGTTTGCTGATTAATTTATATAAAGCTATCTCTTGAATTATACGTGCTAAGGTTTATATATATTATATATGGTTAACTTTTTTCTATGTAAGGTCAAATCGAATTTCGGTCGGAAAATATACATTTTCATATGCGAATAGTGGAAACTTTATTATATTTATCCCTTAGCCGTGATATTACTAACACTTGGCTAGCGAGAAAGAAGCGTTCAGATCGAGGGGAGAAAAAAAAATATTTACTCAATATAATTGCGTTCCTCCCATTCAATTTCAAATTAATATAGTGGACTTATATAAGTAATACATGGCGAAAGCATCGGCGACTGGAATACGAACCAGGTTTGGGTTTTTCCTTAATCCGAACAGAGCGCTCTCTCTTTCACAAAGACTGAAAGAAAATACGAAAATGGGTTTTTGTAAGCCAATTTGCGAATGTTCAACGGGTGTATATATAACATATACGGTTTATATATATATACACATTCAACAGCATTCGAAGTATATAGCTTCTGGTAACCCTTACCAGGGTTTTTCGTAGTTGAAACGAGAGAAAACCGAACCGAATCCGGCCCAATTACGCGTTGTCGTTTGACTTCCAAAGAAACTAATGCTTCCGCTAATACGGTTACGGGATGTTCACTAATACCAAAATTTATATGCGATTTTGTGTGTGTGTGTGTGTATGTGTAACTATGTGTGTGTGTGTGTATAGTGTCGTTTTAATTCAATGTCGGTCTCGAATAGTGATAGAAATTGTATAAAAATGCTTTGGGATCCTTTCATCTTGTTTGTTGGCGCGTGCTCGCTTTAAAAGAATATTATCAACGTTTTATTTATCGTATCTATTTTAAATTCTATATATGTTATGTTGCAGATTGAATATATTTTTATACATTGTTAATATTTTTTAGATTTTAAGTTATTTATGTAAGGTAGTAAGGAAGGTGTTGGTAAGTGTGTATTAGTTGGGTTCCAAGTATAATTTTAAAATTATTTTTTTTTTTATTAAAATTATTTCATATTTTCGAAAGGAGATAATATCATCACAATGATGTTATCTTATGTATGATATTAGTTTTCATCATTAATAAGGATAAAAATATATCCATATTTTTCATTATACTGAAAAATAATAAATAAAATGAATAAATTTAAACTTGAACAGTTATTTAATGATTAAATCTAACCAAAATGTTGAATTACATTTTTTGACATTCATAATCTTATATATATATATATATATATATATATATATATATATATATATTCTATATGAAGAAATAGTTATTTTAATATGAGAAATTATTTTATTATATTATATACGCGATAATGTACATTTTGTTATTTTTTTATGTCTAGCTTCACTAAGATAATTATTTTTATTTTTGTCTTTAGTGTGGAAACACACACAAATATATATATATATATATATATATATATATATATATATATATATATATATATATATATTGTGCACGTAGTGACATTAGTTTTCATATATTACACTTGGAAGTTATATAGGTATAATTTTTCTGTTTATTAGTTTTGACATTTGTACGGAAAGAAAAAAGCATGTCTAGCACATTTCACGTGAAAGGCGAAAAAAAAGTACCGCCGAATAGTTTTACGATTTTCCTTCGTTCTCCTTAAATTGATTCATTTTCCTGGCGCTCCGGACTATTTTCCCAAAGAGTGATGTCTTATCCTATTAATCTTGCTAATCTAAAAAAGGGGGTTCGCGTCGCAGAAATACTAACTGATGCGTGACAGGATTTCGAACAATTCTCATCAAAGGATATTTGGACGTCGGTTTCGGTTACTTTTTCTAGTTTTTCTTCGTTTTTTTTTTTTTACTTCCTTTTCAGATGTCTTTGCGATGGATTGCCTTCGACGACGAGCACTTCGCCTCTTATTTAATCTCGGTTTTGAGCAATTCGCATTCATGAAAAAGCATCTCTTTACGTCTTCGCAACTTCGAAAGCCGATCGTGATGTGCCCTTTTTCATTAAAAAACGCAAGTAGGAAGAGGAAACTTTTTCAATTAGTGACGTTAGTACGCCACAAACCAGAATTGCTTAAGAAATTCTTCACCTTTTCTTCTTTCGCGATGAAAAAAATGCAGCTGTTTTTGTTAGATCTATTTTCTTGCTTTTACATTAACACTAGTACATAGATTGCTACGTCAATCAATCTGTATCCTTTGATTTAGATTTTTTTTGTTTTATCTTATAATCAATTTCATTTTTAATATAAAAACGTATTACACAATGTAGTCTTAATTATATTTTGTTTTTATATTATCGTAATTACATTTTTAATTTAATTATATTATTTTTTTTGTTTAAAAAATATGAATTCCATAAATAATGATAATAATTCGCAGCATACATACAAAAGTGATTTTTGTGAATTCTTTTTATGATTATTTTTTGAGGGTCGTTATTTTTCCTTTTTTTTTGAAATTTGCATATGTTGGGATTTATTTGGTTTAATATTTTTGAGATTCGAGTCACGTACGTCACGGTCACTAATGGAACGGTAACTCTGATCCTTCTATCTCCACCATTTTTATTTCTAGTGCACGTTCAACTTTACATTTGTATAAGTTCAGATGAATTGAAGTCATATTTAGTTTTTCGTATGTATACATAAGAAAAGAAAAAATAAGAGTTTTTCTTTTCATTTTATAAAGCTATAGGTTGATATCAATACGATGTGGTAAAATACAGGTTGTATAGTTCGGCCCTTTTTCTCTGATAAATAAATATTTTGCGGGAATTCCTTATTGGAAAAACTTTTCCCTATTGCAAATAACGTCTGTGCGGAAAGTGAGTCCGAAGAACTTCCGACGTTTACTGTATATATCTAGCGTTTTTCCTCCAATATTGTAGTCGTAATGAAAGCTGAATCCACTTCGAACCACTCCGAACTCCGTCTAAATATCTCGGCTATCTCAATCAGAAACTGTTATTAATTAATATAATTATATTTATAGATCTTCATCGATCTGTATATACGAAAAAAAAATATAATAGAAAATTGATCTTGTTTGAATTTTATTGTTTGAATAAAAACTACTCTGTTTCTTAGAAGATATAAAGTATACCGTGTGTTATGTTAAAACGTTCGGTTGTATCTCATACATATGTAAGCTAAGCGAATAAAAGGGTCTCGCTGTGATGGAAATCCTAGAAATCCTCTTAAATTCTTCGGTGTGTTTTTGTTGTGTAATCTGGACGAAATCCTAAGCTCACGGACTTCGCGATCCACTGGCCGGTTTTTCTAGTTCAAATTCAAATAAAACACACGACAAAATTATATTGCGTAATAATATTTCATCGATTTTGATTTTATTTTATTTATTTATTTTTTTATTTTCGTCAAAGGAACTGATTTAATCGAAAACACTACGAGACACGCGGGAATCGAGCTTCAAAATGGAAAAGCTTCGTTTATTGCACCCGCGGGAATAGGACTCACTAGATTGTGTCGCGTTGCGTGCGAGTAAATTGAAATTTGAAAGTGTATCAGGTTTTACTTCAACACGCGTATTTATTTATTTTTTTTCCTTTCCTTTGTTCGCCTAGCGTCATGTATAAAATGTCTACGTATAATAAAAAACAATATAAAAGGCGGCATTTGTATATAAAAGGCGACTCTACGAATATTTTCCTTCTTTTCGTTGTCGCGTTGTAAGTTTTTCTCTCTCTCTCTCTCTTACGTAAAAGTGAATCGTATTATAAAATATTTACGGAAAATACATTCATGCAGCTGTTTAACCTCTTTAAAAAAAAATGTTTTTTTTACGATGATAATTTTTAAGTAAAGTTTTTACGTATGTGTCGGGCTAGAACTGTAGATAAAACTTTTATTTAATGCCTAGTAAATCCAGGACTCTAAGTCTTTACATAATTTGCTTTGTTAATATATATTTTTACATTATAAAATTTTTTAAAATTTACATATTAAATATGAAGAATTTAATATAAATATTATCTTATATAATCGAATCATTATTATTTTTTTAGTATATAAATATTTAATTAATTTATATTAACGTATTATTTATTTAAGTATACTATATATAATTTTAAATTAGTTAGTAACTCTCGGTAATAATTATCAGGCCTTTAGATCTTATCCATGTTTAAGAGAATGGGTCAGCATTCTTGTAATGCACATTATTGTAATCGGAATAGCAATCTGGAAGGTTCTGGTTACTCAATTTTGGGTCACTAGTTTTGAACCTTCGATGGGTTTAAAGCATATATCGATCGATCTGAAGTTAAAGTACCGTTATACAGTGAAATCTCCAGTCGTTAGAATACACTCTTAAAGTCATTATTGTACTAGCAAACTTTGTCCGCAATTTCGACGAGTTTTATAAGGTTTATATTGGAATCTACTCGAATTCGTTCTTTTTGAGTTTTAAGACAATTTTTTTTCTTTACATTATTTTAAATTAATATAAGTTTGTGTCAATGAACACGATGTTAATATTATATATATATTTGTTGAAAAGGAAACGGAGTATAGTTTTAATGCGTTATAGTAAACTTTTTATGTTTGTCTATTTCGAAATGTGGAGCTTTTGAAGTCAAACAGTTAAACTTTTCATTTAACCGTTTTCAATTTAGGTATTGCGCTCTCTTATGTACGACGTTCACAAATTTAAATTCGAATTGTGGAGATTGTTGAACGAAATTTATATTTCCACTAAAGTTTTCCGTTTATAAAGCGCGTATTTTCGTATTCACAATTATTTAATTATAAATTCAAGTCTTCGGTTTCATGTGTAGAAAGTTTTTTATAATCCATCATCGTCTCTTGTTATACGATTCTGCTTGTTTTCCGAAATTTATCGCTATAATAATCTATTTATGGTTATTATACTTCAGTTTATTCATACTCAGAATACTAAAGTCCTATCTATCTTCTTTGTTCTCGATCTCTCCTTTATTCTACACGGATTATTTGTGATTATTTATAATGGATGTTATCTATTTTGCTAACGTCGAGAAGTTCAAATATTTATATTTTTTTTATTGAATCAAAGATTTTTGATCTGAATTATTGCTAATATCAGATTTTATACAATCGCTTATTTAGTATACACGACATGTGGTACAATGTAAAAAGCGCTTTCGACCTTTTTGAACAATCTTATTGTCTTAAGATTTGAAACGGACGTTTCTACGAGGTCTGTTTCGGTTGTTGTTGAACTCTGAAAGTAGTGGATTTGTGCTAAAAACGTTCGAAAACCGCCTCTATTAGTTCTTGTGAAAGTTTGTTATTCCGGGCATCGGCGTAGCAAAAGTTGCGCATTTACGACTAGAACCCTGTAACTGAAGTAAAAGAAGGCCCTTTCTCATCCCACTAGACTACCTTTGTCCCGCATACATTATCGAAACGAATAGATTCTCGCACAATTGGCGAATCTACGAGATGAATATCATATTTATGTATTATTTTGTAGATATCCATTGTTACATGAATCTATATGTTATGTTTCGATTTGTATAATTAATTTGAAAATGAGAGCTTTTAATTTATAATAATGTAATATTTAACTTATTATATAAGTGTCATATTATTTTATTTAGACTTTTCTATGATGTTAGATGTATTATAATATTTCACATTATATGATAATAAAAGAAATATTACTGATGCAGGTCGTTTGACCTATGTATATTTTGCCCATTTTTTCGTGTATACAGGAAAATATAAATGTTTGCGTTATTTGAACCGTAAAAAAGGAATATGAAAACAATGTGATTTATACATTATAACTTAAAGTACATGATTTTTTCTAACATTTATCAATGATATTATAATTTATATGATATATACGAATACGAATTTATTACATATAAATATTTTTTTATCTTTAAATACTAAGATTTATGTTATTCTTTGACTTTAACATTATGTTGTTTATGGTATTTCGGACGTCATTTTTGGCATGCCTTATATATATGTGTGAGTGTGTGTGTGTGTTATTTCGTGTAGAAGTTGTCCCAAAAGTTCGTCGAAGTGTCCCGGTTTTCTGGGCGGTTTTGGGTTTTCGGGATGTTCGCCCGATTGAATCAAATGGCGATTTACTGTGCTGAGCTGCTGCGGCTACGTTAATTGCCGAATATATTCATCGTAGAACTTTGTTAATTAGATGCTCCACCCTTAAAGTACGCTCATATTATTATTATTATTATTATTATTGTTATTATTATTAAGGCTTGCAACACATTCCACCCTGTAGAAACCTCGATTTTCACTAATCTACCATCCCCCGTCCTGTTTTGAAACGTACGTTCATCCCTCTGCTTTTGTTCAATTCGAATTAACCTCGATATCAATCGTATTTCTGTTGTATTTCGACATTGGGACGAATTGAATTTGTCGATTTTGTCAAATTTAAACTATAACAACTTTGTTGTATGAGTTGGACTCTATGATTTATGGTAATTGTTAAGTTTATATACAAAATTATAGTTTCTAGAATATGAGAGTATTGCGAAAGTTTAACTATATATATATATATATATATATATATATTGTTTAAAGCAATTAAAAATTAACGTTGTACTTACAAATGTAATAAATTAGTATAATTAATAATCAAGTTTAAAACTATAATAGATATTTTCGTATAAAATATGAACCAAGATTATAATCAGAAAAACTTTTCATTAATTTTCATTTAATTGAAAAATGTGTTGTGATTATGTTTTTATTGATTGACATCGATAAATATAGTATATAAAATTGAGCTTGGATATTCGCACACAAATAGCTTCCAGCACGTGAAATCGGATAACTGATGGAAGCTTTCAACTTCGTAGTCCATTAAGATAATTGAGGAAACCCTCACCTAATCTAAGTGTAGGTGTACTAAGGGAGTATATAACTGGAGCGTTGGTGCACCACATCCAATTTTATCAAATACTAAAGAGAATAGAAAAACGTTATTATTATATATATATATATATATTTTTTTTTTTGAAAATCGACATTCGCCAAAATTGAACTCGAATCGAAATTAGTATACTTTTTGAGTTTAATTCCATTTTTTTTTACGCTAATGGTTTTCGATAATCTATCTATATAGATGGTGAGGCGTTTCTTTATCTCGTCGCCCTTTCCGTAATTAAGGTCATCTTCGACCATTTCGGATGGGTTCGGTTTAATTTCCATTTCGTTCCGAGTTATGCGCGCACTTATATTTTCAGGAAGATTGATGAAGACATTTTAAATGATTGAGTTATTCTGAAAGTATCGATACTATCATACGTACGTCTATTGAGGGCGTGTTCGCGGTGATATTCGAATGTTCTAACTAGTATATTTTTATCAATTATATTATGTTTCATTATGGTATGAACAGATTTTTGATATATATATATATATATATATATATATATATATATATATATATATATATATATATATATATATATATATATATATAGGGTGTTTAAAAATGGCATAGAATTATTTTTCAAATAAAGTTGAAATCTCAATAAATAATAACGTTATATTTTAATTTAAAATTTTATATATTATACTATAATAATAATAATAAAACAACCTATATGAAAGCGTCGCGTTTTGTATGTGGATTAGAACGCGAATCCAGTACTTTTGCGTATGCAACTTGCGCGCTTTTGGCGTACACGGTGTCGCACATACCGATCGCCGCGTTACTCAAACACGGACAAACACGCCGACGGATAGTGAAATGAATTTATTTGTATTCAGCGCATCTTTTAGCACGTGACGGATAAATCTCGGCAGGTCGACGACGTGTTGCCCCACGAAACGCGACCGCGGTTAATAGTTCCCCTTTTACACACGAGCCTACTACATTTGTTATTTTGGTGTCCTTTTTTTTTTTTTCGAAATGGGAAACTCAGCCCTTGAGGCACCTATGCCGTACTGGGACTAGTCCCCGTATCATACGTGACAGGGAGATGTTCCCGTTTATATATATATATATATATATATATTCCTGTATCTTCCTTTACGTTCTTGTTGTCGTTTCGTCTCTTTACGACGCATTCGAGAGAAAAATACATATTGGTTTGTTTTTTTCCCTTTTTTTACATCGTACGCGTTTCTATGGTGTCATGTAATGGAAGCGTTGTTCAAAATGACTTTTTGGTACGATCTCATCGCTCTATTGACTTTTCGGTGTCGCCCTATGGTTTTGATAAATCAATTGATTAGGTCTTTTCACACTCTTTTATATATACCATATATATATATATATATGTATATATCGTGTATATATTGTTACGTCCCCGGGGTCGGGGGTTTCTAGGATAGAAAATGATACGCTCCTATTTGTGTATATCGGTCTTACCAACGGGGTTTTATTACTGACAGGTTTACAATAATCGGCAACAAAGTACAAGAACACAGTAAGAATTATAAATAATGAAGACAATAGAATAAATACATCAATTAATAAGAATAATCAAAGATACAAACATAAATCATTAATCAGAGATACAAACACAAATCATTAAATGCCAATAGTTAGAGATACAAACATAAATCCTTGAATGCCAATAATCAGATATTCAAATATAAATCAATTACAGAGCAGTTAATAACAATAGTGGACATACGTCAATTAATAAAAGACATACATAAATGAGTTACACTAAACAAGAGCGACAAGGGATTAATTACTGGTTACCAAAACCTTAATCTCTAAACCCATATTCCATATATGATCCACCGGATTGGAGTATAACCGCTACTCCTTCTGGAACCAGATCGTAGATATCCAACGTGAGACTTCTCGAAGAACGTCTTCCAGACACTCTTCTGGATTCGTAGAGCTCCCAGATGCCGACCAGGCCGCTCCTACATCCGATCGTCCTTCACCGTAGTCTGACGTCCTCCCTCGATCTATCCATCCGGTCCGAGCTTCACAGAGCCAAGGCTCTCACATGTGAAGTCGGGCAGAACTTCGCCGTTCCAAGACTGCTCGCAGACGAAGCTCTTTGTATACTGGTCGTACACCCGTTTTATAGGCGGCCGACCTGCAGTCCTTATCGGTTTCAGCTAATAGCGAAGTGGTAACGCCCATTAAATATGGGAAATCCCGTCTACATTATTACTTTGTGATTATCTTCGTCGCTTGGGTTTTTAGAATCCATTAGCATTGTTATCGTAATCCATCTTGTCTATCTTCTTTTACATTTACAAAGAACAGGGTTTTTCCATATCTTATCTCTAACTTAACTAAATGCCGTTTACCTGCAGTAATTATATTTAATTTTTATATTAAACCCCCCAAGGTCGTAACAATATGATGCTCTTTTTGATAAAAGTGCACTACATTCAAAAAGGCAGCTTATCAGTGTTTAAATTGTATATAGATTTTATCGATATCGATTTTATATGTTTGCTAGTAACATTTGCACAAAATTCCTGAAAAAAAAGTTTATGTATTATACATAATATATAGTATATTCGATAACAAAAATCGAATTATTTTATATATTTTTTTTTATATTCAAGGTATTTTGTAACCAATGTGAAATTAAAAATTGTGATTTTTTTAATATATTTTTATGAAAAATCTCATACAATATTTATATCCGTTTTTATAATTAATTTCTTTGATGATTCAACGCATGATTTTAATTATTTTTTCGTAATTGTTCTAAATATTTCTTTTTAAATTATAAAAACAGTGTAATCCTTTACATACGCAATTTTTAGCTTTAGGCAACCGTCAATTCGAAATTAATTTTGCGTAATTTTCATTTTTCATACTCAAAATTTTAGATATTTGCGTTGTTCCATTAAAAAAAAAATAATGCAGTCTAAATATGTTTTTTATTTAGTATCTCAGAAGAAATAAAATTCTATTTTTTATGTAATATTAAAACAATTTAAAAATATTGAGGATGAAAATTTTTAGGTTTTATTTTTCAGAATTTTTGATTTTTTTTAAAACTTTAATAATTAGAAATGTAGAATTAATAATGAAAAGTATGTATTTTATTTAAAAACGTTTAAATGTGCTTTGTAACGTGGATAAGTAGAATTTTTTAATTAAAATTTCCAATATTGAAATATCAAAATGCATTTCAATATTAATAAAAGAAAAAATAATATTCGTTAAGTCAGTTATTATTTACACTATTTTCCATCGTCGTAATAATAACAAAAAAATATATATATATATATTAAATCTAGTTATTATTTGAATATCGTAAAAACTTATATATAATACAACACGGATTTAATGCTTCGAAAAAAAAAATATATCAATATATACAATATCATGGTGTTTTTCGTTTAAAGTTTTGCATGGTTACGTAATTGTTTACTGAAAATTTAATTCACGAATCGTTTCGAATTTTCCACGTGCAGTTTTCGAACTGTTAAACGATTCCATCCGACAGCCCAGAGGGTAAATACGTTTCAACTTTGTTTCCTCAATAAGTATATACCTTCATATATTCATATATAAATGTTCATATAATAAATACGTGTACGTTCATTTATTTTTTCATTATATAAATATATATATATATATATGTACGTATTTACATATATAATTTTTTTTCATATAGTTTTACGTATTTGAATTTCGAAATATGAACTCGTTCGCAACAAAGCACAACCGTATGAAATGGACACGTCAAAACCAAATCCTCGTTTGGTGTTTATATATATATATATATATATATATATATATATATATGAAATTATTATATGGATCGTTAGGCAGACTCGCCATTGGTTTATCGGCGATTTTAATTTAAAACTCCGGTTACAACGTTTAAATTAATACAATTTTCGGGAGGCGTGGGCCCCAACTCTTTCGAATTTAAACAAGCGGTCCGTTTCGATTTTAATTGTGAAGTTTTGGTACGCGTCGGAAAATTCGTGCCTCGCATATTATATATATATATATATATATATATATATATATATATATATATATATATATAATTTGTAATCGTTCAATCGGTGTAATCTCGTTTGAGACGTAATATTTAATGAATTTTATTATTATTTATTGTATTGCGACAGAACCGTGAAAATTATTTAATTATATAATACATATTGATTTTTTAAAATATCAGTATGATATATCATATAATCGAATATTAATTGATTTTGTAAATTTATTATAGTAATATTTGTCATTTACTCGTAATAGTTGTTCATAATTATTAATAATATTTTATATTAAAATGAGTTGATATTCTAATGATTATATGTTATAAATTGGTACAATGTTCTAGCTGTAATATATATGTAATACATATTTTTTATATTTGTTTTTTTATAAAAAAAATAAGTTTCAATATGATTTATGTAATATTGATATTAAACATAGTTTAGTTATTTAGATTTGAAATACAATTTATGTTAATAATTAAATTACATTTTTATTTATATTTGTATTAACTTTAAAAAATATTGAAATATATATTTTTTTAAAATTAACAAAATTTTTACTACATTGATATTTAATATAAATTTATACCGAGTTCTATTTTTTTTAACATTATTCGAATATTACATAGAGCGATAGTATGTGTGACAATTTTGCATAAACGTATTTTAGTATTATATTATATTCATATAGAAAATATATAACGTATGCGCATTTTGCCCGGTTTTAATTCACAGATTTCGTCCTGGTAATATTCTGAATTTTACTCCGGTGCACATATAAAATGTATCATTTCGAACTTTTCCCTATGTACTTTTCCCCTTTCATGTGACGTTATGGGTGCGTTAAATTAGACCAACATTTATACTGTTCTCAGTTTTTTTTTTTGAAATATTTGTTTTTAGTACGTCTAAATTATTAACGATTCACTGTAATTATGCCAAAATCGATATATTTTCTCTAGTATAGTTCTATAATTTTAAAATTAAATAAATTATTAATTTTATATATATTAATTATAAATTATATTTGTTGAAAAAAAATGTTTTTCAATGTCGATATAGAAAAATTCTGAAAATATATGATTATTTTAATATACATTTTTTAAAACGAAGGTTTTGTCAGACTATTAAATATATAAATAAAAATTTGAAATAATATTACTTATAATTTAATATATATTTCCATGAAAATAGTGTTACTGTACTATATATTATTATATATTTGTAAGCTTTTTTTTAGTTGGAATAAATATATATCATTACATCTATTTGGGATTTTCACGATTCAATCTATTTATTTGCATACTTTTGATTAAATTTTGCTTGGATATTTTTCGCATTAAATTAAATATTATATTTTTTTAAAGTAAATTTTACATGAATAAATAAAATTTTATTTTATAACTAATTAAATATTTTATTTACAAAAAAATATAACTATTTTTGTAATTTGTTGTGGAACCGAATAAATATGCACAATAAAATTATAATTTTTATTGATTCATTAATAAAAATTATCAGGATTTTCACGAAAGAAATTCGGTGTTTGATTCTATAAATTTTTTAATTACAGATTATCGTTTTAATTATAATCAAAAAATACAATTTTATAAACAATACATCTTAAAGTACCGTAATTTATGTGTGTCAATTACCAATATATTTTGTTCATACTACAAAATTTTTAAATGTTTATGTATCAAATTTAAAATTTGTCACGTGATATTCTTTTTTGTTTTCGTTATGTAATTCTTGTACATATTTTTTTTCGTTTTTGGATCCGTTATCGACCTTAACGACATTGTTAACATCGAATTGACTTATGAAATTCTGTGCGTGACGCCCGTCCATATAATCTCATTAATATTAATAAGTACCCAAAGTTAATCCTTTTTGAGGTAATATTGGACCGACGAATACCAGATTTTGCCTTTACACACACACACACGTAAACGTGTGTGTATATGTGTATGTGCTCTTTAACCGTCGTTTGAAATTAAGCGTTGGTAATTTCGGACGTTTTGACTACTTAAAATTGCTACAAAGCTACAAAATTCCTTTGAAATTTGTAATTGTATCTGTTAATGTTTGCTATATAAGTTGTTGTGTTTTTGATGTTATTGTTGAATGTTTTGTATATTTGAAATATTTATTCCGAAAATGTTTATAGATTCGACTGTTATTATGATTCGTTCGTTTCATTTATTTCGGTCATATTCTGAAACAGTAATTGCCAAGTTACGCTTCGCGGACGAAATGCTTTTCGTCTGAAGCTTCAATAAATTTCTAATTAAATTTTGAAACAATAGTGTAGAATTTTAATCACGAAAGATATATAATCTGTCGTCTTTTTGTCTTCGTTATGTTATTCATTAAGATCAGTTTTTTTTCTGTCCACTTCTAAAAAATTCTCGATCATTTCTATAAATTATATATAATTTAAAATTTTTTATTTTGATTACATAATCATATTTATAAATTTTAATTGTATATACAAACAGATTGTTGTATTACGAGTTTTCTTATGTAAAAATTTGTGCTTTTTTAATAATTAATATACAGTATTAAGAATGAAATACATTTTTTAATTCAATGTAATTGATATATAAATAAATTATGTATCTGTTGATTTTTTTAACATATTTTATTCGTTCCATATGATATTATCGCGACATTGTTCCATATGATAAATAAGTTATTATCAAAAATACTGTAATTATATTCACATCTACAATTTTAAATGATGATATTATATTACACAGCTTTTATATGATACATAAATTATTGGGAGTGGCAAATGTTAAGGTAGTCTTTGTTTATTTGTATGGCTGGCATCTGTTTAATGTCATTCCATTTAATTGATTAAACCGTATATCATATAATAAATACAGAATATTAATGAATATTTCAATTTTATTATCATTATTATTATTTTTTTCGTATGAAACGTATAAAGTTCTTCAAGATTTCTAGTATTAAGCGAGCGTCGCGGGATTTAAAACAGATTCCAGGTGTCTTCCGCTTTAGTGACTCCGGTCTTATATTGCTTTTTCTTTCTAGGATTGAAACGGAAGTCGTGTGACAGAAAAGATAGTACGAATAAAAGTTTTACTATAACAGTTCTATCTATTGACTTAGAAGCGAGCGACGGTTTCCTGCAAACGTGACTGTGAATAAAGCTTTCTAATATCGTTATCTGATGTGTTTTATTTATATCGCATATTTCTAGTGACGTTTCGTTTGTTATGCAAATTGATTATTACTATTTCGTATATTTTATAAAGCCTTTTTCAATTAATTTCATAACTTTATCACGCTTTTCATCTCGCGTAGAATCGAACGAACAAATCATTGAAAAAAAAAACACTTGTTTTAATTTAATTATAATTGTATAATATACATTATTATATATGTATATATGCACACATACATATTTGCTTATATGTATATGCATTTTTTGTTCATTTTAGCGGTATTTTATTGATCGTTGCGTAACGCCACTGTTGGGTTTTCCAATGAATATTTCCGCAAAAAATTTTATTGAACATAAACGAATTAGCGTTAATTCCTTGGCGAGTTTCGACGACACGAATCTTAAGCAAGTTTTTTTTCGAATTCGCAACGAATTTTCATTCTTCGTTTTATTATCATTGTATTTAATATTCTATATCGCCGAATTAAAATAATGAAAGGTATTCATTCATACTTTGTACTTAAATACTATATATATATATATATATATATATATATATATTGTTTGAAAGATAAATTATTAAGAATATAATTTAAAATTTAAATTGTATGACATATGTCTAAATTAATATTAGTAATATTTGTCTTGTTAAAAAGCAGGATGTATTAGAAAATATGATAGCGAAAAGCTTTTGATATTCATAACGATTCGTCTTCGACTCTTTTTTTTTTCATATATAAATATATATTTAAAAAAAAAAGTGATAAAAAGCGAATAAAATTCATGAACGTTTTTCGTTTCTCATACCCAATTTCGTTTTCGCAATTAAGGTGGAATCCTTTGGTCCGCGAATTTTGATGCATTAAAAGTATGCCGTGAAAGATTTTTTTTATCATCTCTTTATTATGTATTCTTCATTCTCGTATTATTATTATATTTTTTTTCGACACGGCGTTTGGTAGTATTTTTTAGGCATTAGGGCCGTTGTAAAATTTTATACGCTCGTTATATAAGGCTTTCCAATTTAGCGTTTTTGATTCTCTCGTTTGCATTTTTTTACGTGTAAAAGGCGTTTTAATTTGGCTTTCGAACGTTTAGAATTAGTATTAACCTTTAAATTTACGGAATTTATTGCATATATTCAGTAATATTGGGGTTATGAGATTTTTTTATTCAGAATTTTATATTAGATATTAATATTTATATATCTATTACATATAAAGTTTAATAACTCTGACATAGTTTTAAATAACTGCGCAAACCGCTGACGTTTCGATTTATTTTTTATACAGCGTTACACCAATTTTATCTATTATATTTTTATATTGAACAAGTTTTATGTTGATATAATAATTAAAATTACTTCTCAGAAAATATGTAGAGTAACCACATTTAAATTTAACTCTTTTCGATTGAGTATACAATATTATTTTATGAAAATCTTACATTTTCCAGTATTTTTCTTAATTGAATTTTTATGATACGATTTATAATTATACGTCTGTTGATTTTCTTTCAAGTTATGAAACGTGAGTTTAAAAGAGTTTGCTTTAATTATTTACTGCTTGGAAATATTCAAATTCTATATATAATATAACATGATGGAAATATTTAGTTTTTTTCATTTAAAGTCAATATTTTGCGATTCATTCATTTCAATTTATATTTTTATGAAATTAATTTGAATATATATTTTTTTTGTGTAACGCGTGAATTATTTATATTTTTATGTTGAACATTAAATTATCATATTTACGTTGTTGAGGTTGTTGTTGTTGTTGTTGTTGAAAATTTTAATAACCTATTTTAGACGACAAACCCGTGTCGAATTTGACTTAAGGGATGCGGTTTTAAGTTTTAACAGTCTTTCTTCGCGCCACGTCGAAAATAGTACCTATGGGAGAAACGGACCCTCGCTTTATACGTGTGTCTGTTTTTCCTGTTTATTTTATTATTATTATTTTTTTTTTGACGGAAGTGTTTTCCCAGCACGTCCGCAATATCTGAGGGATAGATACGAGTTTGTATCTCGTCGCCGCCGTCTCCAAATTACACAAGTTTTTTGCGTTTTATCCGGTTCGTGTCGCGGGTCACGTTTTCAATTAGATTTTAAAGCTTTCGCCGCGGTTAGTTTTACAGTATAAACACTCCATACTGAGGGGAATCGAACCCGCATCGACCGGCCGTTAAACGTTCGATACAGCGAAATAAAATGAGTGAACCGACGCAAATATTTATTGTCGACGGATCGCGGTCGGCATTTTGTTAAAAAAAAAAATAAAAATCGTTCGGTACGGTTTATTCAGCCGAAAATTCCGTGTAACATTTCATGTGTATAATCGGATAGTGTGCGTATAAATATGAACCCGCTTTGTAATATAAATAAATCCGAAAATCTAAATATACATCTGAATGACGAATGTATTTCGACGAACGAACATGTTTCCAAAAACACATCTAAATTATAATAATATCTTCTTATATATTAATATTAAAATTTTGATTTATTTTATATTTTTTTTTAACAAAGAAAATAATATCAAACGAATGTTAATTGTGTACGCTCAGTCTATTAACCGTACTTGTGACGTTTTTCTAAGTCACAGATTTAACGAGCGACTCTGAATAAAACATTCAAGCTTTCATTAGCTCGTAATTTAAAGGGAACTTAAAGGGTTCTGCTTTGCCCAAGGAGCGCTTACGAAGCTTGTTAGAGTTTAGGAAACGACGTTTTAATGGACGCGGTCATCTTCAGAATAACCTAATTTGATTTATGTGTATAAACTTTTAACGTTATTGTTCTATAGGAAAATTATACTTTGTTCTTACCTGATTTATGCCCGTTGAATGGTATTTTTATTATCGTGAAATATATTTTATGTATTATTTGATAATTTTATATATTTTGAATATGGCGTCTTAAATATGGGAATGATGAGATCATAATAAATTCCGTAAATATTTGAAATATTAATTTAAAAATGTTATTATGAAGTGAGAATATATAAAAATCTGAAACCTGCGAAATAAATAAAATTTTCTTTATTACTTTATATATAATAATTCATAAATACGAATTTATACAATATAATATCTTTGAGTCGCTTAGCGATTTAATTTTTGTCATCTCGTAAACCTGTTAAGTTAAAAAAATCTGCTTCTCGTAAGTGAAAAATTAAAAAAATTGCGATTTCGATATTGTAGATGTTAACGAAAAAAATATTTAATTTTAACAAATAATAAGAGGCATTTTGTATAATTTAATATAACGATTTTTTAACTTAGTATATTTATAGATGATCTGTAAATTAAAATTTTTGAGTTTTCAAAAATATTTATACATCATAAGATATGGGAAAAAAAAATAATTTTTGAAGCGCTGTCTCTCTTCGAAAATTGATTATTTCAATGATCAGAGCAATTCTGATTTACTGCTTAAAGAAATATGTTCTTCGAGGTGCAACTTTTTTCTGATGTTCTTCATTCACAAACTTAGACTTTAATCCATTGATATGTAATATTTAATATATTATATATATTTTTGGATTGTTAATATAAGTCCTTTTTTGCATTCGACTGATAATTGCTGATTCCACGACATATGTTAAAATTGTCAGCGAATAATTATTTTAAATTAATAGATTTTTTTTTGTATGAATAATTATTTATTATAAAAATATATTTATATAAATTTGCTCACGTTGCATGTAATCAGCCATTAAATGCAGCCTCGTTAAATTTTGCAACGAAATTCGGTTAGAAACATCGTTCGCCACAAATCTCGGGGGTTTGACGGGTATAGTTTGAAGTATTATAACACTTCCTGTCGGCGAAAACTTTGCGAGTTCGACTTGTTGAATTATGACAAATCTACTGGGACTCTGTTTCATATATACGATTGTTTGTTTCGACACTCGTTTATTATATATATATATATATATATATATATATATATATATATATATATATATATATATATATATATATATATTATTTATTTATTTAGTAAATAAATATCGATTTTTATATTTATTATAATTATTTAAATAAAAATTTAAATTGACGTTCTTATATATATATATATATATTTATAATTATAACATTATATATAATGAGTGTAGATGTTATGTATTCTCAAAACATTTAATTCGTTACATACATCTTATTATTTTTATAAAATGTGTTGTACTCGTTTTAATGTTAAAAGATACGGTTTTTTCTAAGTATATATATTTAACATTTAAATTATATATATATATATATATATATATATATATAATGTTTTTTTTATTATGTAAAAAATATTTTTTTTTATATTTTAGAAAATCAACTAGACTTTGTAATTTTCTATATCCGTTGTATTTCGACCTTTTAAATCTCTTGCGGTTTATGGTGTTGACTGATTCTATGCTTCTGGCTGTTTTCATATATTAGAAGTTTTAGATTTTTTATTATTATTATTATAAAATTTTAATTTTTTCGTTGTTTGATTTATTTTAAATGATTTAATGTGTTTTCATGAACATGTTTTGATTTTTGATCAACGTTTATGTTGTATTTTTTAACATAAATTATTTTATATATAGATTTTCAATATTAATTTTATTCTCATGCTGTATTTGCATTTATTATTCGTTTAAAAATGCAGAATAATATTTATTATTTAAAATAAAAGTATTTTTCATATATATATATAATATATTTTCCGAATTTGTATGTTTATATTAAGTTTTTCTTTGATGATTAGTTTTTTTCTCCCTTTCTCTTAAACGACGACACATGTTCTGACAAAATTAAGCCTCTGGGGCAAACATACGTTCGGCTCCCCTAATATTTTGCGGCGGGTCAGTTGGTTTTTCGCAATTTTCTCGCTTTTGGAGTTTTTCTTTTGTCGATTTTTTTTTTGCTTTCGTTCCGAAAAGTCATTTTTCGACGAGAGAGGGCTTAATTTAGACCGAGACGACGGATCAGCAGGCCGTACGATGTCATTTCTATATATTTTTTTTTCTTTTTCGACATTCGTTGCCATGGGTTCATAACGTGTCCCACTTATTACTATATTAAAAAATCTATATTTTTCATTTTATATAATATGATTAAAAATTTACAAATTATATAAGAAATAATTGAGTCATATACCATATATATATATAATAAAATATACTAATTTTGTAGATACTATTTCACTTTAACCACATTAGGAACGAGTATGTAATATAATATTGATCTAAATATAACGATTTCGTCGCCTCACGATCTTCGTACGTGTTAAATTTTGATTTTCCATTTACGTTTTCCACCGTTAACATGTCGTATGTTTTCATTCAGCCCGTTTACTTATATACATCGCGTGTAGTTGGCCGAGACGACACATGACGATTTTTTCCCTCTTTTCTTTTTCTAGTTTTTCCTTTTTCCTCTGTCGTCGGTCGGAAAATTTTCGCAACATTTTTCTTTGCCCCCTTTTTACATCCTCCCCCCCTCCCATACGAAGCTGATGGCTATTTTTACCCTTTTTACTCTGTTTCCTTTTGTGACTCGCCCATATTGGTCAATTACGTTCAACCGAACGAATAGGTATTTACGTGTACGTAGTAACACCAAGTTTCCCCTTCGGTAACTCGACAGTGTGATCTACGTGTATCTCAGTTTCCCCCAACTTTCACATCTAAATTACTCGAGGACTGGTAAGTTATTGGGATATGTACGGCAAAAAGGAATATACTAGAGGATACGTTATACATTTTTGACCCATTTCTCATCCGGTATGGGCATTAGGGATGTGTATATGTAATGATGTAACTCAGCTTCTTTACTTTTACACGCGCGTTTTCAATTTACTTTTTCTTTATTGAAACATAATATATATTTTGACTTTGAGTTTTTTTTTTTTTGGGCTTTTTCATATCATACTAATGATTTCAATTAAACTTTATGTTATATTGTTAAAATGTATTTCTTTTTATAAGTGTCAAATTCCAAATTTAATATATTTTTATTTAGATTTTATAATATAGCAGTAGATTATAAATATATAGTACATAGCTCGATGAATTTAAATTAATTATAAATCACTAGAGCATTGCTTATTAAAGCAGTAATATTTCAAATCAATTACTACTTATTACCAAGAATATTCTTAAAGAATCATATATAATAGATTTTACTTCATTTTATTAATTTTATTTCCAAGTCTTTGAATTAATTTTGCTTCATCTCGAAAAGATGCATTTGCTGTAATTTTATAAAATTCTTAATTTAGACGATCTTTAAGAAGATTTTGAATTTTATTTTTACATCGACTTAGTCTTTTGAATTATTGAAATTTAAACCGTTTTTTATTTTCTTAGTTTTTTTTAATTCATGGAGAGATTGCTTTCTTTCGTCGATATATTGTATTCAGTGCCATTTTTTTTGATGCGAAATAAATCCTTTTTGTTAGTTACTCTTATAAATTTTCAATATTGTCAGAATTTAGTACTACAAAGAAAGAAAACTCATCCATAGATTTACAAAACTCTCGTTATATAATTTGGTGTATAGTATGATAAAAAATCCATTATTATTTTGAGTTAATCATTTTTTTTTAATTTTATGTTTTCAAATAAAATTTTATTATACCGTTTGCTGACATAAAATAAAATTGTTTAATATTCAAAAAGAGCGCTAACAAAAAAAAAACATTAATACATATATAAAAGAAAATTATATTGTATAGGCGATACAGTCACGTTTTCGTTCGCGGATAAGACGCGCTACATTCACAAGATTACATATACAATATATATATATATATATATATATATATATATATATATATAATAAAAGAAATATATATATATTTTTTCCATTTTAATGCGAATTTTCGCGCTATGATAGCGGCGTTTATGTTAGCTTTTCACGTAATTCAGTTGTTCGGTTCGTGGTCTGTGATAATTGTGTCCTCGCTTCGATAAATGCTCTACGAATCGTAATAATAACAGTGTGTTTCGACGATAAAGATAGCGTGAGCCGATGAGTTTTGTATTCGAGACCTCGAAAACATCGTGAAACTTATCGATAACGCTTTTCCTATGCGCGTGTATGTGTATATATATATATATGTTTGTATATGTGCGCGGATTTTCTCGCCGTTTTGTTGCGTGTTATAAAAAGGGGAACGAAAGAGAAACTCTAAGGAAAATTTGTTACATTTTCCGCAATGAAAAGACAGTGAAAAATGTTTTAATTTTTTTTTTTTTTACTTCAAGACGTATAAAGCATAGTCGGACAATGCACGCGAATTGTGAGGAACAATTTATGTTGTCTTAACGCTGGTTTATTTTTTTTTAATTTTTTTTTTGCAGTTCTATTTGAAAAATTTTGTATACGTGCGCTTTATAATAAATAGTGTGTTTTTTTTTCATTTTTCTTCGAAATTTCGTGTCGTTAACGATTTTTTCTAGAATGAATAATTCTATGATAGAGAATTTTATTATCGGCGCTCAATTTTCAATTTGTAATTTAATTCCTTAAATGTATAAAATTAATATATTTTTATCACAATCTTCACCTGTATCTAAAAAATCTAAAATATACCATTCTTTTTTTATCATTTTTACGCTTTATAAACTATATAAATATAATTTATATAGTTTTTATTATTACAATATACATATATGTATTCAATTTCTATGTCGACTATATAATTTTTATAAAATTTTTCTATATGAGTCATACGTATTTGTAATTTATTATTATTGAACTTTTGCTATTATATAAACGTTGCCGTAATATTTTTCTCGAATCATATCAGTCTTGTTAACTGTGATATTTCTCTTACATTTTCTTCTTTCTTGTTAACGACTTGTTTGACTTTATAAACGCAAACGTAATTTGTTCGATTGAACTTTTTTTTTTTTTTTTTTGTAATTTATAGGTCGGTCAACACATCATATGGTCGAGTGTTTATGAATGTTCTTTTCAGTGTGTACTTTGGCTATATTCGATTCCCAATGAATAAACATTATATATACCGCAGTGAAATAGTTAAATAAAACTCTTTGACAGTATGTTGAGTAAGCGGATAACGTTGTGCTAGCATTTGTAGAATATAAACGTAAGCAAAGTGAAATGACTACGGTTACGCCATATGCATATATGAACATGTTATATATATATATATATATATATATATATATATATATATATATCGATATAAAAAAAAGAAAAAAAAACGGCTCTCAGCAAATATCGGAAACTGTGTGTTTAACCTACGTCACGTCGCATTGTCCATGCGAATTTTCCCGCGTCAGGGGTGCGTAATCTCCGGGTTGCACCCTTATATTTCGCCAACGTTCCCTTCTTTATATACTATATATGGTATATATATATATATATATATATATATATATATATATATATATATATATATATATATATAGACACATGTTCGGAACGGCTTAATCTAATGTGCATTTTGAACGAAATAATATAGTATATGTGCCACTATTACGACGGTGTGCCGAGTTTTAGGTGCCATTTCACAAATTGTTGGCCGTAAATACGCTTTAGTGGTGGTCTGACACGCAAATAGGGTTACAGGCATAACCCGTTTTCGCTCCTTTTCCCGTTTAAGGCTTTGCGGGTTGCGCTTATCGAGTGGCCGCCGATCGCGTTTTCTAACCCCTGACTAACTCCTTTAATTGTTTGCCTATTATAACCAGTTGCGCGTTTTCGTTTCAAATACGCCGTGCTGTTTCACATTTACATACATTCAATTTAATATATTTGAAAATTTATCATAAATAATTTTACTATTAAATATATATAATATTATAACAATTATATAATACACGTTATCCTCAACTTCATATATATATATATATGATTGAATTTATTGTATAATTATAAAACGTTGTATACAATTTATTCTGGTCATTGTTTTACATGACAATTATATATTTTCACATCGCAGTTAAATTTGTTATGCTTTATGGATATTTACATTTGTACTATTATTTTATAACGCTATTATTGTATATAAAATAATATTATTTTATATACAACTTTAAAATAGAAGGTTTCAACGAAAATTTTATTAAATGCTGCAAAATTAAACAAAATTACGTCATATGTGCACATTCATACACTAGGATGAATAGTAATTTTATTCACAAAATTCATAAATAACAATCTAAATATTTTACCTATGGAATTGTTTTTTTTTTCATTTAAACATCTATTGTATTAAACTCGATTTAAATTAACATACAACAAAAGGGGTTTTGTATTTTGATGATGATTAAAAAAAAAAAGCGAAAATCTTGTTTTCCGCTTTATTAGGCAATTCGAAACGATTGTTATTCGCGTAAAATTCGGATTATGTCAGTGTTATTTAAAAAGCCGTTCATTAGCGGCCATGTTATCGTTTATTACAAACACAAAACGCAAACCGACCCATTAATTGCCGCACGGCCAGGGGTACGGGGGAAACGGAGCGGGGAGGGGCTAAATTTAAACCCTTATTTCACCCCGACGATTCATCACTTGCCCTTTTCAATTAATTTAATGCAATATGTAATTTTATTACGCAATTTCGAAAGTTATTAAACGTTAAATATTTGCTAAACGTTTATTCGTCATATCAAATGTCACATTATAATCATATATTTACCATATATATATTATATATAATGCCGGTGTACGACTCATTCACGGTTAAATGCTATTTTATTTTCAAAATTTAATCTTAAATGATATTCACAACTCAAAATATAAATCTTTGCCATGTCGAAGTTCAAATTATTACTGTACGATTTCATATAAAATATTTCAGAATTTACGATTTAATTTTGCTTTGATTTCCTTCGATTTTGACAGCTGCTTATTAACGCGATATACCATACTTTTCGTCTATACGACTTTTATACAATAATACAATATTTTTATTACAATAATTATATATATATATATATATATATATATATATATATATATATATATACGATTTTAAATTTAATATTTTTTTTTCTATAATCATTATTTAAATTAATTATGATTTGTTATTTTTCATTTGTTTTAATTTTAAAGTGAATTTTTTTTATATTTTTGTTTAAATTCATTTCTGTAAAATCTAATATATCTATTTTTATGCTAAAAATATGAATAATATATATTTTTTACTTTTACATTTATTAAATCATATATATATATATATATTTATTAAAAACGCGAGTGTTTCTAATGATCTAACTTACACTGTGGACCCGTGTGCAAATCCGCACACGAGTCTACTAGTATATATTTATAAATTGATATAAATGTGTAATATTTTGAAACGAATTGAATTTCTATTTTAGTTGAATTGTGAATTTTTAATTTGCAATTGTATTGTGTTCGGCAATTCAATTAAACTGAAGAACGGACCTAGGCTATATAGTATGCAAAGAGGGGCAGTTTATACAAGTAGTGTGCGTATTTGTTTGCTTTGGACTTGAACTCGGTTATTTATTTAGGATCTACTGTAAATACGATCGGAAATAATACGTATACACATAATTATATTTCAGTTTGTACAATGCTGAAATGTGTGCGTAATTCAAATATATATATATATATATATATATATATATATACACATCATATAAATCAAAAGTTTTCCGCGTGTGTGTGTGTTTTTTTAAGTGAATTTATTTTAAAATGCAAACATTGATATACCTGGTATAATAATGTAAATTTATTTTGAAATATGAATGAAGACATTAAGATTATGATTTTTTCATATATATATATATATATATATATATATATATATGATTATTATAACATTTTTGTTTAAATTATATGATATTTTTCGATTTTTAATATCATTGATTTTTTTCCGTTTCTTTTTTTTCCAGATACGAGTACGAAGTGTTATTGCAGAACTCTACGTTTTGTTTAGTTCCTAGAGGACGTCGTTTGGGATCGTTTCGTTTTCTAGAAGTTCTCCAAGCTGGATGTGTTCCTGTTCTTTTGTCCAATTCGTGGAGACTTCCCTTTTCTTCGGTTATAGACTGGAACAAAGCCGTATTATGGGCTGACGAACGTTTACTTTTACAGGTAATATATGGTTTTTAATATCAATTTTGCACGATTATTTTTAATTTTTCATGTATATCTGTGAAATATTAAAAATAATTATATTCGTGATTTGCAAAAATATATATATTCGTGATTTGCAAAAAATATATATTATATAATAAATAGTTAATACCACAGTAAAATGTCTTTTACAACATAATACATCATTGAGTCATAATTATTGATATGCTCAATCAATATTCTATGATATCGTTTATTGCACTTTAGTGCTTTGTATAATTAGATATATTCAAATTAAATAAATATAACAAATTTTCATTGAAATACAATTTAAAGAGGAACTTATTTAATTTATATAAATATTGTATGTATATGTACATATAAAATTGTGCGTTTAAATTTTATTCGACGGTGTAGTTTTCTTCTCTTCAGACACGAAGACGACGACTACGACGACGTATCTTCGGAAAACTTTTTTGATGGATCACTTCGACTTTCAATCTAAAATCCGAAGTTGTCCAAATTTGAAAAGTTTACGTAGACGAAAAAGCGTCGCGCGGTAATTACGAAATAACATTTTCGATATTTCGGGTAGATTTCGTTCCAAACTGGGCGGTTTTTTGAGGGGGGGGGGTGGATTTTAATATCGAACGATTTTTAAATCATTGTTTTCGTTATATATATATATATATATATATTATTTTTTTATTTTTTAATGCATACATTTCAGAACTGCCACTATTTAACTATCGGCTCGCGTGATGATCGTTCTTTTACTTTTGTCATTATCAGACAACTTTTTTCGTTTACTAATCGTCTTTTGGTTGTTTGTTTTTTTATTATGTATTTTTTTACGTTACACTTTGTTTTTTTTTTTCAAATACAAAATATCAATCCATTATTTATGTAAACACTGCACATTTTTATTATTTTTAGTTTTTATAATATTTATTTTTTTTAACTTTTCTTGAAATTTAATAATTATATTTTTACGTATATTTTATATATCATGTAATTGTTAATAAAAGTTTAATTTCATTTACGATAAAATTACGCAGCGTGTTCGTTTTAACTTATGAATAATTTATGAAGTTGCGTTATTAGTATATTGTACTTTTAATAACTTTAATTGTTTTTTATGTGTTTCTATTATTGTTATTAGTATTATTAGACGCATTTACTAATAACAATGTGAATTTGAAAATTTCGCATTTTCTTCAGCTTCAAACTTTTTTAATTCACTAATTACTTTTAAAAGAAAATTTTACTGAATGTCGTTTCTCAATATTTAAATGCAATATTGTGATACATATATATCTTTACTTCATTATGAATTCTTTAAATGCCTAACAATTTTCACTTTTAACACTCGTTTTCCCCATTGAACCTAATCGAAAAAGACCCGTATCTCTGATGCTAACGAAGTATAAACAACTAAATTTTCCACTTTTTTTTCACGCCAAATTTATTCGCACACAGAATTTATATGTGCAGGAACATCAATAATACATTGTCAGGATATTCTTTAGACTTAATCCTGGATCAAAAAAAATGTATCCGTTTTGTCTTCATAGATTTTTGTTTCGGACGCGCATTTGTCACGTAGAGCTAATCCGCAATATTAACCGAATATGTATGGCAATCGTTCACTGTCTCTATGTCAATCTTCGTTTAACCGCGATCGGTTAATTAACCGTTATAATATAAGTCAAAAATTTATCCATCCCGAAGGCCGTGTTGTCGCTCAGACTCGCTTTTTGATTCTTTTTTTTTTGGTCGAGACTTGGAAATTTTTAGCGTTGATCTCGCAATTAATAATCCGATTAGATGCCTGCGCAATTATCCGATTTTGCTAACTTTTCATCCAATTAGGTATGTAAAAAATTAGGACCCGTTGATTAATCGCGTTCGTTAACGTGATTAAACGGACGCACTTTATCTCCGATTGAAATTTGTTATTTTTAAATAATCCGTTTATAAAAAAAATAAAAAGATGGATTAAAAATTATTCTATAATGTTAATTTATTGTTTAGTCATGCGTGAAACATCTTTCAAGTTGATGTTTTTTGGAAAGCTTTAATTTAGTAAATATATTTTTATTGTTATATTAATAGAAATTTTTATATATTGAATTATATTGATTCATTATATATATTTTCATTTAATTTTATTATATTTAATACTTTATAACGTAAGTTATTATAATTTATTATAAAATATTTTATAATATTTTGTAAAATAAACACATTCATGAATTCTACAAAATATATTTTATTATACGATCCCAAAAATAATTATTTTTAAAATATATGATGTTTAAAATTTTATTTTAATCTTGTAGTTTTTATGTTGTATGCGCACGCTTTAAAGTTAAAAACTCGCGTATATTAAAAAAACTGATTTATGAGCTCCGCTTAACTACAATTTAATTAATACCGTGGAATGTTGTAATTTTGCAATTTTTTCCATATCATGGCACAATATTAAAGCGATACGAGATCTGAAAACGCGTCGTATTTAAACTTTAGTCGTTGTTGGATTTCGCGGTTTCATTTTTTGTTGCGCTACAACGACGCTGTTTATTTTCATATCTGGTCGTTTTTCAACACATTTAAAAAGGGAAGATTATTATGAAAAAGTTAATTTCGACTGTCGCGTCGTATCTTGATTATTCTGCTCGTTTTCCCACTATACAAAAATGAGATTTTCCAACGAATTATCCACTGGCTTATTCGATCGTTACGCTTGTTTATCTAATCGACGTTTCGTTTCTTTGTGTGAAAGTGTGAAAACGAAGAAGTCTCTGGATAAATTTGAACGCTTTTTTAAAAATATTTCCACCATTCCTTATTCGTCTCAATGTTTAGGGAGTTTTCCCGGAACGGATAACAAAGGACGAAAAAAAAAAACACTCGAACATTTTCCGGCGTCTCCTGAAGATTTCGTCTTAACTCGCGCATCGGAATCGGAATAAATTGTGTCAATTACTTAGAAGTGATTGGCCGGATGGAAGAAGGAGAACTGTCGGATCAAAGCTATCGTGACGAATATCCTTAATCTGACAATAAAAACACACTTACATATATAAACGTACATTTTTACGTGCTTATTTTATATTTTAAAAAATCCTTAAATTTATAAATTATTATAAAATTGAGAAAATGCATGGATATACTTTAGATTATATTTCAAAATCCTGACGATGATATTATATAATGTTACTTTATATATAGAAAAATTTAAATTTAATAAAATTTGCATAGTAGTAATATTGCTGTCGTTTTTGAGATGCTGATTATTATTTTTATATATAAAACAAGTGGATTCGCGTGAGAATGCACATACGGATCCACCGATGTGTAGTCGGTTTTTGAATGTACATATTAAAAAAAAAGCCCTTTATTAAAATTTTAATTATTTTAAATTGTAAACGTTAAATTATTTTATATAAAATTATATTAATTTTATAGTTTGACTTATAAATAAAGATATTAATTACTAGATTTATTACGAAAAAGACTATAGTTTTAATTGACTATTTAATAACGATATTTTTTATATTAATTTAGTACATCGATTTTATAAAATTCGAAATCAATTTTAATATATTTTTTCATAAAAACACGTTACGTAATGTTTTTTTTATATTTACTCTTGTTTTTGTATGAAAAATGATATGAATCAATTATTGAATTTTTATTTCTGCCTTATAGAATCGTATTTCAATTATTAAACCGAAATGCCATTTGTGTGTGACATTTAAAATTCACAAATAATCTAACGGTATTTCAAAAAAATCGTTCACTCTTTTTTTTATCACACGATACTAAATAATAGAGTAAAATCGTCATATTTCAACGAGGTCAATATGAAAAATAATAATAAAAAAAGGCAGACAAGTTTTCGAAAAATCGAGTTTACCGCTCGCATGTCACACGATGAAAAACGTCAACAGTTATGACGTTTGATATTCCTGAAAGTTCCACGGGAACATTTATTTAACGTGACTTTTTTTAAGATTTTTTTCAGCAATGCTGCTGCACACATGTATACTTTAAAATTTTCTGATATTTTTAAATACATATTCTTGAGCTTATATATATATATATATATATATATATATATATATATATATATATATATATATATATATATATATATATATATATATATATATATATGTTAAATATTTCATTATTGGTTAATAACCGATTTACAATTTGATTTCTCAGATATTTCCGTTGAAAGTTCACAACTTTTCCGTATTCTGCGACGTATGTCGAGTCGATAACGTGTCTGATCTCGTTTTAATCCGATACTTTATCAACCGAGAATGATTTTGGATGGCATCGTTCGCTTCGTCGAATTCCATATTTCAAAATCCAAGGATTTCTTCGATTACGCCTCTTGGCCGGGATTAGCGTAATCGCAGCCCCCTACTAAGCTTTTTCATGCGAACGCGCATTTGATGAGCTTCTATCCATATCCACCCCCTTATTTCCTTCTTATTTTCGGTTCATATACACACATACATACATTTTTTTCTATCTATCTATCTATCTTGGGTTTATAACGCACGATCAGATTCCTAAATTGCTTTTACATTACCTAACATACCCATAGAAATCGTTATCATCAATATCTATTTCGGACTTGACCATCTATGCGCTTTTTTTCCATTACCGCGTTAATGCGGATATTATGATGTTTTATGGCTATTTAGCTTTTGGTCTTTATCATTAATCGAAATCGTGATCATTCCTATACTAATAATTATGATTGAGTTATTATTATTTTTGTTATTTGATAGCTTAAAAACTTTAATGTTATATTATCGAAAAAAAAATGATAAAAGATGATTGAACATAATTTCAGATTGAGAATTTATATATTCGGATATATCAGAAACGTTAGTTCACTTTGGTATGAGAAAGTTTTGAGAGGATGGTTTGGGTACGTTTGATGGTACACCGTTAATGCGGAGTGGCCTTCGTAACGAGCTCCTTATTAGAATTTCCGTCGAGACGCCTTTCCCTCATAGACCCTTTGCGTTTGGACCCTTTGTCTCGTAGAAATCAATCTAGCGCCCTGCGGCCTCTCCTGCGGCGCCTTAACTTCTACTCGAGTGTGAAAGCTCCTCACCGAGTATTATTGTACCGAATCTTATAAGAACAAAGGGCGATGTTTACAAATTTAGCTATTGTACCGCATTAAAATATATATTTAATATATATGCTTGCCTCTCTTCACTTCTATGTTCGTCTTGTTCGAATGATATCTCCGGTTTACGTGTACCATAATAATTTAAATTATGAAATAAAATGAATACAACTGTTTTCTCTTTTGTGGAAACTGCGTTTCTAAATCTTTTACTGTGTTGTTTAATAATATTTTTCTTAATTACACATACCTCCTTTTCATCTCTGATATATGTCTTTCTATCAACACCTTTGTATATCTATAATACTGGTTATAGATAAAACATATGTTTTTCAATTAACCAAAAACAAAGATTAAAAATTAGACACCTCAATTAATGTTATGAAATTTGAAATCTTTTAAAATAATATATAATATATGTTTTCGGTGTTGAGAATCATTGTGTATGAATACGCATATAATTTACAAACTGAGGCTATTGTTGTTGCTTCAGCATAATACACAAACAATTTTCATTAGATCAATCCTCGCTGATTAACATATCTACCATATAAATTTCACATTTGTGAATATACTGTATGAAATATATTATTATTATTATTATTTTAGACAGTAATGACATATGCCACATTATATATCTTATACATCGACGATTTTACGTGTCAAATCCCACAATATGTATGTAATCTAGAGATAAACGAAACACGATTATCGTTTCGGCTTCCGTTATTAATATATATATTTTTTTTAATAAATTCCAATTTCTAAAGAAAATATCGGTCTATTATATTTTATTTTTATATTTTAATATTCATCGTCGTATAGAATATAATCAAGACTTCGCTATATTATAAAGAAAATCTTTGTTAATTAAGAATTCCTTTTATATGATATTAAGTTTTACTTTCTCGTCATCGTAAAAGTTTTCCGTCGAAAATTTATTAAATTAAAATCGCTGACTGGATATCATAAACACAATATTATACAAGTAAGCGTAATAAAGGTTAATGATGAGTTTAACCTTTCGATCTTTGTCGCTTTTTCGTATACTGAAATATAAATTTTCTGTTATTTTTATATTTTTATTATTATATAACACGATTTCTACGTACATCTATTATATAACATTATTATCGAATTACCCATAACGCGCTATTTTTGTATTATTTTTTTTTTGACGAAAAAACAAAAAATATTATCATCTCAGCTGTAAGAACATTCTTCGGGGAATTATTTTTTTTTCATAATATCGATCATGTCCTTCAAAATTTAAGCTTTTCTTTTTGATCATTATTTTTGTTATTTCAGAATTTATAATTATCGCTTCGTAAGTAAACGGCGTACCGAATGTAGATCAATTTTTCTCCATTAATTTTCACTTTCACTATGTTGTTTGTTTTTAATTATGAAAGTAAATTGCGTTTTCATAAGTATTTTGTTCGGTGTACTCGATCAATTACTCCAATATACACATACACAGTATACTCGTTATATTTTTATCGCGTCTTTATTTATTTATTTTTTTTGCCTTCTTTGAATTTTGTTTATTTTGCTTTTTCCATTTTATTTTTCTTAATTACCAATTTACCGAAAGAACATAAAAGTAAATCTTTCTCCATCGCTTTTGATTTTGAGCTTTTCTCATTTTTTTTTAATTCAAAAGAAATATGTATATTTTTTTGCAACATTGAATCGTACTAAACATTTTTTCCCCATTTTTTTTAATTCTCCTCCTCGTTGTTTTCATTTATAAATGTTAATTGGAAAGGGTTTTTTGAATCTACGATTATTCTGCGAACTGTATCGTTTTACATAATAATCGTCTTCAAATTGAATGGCAACTTGTAAAATTTTTGTACCTTACACCCTTTTGTTTTTGAAGTTTATATATATATGGTATATATATGTATATATATATATATATATATATATATATATATATATATATATATATATATCTTTGAATTCTTTTTTCTACTCAAGTTGCGTTTTCTTTTCTTTCTCGCGTTATTTTTCTTTTATTATTTTTTTAATGAAACTGTTCCGCAGTAGCCGTGTTATCGTCGGTGGCGAAATATTTTTAAGTATATTATATAATAAAGTAAAATGAAACGAGTTTTAAAAATACGCCATATTGTTTTTTAAAACATTAACTAGGATAATTATATATTTTTTATTATTAAAATGTTTCTTTTATAACAACGAACAGATTTTATTAATACAATAAAATTTATTGAATACAATAAAAAATATATTGATAATAGTTCTATTTTTAAATTAAATTAGTGTAGCATTTTGTTTTCGTTAAATGCTACTTTATTTTCAAAATTTAATCTTAATTGATATTCACAACTCAAAATATAGATATTTATCATTATGAATTTTAACTTATTACTTTAGAATTTCATGTAAAATATTTCAGAATTTACGATCTAATTTTTTTTCGATTTCTTTTGATTTTGACAGCTGTTTATTTAACGCGATATACCATACTTTTTGTCTATACGACTTTCATGCAGCAAAACAATATTTTCGTCATAATAATTGTATTTATATTGTTATGTACGATTCGAAATTTAATATTTTTCATTTATTAAAATTTCAAAGTATTTTTTTATACGTTTTTTAAATTTTTAATTCATTTAGTAAAATTTGATATATTTATTTTTACTTTTTATATTTATTAAATATATAATAAAAAAGTGTGTACTTCTAATGATCTAATACGGTGAACTCGCACACGTATCAACTAGTAAATTAGATAATTGTTAAAAAAAATTGTCGCATGATATTTAATTTCGGCACATATTTTCGTAGAAGACAGCGAGTTGTTATGAATTTTAATATTGATAAAGAATAAAATGAATCGAATCGAAAATTTTGTTTCATTCATCCCATAGAAATAATATTTAACCTTTGAATTTATTCAATATACATATATATATAAAGAATGAAAATCAATGAATCGGATCCGAACTGTCCTTTTAAATATTCACTTTGTCCGAATGGCCTTTTTGCACAAGGCCCGGCGTTTACTTATGAAGCGCACTCGACTTTGGGACGCGCATTCACTTCCCCATAGATCCCGTAGCCTAGGGGATGTGAATACGGAACCTGGGGGGGTAGATGGTGGTGAAAATGCTCATTCAACATTTTCCTTTGTAAAATGAAACGAGCCTCCATCGTCACAACCTTTTGCCGGCGACTACGATTCGTGGATGGGGGTACTCCGGGGGTCTCTAAAGGAAAAACTTAACGCGGGTCAAGCACCCGAGAGTCATGCCTCGCTAATGATGCAGATCTGCTGACATAATCTGGAGAGCCAACTCGTCTCATACCACCTCCGTATTGTGACCGTTGAGCCCGGCATCACGGTTTTTAACACTGACACGTACTTTACACTCCCATCCTGTATATAGCATAAGGTGGAATTGTTTCTACAAAATGTCCGCGATAATTGAAGTGAGACTGCGCATTGTCTTCTGGTTTTTGTCTTTTGTTTTGTACATACTGTGTCTAGTGAGCGTAGTATTTAACGTTGTGCTAGAATAATTAAACGAGCGGTAAACATTTTTTTTCTTTCATTTGTATATAAGACTCGCAAAATAATTTCTTAATTGAATAAACGATCATCTAGATTTTATAAAATCCAATTAAAAAATTTAAATTATTATTATATTAATATTTTTATCACACACAATTAAAACACCACATGTTAAATTATATTATATTATTTTAACATAAAAGCAAACTGAAATTATAAAACTTCTACGTAAATGGTTCTATATTTAACTGTTCAGAAAATACGAGTTTAAACTCGCGTTATCATCACATATTATTTAGTTTTCATTATAATAAATATTACATGGATTATTAATTTAATGAAGATATTTAGAAAAAAAATAATATTGAACGAAGAGTTGAACTTTATTTCATTATATGTAATATTATTTTTTTTTTTTGTATTATTACAGGTGCCAGAATTAGTAAGGTCCGTCAGTGCCGCCCGAATATTGGCTATGCGGCAACAAACCCAATTGTTATGGGAACAGTATTTTTCGTCCATAGAAAAAATTGTGTTCACCACTTTAGAGGTAATTTTCCATTTTAATACTTCTTCTCCATCAATATATATATATATATATATATATATATATATATATATATATATATACACACACACACACAATTATTATTTTATATATACATATTTCATTTCTTTTTCACTCTTGTATATATTGTATAATATATGAATATATTACATTATATTTTTATTATGTATGTATTATATGCGATTATCTCGTAAGCATCTGATATTAGGTTAAAGGGAAAATGAGAATGACTTGTAGAATATATATATATATATATATAAATATCATGAAAAAATGATATATATCAACGAAAAAGTGAGTGCAACTCTCGTTTGTGCGTAATGCGTTCACTCGTATCGGATGTAATCATTTTTCTTTATTCATGACCCGGTTCATATGGTATCGTTTATATCTCTTCCAGAGCTGTAGCAGTTTATTACTGGAATTCGGCACGTGCGTGAACGAAAAAAAAAATAGGAACATCCCGCCTCGAGGCCATTTCCGGATCCGGAACTTTTCGAAACACTCTGTATATACGTATACGTCGCGATAACGCTTTTTTCAGGTTTTTCCTCCGAGTCGTTCTTTCTAACTACCGATGCTTCGGCTTTCCTTTATATATATCATATTTTATTCATGTGTACGATACTATTTCGAGGCACATTCGATTGTATGATCTCTTTTTCGTGTGTGAAGAGGTTTATTTTTTTATCTGCTCCCCCCCCCCCACACATTTTTTTTAAGTTCATGTTTATTTAAGATACTCTCAAAATGATAATCATTTATTGTTGTGTCGTACGAATTTATTAATTTGTATACTATAGTTTATACGTAATATTTTATTTTAATATTAACAAACTTTTCATAATGAAAATACATTGAAAATTTTGTGATTGTTTTTTAGACGATAAATAAATTATATAAAACTGGTCAAACACATTTTTTGTAATTTATATATTTAAACATTATTAAAACCAAAATTCAATGTTTATAATTATCGATATTACACACACACACACACACACACACACATATATATATATATATATATATATATATATATATGTGTGTGTGTGTGTGTGTGTGTGTCTGTCTGTCTATAGATTTCATTTTAAATGGATTTAACGCGTGAAAGTCAACCTTTAAGACGTTGGATTATCGCCGTTCCCCGTTTTCATATTAATTATAACATAATCCACTAGTATACCCTTCTTAGTACTTCGTTTGCCTTTAATTTATGCAACGTCCCTCTCTTAATACAGTTTGTGTATAATATATTGCATCG
>JANIJI010000065.1:7515000-7522500 GCA_024500535.1 Leptonema lineaticorne
GTGAAGACGACGACTATGAAGATTGAAAAAAGGAAGGTGGTTTAAAGGTGTGGGAAAAACGTGAAAGTCGAGGAAAATGCGAAACTTCTGCGAACGAGGGTTGTGAAATTGGAGTCTGAGTTTTCGCAATACTTGAAACGTAAAATGTGAAAAACTATTTTCATTGAGCCACTAAGAAAATAAACATGCAACATTGTATTTGGAATTTAATTTAATTATATATTTGAATTTTTTTATCTGGACTCGTGTTCGAATTCGTACACGTTTTTATTACATATTTAATAAATATAAAAATAAAAATTTAAATGAATATTTTGGCATAAAAATAAATAAATGAATTTAAACTTAAAAAAAGTATAAAGATATCACTAAAAATAAAACAAATGAAAAATAATAAATCCTAATTAATTGAAATTATGATTATAGAAAATAATATTAAATTTAAAATAGTATTAAAAAAAATACATAAATATTCAATTATGGTTACGAAAAATATTGTTTTGTTGTGTTAAAGTTGTACAGGCGAAAAATATAGTATACCGTATTAAAACTGTAGTTAATTGATGCCTGATGTCAAAATCGATGTAAATCAAAGCAGAATTTGAAAGTAAATGCTGAAATATTTTACACGAAATCATATAGTAATAACTGTAACTTCGGCATGGTGAAAATCTATATTTTGTGTTGTAAAGATCATTTAAGGTTAAATTGTGAAAATAAAATTGCATTTGACAAAATAAAAAAACATACTATACCATCACGAATATATATTTTAATTTTATATTAGTATTAAATAAAATTATTAAATAATGTGAAGACTGAATTTTCTCAACCCTGTATATATAAGAATCGACGTGTGTCGTTACCAAAATGAATCTTAAGAAGCGATCTGCAGTAGATGGCTCTTTTTGAACGAAAGACAGAGAACGGTGTGAGAGGGTGATTCGTTGTTATCCGACGGCGAAAACAATATTTTCGCTATGGAACGATATTAATTCGGGGGGGGGGGGGTTATTTTTTTTTTTTTTTTGGAAAAGGGGAGAATTCTGGAAAAGGCTGCTTGCTCTTTTCCATCGGCAGATAATGCCGATGTGGAAAATCGTTGTCTTTCATACGCTTGTTCTTCTTTGTATATGATATTCAATATTAATGCTCGTATTCATAATGAAGGTTTTGTAATTGTATATATTTATATATATATTTTTGATGAAAGTTTCTATATTATATTTATTCAATATATATATTCATAATTTATTTTTATTAAATGTTGTCACAATTGAAGTTTGGAAGTCTGTTTTTTGTTAATTTTTGGTATATATATAAAATTTTCGTACTTTAAACTCTTTACTTAAGATTAAGTTTTAATTATATTATATATTATATCGCTTGATATTTTTTTTCTGTTATGAATCATAAAAACTCTTTTATATTTTTAGTTTTACAATACATAGCGAAGTTTTCATATAAAAATGCACATTTTAACAACAATCATAAAGTTGAAAACAATAATGGAGTGCGTGATATATAAAACTGCGCGTACGACTTGTAATAATATTATTTATACGACTTGTAAAACTTTTTTTTTCTTCGGTTTCATTTATTTTATTTCCAGACTATACGTGTATGTGTGTGTGTTTTTTCTATTTCAAATCTATCGATATTTTTTTTTTTGTTACCGTATAAAGCTTTTGCTTATTTTTCTTCTATATTTTGTCGATAGAATAGTTTCTTTGCGTGCCGTAAGTGTATATTGGAACTTTTCTTTAATAATCAGCTTATAGCTAATGTCGAGATACGAAAACAACTGTTCCCTTGTAATTCAATAGAAAAGTGACAAATAGAAAACGCACATATTTGTCTAGTGTTTATGAAGCATGTTTCAACTTCGAAAATCTATTTTATTAATCTTTTTCTTTTTATAAAAATGAAAAATTAAAATTTGCAAATATATGTATCTAGATATGATCTTTATATCGTTCGAATTTAATTAATCTGTAAATATTTTAAATAATAATGGTAATGTACCTTTATCATCCTTTTCGTCCTTCCGTATATATTGTCTTATATTATAATTTTATCCAAGCCTTCTTTACGATCATTTCGGCCTAAGAATTTAAGGATATTTCTGAAGCATATTGTGAATAGTCTCTCCTTTATATTAATTTACTGTGTGACAGATTATTGGATCGTCTCATAATCCTCTTATCGTCTTAAATCTTCTTACATTCCAACATCAAATTCTTTTAGGTTTTTGTATATATATATATATATATATATATATTAATAATAATTTAATTAAAATATAATTTATTGTTTAAGAGGATGAAAAATATTGATTGATGAGAATAATTTTTCGGTACTATAAGTAAAAATTTTGAAAGGTAAATATTTAAAGATATTGTCAAATTCATATATGTATAATATTATATGAATTTCGATGTACGAACAACCGGTAATAACTTATATTGTCAATGAAAACGCTTCGTTTTCTACATAATAGCCATTGATTGACGTATGAACTTGTTTATTTATTTCCCGTTTTTCCGATAAAGAATCACGTATGTAGGAAATAAACGAAGTTTGTCACTTTACTTTGTTACCGAAGGGTTACTTTTTCGGCTTCGATGTCTGAACCTTGAAATAGGAAATCGTATACGTGGATAAAAAAAAAACACTAAAGTTTTCTGAAGCGAGAAAATCACTCTAATCACTCAGAAGTTACTCAAACAATTCGTATTCATGTAACGAATATTTTTTTCTTTTATTGAAAACTTTTTTGAATAATTATGTAAATAAAAATTTTTAATGAGCGTTGATAAAGTGCATTTTTATATGCAATGGCGTGTTTGGTCAAAAGCGATAAATTCGTTCTTTTGTGTTGCTGTTGCATAAGTTTTGTTTATAGAAAATGGTGCGTTTTAGATATGTAAAAATAATATATGTATTTTTTTGTATAGAAATAAAAAAAAACGTAAAACTTATTAGCAAGCGATTAAAAAGAGCGCATTCGAATAAATTGTTCTGGAATATGAGCAACGATAACGAGATCGTTTATGACTTTTTTACACGCTATTTTCTATTTAAAAATATAATTTAAATGTATATAATTACGTTACGCGGTTTTATTTATAAAAAAATAATAAATTAAAAATATATACAATGATATTATTTCGTTATATTTAATATACAATGATATTTTTTAATTATATTTGATTTATCATAATGATTTAATAATACTTTTAATTAATATAATATTGCTATATTGCAGAAAAGGTTTCTCTATTTATGCATTTATTTTAAATAAATATTTTCTTAGAGAATAAAGTTATTTTTTAAAGATACCTTCATATTTTAAGTATTGCATGACATGTTAAATATAATCGACGAATGTTAAATATAAAATTTTGTATTTTCATTTGATGGTTCGGTTTAACATCTTTCAACTTAAAAAAAATAATAATTATAATATAATGTTGTACTTAAAATATTAGTTTCCATATAAAATAATAAACATTATGTTTGTCAACTGTAAGCGAGAATGGCATTTTGACATTGATCCGACAAAATTAGCGTTTGTTGTCTACGTTCATAATGTAAAATTAGCATATCCAGTTTTGTATTCCTAGCAAATTGCATTATACGTAATGCGAATTTTCGCACGTGTATTATTATTGTTATTTTGGAAAATAAATCGATGTTGCGCAATAGGAAAATTCATGCGGAAATTTTCCGGCGGTAACGAATCGTGGATCGTGTGACATTACCGCAACTCGTATTCAAACTTTCACATTACGTTATATTATTATAGGCGATATCATTTTGAACCGCAAACGCACACATTTCGTTTGATTGTTGCGTAATTTTCATTAATTATGATCTTAGTTTATCGATGAAACTAAGCTTATATATGCTAATTAAAAATATTTACACGATTTCTTGAAATATTTTTGATTTTTTTTCGTAGCATCAATCAATTCAAAGCTACGAATACAAAACAGAACTGTTTGTATTCATAGATGATAATTAATATGATATTTGCAGAATAGTATTCGTTAACCTTTTGAGTTCAAAATTTACTAAAATCAAGAGCAATGTGAGTAGATGCATTATTTCGAATGCAGAATCTACGATTTGTTTCACAATAAATTAGTTTATTTTATGTGGATTGTTTTACTTAACTAACACAAAACGTATAAATAATATTTTTGTTTAGTTATTACGTGTTTATGACACATAAAAAATATGATACTAAAAAATAGTTGACATCACCTTAATTTTGGATTGTTTTAACAAAAACCGCTTAAATGCTTCGGTCATGATTATACGACTTTTTGTTTAAGTTGGTATATAATCACTATATATTTTTTTAATATTTATAATAATATCATGGAGATAAGTTCATTACAAAAACAAAATATTTTACAACTTTTTTGCTAAACTACCTTTTTTCAGTAATGATCTTTCATAAAGGCTCCATTAAATAAAGAAATATATATAAAATCAGATAACTGAGAAGTCGAAAATATTAAAATGTGTCTACTTAAAAGTTAGATACATAAAATATACAAAAAAGTCACACTACATAAAAACATAAAAGGTCGCACTTGTTAGTTCGAAAGGCCACATGCTACCTTAAAACCACAGGTTTTCCATCACCGTTCTAATATGATATAAAAATCTAAATTGGAAAATAATTGCAATCTGTTATAAATACTGTAATTTTCTGTTAATTGATTTGTTTTCGTTTATTTTTTTTCCTACAGATAATTGCTGAAAGAATTCCAGGAAGGACGAGACGAGACGCCCTAGCCTGGAACTCTGCCCCCGGGGCATTAGTGACATTGCCTCAGTATGCCGACACGCGTGTGGCATATCCGTTTTGGTTGGGGGCATTGGGTACTCCGCCCCCGGGACCAGATGCTTATACGGCACTTATATACTGCCAATTGGGGGCACCAGCTCATCCTACATCACCATTGTACAGACTTATAAGGAACATATCTCGATCGCGACATGTTCATAGAGTAAGTATATCAATTATTTATAATCCTATATTATTTTTTATAATGCGTTATGATAAATATTATCAATTTATAAAACGTTTTTGAGGATACTTCACGTTAGAGACTATTGAAAGATATTCCATATAGATGGTGGTGGTCAGGGGTTGAACGTTAGCGGGTGTGCTCTCCATTAGAGTTTCATTATAAGCCTCTTCCATTATGCTCGGAAAAAGGGAAAAACGAGAGTCCCGTAGAGGCAGAGGGCATTTGGCATCGAGACGGTCATAAATTATTATTATGGGAACCATCTGGTGCTTGAGGAGGGGCGAAAAAAGAAGAAAAAAATACATATACTCGGGAACATTAATATCACATATGTATGACTTATATGCGAACGTTCTTAAACTTTTGCATATACTCTATAGTATTTTTTGATAATTTTAATATAATTTGCTCAATATTAATTTCTTTTTAATATGTAATTATTTGTCACAGGATTCTGATTATATTGATAGTTATAGTTTTAATATATAATAATCTTTTCCTATTACTATACGGATTTATATGAAATTCATTTTATCGGTGTACACATACATACACACAAATAGTGAATATATTATGAAAAAAAATGTAGATTATGAATAAGGTTCAATAATTATTTCATAATTTTCTATTAGTCATTATTTTAATAAATATTGAATTTGATACATATCTTTATAGTTTTACTTCGGGATCAGTATATAGGTTGATGTGATATTCCTTATATCAGTGTACACACACATAAATAGAGAATAAATTATAAAAAATAAATAAATATAAATTGTGGAATAAGGCTCGAAAATTATTTCATTTTTTCTATTTGTCATTATTTTAATAACTGATAATTTTCAATTAGGGATAACTGTATTTATCAAAAGGATTAAATTTACTAATGAATGTGTGTGTGTGTGTTTTATTTTGGGACTAGCATATAAATGTCTCGAAGTGAGTTACTTTAGTTTTCCTGAGAAACCATTCTTTCATTTCGAACGAGAGTCATTTATTATTTGTCGCCGTTGGTACCCGCGACCTTTCTTTTTTTTTTCTTTCTTTAATATCGCACACCTATATTGACTCGTCGTTCGAAGCTAATAGGCCTTACATTGGCCGTAAATCGATCCGATTCGATTCCGATTATCGGCCGGTCGATCCGCAAAAACACCGGTAAAATTGTTTTAATCGCGCAAACTTTTCGATTAGATTGAAATTATTAAGCTCGTTTGTTCGTTCGCTGGCTCCGGTGCACACTTTTACGATTTATTCCGTTTTAAAAAGCGAAAAGATAAAAAAAAATATTTTGAATTATTACGACGTAACAACGGCGTCTTTTTCGTTTCTTTTCATATTTTACTATTTTTCTTCTCTTGTAAAATCGGGAGACTCTAATTTGTATTCAGGATATGTATCGCATTACGTGCGCATATGTTTTAATAAAGTCGAAAGTAGTCGACGAACGTTCGCGCGCAATTCGAAGAAATTCTCTTCTCGTCTTTTTTTTCCTTTCTTATATTTTTTTTCTTAAAGAAATTCCTCTCATTATAACTTTTTTTGCCTTCATGGAAACGATACGTTTGAAATACATGTATATATATATATTTAAATGTGTGTGTGTGTGTGTGTGTGTTCACATGTGTATATGTAATTCAAAGAAACGTTTTTCTTCGTTTCCGTTCGCTACATTTTTTTCTTCTTTTCTTTTCAACAAGCTTCAAAAAGCTTGCGAGTATTTTATTTTGTAAAATATGTATATATTTTTACAAAAGCTTTCATTACAAATTACATACCCAATCATCTTATAAATAAATATGCATATATAGACTTTATAATAAATATTTAATATATACAAGTACAAAATATTGCTTCTCTTTATATTTTTATAAAATAATTCAATTTTATTATTAATCTATAATATATTATTATTTTCTTTACATTAATCAAATAATGTATACGAAATATTAAACCTTTACACTCGAGAAGTTCTATTTAGTCACCACTTATATTTATGTAAAAATTCTATGCGCAGCAATGGCTATTTATATTAATTTCTATACTCTTTTTGTATAATATTATAAAATGTAAAATGACGTTCTTTGAAATATATAGAAAGAAGGTTTTCTCTTCTCAAATTAGTTCGCAAAAACATAATCACAAATTAAATTGCATTTTCAGTATTGAAACTTTTTTTGTTCAAACTTGTCAATCTTGCCAGAATGATTACTAAAGTTAAAATTTTTAATTCATATAATCATGGATTGATAAAACCATTCTGTAGATCAATATACTATTTTATAAGAAAAATTCTGAAATGGTGGTAAAAACTTATTTTTAGGTTTAGAAATTTGTTGAATAAATCCACTCTTTCTATATAAAACCACTAAACGGCAGAGGTGTATAAAATGATTTTTTTGTATAATAATTTTAAGTTTAAAGGGAAAAATTCGCCAATAATCCTGCGTAA
>JANIJI010000065.1:7527500-7642500 GCA_024500535.1 Leptonema lineaticorne
GGCACCTCTCGAGTTAATATGATTTTTAATATTAATTCACATAAACGCATTATATATATATATATTATTAAATGTATATTGAATTTCTTTTCAATCAATGCAATCATTTTTCAGACTGCACTCTCAAAATGGGGTTTTGAAGAGAATCCATTTTATTTTATCTTTAGCTTTCTTTTGTTGAACGTCTTTTCATACAAATACCATTATATAAGAGCTGTTCTGTTTTCGCTACTGCATTTTCTTGCAATATGTTACACAGAACATATTGATAAATTGAACCTTATTTCGATATTTTTGAATATATAAATTTTACATAAAAATTACAAATATATACAACGTTTAAATTTATTTCCAAAAACATATTAATAATTTTATATTCCATATTATTCATATATAAAACTTTACATGTATGTGTTTGTATTTTTTTCTCCTATTCATGCTCTATGTAAAATCGCTCGCTGAATTTCAAATTAAACTCACTTTTAACTGTGGGTTTCGATGTTTTTCCTTTGAATTACTTTGCGATTTTCCGTTCCGCTCCCTTTAACCCGACATATTTTCCGCTCGTTCTCACGTTACTATCGCACGATAAAATCAAGGGTTTTATCCTTATTAAAATGCCAAAATATTCATTATATACCGACGAAAATCATATTTATGAACCAACTATCATATATTTGAAATTAAAATTAATCATCGTTTGAATGCCATACATTAAATATCAGGATATTTTTCTATATTAATATTTTTTAAATTGGAATCAATATATTTTTCATATATTTTTTATATATAGATGAATTGTCGCGATATATTTAATACGTTATTGCGGATCGTATTTGTTTTACGTGATGTAATTTTCCACCATTTCTCAACCCCCCATGTATATATCTCATTATCTACAATGTATCGATATCAAAACGTTCAATTACAGACCCGTTCACGTTTCACAATGAAGATAAATAAATTATATATGTATTTTATAGATTATTATTATAATTATTAATTGGAATATACGCGGTTTGTATCGATCGCTGAAAATTATAAATGCTTTGCTGTTCAAAGTTATGAATGAATTTACAATTATTCGCTACGGTAAGCGGAAAACGTGTTCTGATATACACGGGAACGATTCATACGTATTTTATATTGGTACAAGCGTTGAACTTATCGAAGTATGAAACTGTTTCAAAATCGATACATGCCATCGTATTTTTATTTTTTTTTAATGTATGTATGAAATATACATATTTTTTTTTCAAAATCATTACATTTTGTATTATTATTAATATTATCGTTGTTATTTTTGATTTTGTACGCGAATTACTGCACGCGAATTCATCATTTGCAAAAACGTAATAGTAGAACTTAATGTTGAAAAGTACTGTAGTTTTTCAATGTAATAAAATTTGAAGTGAATCGTATTGCATTATAAAGTTTTTTTTATGATATTTCACTGTAATGTTCTAGATTTTTTTTAATAATGTAATTATATTTCAATGTTTTCTTATTCATAATGTACATATAATATAAACTATCATAAATTTTAATAGTAATAATAATAAATATATATGTATATAGAGTTGAGTTCTTCAATATAATAAAAATAAATCTTTTATATTATAGACTTAATAAACCTTGAACTATTATTATTTGACAGAATCAAATTATGACATTTAATATTTTCATGTTATACTTATTTTTATAACTTAAAATTTTTCTTATATATATATTATATATAAGATAATTTTTCAAATATTTTTATCGTATTATTAAAGCATGATTTCAATTAATTAACAGTTTATTACAGAAAAAATTATTTACAGCTATTACAGTAATATTTTATTTGTTATTTTAAATGCTAATTATATGATGTGTATTAGTTGTAATTGCGCAGTTTCAAATGAATTCATTCATTTGAAAATAGAGTGTTTCAAGCAAACTAATATGGTGCATTCAATTTTAGTACCATTCAATCATGATTCACGTATATAAATTATGTTGCAATAATATTGCGTATACGTGATGCAATAGTAAATAGGAGAATTTAATTAAATAGAAACTGGAAATTCGTAATATTTCATCGTAATATAATTTATATACCTCTATACAAAAGTTGTATTTTATACTATATAACGTATTTTAATTTTGTTTATATTTTAGAGTTGCATCGTTATTTATGTAAATGTGCGAGCTCGTTGTCTGACATAGCGGTTTTGTTTCTGTATAAAATACGTCGACTTCGAAAGAATGAACACAATATGAACGAAAGCTTCACGATATAAAATATTATCTTGTTCATTATAATTCTGAATTAAGACGAGTCCTTTATTGGTGCCGTTCAATTCTCGACAATTTACCGCTTTAATTAAACTGGAAACTATCATATTTCAGTATTAGAAGATGCGGTAGTGATTTATAATGTTCTAGCAATATGGAAACTCGACAAAAGCATCTCTCTCTCTTCATACGTTTTACGCGACGAGCGTTTATAATATGGAAAATCTTTTTCTTTATATATATATATATATATATATATATATATATATATATATATATATATATATATATATATATATATATATATATATATTTTTAATATACATTTATCTTCTTTCAAGATTTTATGAGGATTTTTAATGAGAATTTTGCATCATTGTCGCCGAATCGCGAATGCATCGAAGACGGAACCTTGTAATGGCGTTGCATAAAAATTAATATGCTTTAAATATTCCCGAAGACGTTCTTTATTATTGGAAAAAAACGGTGAAAAAATAATTTATTTGATGTTAGCAGTTTTAAATCGAGTAAAGAAAATAAATCGATTAAGTTTTTTTTTAAATCGTTATCTGTTTTATTATATTATAGAATAAATTCATTGAATTTTCTATTTCAATCTTCAAACATTTTTATTTATACTAGAAATTTATATTTTTTTTTTGAATTGATTTGAATTTTTAAAAAAATCTTTACTCGTAGTATGTGTTATATAAATTTTCCACTATTATTACATTAAACCATTTTATTCGTTCATATGAGTTGGCAAATTTAATATAATAAATTTCTACTAATTTTAAACTAGTTATATAAAACCTAAAATTTAAAACATGTTGAAAAAGTTCATTTAAACATCATATAAAGTAAAAAAAAAAATACAAAATCGTAAAAGAAAAAGTGAACGAAGTTTTAAAATTCCAAACAAACATGACAGGGTTAAAAATTATTATTATGCATTGAAATTTCGCTCAAATTTATATTTTAAATTATGTTAATTTGTTATATATTTAGATTATTAATATATTAGTCATATAAAGAAAACGTCGATTTATCTATATCTTATTTTGTACTTTACAAATTAAATCGTATTTATTTAAATTAAAAAAAAATCGATTATTTATGAATTAAAAATAATTTCGTCTTTTAACATCTCTTCGATGGTAAAATTCATTTTTTTTATGTTTTTCTTTTAATTTTCCACATCGACCAGTCGATATTCTTCACACTATCAAGGATGGGTCTCTAGATATTATTTTTCTACGTCTATACCCCATTTTTTTTTTTTTTTTTTTTTTTTTGGGTCATTAGCCGCATCTGGAGTTACGCTTCTCCTTTATAACCTGTCTTTGGCTTATATAACAAACACATATCTCTTGCCCATCGTGTACTTTCTTCATAGAGTACATACTCCATCGTACCACGTCTGGAATGTATGTAACCCGCATAAATCTTCCACACGTATATTATTACGTATGCATGTATGCATCTGTTGACATTCGCTAAGGCTCTACGTTGAAAAATGGACCGACCATCGGAATCCATCACTATTATTTCGCAACTTTTGCGGACATTAAATATGAATATTCCGGTTTTCGATGTTGTTCGGTATTCTAAATGCGTTCAAATTTTAATAATGTGTCATAAATCACTGAAAAAGGGAACGCGCATAATGCGTATACTGACATTTTTGTGGATAGCCAGTTTTTTGGGGTTCGAATCGGTGATATCGCTAAATATATTAAAATCTTTTTATTTATAAAAATATTTAATTTATATAATACAAACTTAACGTCATTTTAAATGTTCAAATATACGCTAAAAATATTTTAAACTTTTTAACTAGGATATGTAATATTAAAAAATTGATGTGAATACTCAACAAAAAAATAATAATTCGCAATTACTGTGTATGAATTGTAATTTATATTTATATATAGTTTGAAAAATAATATAGTTTCAAAAAAAGTATGATTAAATTTTATTTCAATATATTCATCAAAAAATCAAATTAACTAGTGAAATATTTTATAATTACTTTAATGTTTTCTGATACCTATAAATATTCCACAGACTCATAAAAACAACGTAATATGTAAATAAAATATTTTTTTATATTTTCTCAATTTACTTTATATAAATTTTATTTGTCGATTTCATTGACGCAATGTAATTCGTTTCAATGTAAATATTTTATAAAAATAATTTATTTGCAATGCGTCATAGCAATATATATATATATATATATATATATATATATATATATATATATATATATATATATATATATATATATATATATATATATATATATATATATATATAGATGTAAACATCAAATTCAGTAAACCATTTCGAAACGCGTATGGTATATTTAATATCGTTATTTATTGTTCTAAAGCATATCATATTATATATATATATATATATATATATATATATATATATATATATATATATATATATATATGCATATAAATATTAAAATCATCACGTTTTCATTCGTGACAGATTCACGGTTTATTTATTCTCCCGGTACAAAATATTCATAGCGCGAACGCATGCACGTCATACATGCGTTGAAATATATTAAAAAAGTTTTTACAACATTGCGTAAGAATTATTACTGTCGTTATAACTTTTCATGATAGCAAATTTTAGTCTAGTGAAGCCTTCTATAAGTTGTGCGTGTGTTTTGCGTTGGAACACCCCCTCCCCTACCGCGAAAATTCCTTTTTCAACCGTGTCATTTATTTTATTTTCATTTTGATTTTTCCTACTGAAAATCAAATCAAAAAACAATAATAATAATAATTTGATCGTTTTTAAATTTTCAATGATATTTTAGATAGTTCTGAAATCTAATATTTTACATAGTTATTATTTACATTTATTATGGTATTTTATGATAACTATAGATAAATTAACGAAATTCAATTATTCATAAATGTTTACTTTTTCCTCTTATTTCTCCATCGATTTTTATTATCATAGTAAAATTATTATGATAATTTTCTATATATTTCTTAGATTATTTAGCAAAAAATAGATATCTGAATTTTGACGATAACATATACCATATATATATATATATATATATATATATATATATATATATATATTTTTTTTTTTTTTTTTTCATTTATCGATATAAAGTGTGAAAATATAGCTGATGACTCGAACTCGTGAAAAAATAAATGAATCATTAATTCTAAACTCCTACTTTATGATTCTTAAATTACTGTATTTCTTTTTATTAAATTATTAAATCAGTAAATAATTATTAAAAAATTTCATTTATGAATATTATTATATAATTTGGATTTTTTTTCAATTTTCACAATATTTTCTAAAAGAATCATCAAATAATCGAATGAATTTTAAAAAATATATCACCGTTTTTTTTATAATACGATATATATTTACATTTTTATCCTTTTGTTTATATAAAATTATACGAATAAATATGAAAACAATTAAAAATTTGTACCAATCTAAACATGTATTTCGTTTATACCTGTATTTAGTCGTTATCGTATCCACATAATAATATAGAACAATGGAAGATGTACCTCATTCCATATAAATTGTAAATTATTTACATTGCACGTATTCGAGAGGGGAATAAAAGTAGAAATTACATCGCATGAGAGGTTTTATCCTCTTTTGTTGTTCATCCATGTGTACGAAATTATTGCGGACAGCGTATAATAAAAGTTTGATTATGGAGATGCATTCCGAATTTGACCAATAACTTTACTCCGACATTTTATTATACACGTTCTTTATTTATTTCGATTTTTACGTTAAATTATCAATTTTTTTTTTCTATAACTTTTATCCGATTCGAGCTTTCTTTTCTTAGCATATTTACACGTTTCTTAGACGATAATCTTAATATGCGAAACGGTTAAAGGTGCTGGCGCTGGTGAGAGTTGTATTTGAAAATTTACACCGTTAAAGCTTCGCAATGGCCCGTTATCATATATACGAACGAAACACCTTGGTCGATAAAGCTCTACGTGTATAGCTTTTCAGCCTTAGCGAAATCGCTCCACTGAAAACTCTCTGCGCTGTTGTGAAGCTTAACGACCGGTCGCGCTTAACCTTTTCCAACCACAATAAGACCCACTAAATATACCTATCTTCTGTATACAGTCGTATTCTGCCGTGCGACGTCGAATTATCCGATGGGGGGAGGGGGGGGGGGGCTAAAAAGTGAATACGGAGGATTATCGTGATAGTCAAAGTGTTTAATTTATATTTTTCTATTTGAAGTGCATTCAAAACGGTCGATCAACTTGATTATTGGTAATCAATAAAATTGAATATTTTACTTCCAGTCAGTCTTCTTTTTTTAATTCATATCCTCCTTTTTGTTATTTTTTTAAAATATTTTTATTTTAGTTAGATTTTAAGAGTTTTTATACTGAAAAAAGACTTTTTAAGTCATCGAAGTTTTGACGATCTTTTATTCACAATCCGAATATTTATTTAACCAACCTCAACGTGTCCTCTTTTTCATCGTAAAAAAGTAGGTCACCTTATTTATAATAACAATATTTAAAGATTTTGCATATTTTTGCGTAGAGCTAATAACTCAATTTTTATTTTTATATATATTATAATTTGAAATTATCTAAAATATATATTGAAAATAACAAATGTTAGATATGCGGATGACACTGTAGTGCTTGCCAAAAATGAAGACCAACTCCAACTAATTATGAATAGAATAGCAGCCTACAGTGAAGAATATGGACTATCCATAAATACGTCGAAAACGAAAACAATGGTGTTTTCCAAAAAGCCAACACCAACAAAGATATACATAAAAGACGAACAGATTGAGCAAGTGACGTCTTATAGATACTTGGGGACGTACATAACAGCAATCCACGACCCCAAGAAGGAGATCCGTTCTAGAATAGAGCAAGCTAGAACGCAATTTATAGCTATGAAGAAATTTTTAACATCTAGAAGCACTGACATGATATTAAAATTACGTATGCTTCGATGTTATGTCTTTCCTGTTCTTCTATATGGTGTTGAATCATGGACACTAGACCCTGGTACCGAAAAACGTCTGGAAGCTTTCGAGATGTGGTGCTACCGGAGAATACTAAGATAAATCTTGAACCGACAAAGTAGCAAATAAAGAGGTTTTGGAAAAAATGAATAAAAATCCTGAAGTATTAAAAATAATCAAATTAAGGAAAATACAATACCTCGGCCACATCTTGCGAAATGATAAATATAGGCTTCTCCAGATAATTTTGGAAGGAAAAATTCAGGGGAAAAGATCAGTTGGAAGACGTCAAAATTCATGGCTTAAAGATCTTCGTCGTTGGTTCAACTGTTCGTCAATGGAAATTTTTCGTATGGCTGTATCAAAGGTTTCTTTGGCCGTGTGGATCGCCAACCTTCTTAAGGAGACGGCGTAAGGAAGAAGAAGAAAATATATATCCAAATTACACTAAACATAGACATAAAATAATATCATACACGACTTCCTTCTACAAAATGTCGCTATATATATATATATATATATATATATATATATATATATATATATATATATATATATATAACGGTTTATTTCTTCAATAGCGACAAGAATCTATTTCCCTACTGATATAATACGCAATAAAAATGACGTAAGCTTTCACTTTGTGATCGTCTGTTTAGAAATGCGTTAAACGTTCTTACGGCAATTCTTTATATATAAAGATATGGCAGATTGTCCGACACGTAAACATACTATGGTACTCTTTTTGCCTTCAGGCGACACACTTTAATGTCTTATCTTTTCCGGCTAATGCGACCGTCTGGAGGCTGCATAATATAACCGAATCTTTCCTTCGTTCAGGCCTTCGGCGACGTTTTTCTTCATATATTCTTTTCTATTTTTTTTTTATGTACGTAAGTTCGTTCCCCTTTTTTACGGTCTCCGAAGGAAGTCTTCGTTTTTATTGTGTCGCCAAAGAGAGCGGCGTCGCCTCGGGGCGATGCCATATATATGTATATATATATATATATATATATATATATATATATATATATATATATATATATATATATATATACATATTTTTTTTTAGTCGAGCACGATTTTTGCCGGCTCCTTTAATCTTAATATACCATCCCCTTTTACAGTTCCCCTATTTATTTATTATTTTTTATTGAAATACACAATTTTCATTCATTTTTCACGTCTTTTTTTTTATTCATTTTTTGGTTTCTTAGTAATAAAAAAATTGATTGTCATAAGTATAATTTTGGTTTTTGATGTTTATTTTGATATATTTATACACTTTAAATTATTTAAATACACTCAAATTTCTTGTCTAACATTATTTCATATTAAATATAACGTCGTTTTATGTTCGTTTATGTAATATAATGTGTTGAAAGGAATTTTTGGCATAATTCATATGCGAAAAGGGAATTTTTAATCTCATGGATATTCTTTGTTTTTAGACAATATTTTAAGTAATTATGAATATAAATTCAATTTTTACGTAATGGATATACGAATTTTATATATATGAGAGTTTACTTCAAAATTTCATATTTTATGTTGAGACACAAAGTGCATTCTTGTTATATTCTTGAAATATTTTTGTATATAGGTTTACGCTTATGCATATTTTACTGCACTTAGATTAACATTATAACATTCTACAAAATTCCTATATTTAACCCTTTGCACTCGAGATGTTTCACAGCGTTTTTGGCGATTTTTTTTAATCTAACTTAATTTTTTTTCTATTTTCACAATTTATATAACTCTACTATTTAATGGTTTTATATAGAATATACGAATTTATTGCAGAAATTTCTAAATTCAGAAAAAAAACAGTTCTCGTCACTATTTTTGAAATTTTATTTAAAAACAGTATTTTGAGATATATTGATCTACACAATGTTTTATCATATTTTGTTTATAAGGATAAAATTTTTCGTGGTAAAAATCTCTGGCAAGATTCTTAAGTTAGAATTAAAAAAAAAGTTTCAAAATTTCAATGTCGAAAATGCAGTCCGATTTGTGGTTACTTAATTGCAGACTAATTTAAGATAAGAAAATCGTATATTATTTTAAAGGTGTCATTTTATACTTCATATTATTTAGTTTTCGCATTAATTCAAGATATTCTTAACATTCTCCGAAGGCTTCCATACATATTTTGATTCCAAGATCTATTGTCCATATTTGAATATACGTATTTTTAGTTCCATTCTTGTGCTCTTCCATGTTAAAAACTTTTTCAACTTTAAAATGAAAATGTATTTATTTATTTTATAATTTATATATATATATACAGGGTGCATGGGGTTACACGTCACGTTGGACGAACGAGTACTCGATAGTGTTAACCGGTGCCGCCGTGTATCATCGCTATTATCACGAGCTTTATACAAAGTGGTTACCGCCGTTACTGCATAAAGCCGTTGCACAGGCACACAACTGCGAAGACATCCTCATGAACTGTTTGGTGGCTCATGTCACAAGGAGGCCACCCATTAAACTAACTCAAAGGAAACAGTACAAGGAACCGCCGCAAACTGCCGGAGCAAGGTATTATATTATTTCGTATACATATTATATTTGTTAATGTATTATGAATTATATAAATTTGTCACGTTCATTAATATAGTGAAAATTTATTATTACGATTTCATATTGTTAAAAAAAAATATTTATTAATCCTTAGCACTCGAATATTATTCATATATCGTCGTTGTCAAACCAATATAACTTAAACAAAAAATTATAACTTTTGAGATACTATATAAAAACGTACTCTTGTAAAATTTTATATGAAGCAAATGCTTATAGCATTTTTTAGCGACCATATTTCACTGTATAATGCTAATGCTTTGTGTCACATAGCAATTTGGTTAGTAAATTAGTTATAATATATAAAGTGCACATAGCAGATATTCATTTGACAGCAACGATATATATATTAGTGTAATAATAATTATATTTGTTAATATAAGACGCTAGTAAATCAGCTTCTACGAATGCTAAAGATTAATTATTATTTTTAATATGAAACCGTATAACGTATTCTATATAATGCTTTACAAATTATTATTCCATATTCGCGGACAATTTGTATAATATATAATTCTCGCAAATAACAAAAATTTTTTTGTACATTTCATAGCATTAATTGGAATTGTGAAATTTTCAATGGATTTTGTATAACATCAACGTATAAATTATTTATTGGTTCATTTTTTATCATCTTAAATATGCTTATATAAATTTTAAAATACATTTTAATATGTCGTATCGAATATGACATTGATCCCTTAGAGAAATTATAAAAATCTAGAATTTTTCAAATATATAAAAAAATAAATAAAAGATAGATTATCTTATCTTTTTATTTATCGGTTATTGTTTTCATATATTTTGACGTTTTATTAAATTGATTTTTTTCATCAAAACTCGCTAATTTTATTATACATATAGTTTGTTTTGCCATATAATGTTAAAAACGTAATATAAATGTTGATTATATAATATTGAAAAAGAGCAAAATAATTATTCAAATGGTTTATAAATTCTAAAATAAGGAGATAGGATGTTAAAATGAAATATACTGTAACACGTGTAATATATTGCAAGTGTTGAGTGTAATCCAATCTGACCTGATAATTTTCTTAGTAATAAAACATAAGTATTAGATCCTAGTATATATTAATAGAACTTTCTAGGAATTTAATTACTAATGAAGGATATTTGATAAAAGATTTTGTATCACGTTATCGAGCTTTAACATTATATACAATAATACTAAAATATACTCTCTTTTATTAAATTATAATCATTATAATGGTCTTTAATAAGTTATTATTTTATTTATAATAAAAAATATATATAACAATATTACGATTGAAAAGCAATTTTGTGTAATTTTAGAGAACATCTAACACGTACACCATCATCAATTTCCATGTAGAAAAGCCACATTCTCATATTCGTATCTTGTTTTTCTCAAGTGCTCACATAAATATGTATCTTTATATTATATACATAAAAGTAAATTTGTGGAAAAAAGACGTATCTTCAACATGCTCTTATCATTCGATTTAATGAATATAAACGAGCATCGTTGATCATAAAAATATTACTTCTGTACGAAAGAGGCTTTTGCTTATATTCTTTGACGTAGAAATATTTCTATTTTTAGGTATATTTTCCTATATATATATATATATATATATATATATATATATATATATATATATATATATATATATATATATATATATATATATATATATATATATATAGAAGGAAAAAGAACATTCTCGACTCATTTCTCATATTTAGGTTATAAAGGAAAAATTCTTCAAAGGGAATTTTGTTTGCACGGATTATGAACACATCTGCACGTTTTAATGGGTTAGGTTTTCTACTTTCCTTTTATTTTGAACTCGGTTTTCCTCTTTCGATATACAATAATGTACTCTTCTCAATTACCAAAAATATGTCTATTTTTCTTATATATATATTTATATATAGTATATACGTATAATAATTGACGTGAACTCTATGATGAATTGCTATACAAATATATATATATATATATATATATATATATATATATATATATATATATATATATATATATATATCATTTCGTTCTCTATTTTATATATAAAACTATTTTCGGAATATGAAATTTAATATTTAAAATAATTATTTTTATACAAATGTATTATAAGTAATAATATCGTTTTTATAACATTTCAAAGTATAATAAATTTACTTTGTGTTACAAAATATTCATTTTATGGTTGAATTCAATTTAAATAGAAAACTTTATATAGTGATATTTTATTATTCAACAGACTGTTATGAAAAAGACATATTTCTTCTTTTACGATAGAACAATCGTACGTTTTGCTTTCATAATGATGGTTATATTATAGTTTTTTTTATATTGAGATTTTTTAATAAAATTATTTAAAACATCATTTTTTTCTGTTAGATTATCATATATAAATACATTTAATGATTTGAATTCACTATGTATTGTATATTAAATATACAGTTATAATGTTAAATTTTACTAACTTTTATCCATATTAAATTCATTTAAAGTTAATATTTAATTTAAACTTTATATACATTTTTTTTTATTTCATTCGCAATTACTTATATTAAACATATATCACAATAAAGGCGAGAGCTTTACTTTTTTTCTTTATATATTTACAATATATTCAAAAGTAATCGCGCGCACCCATATGGCATTACGGCATCGTTCTCATTTTTCTTTCTTTTTCCTGTAACCTCGTTTTACTTTTCTCCTCAATTTAATTTGCATAACTTTAAAAAAAAAGAAAGAAAAGAAATCTTTTGAAGCCTTGCCGAGTCTCTCTTTCTTTTCTGACACGTTTTCCTTACATTTATATTATATATATATATATATATATATATATATATATATATATATCAAATATTATATATGCAAGCAAATGTACTATAAGCATACGAGTATAATATGTATATTATCTCATAGCTTGCTATATATGTACGATGCTCAAGTGGAAGTTTTATGAAACAGCAATTTATTCGTAAAGCTCCCCGTGGCACCACTCAAGAAGTCTTCAAATATTATTGCGAAATATCCTTAAGATTGTTCTTGTTTTCTTATATATATATATATATATATATATATATATATATATATATATATTATTTTGCTATTTTTTGTGCCGTTTTTGTTCCCTTTCTCGTTCTTGCATATTCGAAGTGTAGTTTTCTCGCGTAAAAACTTTACTGAATATTATATGAGACTAAACTAGTAACACTCGTTGTGAATAATTCACCCTTAAATATGAAATATATTTATGTGTACTATTATTATTATTATTATTATTTTTTTTTGTTGAAATCTTGTATGTGCGCTAACATAGTTATTATTCATAATTTAGCTTTTGCGAGTTGAAAACGGAACGTTTTATTTTAATATGCTGAAATCCAAGAAGGAATAATTGAAATGTAGTCAACTATAAAATATATTTATTTTAATATATATTTGGTAATAAATAAATATTTGTAATAGCATATTTATATGGATATCATTATATTTTATTAGAAAACTTTCAGACGTATGTTTCGAGAATTATGATGTTCAATTTTTTCTATCGGAAAAGCTAACTCGTATATTACCGGATTTATTATTTTTTTATTAATTGCAATTATTTATATGATGGGAAAATATTATGATTATTACTATTAAATAGATCAAATGTTTTAAAAAATCTTTACTAAATATTTAATTTAATTACGAGCAAAGTACGGTCCGCAGACCGAGTGCGGTCATTCGTTTTAGCCAGTGGTTTTGAATATTTTAACCGACTATATAAAAATATTTTATCGCTTATAAAATTTGTTTTTCAGACCGCCTAGATAGTTTATTTTATTTTAAAAGTCTACCCATATCTGATTTTGTCTGCACTTATTTTTCAACTTTTATCCTTTTTGAATGTGATCAATAAGTATTATTAATTATTTAATGTTAACAAAACTATGCAATTAATATAAATTTGTATATGGACATTACATCACAAAATATGAATAAATAATCCTCATATTTTCACCATCGACACCGGTCATTAACGTGTTAATTTATCATCATATCGCACTTGGAACCCCGACAATTTCCTCATACCAAGAACATTCTTAATATCGTAACGTAACGACGATTTATATATACGAGCGTCGAGCGCACTTTTCCAACTTTTCACTCTAGCGTCGTACATACAATACATGCGTTTGACGTAAATTAGCCGCGTCGTATATATATTTTCTTCGGTTTTTCCCGCTGGGAGAGGAGGGATGGGGGGGAGGTGCGCCGTGGAAACTTTCGCCGGCAACCCGACGAGCTTTATCAGCTTTAACTTTGCGATAAAACACACAAATTTGGCTGGAAATATCAAAAACTCAGACCCCCGCAGTCTCCCTTTTTCGACCTCTCGCGGCGGTTGTAAATAACCGCCGCCGGCTCAATAATATATTCAGAAAGTTTTCGTAATGCGGTTTCGTCGACGATGTCGAAAATTTGTCTCGAAACTTCTGTACCACCCTATATCTACCCTCCACCGAACGATTTTTTTTCGGTTCATACTGTATTGTCTGTTGTGTTGCCGTTCGTTTTTCTTTTTTTTTTCCACATTTTTGTTTTGCGAACGTTCAAATCCGCTCATGTGATTGTTTCTTCTCCGCTACAGTGATTCTCAATATGTTCAAATTGGATTTTTTTTTTTATTAAATTCACTATACAACAATTTTATTATTACGTATCTAATTCATACATGCAGACTTTTTAAATATATATAATAATATTGAAGATAAAATATGTCAAAAAAATAATTTATGAACATGTATTTTTTTATTACAAAAATGGATATTCAACTTGTTTGTTATCGCGATTGAATATTCTTATATGAAAAAGTTTTCGCGATCGCCTCTTTCTACGTAAATTATAGTCGCGAGTTACTTTTGATAAGAAAGTTTTTATATTTTAATTTTTGCTATAAATTTTATAAATTAAAATTCGATTATATATATATATATATATATATATATATATATATATATATATATATATATATATATATATATAATATCGAAATTTTATATAAATTTTAATTAAATAGTAAACAAACTATATCAAAAGTATCAATTTTTATAAAAAAAAAATAATAATGTAACGATGATTTTAAATAACACGATTGATATTTTTAAAATTCCTACGTTTATAAATTTTTTGAAAAAAAAACAGGGAGTCAAGGCACATATATAAATAATTAAATTGATTATTCGAGCGTGAATTTGTCGTTGACGAAGCACGTGCGCACAAACTCATAATACGATTAAACGAAGCAGCTTCCCAATTATACGCGAATTTGTATGCGTGCTTGTGTGTGTGTGTGTGTGTGTGTGTGTGTGTGCGTGCGTTTTTATGTGAAAATCGTCTTTTTTACATAAGAAGAATATTAAAAAATCTTCTTTCCTAAAACGCTTTCATTTTATTATTATTATTTTATTTTCTTTTTGAAAATGTTACAATTTTCATCAATAGTGAAAATTTTGAAATCAAAATGAAATTTGTATATTCATACATATTTTTTTACCTATCTTTGCTTTTAATGTCTTTATTTTATTTTTTCTTTGTTTAAAATATTTTTTATAAAAATATAACATATTTTTATATTTATTCATTCAACTGAAAGATTCATAAATAATATAAATTTATAAAATGATATATTTTTTTTCTAAATATAAAAGACTTTTATGAAAATATATAAAGACATAATTTTCCAGTAATAACAGATATAATTTTTAATATCTATTAAATCATTATTTTAAGCATATATTTTAAAAAATAATCTTAATATATATATGGAAATAAAACTGTTTCACTTTAGAACCACTGTGTCACCGATTTTATGTACACGTATATATTTGAAGTTTAAAATTAGAACCAACGATCCATCGTCAGATTTCACTTTAACGACTAGTACTCTCAGTAAAGTACTGCTATGAAACTAACCGTGTATCTTTTTGTTACAATATATATATATATATATATATATATATATATATATATATATATATATATATATATATATATATATATATATATATATATATATATATATATATAAATTTTAAAATATATTTTAGATATGGCTTATAAATATATATTTTTTTGATTTTATAGATCTCCTTGGAATGATCCTGATCACTTCATCCAGAGACAGTCGTGTTTGAACACCTTCGCGGCAGTATTTGGTTATATGCCGTTGGTCAGAAGCAGGGTCAGACTGGATCCTGTACTTTTCAAGGATCCCGTTTCGAATCTTCGCAAGAAGTATCGAAAAATCGAATTGGTGGGCAGCTAACGAAGGCCTGATTTGTAGAAGACGATAACAATATTTCTGTTCCAAAGACACCTTCCTTTCGTTTTTTTATTATATATAACGCTTGAGAACAAGAAGGCTGATCTTTCTAGGACGTTGTGTTACCTCCGTTTTAAATTTTAATAAATTTATAAATATATATATATATATATATATAGTGCGAAACGAACGTTTCGCATATATAAATATGAACGATAAACGAAAAGAGTATTAATATAATAATGATGAACGTTTAAATTCAAATTATTGAATTTATACGTATGAAAAGATATAGCAAAATGAAGAACAACAATCTTATTAAGAGGCGTAATATTTTTTTTATAATTTAATTTATTATTATGATTATTAAATTATTATTGTGAATTATACGCGATTTGATGTAGATTATTATACCGGTGCGTTTTGCCTTGTATTTATTATATATATATTTATATTTAATATATAAAAAAAATAATATAATAATACAATTTATTAAGTAGTTAAGATGGATCCGTTATGAAGACGTATGCCAAAGGCTTTTTTATTTTCCATATGAAAATTGAGCTTACTGCTATATAAATGAATGAATACACGTTTGTTTCCTTTTTTTTGTTCATAAATATAAGTTTTATATTATTTTTATACGAATTGATCAAAATATAATCTCAATTAATTGAATAAAATTAGATCAAAAACTTATGTTAATACGTAAATTTAATATTTACGTATTTTTTATTATATTATTATACTTTTGATAATTAATTCTTATGATTTTATTATTATTTAATATTATTGCCATAAAGGATACCTGTTTTTTTTGTGTATTTCTCAATTATTTTTAAAGTGCCACTATATATTTTATAATACTATAACATATCCGCAATTTAAATTTTTACTCCTATTATTGTACTTAATATTTTATATCTTTTTTTTTAATTGTATAATAATATGTAATAAACACGCCAGTGTTATTATTATATTAAGACGGCGGTGTCAAATATGTGGGCTGCAAAATTGAAGGAGCTTTTAGTTAATTTAATATTTAAATATTTCCTTTATCGTTAACAATTAATTGTATTTATATTTGAGTATAAATAAAAAAAAAGACAGAAAACGTGCGTTTAAAATTATTTTTTTAATAAAAAATGTGTATCTTTAAGGTCTTTGAGAGACATTAGTATATTAATAATTAACGGAAAAAAAATGCTTATTAGAAATATGTATGTATTTTTTTTTTTAATATTTTAACCGCAACCACATAAATAAAATTTGACACCATTATATATTTATTAAGGTCTACTTCGTATTAAACAAACATTCCAAGACGTCCATTCGAAATGATTGTTTAATATGGATAAGACTTTTATTCTTATGAATATATTTTAATTTTAATATTTTTTACATATATATATATATATATATATATATATATATATATATATATATATATATATGTAAAAAATATTATAAAACGAACGATTTTAATTTTTTCATATCAACAAATCGATTTGATTTTTTTTTAACAATATCAACATTATAGTGATTTATTCAGCTTTAATTATGTTTGGAAAATTCACGCGTTTTTTTTTTTTTTTTTGAATAAATTATATTATGGTAAAATCGAACGAATGAATATGTAATTATTGGTCATATTGCCTGCGGCGTTTTAATTTATCATTTCAGGTGTATTAAATTAGAATGACAAAGGGTGGTTTCGACTCGAATTCACGTTGTGTGACCGTCGTGTATAATGCATACATTGTTATTAATGACCGTATGTGCTTCTAGTTCGTGGTTTATATTGGTTTTGAATGAATTATAACCGCTCGTAAAGCCTTCGACCGCTGTTATTATTGTTATTATTATTATTATTATTTAATCCAATGGTTTTCAATTTTTATATTATTTTAACACTTAAAGATTGTATTAAATATTTTAGACGTTAAAGCCTTTTCTCGCTAATTATTATTCGAATTTTATATTTCATATAAACTATAATTATATTTTAAATCATAATATTTTTTTTTATATTTATTATTTAACGCCGAATAATGTATCTAGAAATAAAACATATTATTTTTTGTACGCCTCACTGTTTAGTAATCGCATATTGTTCATCCGATTGATTGTTGCATTTCTTGACATATACAAAATTATATAATATTTTATTATAAGTTGAATTTGAGAAATTTAACGTCTATTTGTCAGATATTTGTCAGGTCTATTATATATCAAATATATCAAATCAATTTTGTGATCAGAAAACACCCAATCAGCTCCGACACGAAAGTGTTAAAAATAAATCGTTAATTTATAAGATGATTCCGTCGTCTTTATTATATTTTATATTAAACGTACGATTTGTCAAATGTAAATGTGCGAAAATTTATACATTTTATTTATAAATTTATACTAATGTTATGCAGATAAATATCGCCGTAGGGCGAGTTAAGTTTCAAAGAATTTAACGCGGTCGTTAATTAAAACTTGGCTTTCGTTCGAGTCCACGGTTAACAACAACAACAACAACAACAACATAACACAACAACGAACGGCAACGGGAACAAAAACAACCCTCTTCACTCTAATAAGATTTTGATTCACAACACATAAAAGCAAATTCTTAACATCCACAACGTCTCCGGGTTTTTCGCCCCTCGACCTCGTTCCTCGTTCGCCGACGCAATATTAAATCCTTAAGTGACTTTGTTGTCCAAATCTAATCAAAAAGTTGATCAAGTTCAAGCCGTTGCGTAACGTAAAACGGTCACAGTGAAAACGAGTTTCGAAATAAAAAAAATCATCGATAATTTTTACAATATATTCAAGAACAAAAAAAAAATATTTGTGTTAAGATATATATATATATATATATATATATATATATATATATATATATAATTTTTTCAACAAAATTATTGTGATTGTGATCATTTGAAGTCAATTAATAATGAATTTGTTATCAGATACCAATAATTATGTGAGCAATATTAATTTAAGTTATTATTTTTTTTTTTAATTTTTAATTATCATACACAATTTATATATCACTATAGACATCATAAACATAATTAATTTTATAATCTCACGCGCGAATTACAGAATGATTCAAATATACGGAAATATACCGTTTTATATAATTTTGTGTTCTCGTCGTGCGCACTAAAAATTTCCGTTATTTTGAATCACACTGTATAATTTATATATCCAAATGATTTGAAAAAAAAATTAGATATTAAAAATCCTATGATGTCTTCCAGGGTTTTTCTTAATAATAATAATAATAAATGATAATTGGTAAATCGAACAAATCATATCGCAATTATATCAAAAAAAATCCTTAAATTTATAAGGTCAATTCTTAGATGTGGTTTTTTCGTATATATATATATAATAATAATACATAATAAATAATAGTTTAAAAATGTCAAATTATCAAAAAAAAAAATCAATTATTTTATAGTAATAATTATGAGTTATTTTGTAATTTTCGCGCTGAGCTATTCTCTATAGGTGTATTTTTTTTTCACACATATATAATATATGAATATGTAAAAGCTTACTAAATTAATGAATAAATAAAAAAAAATTATATGCATTTTGTGAAATGTATGTATTTTTAGTGTGATCACAAATCAAGTGAAAAAATAAATAAAACAATATTTAAAAATGAGTGCTATGTGTAGATATAAATATATATGAAATTAATATGTGAAAAAAAAAGGAATGAAAAAAATAATCGTTAGTTGAAATTTTTGTACAGTTTTTCTATGTCGTTGAATATAATGATATATATTATGTATATCTTATATAAATACATAAAAAATTGAATGTATATATAAATATTCTGATTATATATATATATATATATATATATATATATATATATATATATATATATATATATATATATATAATGAATATATTGTATTTGGAAAAAAATACGAATAATTTAAATGTGTAATGTATATATTTAAATTATTCGTTTTCTTTTTCTCCGCCTAATACATTTTGAATGTATTCGGTTTGCCCAAAATGATTGTATATACGTGCAAAAAAAAAATAATATCGGATTAATAAATTGACGAATTAAATATGTCGAAATTTTATATGAGATGTTTTATTATAAAAATCCCTTAAATCATATTTATTTATAGAGAGATTATAACAAATTATATAAATTTCATGATTCGTTGTATGCTTTATGCAAATTTGAAACTTTTATAGAATATTGAATTAATAATGGAAATTATTTATTATTACGTTTATCGCAGCTAATTTTAGTAATTTTGATATATATATATATATATATATATATATATATATATATATATATATATATATATATATATATATATATATAAGGAAATATTTGCTGAGGGATGGTTTTGTATTCTGGCCGTCTCTAGAGAATTCAACCCCCGTTCGCTTGGCCTACTTGTTCATTAATTGTTCAAATTATAATAGTTCGTGAACTGTGAAAAACGTTATATATATATATATATATATATATATATATATATATATATATATATATATATATATATATATATATATATATATATATATATATATATATATATATTGTATATAGATATATATAGTGACACCTTTTATAATCCAAGTTTTAGCTGTCTTAAAGAGATTATTTCAACTAAATTTTTAATACATGGCCAATATGTGGCGTATTATATAATAACACACACATTCATAGATTAGTGTATATTCAGTCCTAAAAAGAGTCTATTTTTTTATGAATAACATTTTAATTAATTTATTGCCATTAATTGATTTGTATATCGTCATCAAGAATGAGCAAGTATGCAAAATTTCATCTCAATTTGATACCATTAAGTGTTCGAAAAATTAATTACAAGAATTTCAACTCTGACAAATAAACCAAAGAACAGTGCAATTTATAAATAAAAGTGTGTAATAAAAAGAGTTGTCATATGAGCAAATAATTATTAAATTTAAACAGAAATTATTCTTCATATAGTCATTGAAAATTGAAAAAAAAAGAGTCGCCATATATCGTTTATTATTCTATATATGTATATTATGAAAATAATTTAATTTTAATTATAGATCGCGTATATTTGTATATTAATATTAATAAGTTCATCGACCAGACATGCAATGGAAACAACCGATTGCCGCGATGCATCACTAATTTGCAAGTCAATTTCACCATTTCCTATATCAACGCAACGAACGAGCGACGATCGTTCGTTTTGTTGAAGATTGCAACAGACAATATCCGAAATTGATTTTAATGACACAACTACAAAAAAAAAATCCGCCATTTTGTCAAGAATTTTCATACATTTTTATACGAAAATCTCACCGATATTTTTAACTTTTATATATAACATTATATTACATATAATATATATATATATATATATATATATATATATATATATATATATATATATATATATATATATATATATATATATATGTAGCAAATGAAACGAATCGCCTCGGCACATTTTTGACGTATGCCCTTCGCGAAATGAAAAATCACTTTTGATAGTCAGTTAAGGGCGAGTCGTTGTTGTGAGGTCATATATATATATATATATATATATATATATATTTTTTTTTTTTTTGGTCGATGCCCACCCCGAGGTCCTTGTCGGGGACAGATGTTTTGAAAAGCGTCACTACCAAAGCTACCCCGTAAATATTACTGGAGAACCCTCGGCTCTTTTCGCAACATCCAATGCTCCTGTCTCTCATGGTTCCCACCCTTCGATCCTCATCGTTTTATTATTTTTTTATTTTTATTTTTTATATATATATTATTTCTTTTCGGTAGCAGTCCGAATTATACGGTATTTTGACGGAAATTGCAATTCGCAAACAGAACATACACATATAAATATTACATATATATATATATATATATATATATATATATATATATATATATATATAACGTACGTGTTTTGATAGGTTATTTACGATGGAGGAATCGAATTTTTCGCTTTGAAATTTTTTTCACCCTCAACTACCCCTCTTCCATATTTTTCATCCTTTACGCAGAACACAACTCGATTTTGATGTATATTTTTTACCCACAATGAAATAAATGAATATATATATATATATATATATATATATATATATATATATATATATATATATATAAGTGCGTTTATCGGTTTTTATTTATTTTAACTGATTTTTTTCGGTAGAACGATTCAGTTTTGTTTTCAGTAATAACACGTGCGAATTTTCAATACACAAAGGATGAATCTTTCGTCTTGTTTGTTTATTTTTGTCAGTATTTTAAACATTGTTAACTCGTTTAATGTTATCAAAAATATTATTTCAAAAAATATCGAATAAAAAATATATATTAATAATTTTTTAACATGTTTATTTAATAAATTTGTTAATTGAACTTGATTACGTTGATTTCAAAATGTACATAGATATATTAAATATTACAAATTTAATAATAATGTAAATAATATACATTATTATATTAATAAAAAGAGTATTATTGTTTATATACGATACAATAAAGGGTAAACACCTCGATAATATATCCGATGAAAATTTTGAGACACCTTCGCCCGTACTTTTATGATTACTTTTGTTTATTGATAAATGGCGTCGGATTCGTGACGCTTTTTTTTCGTCTTTTTTCTTTTTCAAGGGGAAGAAGGGCGATTTTCTTTTCTTCTTCTTCTATTTTTGCCGTGAAAAGCTTCCGTGTGCATTATGAAAATTGAAGAATTCTCGAGTTAACGAAAACGTTATCATCAATCACCCGTTTGGACATGTTTCATACACCGCACGCTTCAATTTAGACGAATCGTCGAAGAACGAAAAAAATATATATTTATATTTATATATATATATATATATATATATATATATATATATATATATATATATATACGTTAATAATAATATTATAAAGACCTCTCGCAAGGGTCGTTTGCTGAATAAAAGCGTCAAGAGGCTCGATTCTGGGGATGTATTGTAATTTTTTAGAAATATTAAAAATTTCAAAATGCCTCATATATATATATATATATATATATATATATATATATGTGTGTGTGTGTGTGTAATATTTAAAAAATGAGTGCCCTTATATCGTTTAGAATATGTTAAATATTAATATAAAAAATAAATATTAAATACTATTGTTTCTAAATCCTTTAATAAAAATAGAATATAAAGGTTGTTTAAAACTCTTATAAAACCCAATTAGTAATTTTCATTGTGAAAAAAGATAATCTAGTTTTAAAAAGTTTAATTTTATATTTTATCAATTAATCCGAATATACATCATACTTTATCGATAAAAAAATATTAATAAACATTTTCATAAATATCGATTCACATTTATTAAATATTTCATTCATTGATATCATTTAAAATTCTTAATAATATAGATACAAATTTTTCAATTTTTAATTATCAAAAAAACAACAACATATTATTAATATTAAAAACAGTATTTTTTTTTCATTTATATATTCATACAGAAGTCAATATAAAATCTAAAATCCTATTATAAAACGCAAATATAGTATGTTTTTCTTATATATATATATATATATATATATATATATATATATATATATATATATACATACACTATCTAATATAAACATAAAATCGCGGTAGTTTTACCGTATAAGGGTTTCAACAATGATCACAAGCATTATTATAGACCGTTATAGTTAATGATAATTGTGATAATATAGAAATGGAGACTCGGCTTTAGCGTGCTAGCAATTAGAAACATGCGCAATGTCTATAATAGAAACGAAACGCGTTTATAGCGTAAACGGGTTGTGTGGTCTTAAAGCGAAAATTTCCAAATGCGTACAATTATTGTCCGTTCCAACATACGGCACCTCTAAAAAATAGCGATCCCTAATATCGTGCATATTAAAAGTAAATGTTGAATTTTGAAAATTGCGTTACGTACTAATTGCATGTTTGTTTTTTATTCTTAATATTATTTCACACGCCGCCTGTAATATTATTACTTCACTTCATTATATATATATAAATATATATATGAAAATATTCCTTTGTGCGGCGAACTAAAGGTTAAAGGACGAACTGAAATGAGTTAGAAACTTTTCAGCTGCAACGAACGAATTATCGTCTATAAGTCAATAGTTCTTACATAGATTAAAATGGGAAAATTCTCGTCCTTTTATTTCAAAGTATTCACAATTGATAATTTAGCTTCCGGGGGTGAATTTCGTTCGAATGCATTCCTTTTTTGATTGAATTTTAATTAACATTCCCCCCCATTTTTCGTAGAATATTCATTCCGTTGTCGAGGACGAGATAGGAATGAACGCGATTTCGCATCATTTCATTGTTCATAAGCGAGAAATTAAAAGTGTGATCGTGAAATGGTGCAACTGAATCTTTAATGTGACCGCCGCCCCGAGGCTGATCGTCGAAAGTTTCTATTTGCCGTTTATTGCACTATTCAACCGTCACAAAGAAACGTTAATTTTAATCACGATATCCGAATTTTAATTCATTATTAAAATATGTCGAATTATTGAAACATAAAAATCGATTATTTTATTTAAAAAATAATAATAATAATAAAATAAAAATAATTCGATAAAATTAGAACAATGTAAATGTGACGAAAAAGAATTTAGCAATAAAGTATTATACTAATAGAAATGCATTCGGTGAACGGTTTCTAAAAGAAAGATAGATAGATAGATATAGAAAGAAAAAACAGGATAGAAACGGGAAGAAAGCGACTATCGTTCCTGTTGTTAAGCCAAAGATCCACGTTGAAGTTCTGGACTCATCTGTAAAGAAACCGACGGACGTACCTTTGAGCAAAATCCCGAACAATCCTTTTGCGGAACGTACCCTTAAATTGGGAACCCTTCTCAAGGTAGCCGATGCGATATTAAACCCGCTTTTCTACCCTGTCTACGTTTTTGACTGTACTTGGTTCAGTACACTGTTACTATCGTGAATTATTCATGAAACTACATGGTATATTGCAAAATTTTTAATTTTATTTTTATTTTTTAACACACACACACACACATATATATATATATATATATATATATATATATATATATATATTAATAGAGATAATTGAATTTTTTATATTAAAATAGACTTTAAATAAAAAAAATTTCAGATATTTTTTTCTGCCTCTATCCAATTTTATATATCAGATTGCGATAAAAATGTATTCAAATTTCAGAAATATATGATTTTGCATATTTTGCTTAAGATGTACTTAAAGTTACAATCCAATATGTAATAATAATAATAATAATAGTAGTAAATAGTCTGTAATAAAATTTTACTTCATTATTTACAACACACATCAAAATTGATATAATTAACCCTTTGCACTCGAGTGGTGTCGTTTGATCAACTCTTAGATTAATGTGAAAACTCGATGCGCGATCATTTCTTTATAATAAATTCTCATACTCTTTCTGTATAATATTATAAAAATAAAAAATTACCATTTTTAAATAGAGATAAGATTTTCTTAGAAACTTTTTTTTTGTTTTAAAATTGACAATCTTGTCAGAATAATTACTGAAGATAAAATTTTTAATATTTATAAACACGAAATGATAAGACTGTGAAAGGGTTAAATCATATATTTAAATATATAATATATAACACTATCAGAATATTCATCAATTTGTTCATAATATATGAATAAAATTATAATTTAAATATTATATAAATTATTATATATAGCACAGTTTCAATATCAATGTAAATTTATTAGTTCGATTGTGGTGAATAATGACACAATTTGCATCATAAACGCGTGCTTTAATAATCATGTTGATGACATTCATATTTAATATTCAATAAACGGACATTACATGCAACTATCGATTCACAAATACAATACTAGACTATTCATGAACGCTCTATGATTATATATTAAACGATTATGTTGAAATGAAAATATTCTATTGAACATTCTTACGACTATTTCGTGAAACGTGAAATATTAACCGCATTAAATAAGCTTCTTAATTAGCACTTTTAAGTTGTAGATTGTTTCAATTTTCATACACATTTCGCTCATACTGTGTGACTTTGGGCTCATGGAAGAAGTGGTTCGTAGTTTAGTCGACCTAATGACACAGGACAAAGGTGCTTTAATTAAATCTTCAACATCTCCAATATCCGCGCGCAAGGATCACACGTATGCATCATATAAACATACAATATGTAAGCGCGAAGGTTCATGTAATTATAACATTGAACCTCATCCCATATTCGGGATAGATAGTCGCCTACAGAAGCGACGACATCAATATCGTTTAATTTAATCCATCAAAGCGGCAAATTTAATATGGTCTTAGTTATTATTATGTTAACGCGAAGATTAACTCATAACGTTAACGTCGTTATATAATATCGTTCGTCACTTTTTCAATCTGTATAATGAACGCTTATTGCGATTATCTCTTTTTGTATGAATAATAATATTTAATGTGAATTGAAAAATTAATATGACATTATGAACAGTTTTCTTCAACATCAAACAGAGATTGAAAATAAATGATATTTTAGTATTTAATAGTATTCATTAGTACTGAAATGTAGAAGGCAAAAGAAAATTATAATATTATATTACATCTTCATAGACCATTGATGGGAAATCTGTGACATTTAAGTTGCAAGTGGTCTTTTGGATCAATAAGTGCGGTCTTTTGATTTTTGTATGCATTTTGACATAAATGTTGAAATTTGCAATCTTTCGTAGTTTTGTGAAGGAAGCTCTTTTTCTCAAAGTCTCAATTTTTTGCTTTATTTAAATCTACATTTATGTGATTTCGTATTGTTTTATATTTAATACGACCTTTATGATAGTCTATCGTTGAAAAGTGGCCTTTTCAAAAAAAGATTTAGATAAAAGAAAAAACAAACAAAAATATTTCATATCCTTGTCACAGAAAACCATTATATTTTAAAATAATTTTCATGATAGAAAACAATATATAAAATATAAAATAAATAAAAATATATATATGTAAAGTAGTTATAATAGCATCAAACAATTTTCGAACGTTTCGATATTTATTTTTTTTTTTTTAATATCACCTTCACGTGCTTCGATACAGCGAAAATGGAAACGGCATTACGTAGAAAAATACTTTTCTTTACTAGACTTCGATTCTTGGACGAAAGAGGCTTTCGTTGACAATGGAAAACCAGATAAAGCAATGTTTGTAACGTTCTATTAGACCGTGGCGAGGTCAGGACTCCATTCGTATAATATGCACAATGAGCTTTCAACGATAAGAGACAGCTTTATTCAAAATGCATCGTCACACAACACACACAATATATTTTCAACATATTCATATTACAAAATATATATTTCGAGTAAATATAACAGTTTTATAATGCGTTTTTCTCCGAAGGGATATTTCTAGATGTTATTATTTATTTTTTCTTTATGCTCTTTATTATAAAACGTATCCGTTGTTTTCGGTTTGTCTCTCATGGGACGTGCGAAAGTAACTTTGTATTCGCAATAAAGTGAATAAAACCTCAAAAACATATTTCATATTTGCATTAATATAAACTTTTAATTTAAATAAGAATATTTTTCACACATATACATATATATATATACATATATTTGATTTAAAATATATTATAATATTTAAAATTATGGCATATTAAAGTATTGAATGACACTAAATCTAGTGAAACGCTCTGCTTTCAAACTTATTTTAATTAAAAAAAAATAAAAAATAAAATAATAAAGAAAAATCTTACGATAAAAGAATAATATTAGCAAGTCGTTTTCGTTTAATTTAATTTTATTTTTCATAGCGTAGCGAAGTCGCATAAGTAATTGTGCAATTTAAAAAGCAAGCGAAGTCCTCGCCCGTGGAGTTCCTTATAATTTGCAAGTTTACGCTCGAAAGCGGCTCAAATAGAAATAGAAGAAAAAAATAAAATTCAACACCGGAATATTTTCTATTTTTTTCTTTTTGTAAAAAAAAAGGAAAGAAAAATAAAAAAAGACGGTTTATTATTTTATCACTTTTATTATTATTTCACTGGATAGGATTTTTTGTTCGTTGTTGCCAGATAATTCAGAGCAAACGAAGAAAGTTTTCCAACTTTAATAATCACTTTTTAAGAGTACGTTCAATATTGGCAATTAGTATAAATTAATTTCATTAATTAATCAATATAAATTTAAAATATTTTGTTATTATTAACGTTTGATTCGTTATCGATAATTTTGAATAATTGTAATACTCTATTTTAAGGATGGGCAACTTTTTAGCAATGGTGTTTTCATGAAAGTGGCATTAAATATGTACGAAATTAAGTAAATATATTTAATTTGCTTATATCATATATAAAAAAATTAAAAAAAAAAAACACCGAAAAATCATAATATAAAATGTCGTACTTGTTAATTCAAAAGATAAGGCCACAAGTTTCCTATACATGTTCTCTTTTACAATTAAAACTTTTTATCATATTTCGAATCAAATATTTATACTTTAACTATGTATATTAACATTTTTAATATTAGACAGAATACAAATTTCCCTATGTTAATCATATCGATAAATTCCTTTTGCATTATCCGATTTTCCGCAAAACGCGTTCATATTTATTAACTGAAAACGAGCCAATGGTAAATTCGAATATGCTTTTATATGAAAATATCATGAATTATATATATATATATATATATATATATATATATATATATATATATATATATATTTATGTTTAATATGTTACCAATTAGAAAATATGAACGTACGTTATATCGAGATATATGATTTTTTAAGTTTTATGATTGAGAATGAATTTTTTTTCTAATAAAAAAAGCTTTTTGTTAAGAGATATGTGAAATTTGAATCTTGGACAATTCAAGTCGGTCAGATTTATGGAGAACAACTTTCTAATCGGTCGGCATAAGCTTTGTTAACAATTATATATTTTATATATATATATATATATATATATATATATATATATATATATATATATATATATATACTGTACTTGTTACTGTACTATGTTAATGTTTGTGAACAAACACAACAAATGTTCATAAACAAAACGTGGTCAAGTGGGTAACGTCGCCAGCTGTCGAATTCAACTACATATAAATAAGGAATTGTTGTTAAACCCAAATATATATATATATATATATATATATATATATATATATATATACATATATAACATGTTAAATCAACTGCTTGCCGCTCGGTCACACATGTGCATATAAACAGTGACGTAACTAGGACAAAACGATCGCGGACGAATAGACAAAGTGGCGTTTTACAAGACGTCTTTATAGATAATTTTATCAATTGTATAGAAGTTGTACGGTCGGAAAAGTGTGAAACGAAACGAAGCGTACGTTTTCTCTTTGCGGAACAATCTCCTAGCTGCGGCACTGTATACGAAATGTACCGTATATACCATTATGTATAACGGATATAGTGTTTCTCGAACCTGGCGCTCGTACGTGACCTTTGATTGTTCAACACTTTTTCAAATATTCAACCCTAAAAATCCAGTGTACGTATTTGTTCCGTTTAGTTTGCGCTATGAATGCTGATAGATTTCCATTAGGTGAAAATTTTCACAGTTCGTGAGATGTATGAAGTGATATAAAACGAACAATCGTAAAATACTAGTGATATTGAAAGCGATTTAAGATTATTTCGCATCATAAATCATTATAGCCGAATTGCTTTTTTCCTATTTCTATTCAAAAAAAAAAAAAAAAAAAACAATACAATATTTTTATAATGCTAATTTTATATGGTATACAAGATAAACGTTATAATAATAAAAGTGATCTAAGTTATATCATATGATCAAATTTGAACCGGATTGATTAAATTTAAATCAATATGACTTTTGAATCAGTATTTTTTCCTAGATTGATACTGAGATCATCTGTTATCCTTATATAATGTTAACACAATATTTTTTTATATTATTATCGTTAACACAATGAACGATTCGCGAATAACAAGTTTTCTTGACCCTTTTATTGAAGGCTTTAAACTGCTAAAATTCTTATATTATTGATAGGATAGACTTTTTAAAATATTTCTGTAATATTTTTAATTATTTTCAAAACACAAAAATTTCATTAAACTCGCCGTCCAATTTTTTTTCGTAGTAAAAATCACCAGAAAAATAACTTGCATCATAAACGAATAACTGCTAATATAATCTGCTTTAAACTTTACATGAATATTATAAAAGGTTGTATCTATTCTATCTACAAAATTTATATTAAAAATTTTAAAATATTTTCACGGCGACCGTATTTTTTTCACAATTACTGATATGAAATTCAAATTTTCCACCTGAGATTTTTCTTCCGCTAATTACTATATATTTTAATTGCACGTACTGTACTTATTTGTAATAGTTAGCGAATTCAACGATACGTAATAATCGAGTTAGTCGTTTTTCACGCTTACGAATGAAAAAAAAAACGACACGTGCAGCTTTAATCATAATAATAAATCTATATTTATTACTGATATAAAGTGTGATTTGATTTTTTTTCCCAGCTATCAGCAGAAAAAAAAGAGATTCGTTCTCATCGGAAGACAAGAATGTCAAAGGCCAACGAAGGTGTTTTTTTTTTTTTTTTTTGCTTTCCAAAAGCGGAAGACGACCGCCATCTTATTATATTTTAGCGCTTCGTTGACCAGGAAATTGAATTTTCCAAAAAATTCAGCACGGAGAAAACTGTATGCAACGCTGCGAAAAGTGAAAAATATGTTGAATTTCCCTCGTCGTCGACTTATTAAACGAGCTCGAATTTCAATTTAAGTCCACTAGAAAAGCGTTTTTCTATTAAATTCATCATATATCACAATTTTCATATACATATATTTATATATATATATATTATATATCAATCAAATATCGCTCATTATAAAAAAAATAATATCATAATATTCAATATATTTTATATATATTTTGTAATTATAATAAAAATATAAATCGTATTTTCGTTACGTCATCATTTTTCTCTGTTCATTCAAATCGTTTGATACTCGCGTTCTTATATCAGATTTTCTTATATTATATCGTAACTTCGGTTCTGAAAGAAAAAAAAATAATATTATATCAAATTTATACTGAAAAATATTCTTGCTCGTATACCGTTGTATGTATGTAAAGCAGAATACACATTTTTATGACAGCTTCGTAAAAGAAAAAAAAAATCTTTTTTTTTATTTTATTTTTTTTTTTTTTTGTGGAAAAGACAGGTATAAAGCAGCGTCGTCTTCTCCATATTTATGAGTAAAGTATGCGGCTTATTTTATTACGGTGAGAGGAAATCGCGGTGTGATGACGACGCACTTGACTCACTTATTGAATTTCCAATGAAATCAAGTCGTAAAAAAAAAAGAAAAAAAAATACGAAAAACTCTTATCCTGCCGATGGTCCGTCAAAGGACCTCATTTTTTTTGTTTTACCCCTTAGAAACGCAAGGTTTGTTTTTGTATACGTTGTATGTGTGTGTGTGTGTGTCGTTTTGTTGAAAAATGCGTTTTTCTAAAGACACATATTAATTTGTGGAATATATTATTTTTAAATATATTTGAATGAGATCAAAAGTTTATTGCCTATTCTAGAATATTTAAAATAACCGTAGTGAAAACTGTCTGTATCTAGGTTATATAGAATATGTAATTTAAAATTGTGTCATATTATGACAATATTTTATTAAATTTTAAATAATTCCCATCAATAAATTATCTAAATTACGTTTTTTTTTTCTGAACCTGTGAAATTTAAATTTGCTGTTAAATAAGAAAAATTATACTATAACCGTATGAAAAAAAAATCATACATCAAAAGATAAATTTTATTATATAAATAATGATTATTTTACATTTTAATTATCGTATTATTTTATTTGAGCGATTATATAATTTGTCAAATTGATAAAGTAACTTTTTTTTAAGACTTGAAATTTCGATGACCTTTTCTTTTTACAATTTGAAAATTTTTATGACTGCTTTTATAGTGTTCTCATTTTTATTGTAAAAAAAGTTGGTCACCTTTATTAACATTGAATTCCATAAAATAAAATTAATTCTGATAAATAATTTTCGTTTTTTTTTTAATTTATTAATAATATTGTAATTTCCATTTTATAATTTACAAAAAAAAATAAGTATAATATATATATATATAGATGGATAAAATTGTTGAAAAATAATTATAATGTATAAGATGAAAGAAAACGAGCGAAATACAGAAGAAAAACTTTTCAAACGTTTTGATAAAATATAACGGAATAAAATGCAGAAACACGGCTGCATTTCCTTTGATCATTATTATCTCATTTTGCCGCATTTTTCTTTTTTAAGGAACAATAGCGAGTAAAATCGACGGAAAAAAGGCATTTTTTCACCTTTTTTTTTCACTGTCTTACTTTTTAGTTTACGGGGAAACTGTAAAGTATTCTGTGAATCGTTTGTTAAAAATTGAGAGGGCGAAAAACACGTTTGAAAACCGAGTCGCGAAAAATGGGTCAAGTGTTAAAAAGGAGTGCGAAAAAAAAAAATACAATTTTAAACGGAAAATATAAATTAAAAGCGAATATAAAATAATGTTGGCACTTTAAAAAATATTTTAAATTTTCAGATACGGATTCGTATATTTAAAACGTCGTTTATATATTTGATGGATGAAATGATTTAAATATTAATAAAGCAGTTAGTTATTTATATCAGTGCTGTTTAAATTTTTCATATTTGCCGAACGATCAAAATAAAATAATATAAAATATGCAAAATATCAGTGATTTTTTTTTATAATTTTTATAGTTTTTTCTAGATTTGTATACATTTAAAATCTCTAAACATTGATATTTATAAGGATAATTGTTGTTTTCTAGAAAAATTTCACACATTAATAGAAAAAATTAATATTAATTTGTGTTTAATTTCAGTTTTTCCTTTTAATGATTTTATGTAAGTTTCCTTTTAAAAAATCATTTGTATTTTTTTTTTGAAGCAAAAAAAAACACGTCATAATTTTTTTGATACAATTTGCTGATAATTCTTATTATTAAAACATATCCAAAAAAGGTCTATATTTTCCATTATTATATTTATAATTTATCTTTTATTATATAATGTAATTACAAATGTGTTTATTCTATCAATGATAACTTTTTCTTTCGTATGACTTTTTTTTTCGAGTAAAATCATAAAATTAATATAAAATTAGATTAATTATTTTTATTTTTATCGATTATTATTATTATTCGGAAAGGTTCAAATTTTTATGTTAATAAAAATATCTATATATATATATATATATTTATACTGCTAAAACAAATTATAGGAAAATCATATTTGAATGCGAATATTGTACTTTGTATGTAATACTATATCATTTTTTATAATCTAAATATAAGCGGTCGTCTTTCATTCGAGTTCAAAATTTATATATATATATATATATATATATATATATATATATATATATATATATATAATGTATAAAAAAAATTCTGAAAGTAGATTGAAATTTTACGACATAGTCGATAGGACTTAATTTTTCCGTCGAGGTTCGTCGTTGAAAGAAAAAAAAAATATATATATATGTTGCAAGAAAGCTCCGACACTACAGGGCGTACATCTTATGGAAGGGGTGCTTTAAGGGTGCTCGTTAGCTAGCGGTGAGGGGTGTCACGTGTCGTAAAGTTACCCTCGTCAAGACGTGACACGTGTCTTCGAGAGGCGCCTGCGAACGTCTCACGAAAATTGTGTGCCAACCCTGAGACGTGCGAATATTGCACAATTTCTGACGACAATCGCACTCTTTCTACTGTAAAAGAGTGAGAAAAAGTGAACGATAGTAAGATAGAGAGAGAGAGAGAGAGAGAGAGAGAGAAAGGGAGAAAAAAATATAAATAATTTTCAACACCTACTACTACTAGATTATAACTTTTTTAAATCAATTTGTCGTGTTGTTACTGCTCGTATGATGTTAAGATATTTCTTTCGTAATATTTGTTTGTTTTTTCAGTTTGATGTATATTATAATATTTAATGTAATCTACATATATATATATATATATATATATATATATATATATATACATCAGGCGTGTTAAACACGAGATTCGCGGGTCACATGCGTCCTGTCAATACAATAATTACGGCCAGTCAAAAAATCGTCATTTATACATAGAAAATGAAGTATATTTTGGCAATTAAAAATAGTATAAAATACAGTTAAAAGATACAAGAAAACTATTAAATTACATTTTAAAGAATATGATATATATATATATATATATATATATATATATATATATATATATGGCGGTGTTAAAATATAATTTTCAATATTTATTAGATATTGTCTGGTTAAATAAAATAAAACAATTATAACCGACCTTTGACATTTACAGTAAAATTTAAATTTATATTGAATGAAATTTCAAAGCAAAAAAAAAAAATCATTATATTAATTAATATATCAATCAAAACAAAATTTATATGTCATTGCATTAAAATAAACTTATGGATTTTCCATAATGCATTATTTCATTGTGCAACGCACCGTTAAAATCTACGGTTAATTATGGATCGCGGTTATTTTAACTATAACAAAACACGTGATTCAAATTCACATACATCGATACACACACACACACACACACACACATATATATATATATATATATATATATATATATATATATATATGTGTGTGTGTGTGGAAATTAATCAAATGCCATTCTTGTTCACCTGTCCATCGTCATATTTCAATATTGCGGCGAGAGTATGAAACGTTGGACACCGAGCTTTCTAACAGGAAGCTTTTATGAAAGTTTCATTCATGCATGCATTTACCGCTAATAAGCTCGAAATATGCTTTATATATATATATATATATATATATATAATGTCGTTTTATACAATATATTCGTTAGAGACAATATTGAATGTTCTATTTCGATATTAGACACGTGTTGCGTTTTGGAAGGCGTCATACTTTATTTTATCATATTTATATTAAAAAAAAATATTTTCATCAAAATTTATTATATCTCATTATAGATATATAATAATTTATAAAAAAAAATGTTCATATATCATTTTTAAAAGTTTTTTTTTATATGAATATTAATTATTGAATCCTATTATTTAATATTCTATTATGTTAAATATTTATATCGTGCTCTTTTATCATATAAAATAAATGAAAAATGTTTAATAATATTCATTAAGGATTATTTCAATATTTATTTATATATATTTTGATCGCATAAACGGATTAATAATTAATAGGATTATCATTTTTCATGGATTCTTTTTATTAATATATATGATAAATAAAATCGATTATATATGATGTGTATTTTTATAATTCTCAAAATTGTAACAATATTTTCTAGATAGGGTTGACGCGTTAAAAAGAATTGGAATTTTTGATTTAAATAAAAATATAAAATTTATTTCATATCTGAAGAGGGGGGGGGGGCAGAAGAGGATCTTCATAGATCAAATTTGCTAGGTCAAATCGAGTAGAACTCCTAGTAAAATCGAATATATATATATATATATATATATATATATATATATATATATATATATATATATATTGAATGATGCTCGTCCTTGTAAAATAGCAAAAAATCGGGATATTCTTTGTTTACGTCATGAATAATGCGATCATGAAACCGACAATTTCGTTCAAATTTTTCGTTCATCTCGTCCCCTTTTACATGTTTACGTTCGGCTATTTTACACGTTCGTAAAAAAAATTGACAGCAAAATATTCATATTATTTACGTTATTTGTATGTGTGTGTGTGTGTGTGTGTATGTATTTTTTTATATCGTCGTATATGTAGTTTTTATATTGACGTAAATCGAAGAATCGTAACATGACCGTTTTTTATCGTTGCCATGATAAAAATGTTACATATCATGTATATTTTAGATGTATAAAAAAAAAAAACACGTTCTCTCTTTCGATTTCGTATTTTTATTAATGATTTTCACCCTATCGTATATATGTATATAAAAAAAAATATTATATATTTTTTATAAATCAAATTCATGAATTTTCATTGGAAATCAATTTGAAACATAAATGTTAAGAAGATGTAATTAAATATGAAAGTATAAAATATATTATCCTAATTTCAATTTTTTAATATATATATATATATATATATATATATATATATATATATATATATAAAATTATAAAAACAAAAAAAAAATTAAAACGAATTATATTAAAAAATATAAATAAAAAAAATACACTATTTTTATTATAATATAATTTTTTTAATATTGAAAAATATTTTATTAATTTTTTAATATTTTTTCATATGATTATTCTCATATATTTATATTATCATTAGTATCATTATTCGAATTATACGAGATAACAGTAATGTATATAATTCGAATTAATTGAACATACACACAAGTACACAGTTTCTAATTGAATTCATCATCGCCAAGATTAACCGTGTTGTTCCATTAATCTTGAATTTAAACTATAAGATAGTACATTAGATGCTTAATAAAGCAGAAAGTGTACTTTAATCGCATCGAAATTGCATTCAAAATTAAACTATATAATATAATAAATAATTTTAAATTTTGATATAAATCCGAGTCGGCAGCTCGTCACGTACATAATTATTAATTGATGATTGTATCGCTAAAGGGATTGTTTTGCAGGTGGATTTTTTTTCGGTTCATGCCCTGCGGGGTTGCCCTTAAAATAATGACCGCATGAATTACATCTATAAAGTGACCTCCCCACCATTTCTATGTTTCTCAACATTTGGGTCGCGGCATACGTAACGCCATTTCCTAATGACCTCACGTGCCGAATGTTTTCACGCTTTTATTCGGAAACTGACCCCCTTACATTACGCGCGTACGTTTCGCATAATGCAAACATACGCACGCACGTGCGCACACACGTTTTTTTTGTATATATATACATATATTGTATTATTTATATAATATATAAAATATATCATCAGGAACGTTTAAAATGATGGTCGCGGACCATTTTTGATATATTTAAAAATTCTCTTTTATAAATTATTTAATAATTTATATATATATATATATATATATATATATATATATATATAAATGTGTTTAAAATCAGTTTTATAATTATTCTATTATAATATTTTAATATTATAATTTTTATAATATTTTATTAAAATATTATAATATTTTTCAATACGCGATTTTGAATGAAAATAATTTAATAATTTATATATTTATTTATTTAAACAGGCATATTTGTATTAAAAAATATATTTTTAAAATGTACTATATCAGAGATATATAAATCTGCGTCTGCGGTCTATTGATCGCTCTCAAAACTATCAATTTATTAATTCAAACAGTGTATTGTATTTTTCTTAAATTCGTATATAAAATATGTATATATATATATATATATATATATATATATATATTTATAATGTTTTAAATTCAAACCATTCACTATTTAAACTTAAAATAAATATTTGAACACTTCTGTATTATATTATTATAAAAGTAATTATTGAATATATATTATAGTATAAGCTTTAAATATTATAATTTTACATATTATTACTGTTCTAATTATGTATTATTAAATAATAATATTTTTTTTAATTATGTTTAAATATATATTTTATTCAAAATCACTTGAAAAATGAATAAAAATAAATTTATTAACAATTGAATATATTATTAACAAATGAATATATCTTCAAAATATAAACTATTATATTAATATATATATTTATACAAACAGATAACTTAAATGAATACAATATTATCAATTAGATTTTGTTATTTCGGTGTTTTCTCAATATTTTATTAATATTATTAATATCTTGTGTTTAAATATTTTTTTCTCTCAAATTAATTCACATATTAAAAGTGTTGGCGATGGCTTTTAACAATGGATATTTACCATTCATACATTGACCCTTGAAATCGTCCAACGTCAAATCAACAACGGCGACTCCTGCTAAATTCTTCAATCTGAAAAAAAAATATATATATATATATATATAATAAAAATATAAAATATTTTATTATGTTAAATATTTTTTTATCTTTATATATGAAAATATTTCACTTTGCATATTCGACTTTTGTACGAATACTTTCAGTATCTTCGTATGAAATCCACAATCCTCTTTCGCCATTATGATCCGGCAGACGAAAAGCGTACACTTCTGAAAAATGAAAAATATCCTTTTATTTTTTTTTTCAAATATATAATATATTATATTTTTAGAACTATATTCTTTGTTAAAGTATTGCTAAATATCATTATAATTTTTTTTCTAAAAAATAAATACCATTTCTTAACGGGACTCTTCTTAAATGTTGATATACATCCGCCATTGTGCTATCAGGATGTCCTAGATATTTTATACAAATTTCAGGATAGCTCATGAAGCCTTTTTCTCTTGTATATGGTCCTGAAAAAAAAAAAACGATTTTTCTTAGATATTTTATACAAAGATTTCAAATATAAAATATTGATTTTTTTTTCATTTATATATATATATATATATATATATATATATATATATATTATATCGATTAGTGCAAGTTGGTCCACGCCTTATATTAATTATCTTAATTAGCGAACAACTCGTTTATCTTTATTAAAAATAAATCAATGACGCAACCCGTATTAGCGTTCGAGCTTTTCTATCGGATTAATAATTATATAGACAATTTTCAAATATTATTTAATATTTTATATATTATAAAAAATCTGATATATATATATATATATATATATATATATATATATATGTGATATAAAAAAAAGATGTTATTTTTATCGTTATCATAAGAATTTTAAAAGATCGCATTTTTTTCCAATACAGTTTGAACTTTTATATAGTAGAACTCTATTAATCGTATATCGCCTATTTATCTATGCGTATATAGAATGAAAACCATTTATAAAATACCCTCAGAGGCGGGTCCGTCGATACAAAGTGGTGGAACTCCCTTAACGTCGCTATCTTTAGTCATTTTCCATGCCCTTCCGAAAGTGGAGATTCCCAATAAAATTTTCTCAGCCGGAAAACCGTGAGACAGCCTATAAATAAAAATAGATATAACCTTTTATTAAGACTATTATATATTTTATTATAATTATTATTATTTTTTTTTATCGTCTGACCAGTATGTGACCAAATAATTAATATTCAGCTCTGGATTTCTATCGGTTAATTCATATAACGGAGCAACAGTATCGGCTTCTTTGGGATTACGATCTGGTGTATTGTAATCATAACCGTGGAGTATTATATAATCTAAATTATGCACCAGCGAATATGTATCAAAATATACTAAAATTATAAATAAATCAAATTATATTATATAATGCATTAGCGCAAAAACAGTGCATTGTTCAGTTTATATACACAATTTATTTATTTTAATAATTGAACTAATATAATTCGTGTAATTGTAAAAATTTGAGACTATTGAGAAGAACACAGTGTATATAATATTGAGAAGAACAATAGTGTAATGATGCTCCGACCTCCATATTCGCCAGACATGGCCCTATACGTATAATATAAAGAACCTTGGGGGGTCATCGTTTTATAAAAGTAAACGTTTTATAAAATAAAATTTTCGTTACTTTTACAATAAAAATAAATTAGAAAAATTATTTATAATAAGTCTTCTATGATTTTTTGATATTTTTTCCTGTCATTTTAAAATTGTAGGAATATTTATAATAAATATACAACAGTTTATAAGAGTGAATCGCAATATAAGATTTATATTTTTTTTATTCATTGATAAAAATTTGATTTATTAAAATACGGAAATATATTGTATTATAAACATATTTATATTTATATTTTTTTTAAAATATAAGAATAAATAATTAGTGTTTAGTGAAAAAAATTATATATAAATGATTTAATTTCCGAATATTTATTCGGAAATTTCAAGGTTCATATCACGTATAAATTCAGTTGTCAATATTATTATCACTTAAAAAAAATTGCTTTTAGAGGCCAAAATATTACCAAAACATTCTACAAATACAGAGATACTCAAATCGAATCAATATTATTTATATTAATATTAAATTATTATTATTATTCGATTATTGTATTAATAAAATAACACTCACATGAACTATTAACATTTGGCAATACGGAAGCAGTCAACATAAAATCGTCATTACTAAAAACTTGTCTCATTTCCATTACTAAATGCGAAAATTGCTCTCTGTGCTGTTCATATTTGTCATCGACCAACTTTTTAATACCGATTTTCTTTTTTAAACCGTGCCAAAAGGTGCCTGAAAAAAAATAAAATAAATCAATATATTAAACGTTATAAACGCACATTAAATATATAACTAACTATATAATATTGGCTATTTAGAATATTTCGTATATTAATATGAAAATTATAAATATATCTGAGAATATATAATATTTAGTACCGAGCGGTGTGCGAATTCTCTTCGGTTTGATGACGGGAAATTGCCAAGCCAAATTTATACCGTCGAAACCGTAATTTCTGAGAAACGTTTTGGCCGAATTGATAAAAGCATTTCTGGCCATCGTAGATTCTAACTGTAAAATAAAAATATATTAAATTTATATACTGAATATTATAAAATAAAAAAATAAAAATACCAATCTATTATATTTTTCTGGATCATCTTTATCCGCTCCGCCGCCGACAGATAATAAAATTTTTAACGTTGGATATTTCAATTTTAAATTTGTAATCTTTTTATAATTTCCTTGTTCGTAATCGCTTTCGAATTCAGAATAAAGCGATGTTACAGTAAAATCTATTGAAGATAGACCAGTGTATCCGTATATTAAATGTGTACAATAAGACATCGCCGGATCCAAATCGTCAGTATATAATTTAGCTTGAGCTGTTTTTTTTTTTTCAAATACACGATTAGATATAAACATATATAAAATATCAATATTATATTATTAATATATAAAATTCAAACCTTCTCTATAATAAGTGCGACTGTCATAATAGCAAAATACTTGATTGGTCAACGCGTTGATTTTTTCATATGAAATTATTGATATAAATATTGTGCTGATCAAAAATTTGCTCATGTTGTTAACACAACAGTCAGAGACAATTGATAATATAAGACTGACTTGTTGATATGATATTATATTAAAAGGTCAGAGGTCTTTAACGTTGATAACGTCATCGTATTGCGAGTCGTAAACCAGTTACGAGTTCTCGAGAATTATTATATCATAATATAAAGACCGTGAATATTTATTATATTTTTCACATTTAATTTATAGTATTTTTTTTTTATTTTATAAATTTATCAATATTTTATATAATATATAATATAATATTGTATCGTTTGCAGATCGAGCGTTTCTGATTATAATAAAAGTTTTCGTGAACTCCAAGTATTTCAAGGAAAAACCACCCCTTGCGGTTGTGAAAACCCTCAGTTCGCGGAAAACTGACCGACCGCAAGAACTCGAGCTGGTTTCCTCGTAATATTCCACCAATGCATGATAGGGGATGAACGACTTTGTCGTTACTTGTTCACAATAAACGACCACTTTTAACGTGACTAAAACTGGAGAATGATAAACGAAAGGTACATCAATGATTTTATTAAATTTAAATATTTTAATAGTTTTGTATTCATCGATTATTTGTTGAACGTTAAGATTGTTTAGTATATTTTTAATTTAAATACAAAAATACGAATGAAAAAAAAATGAAATTTATGTAATATATACAATGTCTTATTATTATTTTTCATAAGAGACGAAATAGACTAGGTTTTTCCATGACTTTCTTTTTGTCATTTTTTTTTGTTATAGTGAATATAACAACTTTCTATGTAAGACGATCTTTTCCTGTTTCTTATGAAATGTTCGAAGAGCGGAAATTAAAGTACGTAAAACGTTGAAAAGCATCATACGAATATCACAATACTTTTTCTTTACTTTTTTTTTTTTTGATCTATAATCTTTTACTCGATATCTGCATTATATGAAAGGAATCAATGGAAAATTATGTATACGTTTTTATTATAATATATCTAGTTATATTTCGAATCATTTATATATAATATTTTTTTTATATATTAAAAATAGTTGTATATCAATATCGAAATTCATTTTACAGTAATAAAACGTGCAAATCGCATTACCGTTGCGGGTGTCACAAAAACGTCACCGGATAAAAGAGGAAAAAAAAAGGTTAGGTGACCGGTTAAAAAAAAATTGGATTAAATTTTCGAAACGAAATAAACGTTATTTTGAAGAAAAAAAAACGAAAAACGAGTTGGGCGGTTTTTGACGGAAAAATTAAAAAAAAAAGTGAAAAAAAAATAGCATGCTTGCACATAAAAATCTATTAGCGAGACGCGCTCGTAAATCATATGGTCGGGGTTTTAGGGGTTGAAACGTCCAACTTGCGCGACCCGGAAAATGCGCGAAAACTTGCCGTTTCGGACGATGATGACGCTGATGAAGGGGTTGTAATGGTAAAAGTGAAAGGGTACGTTGTATACGGTGTGAGAAGTATTTCCACCGGGCGAATCGAATCCTTTTTTGTCTGTCCTTACTAGTCCCGTGCGTTTTTCCCATTCTACCAACCTTCCTCCCATTTTCTTCCCACCTCCCCATTCTCCTCCCACACTCTTTTCGCCCTTTTCTAAGTCTCAGGGGATGAGGGATGAAACCCTGCGAAGTTACCCTCGTCCGTACATTATTCCCGGCTCGTTATGTCTCGTCCCACACCTGAATCACAACCAGACCGGAATTCCTCCACTAATGGATGGATCGTTTTGTAGTTTTACAACGAGAAACCTAAGCGAGTTACGGATGGTCGTGTCAGGGGTTGATAATTTTTTTTCTCGCTCGTTATTTTTGGTCCGCGGCCCCATAAATCTGACCGAAAATAACTGCGTAACGCCGTTTTCGAGACCGCGCTGTAACGTTGAGGATTGATTGTAGGTTTTGTCGTTGAATTTATTCGAATGATATCAACATTGATTTTTACAATTATTCATGAAATATTGATTCCATATATATATATTTATTTTTACTGATCACCATAATTTTATAAATAAATTTATGTAAAATGTTGAAGCCTACTTTTCAGAATTCAGAGTTTTGATATATTAACGCTATCGAATTGCTGATCTTCAAATATATCAAAACTCTATTAAAAATCATATTTTGATATCTTTTTTAAGATCGTAATTATATAATTAATCCAATATTACAAAGCAACAATACAAATTAGAAATCGTGCATTTTGTACAGCTTAATATAGGTAAGTGAATTTAGGTTTTTTCCAATTAATATATAATTATATTTTTATAATTCTAAAAAATATACTGAATACCTAAGTATTATTTAATAATACTTATAATTTGTAAATACTGTAAAAAATAATTTTATTTAAAAGCTTTTTTTCAATATGTTTTATTTTTTGAAGAAATATAATGAAAAAGTAATATGATTTTCTGTCATAACTTTTCAATATAATATTTCCTGTATAATATAAAAAACAACATTATTTTTTGCTGTTATTGATATTTAAAAAAATATTTCTATTAAATATTTATTATATTATTATTAATATTAAAATTACAACTTCTGAAAATTACGAGAACAAAAACGCAGCCGTGTTTTGTAGGCAAAATTTTCTTCTTTGTCCGCCGAAGAGTGGAGAAGAAAAAAAATAGTGCTTTTCTCGCGGAAAAACTTGAAAACATAAAGTCTGCGTGTACATTTTAATTTTAATTGGATATAAATTGTATTTGATATTCCGTATTTTAATGATTTTCTCAAATCGACTAATGATCATTAAAATTTATCTTTCACTTTTGAAATTCTATATCGAGATATCCGAAATGAACGTTTGCAAATAATATTCAATTTCAATAAACAGTCATATTATAATATTTTTTTTAATAAAATTTTATTTTCAACTAATAAATATTTTTTTTTAATTATTCAATAAAACATGTAACAATTTATAAATATATATTTATGAATATTTAATTTAGTCATTAATTTATAAAAAATACTAGTCTTTATTTCATTATACTATATTAAAATATTCAACTTATAATCAATTACAAATTAAATAAAATTGAATATTTTCATAGAATTCATTAATTTTTCAATCATTCTATTGTATTAATGGATGCTTGTCTATCAATTTTTATAAAATTTTATTACAGAATTATTTTTGTCATTATACAATGTTGACAAAATTAATAATAATATATATAATCAAATTATTTTTATTATAGTCATATTTATTATGAAAATATTAAAAAAAAATAACATAAAATGTTTAAAATGCTATAAAAAAAACTATATGTTCGATAAAAATTGTTAACTTTAATAATTTTCATTCATCGATTAAAACGTCGACATAATAAAAAAAAATATATAATTTTTTTATCGATATTGTCATTCATTAAAATGTAAACAAATATAATTGTTTGCGCGGTTTAACGACATTTTCGTTAAAAATCAGCCGTCGCAATCAACGGGGATTGAATCGTCATATCGGATTCAATTAAAATCCGTCAAAGGGGGATGGTTTCGAAGGGATGAGGGTTGAACGACGCGACGAGCATGACAATCAATTTTTCAGACCGGCTATCCCCGCCTCCCCCCCGTCTAATTAAATAATTACGACAATGTTAATTAAGTTGAAGGGGCTATTTTCAGACCCGGATGAAAGATTAATTAACGGCGGCGTCGACGTAAATCTAAAACCTTATCCGCACCGTTTCGATATTTTGCCAAATAATTCGTCTTCATTTATATATATATATATATATATATATATATATATATATATATAAATGTGCGGCCCTAAGGCAGCATGTGGCCTTTTGGGCTAACAAGTACAGGCTTTTATGTCCATGTGTGGTGTGATTTTTCTATATATATATATATATATATATATATATATATATATATATATATATATATATATATATATATATATATATATTGATCACATATATAGATGTGTTCAAAAACTTTCATTTCTTTTTAGAACGATTATTCTTATTAGATACTAAATATTCAATATTATTCAAATTATTTTTAACGTGTTTGACATTTTGATCTATATAATAACGAAAAAAATGTTCTATACTAATATAATACCAGAAGTTTTGGCGAAAAAATAATATTGTAACAATGTTCCAACCTCCATATTCGCCAAACGTGACACCGTGCGCATAATGAAGGGAGAGAACTATGAAGAATTGTTGTAAATAAGATTAAAGTGTATCACTCAATGACCTCAAAACTATTCTAAAAATATATAGAAGCATATATATATAGAATAGATATATTATATTAAAATGAATGGAATAAAAAAATACATAACTTTTTGAACGCCTGATTGTATTCTTTATTCTTAAAAAAATTGTATAATATATAATCGATTTTATATACTTCAAGATCATATATATATATATATATATATATATATATATATATATATATATATATATATATATATTTAAAAACGAGAATTCACAATAAACATATTAAAAAAAAGATGAAAGGAATTTTTCCGAATGAAAAAAAAAACGTATTTATGCATAGCGTTTTATTTACGCGAAACATGCCGCGAAAATATAATTAAATTTATCTCTCACCTTAACATTTTTTGACTGGAGCAAGTTAAGTTACGACGGACGGTTTTCGCGGAAAATTACGATTAAAACAAAAAATGAAAAAAAAAAGAAAGAAAAGCGTGGCTCGCGTCGCCGTTTTTCTTTATTACACCCCGAGACGAAGAGGGAAAAATCATAATATTATTTTTTTTTTCAAAATAAAAAAAAACAGGTAACAATAAAATAAAATAGAATATATATATATATATATATATATATATAATATAAAAAAAAATACAAGAGGCGGTGGAACGTTTCATTTGTAATTTATTTATTTATTTATTTTTCCGACGGGGCACGTAGACTTCATCGTCGTGTCTCGGTTCCTTAATTAAATAAACGAGCAACAACCCCCCCCCCCATTCCGGTTTTGAGCTACTGAAGACGTTCCGCGAATTTTCGTTCTCAATTTGTTTTTCCGACAATTACAGGGGGGCGGTGGCATTTTTCATTTTCCCGAAGCGTCGATTTTTCACTAGCGCAATCCGAATGGCGGCATTCTCAAAATTGACAAGTGTGCTCATAAAAATGTACACACACACACACATATATATATATATATATATATATATATTATAAATTATTTTTCCAATAATATTAATACATTTTCTGATAGTTGTAATACTTCGTTTATTAATAGATTTGAATAAAATTTAAAGTCTTTTTTAATTATTGTAGCTTTATATTTATTTATTTTGTAATGATTTGATTTTATTAATTGCAGAAAAATAAAAGATTCATATTTCTGTCTATCTATTTTTAATTTAAAAATACTTCAATATTTTTTAAATTATTAATTAATTTATTATAAATATTCGTTTCTACAATGTTCAAGCACAAAAATAAAAATAATATATCTTATTATTTAAAGTATTTTATTGAAAAAAAATTAGACGAAAGCTCGTCTACGATAGATTAAAAATATATCACTTTAACAATTAAATGACGAAAGCGCCATCTTCACGTAAGTCGAGAACGTCGATTATATATATATATATATATTTATAGAAAGCTTTTCTTTTTGTGTCTCGTCGTACGTTTCGCATTTTTCGCACGACGTACCTTCGCAGACGGACCGAAAAATCGCAATTAAAACGAACCGAGCGTGAAAATTCGCACTTTTAAAGCTCAGAATTAAAGATTTACAACGCTCGGTAAAACGAAAATATGGGCCGCGACTAGCGACAAAATAGGATATATATATATATATATATATATATATATATATATATATATATATATATATATATATAAATACTGAAAACGAATAGAATGAATTAAAACGAAGCAAAAAAAAAATGAATAAACAAACGGCAGCAACAACTACTACTACGATAAATAAATAGAAATGAATTCGATCGAATTTTATGTGAGTGAGGAAAAGCGATGAATAAGGGTGGAAAATTCGGGTAATTTCCGCGAGTTTATTGCCGGGTGCGACTCTGAAAAATTGCGAATGTAGTCATGTGAAATTTTGTTGCCTATCTCAATTATGAATGTGAAATATTTGAGAGTCTGCGATTTTTTTGCACGTTTTGATTTCAATTAAATGTTAAATTGATAAATTAATACTGTAAAAAAATATATTAGCAATATTCTGAAAAAAAGTGTCGCTACGCTTTTATTTATTTTCAGCGATATTTATAAAATATTAAATAAAGTTTAAAAATACTTAACGTATATTTGCATTGGATTTTCATTTAAAATTTATAAAATTTGATATATTTATAAAACTTTGAAAATATCCTATACATTCAATATTTTCCTATTTCCGGTGTAAAATTTCCTTTGATGAGTTTTCTCGCAGTATCAATTATCAACCCTCAACTTGTTACTATTTCATATGACTGTTTAATTACCTTTGACTATAAAATATATCTATTTTATTTATTGTTCATAATTAGTTCTAGATTTTCAATTGTCAAAGTATATAAATATTCTTCGGAATTATTAATAAATATATAAATGGCAAAATCAGTTGAAAGTTACACTAAAATAAAAATATATTGAGAATATAATTAAGTGTCTTATTGTAATTAAAAATAAAAAATATAATCATTGGAAAAATAGAAAGTTCAGAAAAAGTTTTTTTTCCTCCAATCAATTCATTTCAATATTGTGAACATAATGAGAGAAATTTATTTATTTCTATAAAGTCAAATACAATTGCTAAAAATTAATATAAAATTATATATTTTATTTTATTATGTTATTTTTTATTTATTTAACTTTTTTTCATCAATTATTGTTATTTATTTATTATTGTATATAATGTTATATCTTTAATAATAAATAAAGGAAAACCGATATATAATATCTAAATAGTTTCGTCATTTTTCAGTGGTTCTAATATTATTTTTTTTTCATGAATGAACTTTAATATATTTTTTTTCATCATAAATTTAACATATCTAGCAATTCGTCTTATTCCGTGATATTCAGTAATTCGAAAAACTTAAAATACAACTTTCTTATCAGTGTTTTGCAAACGATATTTTTAGTACATATGAGAAATCAGAAGTTTACTTTTATGATTATAATCCGCACCATTAACGGAATATAAAAGCGTGTTGTCACGATATATAGTCATATTTGAATATTTGTAGATAATTTGTATTCATATATGAAATATATTAAGATATTATTCGCATAAAAATAATTAAGAATCTTTAGTATAAATAAAAAAAAATACATCACATATATTGTTGTGTGATAAAGCGTTGCGTTTTCTATATATATATATATATATATATATATATATATATATATATATATATATATATATATATATATATATATATATATTTTCACATAGGAAAATAATGAATGATAAAAATAAATTTTCTTTTTATTTACAAAAATTTCATTCATATTTTCAGCATAAAATATTTCACATATAATCCGATATTTATAATATTTTTTTTCCTATCGAATCTTATATTGCCTACATTTTGAACGTTTCAATTTACGTCGTTTCTGTACGTTCGCATATAGAAATTCCGATAATTGAATCGCGCTGCACGCGGAAAACGCTATACGGGGAATTTTCAATTTTCCGATACGCGACGCCGGGAAAATCGGGAAAAGCGCAGCGATGGGCGCGACGGGAAAATCGCGACCCGGAACGTAGCGTTAATTACGCATTCTGCACGACCATTCGGCGCAAAGTCTTTTTTTTATTTAGTTAAAAAAAAAATACTCCGTATTTTATTATTATTATTATTATTATTTATATTTTATTTTAATTAAGCAATTTTTTTTTTTTGATATTTTTGAACGTGTAAAATTTATGAAAATTTTTATACAGTTAAAACGTGTTCAAAGACTGTAATATATTATATTTTATAAATGAAATCATATCTATTATTTTATATATTAAATTTTAATTGAACACTATTTAAACAATGTATATATATATATGGGTGTATAAAAGATAACTCATTATTTTTTATAATTTTATTTATTCAAACTCAATAATCAGTAAAAGTCAAAATGTTTTCTAACATGTTTACCAATAAAACAATGAAAAATCATAATACAAACTTCGATATTTCAATATTTGAACATCTTTTCCCACATTTCCACAACCTCCATATTCGCCAAACATAGTTATATACATGTAATAAAGAGATCCTTGAATGGTTGTCGTTTTATAAGCAGAGATGAGATTAAGTGCATTGCAGAATGATAAATTAAACTATTATAAAATATCGTCGACATTTTTAATGAATTAGATCATTTTTATAATATAATATAAAATATTTATTACATATAGCATAAGCGACATAAATTACTATTCCTAAGTTGGAAAATAAACAGAATTTAACGGACGATTTCCACGACCTCCATATTCGCCAAACGTAGTTATATTCGTGTAATAAAGACATCTTGAATGGTTGTCGTTTAATAAGCAGAGATGAGATTAAATGCATTGCAGAAAGATAAATTAAACTATTATAAAATGTCGTCGACATTTTTAATGAATTAGATCATTTTTAAAATATAATATAAAATATTTATTATATATAGCATAAACGACATAAATTACTATTTCTACGTTGGAAAATAAACAGAATTTAACGGACGACGACTATCGGAACCGAGTTCTCGGCGAATGTAAATAATGGAGATAAATAAAAGCGGCATCGTTCGACTATACAATTTCCAAGTATCCAACGGGGATAGATAAAGGTGAATACGTAGCTTATTTACAGACTAACGTCGGCCGAACAGTTGAAGAGACGTCGCCGATTCGACGGGTTCAAAAGTGGAAAAGAAGAGAAGGAACTAGGTAGTACAAAAAAAAAAGAAAAAGAGGAGGAAAATCGACGAAAAGTGCCGGAAAATGTCAGCCGCTGGAAAAGTGCGACGTACAAGATAACCAACTTTCGAACTTGGTGCCCGGTTATATTGCTGCTGCTTCTTCTCTTATATAGTTTGTCGGTTGTATTGTATCGGTAAATATCGAGAAAATGCGGAGGAAGTTTGGAAACGTGTCTTTCCGGTTTTCCGAAAACTATCCGATATTTTTTTTTATATTGGTATAATGCCGTACTAAAAGTGTGGATGTATATTTATACATTTTTTTTTTTAATTATAAATGTTGTGTTTTTTTAATAATGAAAAAAATGATTAAATATGTTTAATTTTAAGTATTATAAAATGTATAAAAAATGAATTGTTTCGGTTAATATATATATATATATATATATATATATATATTTTTCAGATTTTTGTATATTTATTTGTTATAAAAAAATATTTATGATAATTAAAGGACGTGCTAATAATAAAATTAAAAAAAAATAGTATAAAATCATTCAGAAAGTTCTCTTTTTTGTTTAAATTATGTTTTTTTTGTTTGTTTAAATATAAATTTTCACTCTTTAATGACAACATATATATTTTTAACACATAATTTATTCACAAATAGTTAATTAAAACAATATTTAAAATTTCAATATAAAAATACTATTAAATATTGCCTTATTTATATATAATTTACGCTTAATTTTCATATGATTTACCATAATTTTGAATGGACAAAAACTTAAGAACTGATTTTTACTCGATAGAAAAAATGATTATTTGTATATATATATATATATATATATATATATATATATATACATATATGATTATTTAAATTTGTATATATATATATATATATATATATATATATATATAATAGTCATTTTATATATTAGTAATAAAAATATCTAAAGAAAAATCATAAGTTGCTTTTGAAATATATTAATCTTATATTATAAAAAAATATACTGATTTTATTGCATTAAGCCATATAAAATATTAAAGGAAAAGTCTCGTCGATTTTGATAGTGTTTTTAACGAATTGAATAATGATTTAACTGTGTAACATGTATATATATATATATATATATATATATATATATATATATATATATATATATATATATATATATATATATTTATATATATATAATGGAACAATCCACCGTTTTACTATTTCCATTTTCGCTTTTCGAACCATCAAATAATGGCCTTATTAAAAAACAAACTTAATTAAAAAATAGAAATCGGCAAAGAGAACGAAAGCCGCCCTCGACCATTGTGTCGATGGTTGATTTACGTCGGTTTGTTTTTCGGGATCGTTTACGATGAAAAGTTTGTGAAAAGCCCTTTTCGCGCGCGGCACGCTCGCGGAAAATTCGTATCCGCTTTTCCGATGCCGGACCAGATTTATAGTTTTGAATATCGTGTACACCGGGTCGCCGTTGAATTAGCGTATTCAAAACCGGCGACTGGAGTTTTCCCACCGGAAAAGTTTTCGTCGAGAACGACAATTTTTGAGGAAAACTCGGAAAACTCGACGAGCCGCACTCCCCCCATTCAACCCCCTTTGCTCTGCGAGTCCGATATTACCCTTTCGCCGTAAACTTTTGTGTTTATATATATATATATATATATATATATATATATATATATATATATATATATATATATATATATATATATATATATATATATATATATATATACATGCCTTTAGCTCTTGCTACCCATTTTTATTTTTACTTTTTAGTATTGATTTTTTTCGCAAAAATTTTACTGCAGATAGTGTAAAATTTATATTTACATAATTATTTATTCTTATAAATTTATATTAATCGCATAAAAATATAATATTTTATTCTTTAAATATTTATTAATAATTTTATTTCAAAAAAAAATTTTAGGAAAGTTATATATTACAAACGTTAGATTTGAAACACAAATATATTAGGTTGTATATAACATTTAATCTTTACTGTCTTTTTATTAGTTATTTATATTTTATACCAAAATACATTATTTTTGCATTTTTTACGCTTCAATAATTTAATATAAAATATGGAAGTATGAATGAAATTAGCATTAACATTAGATAAATGTAGAATTATTAAAATATAAATTTTATTAAAATTTACATGTTTATAAATATTGCATTATAAATTTTTGAAATCAGATTGTAAATATACAATAATATTTTCTATCTTTAAATTTAAATGATGCAAATATATATGTTTTAGATAAATAAGAGAATTCTATCGTATATTTTTATACAATAATTAAATTATTATAAATACATAAGGACAGAATTTTTTATTGTCCCTCCCCCATTATTATACACACACACACACACACACACACACACACACACATATATATATATATATATATATATATATATATATATATATATATATATATAATTAAACGAATGATTTCATTCGAATTTTATAACCATAAACGATTATTATGAAATGAAAAAATATCTCGATTGTTACGTCGGAAAATTTCCTTTTTTTTTAATTTTTGCATAACGATCAAAATTTTAATTTCCAAGCGTGTAATTTGAATACGGAAAAGCGTAGTAATACATCCGGCTCGTAGTCTCTGAGGATTTTCAATCGCTCGAATATTTCTTATCCAATAAAGTCTCGGATGATACTCGGAAAAATCTTTATATTTCAACGTGGCGGCTGAAGAATCATTTTCATAATTGTCTTTGAACAATTTTCGAGTTTTCTTTTTGTCGTTTCAAACGAGCGGAAAATAAATAAGGAGCGCCACTCGGTGTTGAAAAATTGATTTCGTAATTTTATCATCTTCATTTTTTTATTTATTCATTTCAATTGAAAAACATTTATAAATATATATATATATATATATATATATATATATATATATATATTAACAAATAAGTTGGGAACGATATTAAAATATTTTTGATATTCGTATAACTTTTATATATTACGTTTGATATTAATTAACAAAATAACAATTAAATTTTATTATGGTTAACGATGTTAACGACATCGAATTAGGTCGCATTATGAATTCTGTTCGTGAAATTTTACTATGGAAAATCTTCAGTGTTGATTTGGTTAACTTCGTCAGTAAGACGTTAACTCATATAGTCATTTTCCACAAAGAAAAGCGGAAAACTTTGGCTCTGGAATGTCACATGGAAATTTTGCACGGGCGAATGATTTGAAATTTACACAAAGAATATTTGAAATTATATCATGTAACTTTGTAAATGCTTCATTTTCTTTGCATATATATATATATATATATATATATATATATATATATATATATAAGAATAATTTTAAATTTTTTTTATATATAATACTATAATATTTTAGTTTTGTTAGTTTTTTACTGTTTTATATTTTAATTAAAAAAATGAGTATTTTTTTATATAATTTAAATATTTAGATGGTAAATTGGACATTTTTAGTTTTATTTCTATAACGACTTCATAAAGCATAGTTTATATTATAAAAATACAGACTGCTTTAATGTGTTTTTAATATATTATACTTTCTAGAAAGCAATTTATCTCACTTCAGGAAAATTCACTTTACTCTTGATATTAAAATTTAATATTTTCATATAATATATATATATATATATATATATATATATATATATATATATATATTTTTTATAACGTTTTCAGTTTGATATAACAAGTAGGTTAAATATGATAAATAAGTATAATTCTCCAGAGTAATATTTTGTATAAAATTTAATATATATTTTTAGTATTTTTCTAACTTCATATAAAATTGATACAGTAATTTGTTGTGAGAAATAAATTTAACTGCTAAAAAAAGTAATAAGATGAATTTTTTTGCATATAAAATTATTACAAATTAAATAATGAATTAATACAACGCGTTCGACTAAAAAAATATTTATATTTTTTTTTAAATTTCAATCCTCAATTAAGTGAATGTGCGCATTACCACTGAATGAAAAATATTAAAATTGCATGTAGTATATATAATTAACACTTTTTCTTATGAAGAGTGCTAATTTTTTCTTTTTAAATTTTATATTGAGCAAAAAAAAATATAATATTTTTAAAGAACTCGTTTATATTATAGTAGTGTCGGTCTTTTTCGCACGCCACCCGCCAAACAAAGCTCAAAGCTTTAATAAGGGACTTTGAGCTTTGTCTAGTAAAAGTTGGGTAGCAACAACAACCTTTAAACCTGAAATTTTCTCCTCAGATTCGCCACTTTTCTAAAAAACGGGACAAAGACGGTTTACCGTAAACCTTTACTGGAGAAGCGCATTTTCTTTTAAACTTTTCATTTTCGACTATGAATATACAACCTTCATTCTCAAAACCCGTTTATTTTTCAACATTTTTAAATATTTACATTCTATCATATTTTATCTAAATTATTATTTTTATTAATTTCTATATTATTAATTAATTTGAAAAAATCCTATTTAACATTTTTCTTTATTATAGTTCATTATCAATTTTGCATAATATATATATATATATATATATATATATATATATATATATATGAGTGTGTGTATGTATATCAATTAAAAAATAGTGTAATATAAGTGGGAATGTGATTTATCAATTTTTTAATATTAAAAAAAAATGTTTTGTAAATATTTACAAGGTTTTAAAGATGGATATATATCACCGTGAAATCGTTGGTTTTATTTTATTTAATTATTAATTAAATTAATTCGATAAATAAATGGTCCCTGAAGAAGGTCAACGATGGAGTTAAATTTTCAAAAGGTAAAAGTATTACAAAAATAAAATTAATTATTTAAACCGTTTCGCATTTAAGGTTTAAGTATATTTATTCCGTTCAATCTTGCAAGTAACCGCGCATAGTCATCGCGCAAAGTCAATTCCATTAACACTTTCGCCGCCGTTGATTTTTCACGGCAGTTGTTATCCTACGGTGTATGTTAAACGACACAGTTTCAATTCCGATCACGTACTAATTTAATATCCTGCCATCTTGAGCGTATTAACGAGAAGAAGGACCACGAACCGCTCGTGGCGGCGGCGGCGGTGGTGGTGGTGGTGGGGGGGGGGGGCTTTCTGTAAATAATTACCAAGACACCGAGGGTTGATGAGGGTAAGTTTCCGGGCTGATGCTCCTTGACCATACCCTTGAATAGATGCTTCGATTGCCCCATGGAATCGTCGGACCGAAACGGACCGAATTTATCCACAAAAGCATTATCTGAAAAACTGAAACGAACGATTGCCTACTTGCACTATTCGGATAAATATATATATATATATATATATATATATATAAATATATAGAAAAAAAATAGAAACTGAAATGAAGAGGGTGGAAAAAAAAAGGGAAGAATAAACAGATAAAATGCCCCAGAAGCGAGCCCTTTAATGGGTTACGTCCATAAAATGCTCGGTTCAAAGATATACCGACGATAAGAACCAGACGTCTCTTCAGATTTAGAAAGCTAGATTAAATCCGGTGGATATTATAAGGTTTATTTAAATAGATTTTTCTCACTACCCTCATTTCCCCCCCCCCACCATCACCACCACCACCACCATTCACCCATCCAACTTTCTATTTTTCCGTCTTCACTTAATATAATTATATTAATATACAAAACGAAAGTTTACATATATTATTCTTTAGTTTAATGTGGACGATTATATAATATACACTAATATATATAATATTTTTTTTTTTTAGGGAATGGATTCTTCACGTCGGAACATTACCCTTACCAATAAAAATAATGGCCGTCATAAAAGATTTTTTTATTATAATACAATAGAATTTATTTTTACAATCACCATTACTTTCAGAATTTCAGTATTTTTCTATATAATGTGTTATATAACTGACTTAATTGATTTTATAAAAAGTGTATCAATTTTTTCACATCTATTTTATATATATATTATTTTCAATTTACAAATATTTTATTGTAATTATTTATTTATAATAGCTAAAAAAAAATATGTGTTAATTTGTTATAGAATCTCCATATATAAAAAAAATGTTGAAGATTACTGATCTAAAACACTTGTAAGTTAATAAAAATATTTCATATTTATAATGTAATTAAACAATTTATGTTTTTTTTATTTCATAAATTATTAAAAATTTTATATATTATAATATAAATGCTTTTATTTTGTATGAAAATAAAAAAGTGCAGATAATATAACTGATGTGAATTTTGAACTCGTCGTATAAACAATATCAGAAGTAATAAAACTTTTAACTAAAATATTAAAATTTGTGAATAAAATTAATAAATATTTAAAAATATATAAAATTAATATTTTTTTATATTTCATAAAAATGATAAATATAATAATGAAAATTACAATTTCAATATATAAAATTGTTTTAATTTTTTTTTTTTTTTTGAAAAATATAAATATTTTTTATTAAATTTAAATTTAATTTCAGTTTTAAATATACAACAACAGCAAAATTTATAAAACAAATTTCGTTCACCGCTTGATGAATGAATATCTGCAAGTATTAAGTGGATACGTGCAGGATGGGGATGGCATCTCTGCAAAATTTTCGATTTATATGTACAATTCGCGTTTCCCTCGGGTAGGATTGCAATCCGCAAAATTGCAAAACACCCTTACACCGCCAATATATATTTATACATATATATATATATATATATATATATATATATATATATATATATATATATATATATATATATTTTATATACGGAAGCACATTGTCGAAACAAAACGGAACAAAAACAGAAGAAAAAGCGCGCGAAGCATATTGTTTCCCAGTCAAGCGTTCGACGATCGCGTAAAAAGGTTAGCGCTATTAGATTTCTACAAGACAGTTTTATAGCGTTTCCAAGATATATATCGACCAATTTTTTTTTTATTCTTCCACTTTGCCCCTCCCCTCGGTCGTCGTCGTCGTCGTCGTAGTCGGCACACGAGAATTTACTGTAGTTTTTCCGGGAAGTGAATGAAAATGTTTTTCCAGTATGATAATTTATCGGCGTCGTCCAAAAAACGATCGACGTTGCGACTTACGGCGTCGCGTTCGTTTGCCGATTTGTTACAAACGTCTCCTATTTATTGCCAGTCGAATCGTTTCAAAAAACAAAAAAAAAAAACGAAGAAAATACTCTAAATCTACCCCCCCGATCAAAAAAAAAAAAAAAAAAGAGAAATAACTCCGATACGCAAACACAGGGACTTTAGCCACTAGAAAATGCGGATGGAATGAGACGAAATGGCTGGAAAATAAAATGGATAGAAAGAAAACAGACGCAGAATAGGGAAGAATGAAAAAGATGGTGGGCTTCGAATGTATTATATGAGGTAAAGGGAGGAGAAATATTGCGATTTTCAGAATGCTATAAATTAGAATTGTAAAAATATAGAATACGTGCGATAAATATTTCATTTTTATGTTATATAGTGCAGTTTCTTTCTGGTGAAATAGTTATATTGATATAATAAACCCAGATTAGGATTTTTTGAAATACTAAGTGCTGCCGAGAAAATCTTCCAGAGTTATATTATATTAAAAAAAATATTAGTAAAAATGACAATAGTTAAATATGATAAATATTTCAAAATATTATATAAATAAATTCAATTAGCTATATTGACATTTGTAGAACGTTTTGTCGTCGTATATTGTTTCAAAATATTATAATTATAATGTTGATTTAATAATTTCGGAAAGATATTTTTGCATTAATAATTAAAATTATATGGTAAAGAATATTTAAAATGATTGAGCATAAAACTGTGTTTAAAATTAAATCAGAGTTGTGCAACATTTATTATTATTTAACTATATACTATATGTATACGAAATTTATGTTATAAATATTTTTTCAGATTGTCTCTTTAATGATATTTTTTAAAAAATAATTGAGTAATAAAGTCAAAAATATAGAATAGAGAATCAAAATGAATGATGATAAATTATTATTACTATAAGATGACAGCTCATTAACTTAACATAGAAAATATCTTGAATATTTATAATCGGATATTAATTTGAAAATTTCTTATATTTTTCTATACTTTAAGTTAAGTTTTTTTTTTTTTTGCCCCACCGCATAGAATAAAGAAGAGCATTTCAATACAGCGGCAGTAAGTTTTGGCCAAAGTCGCGTTCGTCCATAGCCTAGAAAGTCGGCTCATTGTAATGTCGATTTATGGAGCGACATTAATCAGGGCTTTCCGCTTGTTTCGTCGACGAAAAACCCCGCCCTTCGAACGGAAAATAAATAAAATGAAATAGAAAAGCGGCGAAAGTAAAAAAAAAAAAAAAAAAAAAGAGGCGAAAGCTCAAGTCTGCAAAACTTCCAGAGGAATGGGGCCGCGTTGTCGGTGAGAACGATATTTTTCACAATGAAAGTGAACGGTTGATCGCTCGCCAAAAAAAAGGTTGACGATGACTGCGTCGTTCCCTCCCCCTTTCTGTACATTGTGTACGTCAAATGACGTCAGCGGTGCATAATCTTTCCTATATATATATATATATATATATATATATATATATATATAATACAACTAACAGATGCGACACACGATTCTGATAATAAAACATTACAGATTGATAAATAAATAGATAAATATTTTATTATAAAATTTCACAGTTTGTAATAGTAAATTACATTTAAATAATCATCATTAATTATTTCGCGTTATTGTTTAATATCAAATTTTATGTGTAAAAAAAAAAGGTTGTCGATCACTGTGTCAAATTTGACGTCGTTTACAGCGTGATTCGTGACGTTTCAAACAAAACGTTAGCACGATATTATTCACCATTTATCAGTTTCAGATTGTCATACGTTTCATGGGATTTCGACAAAGAATCAATGAATATAATACGTCTAACTGTAATGTATACGAACACAAAGGACACATCTGCAAATTAATGAACAGGCGAAAAATCAGGATATAAAACGATTTAATGACAATATACGCCGTAATATTTCGACGATTCGATTTTTCTTTCTGTATATAAATATTTTCATAATAAAATATTTATTTTATTTTTCAGAAGCCTCATTAATTTATATACATCTTTTAATAATATATTATATTTCTAATGTATATATAATAAAAATTTTGATATAATATATAATAATATCCTTTTATAAATTATCGATTAAATAGTAATATATGTAATTTATTATATAATATTTTTTATATATCGTAAACAATCTAGGATTGTCAAAGTTTAATATCCGTTAAAATTTACCAACTGGTTGTAATAGATCATGAAAATCGATATTTCGTTCTAATTATCCTTGTTTTAAAATTGCATAAATAATTTTAAACCGGTTTATACGGACAGCGATTCTCAAAGTGTGTCAATCAAAAATTTTATAGTAATTATCAATAGATTGAAAATCGCCGAAATATATAATATGGATATAATATATTTAGTAAAATATTACTCTATTATATGATTGTTGAGATTATTATTTTTACAAAACGTTATATTGCTCTAGGGGATGATATCGTTTTTAAGGGACAAAATGTAAATAAAAGCGAGATATATGAAATTGCGTTTATATTTATTTTTTTAATTTTTTTTTTCTCTAAAAAGGTCATCTGTACATGAATAAATAAATTTTATCGTTAAGTGTAGAACGATAAAACCGGAAATATATGGACGTACAAAAGATTTATTAGAGAAAGGAAAAAAAGTGCGTTCGAATAACGTCAACGAAAAAATAAAAATAAATATATATAAATAAATAAATAACGATCGACATCAATTTTAATAAGTCAATTATCACACAATAAACGATTTCATTTATTTGTTTTAAAATATTTATTATTATATTATTACGTGAAAACTAAAATAAATATATAGCATAATATATTTAATTAAAGCGGTTATATAGCTTTATACAATATTTTTTATTTTTGACAGTATATTTTTGATAAATCAACACTTTTTGATTGTACTTAAAAAAAATTCGTAAATGCTATTTTTCATCAATTATCTCTCGCGGAGACCACATTCAACAAAATTTAACAAAAAGTATTAAGATTTGACAAAAAAGCTCTCTTCAATATTTACATCAAAATATATATATAATATACATTTTGCATATAATATATAAGAAACACATATAAGACATATAAGATCACATTTGATAGTCCACATACTACTTTAAGATCGCAAGTTTTCCATAACTAATCTAATATATATATATATATTAATATTTTTATACTATGTATGATAATTATATATACAGTATTAAAATGGATTTTTCCTCTTAATGAATATTTTTTTTTTATCTCGAAATGAATTTGAGATGTGCCATTTCCGGTAAGAGTTGAAATGAACGAGTGCTTCCGTTCAAGCGATCGATGTTTGCGTACAATAAGCACTCGGATATTAATATCCATTTGGAAATTGATCTGAAGCACTCGGTCTGGTGCTCGTCGACAATCGTCAAAATTGAGAGTACACGCAGCCAAGCATCGTCATACTCGATAACCTTCGTCGTGCTCGTGCAAACGAGATGAGAAAAGTATCATTTGGCCATTAGTCTCAAGCATTAACGATCCACCCTTATAGGGGAAACCGTTTGGACGAAACGGAGGGCACGAGTGATGGGAACGATAGCCACTTCAGGTGCACTCCGACATTACTACAACACTCGAATAGGATAAAGTAGAAGAAGATTATTTCCACTCGTCATCCATCAGATAGCAATTATATGAGCGAGCCGAGCTGGAATTGCCGGTGGAACGGGTGATTGATAATGTTCAGGTGATATTGCGGAAATGTCGGATGTAAAGAATCAAAGGAAATTTTAAGTGGCTCAGGTGCAAGATCGTTCTTTTTCCATCTATTTTTTTTTTCAGCCGAAATGTTCTTGTTCTTGATTCAAATCACTGGATAAAATTTGGATTAAACGAGAAAAAAACTTCCATATATATATTTTTATGTCATTTATTTATATATTGTAGTATATAGGTGTAGCATTGTTTTTTTTTCGTCAAATGCTATTTGATTTATACAATTTCATCTTAAATGATCTTTACAATTCAAAATATAGATCCTTGTCATACCAAAGTTCAACTAATTAATATATGATTTCATGTAAAATATTTCACCATTTTCGAATTTGATAGTTGACCTCTAAAAGCCTCTAGAACTAAAAACGTATCAAAACAATAGTTTATACATATATATATATATATATATATATATATATATATATATATATATGTATATATATATATATATATGTGTGTGTGTGTGTGCTAATTCGCACACGGGTCCACTTGTTTATTATAAAATTGATTATCGAAAATCATAATAAATAATTAATTATTTATTACGATTACGAATTGGTCACAAATCTACTTGTATTTGATTTAATTTAAATAAAATTAAAAATATATTGTGTAAAATTGTATAAAAATACATATCATAATATCAAGTTGATATTATTAAAGTATAAATAATGATACGTGACATATTTGTATCATTTTTATAATAGATTGCTATCGTTATAATCGATGAATGGCGATAATATTTTAATTTTTTATATATTAAATTATTATAACTTGTTATATATCGATATAAAATTTATTTAATATAAATATATCGATCGATTTCATTAAATTAAAATGAAAAATATGGTTTTAAAACATCTGGTTACTTCAACGATTTAATTTTAAATTTTATTTAAAAAAATAAAATATATACATATATAACAAATTTGATAAATAAATTCATTTAGATCTATAAATTATAAAAAAAAATCTATTCTAGCAAATATTTAATTTCAATTATTGCAATGTGTAAACGTTTAAAAATTACAACTCCCATCGCTATATTCACAATAGTTACATTAGAATGTTTATCGTGGGAATACTTGGTCTTGTACGTGCCGAGGCTTTATCCTATAAAAGGGTACAAAATGACCCTTTCCCTACCTTTCGACACCGTTTTCGAAACAAGTTGAAATTGTCGATTTAACGAAGTTCATTTGACAATTCTAAATCTGCTTACATTTCTGACGTGTTCACGAAAACGTTAATAAAACTTCGCACCGGTCGGTCGTTCGAGGGTTATCGACAATTTTCATTCAATATTCTATTTTTTTTTTAATTATTTTAATGATTTTCATTGAATAATATTATAATTTTTATTATTCCTATCTATTATATAAATATTTAAAATATTTGCAACCTTCAAAAAAATAATTTAATATTAAATTAAAAAAATATTATATATAATACAGAGTGATATTTTATAAAAAGAATAATATTTTAATAATCTATTCAATTTTTATATTCAGATATATTTGTCTATGGAGCTTAAATGCTGATGCTTGCTTTCAAGGAGCAAATATTTAAATTCACCTTTCACATAGATGATAGTGCTAAAAGTGCATGCATACCTTAAAAATTTTCTTTGGAAAATTCGAATTTTCAACGAAAACCGAATATATCTAACGCTATATATAATATAAATATAATAATAAATAGAAAAAGAAGTCATTCTTTCATACGGAAACAGATGAAGTTTTTCTTAAACGAGCTTTTATCCTAGAATCTTGAATACAGATTTGCATAATAAATATGCGAGCTTTTCTCCGGAATGACCGCTTTTTTTTTTAAATTTCGCCCAATTTATTTTTATCGAAGTTTATAAATTTTCGAAAACGGTGAACATTTTGCGTTCTTTTAGTTTTTTTTTTTCATTTGATTTAGAACTGCGACTTTCAATTATCATTAGAACAAATTAAACGGAAAAAGGATTAAACTACTTATCTTTATATCATGACTCTTTATATTGTCTATATTGTAGTTTTATTTTTACTGCATTAATATAAAATTTTTATATAAATAATACATTATAAAAAATGAATTTAAATTTTAATAATTGAAAATAATATATTTTTTTATTACACTTTAAGATAGTCTACTATAAATATTAGTACTATTTTAATATACAAATTTTAAGAATCTCTGTATATATATTTATATGTATAAATAATCACTTCTCTGATGTTATTAATGAACATATTATTAATATATAATAATATTTATCGAATATTATTTATTTTATATTAATAAATAATTTATACATATATAGTATATTTATTATGTAGTGATAAAATATATATATGAATAATGATATCGTGTCTCATATATCATTTTAATATTTAGAAAATATGTTACTCGATTTTTTTATCTTATAAAAATATTATAGTACAATATTATTAAATAACTGTTATATAATAAATTATTGAAACCATCATATAATATTATAAGCAACAATAAAATCAAATAATCCGACGAATGCGTGCCCCATAAAAACGAAAATATTTCCTCGTACCCCCGAAAAAATTCCTCGTCTAAATAAACACAGCATCAGAGCTAAATTAAAAAAAAAAGACGAAGGAAAACGAGCGAAAAGGAATTTCTTCGAGGTGGGACGGGGGGGGGGCGGGTCGCGGAGTCCAAAATTCATCCTTGTGTCCTTTTCGTGACCGATGAACTATTTTCAGTGCCGGAGAGGTTTGAAGCAGTCGAAATTGCCAAGATTTTATTGCGTATCTCGTCCCTTTCCATCGACATTTTCCACCATTATCCACCTTCGGATCGTTCCTGATTCTTCATCCTTCCGTTATTAAATTTTTATTGCAACTCGGAAACGCGAAGGGGATGGACGATAGGGCGAACGTTTGATAGTGTGCGACAGCCATGACGTACCGGTACGTTTTCGAATTCGAATAAATCGCGCCATTTTTCATATTAATGGTCGTTGAATAGTGATTTGAAACGCGTATACCGAAGACGTATCAGAAATGTCGACTCTAGTGACTTTTTCCATTGCGAATTGGCGAATGTTATGCGATATTTTCAATACATATTTCGTATATTATATCGCTTTGTGAAATTGAATCATATTTCCACACTTTAATAAAAAAAAAATGATTTTTTCAATATAAATATACATATATCAATATTATATAAAAATTTTTCAAATCTTCAACATATTAAATATTAAATTAATCTTTAGCGTGCCACATATAAAATTTAAAATCATTTATTTGAAAATTATACAATTGTTTAATAGCAATTGCATTTAGTTCTTCGCTCGATGAAAAATTCTTTTCATTCCGAACTATCTTGATATGTCAGAATAAAGAAAAATTAGAAAGAGTCATGTCTAGAAAATTCATACTTTTAATATGAACAATTTAAGGAATCAGATTTTTCTATGTACAATATAATATTAAATCCGATTTTTAAAATAAACAAAATTATTTTGATAATTTAAAAAATTTGTACCAATTGACTTGTACTTTTTGTAGGATCTTCACGTACTTTATCCGCATTTTTGATGACCACGTTTGAAAATCAGCTATCCATCTTTTTACTGTTGTATATAAAGAAACGTCCTCCCTTTATATATTCATCATGTATTCATGAATATCCTTTTTGGACAAACCTTTTTATATACAAACGTTTATTCAATACACGACTTGCAGTGTAAAAAATATAAAGAAACGCCTACAATAACTATATATAAAAAAATATTTGTTTAATTTGAAACTTTACATATGTTCTTTTAATATGAGTATCAACTTAACGATAATAAATAGTTTTGACTAGTGGCGCCATCTATATATCACACACGATCAACTAAAAAAAAATATTTATATGATCACAATTTTAAATTAATTTTAAATATTTATATAATAACTTTCATTAGCCACGACACAGATTACAACAATAAGGATATCTTATAATAAAAAAATAGTATACAGCATCAGGATATGAAACAAAATCACCGTACTATTATATTATTTCAACGAGACTGCCTCTTCTAGTTATTCAAGATATGAATATAAATGACCGCATAGTCGTAAAAGCGAATACATAATGCTATATGAATATTATAAAAAAAAAAGTATTATTCTCGATATAAAAGTCTATGCAGCATAGTAAAGGTGGAATGTTTCAGGTTTTTTCGCGTTTCATCATTCATCAGTATGTGTGTGTGTGTGTGTGTGAGTTTTATTATTTCAGCCAAAATTTAATTTTGCATTCAATTTATTTCATTTTCAGTATATATATAGTAAGATCAGTTCTAAGATCATAAGTGAAAATCCACGAAGTGGGAATATTATATATTGTACATTATTTTAATAGTTATATACTATTTTAATTCTTGATATCTGTATGTAATTTTAAAAATTTAATATGGATATTCAACAATTTTTTTTTTTGAATTTTTTTTGAAATCTCGAATAAACGAATCATGAAATAGAGAGTGATTGCTGTATTAAAAAAAAAAAGTTTTTTTTTTTATTATTAAATATTTTAGTATTATATATGTGTGTGTATTTTATAGCATTGTCTTTAAATTCATAATAATAATAATGTTTATTAAACATTCAAAACATAATATAATATCATACAAGCATCGTCAAGAAACACTTCGTTATTTGTAATATAATACTAGTGGGCGTTCTATCAAATTTAATATAAAGCCTACTCGATCTCTACAAACACACACACATAAGGCAGTATTTAGAATATATAAATATATATATATATATATATATATAATATAAGCTATTTTATATAGATATACATTAATAGAGTCATCAAATTTATTTTCGGTTTATATCGATTCGTTCGGCGGCTTATGTCCACTCGAGCGGCAAAACAAACGATTCCTCATTTCTCTTCTTTATCTGTAACGAGTCACAAATAAAGGCTTCAACCTCTACCCCTCCCCCCCACTCCTTCCTACCCCTCATCAGAGCCCACACCCCTATGAAAGAATGACGCTATAAGGGATGATGGTCGTGGAGGAAGAGAGCGGTCGCTTTGCGGAAAATCGTTTTCGGCGGTGGAAAAACGCGAAAAGTACGAGTGGAAAATCGTCGTGGAATTTCACTCTTCAACCCAAACCCGGTTTTCTTCGCTCTAAATGCTACGCGCGCCGTCTCTTTGTATATCTTTTTTTTTTATTTCTTTCTTATTCTTTTTTTTTACTATCGTCTTCTCGCTCTTTCTTTCTTTCGTTCTTTTTCTCTCTATTCTTTATATACCTTTGACGATTTCGTATAGTTTGTACCGTCGTCGGTAATGACTTTTCAATTGGAATGCGATCATAAATCAACGGAAGCGGAACACGACGACTGCCACTTCCTCAAAGTGTTATCACTTCTATATATATATATATATATATATATATATATTGTAAATTCTTACATTATTTTAAAAAATATATTAAAAAAACACCTCTAACCCTTTGCACTCGAGACGTTTCTTAGCGTTATTGGCTATTTTTTTTATTACAAATTTAATATTATTATATAAAATGGATTTATATTTTAACATTTTATAATATATACTTCTACTGTTTAGTGGTTTTATATAGAATATATTGATTCAATGAAAAAAATTATAAACTTTAAAAAAAATAACATTTTTTGAAATTTTTTTAAAAAACAGTATATTGAGGTATACTGATCTACACAATCGATTTATCATTCCGCATTTATAAGGATTACATATTATTTTAGTAATCCTTCTGGCAAGATTGTCAAGTTTGAACCATAAAAAGTCAAAATTTCAATACTGAAAATGCAGTTCGATTTGTGTTTACGTGTTTGCAGAGTAATTTAAGAAAAAAAAAATCTTTTTATTTAAAAGTATCATTTTATAATTCATAATATACAGAAAAAGTATGCGAATTCGTTACAAAGAAATTAATATAAATAGAGTTTTCGCATTAATCTAAGTTATGACCAAACAATACCTTTCGAGTGCAAAGGGTTAATGCTTGAATTTTAATTTACATAAATTACATAGTTTTAAATTAAAAAATAAATACATCACAAATCACCCTTTCATACGAATAAATATTTATGTAAATAACCTGCAGCTGCATTTAAATTTGCGTTATTCAAATTAGTCATTTATTAACGCACACGTACATTTATATCGATAAACTAATTTTCCGGAATATATATATATATATATATATATATATATATATATATATATATATATATATTACAATATATTACGATGTGCACGCAATGTTTCCAAATTAATTGCTCGACATTTATTATTATATATATATACCATATAAATTTAGACGAATTTATCGGCAATAATTTATTTATAAAATTATATGTAATATAAAATCATTAAATTAAACTAGTATTATTCACTTTTTTAAATTTTAATTCTATTTATGATATTTAAAATTTTGCAATTATTAATATACAATAAAATAATTAATTATTTTATTTAAAAAATATATTTTATATCTTAGAAATATTTTTTTATCAATTCATCATTTATTAGAAACATTTATTACTGACATCTATTGATATAAAATTTAATTTAAATATTTTATTTATTAAAATCATATCGATGTCGCTTATATTATTATTTTAAATATTTTGTTAAATTAAAATAAAATATATAAATTTTAAATACAATTAAAATTTTTAATAAATATCACACTTTCAAAGATTTATGAATATATTTTTCAAAGTATTTTTATTTTAATGTATGATTTAATACATCAATAGATGTCTATATGAAAGTATTTTAAATTAAAAATTAAGTAATATATATCAATAATATAATACAAATTGTATATAGTTAACCCTTAATTGAAGCATTAAATTACATTAAAAATTAATAACATTTAAAAATATATATTTTATCATTATTAATGTTACATAGCATGTACATTTATTTTATTTTTATGAAATGAATGGATATTGAATTAATTTAAATTGAATTATAAATATTTAAATATTCCAATTATCTTTTTGTTTATAAAATTTAAATATTTAAAACATGAAAAGTATTATTAAGAAAATATCAGAAGAAATACATTATTTCTTTTTTATTCAATTTTCAATAATGCAAATTCAAGATTTGTTATGAAAAGACAATAATTTCAATTACATAAGAAAAAATGAATATTTTAGTTATATAAAATCATTACAATGTCAAATATCAAACTGCAGTTGTTAGAAATAAGTATAATATATAAAAATAATATTATATTCTAATAAATTTAATTCTTATAATATAATAAAACATTTAATTTATAAATTGATAATACATATTTTTTTAATGATTACTCAATTTCAAATTCATATAAATCATATATATTATAATATAAACTAATTTAATGACCTCGATAAATTAATTTTAAGAAAGATTATTATATTATAATTGTAACATATGACAAATATGTCATCAGATCAACTTTGACATTGAAAAACCATACTTTGCATATTTATATATAATTAATACACATTTTTTTTTTAAATGCATCTAAAATATCACTTATCAATTTAATAATAATTATAATATAAACGAATATCAGAAACGATTTTCACGCATCGATCATTCATTTTATACGTGCTGAAAAATGTCTTATCGTGACGAGGGTCAAAGTTTTTCGTGAACATCATGAAGACTTTCAACTGTTCCTCGCTAATTACTACATGATTATTTATATTTATTTTTTTTTTTTTTTTTTTTGTTCAACAACTATGCTAAATGTTATCTTCAGACTTAACAATTCGTGTTTTTTTAATATATTTTTTTTCATTCCTGGTTTGTTATGACGATGTCTAGCTTTGATAATTCATAATAATTAGTGTGAACCGGTTAATTATATTTAAGGAAATTGTTTTGTATTTATTTCTTTTTTTTCTTAATATTATCATTGAATAATACGGATATTTTCAGTATTATGAATGATTTATTATTATTATTTTTTTTGTCTAGAATCAATTAGTTTGAACATTTTCAGTCTAAATAATGTATATATTATATTTTATTTTTGATTTATATCACATAATTAAATTCTAAAAATCTTTAAAGTACATTAAAAATTATGCACTTTAAATAAATAATTTCTTCTATCTCTTGTCCATAAATCATTATATTAATATTTAAACATATTTATAGTGAATATATAAATTTGTTTATATTAAATTTTAAGTTAAAAAAAGTATATATACTTCATAATAAATTTAGCAAACAACAAAGGTGATTTTTTTAACACGGTTTCGCCTAGTTTCAGGAAAAAAAATCAATATTCTAAATAGTAAATATTGACATTCATTACGAATATAAATAAATAAATAAATATTGAAATGCGAATCAATTTTTCCTGAAGAGAGGCCAAAGTTGAATTTTAAAATTTCAATATTTTCTGATATTACAATTGTTAATTTTTATTATTGATTTTAATAACGATTTTTTTTCATTAAGTATATGATAATAAAATTATATAAAATATATAATATTAAAAAAAATAATTTTATATTATTATATCTGAATATCAAATATCTGAATTATAAATATTTATTATTCAATATCAAAGTTTTAGAATTTAATATATTAAAATGTTTATATATAATATAAATATATATATGACAATTTTAAAATTGAAAACAGATCCTTTTTATAATTTTAATCTTCAATAAATTTTATGGATAATTTCTTACATTGTCTTCTGTTTGCTTTTTTTGTGAAATAAGGAAAAAATACAAATATAATCTTATATTTAATCAAATTTTGAATATTTCGAGACATTATCTATGCAAAAACAAACATGTTCAAGTGCAAAAAAATAGATATTTGACGTATATATTATATTATTATTGTATGTGCAGAAAAAGTATAATATATAATGATCACAAAGTTCGATTATTTATTTTTTTCTTTTTATTACCAAAGATCAAACGAATAATACTAAAAATTCTATAATATTAATATAAATATTATGTATGAATTAATTTTTGTTCGATTTTAATATATATATATATATATATATATATATATATATATATATATATATATATATATATATATATATATATATATATATATATATATAATATTAAAACACTGTACCTGGTACAATATAATGCCATAAATGATATATTTATTATATTAAATTTAAGTAAGTGTAAAAACTAACAAAATTATTAAAAAAATATATCTATTATATTTTTTTAATTCACATTTATATTCAATATTTTTCACAACTCAATAACATAAAATATTTTTTTTGTGTGAATTTTGATACTTTTCAGTAGATTATATATATATTTTTTTTTATTTATGAAATATTGTTTTTATTAAATTTATATATAAAAACTAATAAGAAGATTAAATAAATATATTTTCTTATACATTTTTTTAATCAAAATTTTTTACAATACAAATATTTAAGATTTAAGATTTTTTGTGTATTTTGAAAAATTTCAATATATTCAATATATAAAATTTTATTTTATTACAAATTGGAAAATCATTATTTAGAATAAAATTTATATTATTATATTTTTTCAATATATATGTTTTTTTAATTTATTTATATTTTTTTGTTATTTTAGGCAAAATTTCATTAAACAATCTAATTATACAAATACACAACGCATAAATACAATGAAATTTAACACTTATATGAAATAAATTTACATGGAACATTTGGGTTATATGTCATTTTAAGGGTTAAAATTAACATTCTCCAAACAAACACATTTGATTTATGCGATTATATTAACGGTTTTTTTTTTATTGAAAAAAAATCAATCTGTTTAAGCTCACGCTTTATCTGAAATTGATTGAATAATTTGTTATAAATTCATTATTCACAATATAAATATGAATTTAACTATAATAATATAATAAAATATACAAGTGGAAGATTAATACAATCTTACAGACCATTTCTATTCATATAGAATTAGCAAGTAAATACTGGCAATTTTATTTCATTGGATGTGATGATATTTTTGTACGTTTCTCTTTGCCAGAGAAATCTAAATTCGGATCAATTCTAAAAATTGTTTAAAAATATTTTTTATTTCATTTAATAAATTTTTTTTTTTTTATTATTTGCGATATTTATCAATATTATGATACTTGTTTATAAAGCATTAAGAATTTTCTGAATCATATTTCTAAAATAGTACAATGTGATATTTTATCTATTCATTTAAAAGTGATTAAATCTGATTATATATATTTTTTTTAATATATCAATGTTTATCATAAAATATTGAAAAAGAGGTTCATTTGCATTATTAAAGGGCAATGCGTTTATATTACAAATAATTGCAACATTTTTATTGTATAAAATATGCGTGATGTTTGTAATTAATGATTTGATAACCTTTTAATATTTTTAATCTTATTTCTCAAAGAAATTGTAACACGCATTTGACAAATGATAATGATTTTTAATTATATTTAATATTTATTATATTCAAATTTATCTTTATTTATATATATATATATATATATATATATATATATATATATATATATATATATATATATATATATATAAAGAAATATTTAAAATTATAATCTTTAAATATGACGTATATTTTAAATTAGATGTTCGAAGAATGAAATGTTGAATGGATATTTTCATATATGATATATAGAAGAGTTAAATTGATTGATAAAAGAATGTATTTTGATTAATAATAAAAAGATAGGCATGAGAAAAAAAAATTGCAACATTATAAATGTACGTTTCAAAATTATTATTATTTTTTTAGCTATTATATATATATATATATATATATATATATATATATATATATATATATATATATATTTTTGTTAAACTAAATGCGCAATTGTGAACAATTTAGATTTAGAAAAGATGCCAATTGCATAAATTGAATGTACGAAGCTTTTATGAAATATTTTATAAAATACAAGAAAATAATTTTAATAATACTACATGCGAGTCGATGATAAAAGATATTTTTTATTCAATTTAATTATAAAATTGTTTCGCATGAATATTAATATATTTTTTTATACTTATTCAAAATATAAAATAAAGAAGAGTATACACATTTATATTATTTTATTAAAATCAATTGACGTCATTTGAAAACTTTTTATAATGTTTTTTTTTTTTACTAATATTGAATATGCATTGTATAAAAGCAATTCGCCAAACGAATATAAATTCAAGTATTTTCAATAAATAAATAATTATGTCATTTATATTTTTTATAATATTTAATAATATATATTTCAGATTAAAAATATATATATATTTCAGATTAAAAATATAATTTGAAGTCCTTAGTTTTATTTATAAACAAATAGTTTGTTTTTCAATTGAAATATAATATTATATTTTAATTATGTAATTTATTAATAGAAAATTTTTCATTCATTTTATAACAATAAAATTATTACAATTATTATTATTAATAATAATAATGTTGTTTTCAATTGTAATAAAGAAGAACAAAATAATGTATCGGCATTTTCCGAATATGATTATTATCTTTATATTGTTCTAAATAAATTATGAACTTTTTACTTACAAAAACAAATAATATACACAATGATATTTAAGAAAAATAATCTGATATATTCATGCTGAGATTTATCAAAAAAAGATATATAGCGGATATATACAAAAAAAATATATATATATACACGCGAAAATATTTTCATTTTTGTGATAAACCGGAAAAAACAAAATGTTTTTATCAGATGCATTAATGAAAATACATACACACACACACACACACACACACACATATATATATATATATATATATATATATATATATATATATATATATATAAGCGTTCCATCCGTTTATATTAAAATGTTAAATATTAATTTAATCGTTGATGAATATATAGCGTTTATATGTATCATATTAAAAATTAAACGTTTTCTATGCATAAATTATTCACGATTATCTAAATAGTGGCAAATTGGCTATTCTAAATTCGAAAAATATTAGCATTTCTTTGTGTATATGGTATACTTGTATTTTTATAATCAAATACTACATATTTAAAAACGATTAGTAAAATATTTTTGTAATTATTTCATGCATGTATAAATTCAGTTTTCTCAATAATATTAAATAGTAAATGATTTCTTAGTTTTTGGTAGTCACATAATTTCCGTGTTGTTTTAATAAGATTTAATAAATCTTATATACAATAAATATGTTATCAATAAGTAATAACAATGAAACATAATAGATCTAAATCATTCTATGAAACGATTTTATCTATATAATAATTTTATTATTTTTCGTTTAATATTTATTTCTAAGGGTGCATATAAAGACAATTTAAATGTAAAAGTAAAAAAGCGCGAATGTTCGACCAATAGCATCGAAGGAGCCCGAATATTGTCCAATAGTGAGTTCGCATTGTGGTGCGACTTTTGGGGATCGTGAGCTGGCGCGCCGAAACGCCGTCAGCAAAACCAAAAAAACGCCTTACATCTTTTTCGCACATCGACAAAAAATCGTTCATCATCACAACAATATTTACTAGAGTTTTTTTTTTCATATAATAAATCGATTATTGTCGTTGAGTTATTAGAAAAAAAAATAAATAAAAAAAACAACGTTAACGCGCCGATGAGCCGAAACGCCGCGCGCCATTTCGCCCCCCACTCGTCGCATATAAGTGTGTCGGCTTCGGCGTTTCGACATCAGTCCGTTCGGTGATTCGTCGGAGGTGCGTTCTTCTCGTGTTTTTTTTTTTATATATTTCCTCACACGAAGAAGATCGCGCGTCTCCGCCCTTCTAATTTATCATTTCCGACATCGTTCGCGTAAAAAAAAAAACAACGCGTTTGTTGTTTTTATTATATATATATATATATATAATAGATTTCGCTCGTTGGCAGTTTTGGTCGAAAAACGATCTTTCGTCGCCATGGTCGGTTACAGTGACACGTTGAGCGCCAATATGGAGAACAGCAGGTAATTACAAATTATTGACTGTCTCCATTATCTTCATGTTTTTTGTGTTGTGCGATCGTCAAGTGAAATTTTTAGCATCCGTTCGTGTGCCACGCCTTCTAACCTCCAAAAATCCAAGTGTCATACTTCTTTCTGCATCATGATTCGTTTCACAACATATCATCGGTGATTGATTTCCCCATTTCATATATTTTTTATATATATATATATATATAACCGATTTCTCTCAATCTAAAGTTCAAATATCACAATTCATTCTTTATATCTAGTTTTCTCTATAAAATATTTATCAACTATTAAATTTTATTCTTAGAATAATATATTTGAATTGTGTTATAAGAGCCGCTAAAACTTTATATAATATTTATAATCGAAATCGATTGAAAGTTTTTTATCATATTGATAAAAAAAAAAATTGACGGAACGTTCGTATAATAATATTTTAGAAAGTCGACCAAAATGAGTCGCGAACGTCGTTAATCCGTTTACGATTGTAATTTATTATTTATAAGATTATTAAGAGAAAATTGTACATATCTTCATTGTTGTCTTTGCACCGTTTTAAAATTCACACGGTGAATGTATTTGTCAATAGTTGCAAGTCGCCCACTAAACGAAGGTTAAAACATCTATTGCAATATAAATTATGTAGGTAGTCGTTTATATGTGTGAATTTGCGCTATTTGTATTTGTACTAGCAATTGTATAATTATAATTAATAAATTAAATTATATATTAAAAAATAGTATTATAATATTTTAATAATTAACAATATGCCTATTAAAATATTTACAATAAATTATTATTAATAAATACTACTTAAAATCTTAACTAATATACATATTTTGCTGAAAATCAGCTAAATTCACACTGATAACGCATTATACAAATGTATCGTGATAAGAGAAAAAAAAAAGGAAACACCGATGTATATTTAACCGCATAGTAACGCCAAGAATCATAAATAGAATGTGTTAATTAAATATATGTATGTTTTGTTATATCATAAATTAGCGCTTTCTTTTTTATTTATGTATATGAATAAAAAAATGTTGGCAATTCTTATATATATCTTGATAATTCAGTGACAACGAATTATTCGTTTTACTATTGAAGGGGACGGTATATGATATTGAAATTTGTAATATCGTTTAATATATTAATTAAAAAAAAAATATTGCGTTGTTAAATTTATATATAATGAAGAATAATATTTTACAGTTAAATTCAATTATTATTGTAAATGTGCAAAAAATATATGTATATATATATATTACATTCATAAAGATTTTCACCTTGTTATTATAGTAAATTATATGTTCTAGTGTAATTAATATATGTAATTTGTTTTAGTATTTATTAATCATATATTATTTGTAAATATTGATTTGAATTAATAGTTTTTAATATAAATAGTTCATTCACCAGCTTCCATTCAAAACAATATCTTAAGCAAACTTAGCAATGTGAATGACTCGATATGTAAACATATCTTCAGTCACTAACTGTTCGTTTTGTTTTGTTAAAGGAATTGTCTTCGTAAAATTGCTCGTCATGAGGAGACAGAATTCTCAAAAGGTAGCATTTTGAATGCTATGGATACTTTTGTCAAGACTGTCAGTTCGATGGAAGAGACTGTGCTCATTCCGTGCCGTCTTATGGATATGAAAGTATCTGAAACGACTGAAGAAACCAGACATAGAGGACGAGATTCTCTTGCTAATGAAGATCTTTTCATTTTGTACAATATGTTGAATGCTGCCAAGACAGAATTACTATGGGGTCGGGATCGTGGTGAAGAAAAACCAACGATCGTTAAGAAAGGACATATTCGACGACCATCTACAGCTTCTACCGCTTCTACTTCTTCCGGAACATCATTACCAAGCGATACTGATAGCGATGCCGGTGTTGAAACATCTGAAGATTCCGGTGTTGAAGGTGAAGAATGTGAAGCTGTTGGAGCCGAGAGAGTCGCTGAAAATTTTAGACGTCACCTGAACGGACTGAGACGAGCACTGGCTGGACTCACCGATGCTGCTAACACAATCACTCAACGTTATCAAGCAGATGTTGGTGCACCAGTGTGATTCTGTGCTGAACGTTCCTCTATTTTTTCTACTTTTGCGACACCCTCGCATCCAATATTGTGATATTCTTTTAATTTAAAACGCTGTACAGTAATAAACATACCAAAATGGCTACTAATAATGGCTCTTAAGTTATTATGTGTGCGCGTGTGTGTGCGTATGTGCATGAAAAGTCGTTTTGCCAATTGTTGAAAGTGATTGGTTGTACATGGTTGATTGAAATTTATTATGAAAGAAAATATGTATATTATATTTATGAACAATACATACTTTATATTATTTTTATTAAAAGATGAACATTATTCATGTTTTTAAATATTTGAGATGAAAGTATAAATTATAATCTCCATTTTTATCTTTCTATATCTTGAACAAAGTACAATTTGTGTATACATTTAAATTCCAGTAATGTTTTTTTTTGTACAAAAATTCCTTTCCTTATATTTTTTATTGGATTGTATGTGGCCACCCAATCTTGGAATGCTATTCGGAATATTTCTAAATATTGTGAGTCATCTCTACTTTTATGTTTTTATTGTAATCCACGATTATTGATTTTTAATATCATTAAATCGTGTCTCATTATAGTACCTGATTGCTTAATATAGTGAGCGGGTTGTATTCCGGGATTAAATATAATACATCAGATTGAAAACGTTCTACGAATCGATAAGAAATTAGGCTTATCGAATTTTTGCATTTTATATTATCTCTACTGATAGCAATAATAGAGTCACCCTTTTTTTTTACTGTTCATCTGTTGTTTTTATAAATTGCCTTTTAATCTAATTTTTCATTTATTTCTTGTATACATTACATTTTTTCATTATACTCAGGGCAATGTGGAACAACGAGGCATGACTTTAAATTTTCTTCTTTCATTTTATAATTTAATAGTATATTGTTTAAAATGGTGGCTTAATTTTTTATTGTAAATCAAATAAATATATAATTTTTATTAGAAAAAATAAATTACTTTAAAAAAAAGTTAAATATTTTATTTATCTCATTTCATATTTTAATCCTATTAATATGTTTGTATTCATTTTTGAAGACTACATATTTTAAAATCGCTAAATATTTTTAACACATTATCAATATATATATATATAAGTTAAACATTCCTCGAATAACCGAGAGGTCTTAGCGATTCGTTCTGACCTTCGGACAACACGACTACACGAATTTCAATATTATTTTTTTAAAATTATTTTCACCACCGCAACACTAAATATCATATAATAACTGTATAAATTATTAAACATTTCCAAGTGAAAGCGGTTAGAATCTAAACGTTATTTTCATTAGTCGAGATAAAATGTTAACAATTATCGCTACGGTAATATTAGTCTTAGTTCAACAACAACAAAAAAAAAACAATAAACATTTAGATTACATAATCTGAAACATATACTTCGACTTGATATATATAAATATATATATATATATATATATATATATATATATATATATATATATATATATATATATATATAAATCATATAAACGTTATCAACACGGTCATGTGAGAGATTGATTATTCAACGTTTTTATATGCATTATATACACCAGCACATTTGACCTTTTGACAATAATATACTGATATTCAGTTTCAACAATTTGTATACAAACATCATATTGGTAATGACCTGTTTCATTATGAACAAGTTCAAGTTCACATACAAAATTATCAGTAATTTTATACCTAATTATTCTATATATAAATATACATTTTTGATTTACAATTAAATTATTGTATATTTCAGATATTATCTATATTGAAATGTATTTGATGCAATGATTTAATATCGTCGACTGTTGGAATTTACTTTTACTCATATAATTTCTTGTTCAATTTCATAATTTCGAGTTCATTCATTGTAACAGCTGGCATAATTTCAATCTTTCGTTCCAAAGATATTTACAATGCATGTTTAAGTTATATATATATATATATATATATATATATATATATATATATATATATATATATATAATATTAAGAACACCGTTGTTCAGTTGAGCATAAATATATATATATATATATATATATATATATATATATATATATATATAAATCGTTAACAATCGACAAGTTATGATTAATTATAGAAAGTAATTTTTACATTACATAAAATAGAGATAATTTTGAAAATGTGACATTTTAGATAAAAAAAAAAATGATGGTTAAAATATATTTGTTTAACTATAATTTTATATACTTGATGCTAATGCTTCAGAAAGTATTATATCTTCATATCACTCATGGTCTTCCATATTTTGATAATGTTAACAAACTATTAACCAAAAAAAAAAACAACATTGTTTTGGAGTTGATAAAAGGACTTGCATTCCAAACTTGACATTCTTCCATTATTAACTGAAGGAAAAAAAATCATATTTGACAAAGAAACAAAAAAAAACAAAGACAAAGGTCAAAAATGGTTTAAAAGGAAGAAATGGTCAAAAAAAAAAAATTACAATATTTGGAGAAAATTTTTAATAAAAATATGGAGAACTTTTTTTCTTATTATTAAACTATGAAATTTGAAAAATTAGTTGTGATTGTCGGCTTCAATGCACAATTTTTCCATTCGAACTTACTTTATTAATAAAAAGATACGTGATAATCGTAATCGATAATTTAATATCCCCCCCCCCCAAAAAAAAATATTCTAATGAAAATACACTAAATTAATAATGAATTTAGTCATTAACGATAATTCAAATTGGACTTTGCTTTCTAAATTTTTATACTCAATAATAACGATAATTTATTTCAATGTAGAGTTGAATGTAACTTTAATCGTAATTATATAATATCCGGTAATAGTTATCGTCATTGTAAATATTTATAGTTAAACGATACTGAAATTTCAGTTTTCATTATTTATTATATGTATTATTTAATATAATACATCGATGAGAGGAAACCGTGTTTATTTATCGTGTAATATAAATTTATTTATTATATATTTTTTTTAAATCAAAATATATTGTCGATTATTTATAGCATATTTTTCCATATTTAAACGAATGTTTGTAATTATATTTTATTCAATAATTATAAAAAAAAATATATATATATAATATAAATCGTTGTAAACAGTGATGTTTAAATATATAACAGGAAATGCAGTTAACATGCAATGTTCTACATTTAAATTGTGTAATAAATAATATATTTATTTATTTATTTTTTACAACAAAAAAAAATATCTAAAATATAATATAATATCTTATATTTAATAGAAATTATATTGAATTAATTATTATATGTACTGGAATTTTAATATTAAATCGATTTATCAAATATATTTTCAATAAATCGAACAAATCATTATTTTAATTACATTTCGAATTAAATTACTGATTTAATATAAACGAATTTGATTATTTGAAATATTATTATTTCAAATATTCGTTTAATATAATAAAAATTCCATACATATCTAGAATTAATTCATTATGAAAATTCTGAACATTCTCTTCTATATATAATAAATTATTTGAAATATGTGATAGTTTATAAATTATGCAATACATGAAGTAAACAGATTTTTTAAATTAATTAAATGTGGTTTATATTATTTATTATATATAATAAATAATTATAAAATTGATAATAACTTATTTAAAAAATATAATAATAATACAACGTATTACATAAAAATTGAACTTTGATACATAATAAATAAACACGGTTTTGAACTTTAAATTTTTGGAAAAAAAAAATAATACTTATAATCGGAGGCCAAGGTCTTTAAAAAAGACAAAAAAAATGCAACTTAATCGTTCATTTTCTTATATAATATAAAAGTGACAAATAGAAAAAAAAATATGCAAATCTATTGTTATTTTCCATTGCGTTAACAACTAAACGACATTATTAATAATATAGAATATTAATATTTTTCTGTTATCACTTAAACCAATTATAACCGGTTAACTAGATTGTTAAAACCGGTTTTAAAACGGAACAACGTTATCAGTATTATTTATTTTTTTTTGTATATCTTAAAGGATCAGGTGTTAAAATTATGGAATTAACTGTTCATTTTATTCATGAAAAATTATGATGAAAATATTTTTTTTCTATGAAAACAAAATTTTGAAAAAATAGTTTTGATTCTATAAATGTTATTATTGATATATTTTTTATATTGATTTTTCTTTATTTATGCATAAATGGCAATATATGACATATATTTTTAATAATTTAATTTTCTAATAATAATTCCTTAATTTTTTCGTAGAAATTTTTTTCTTTACTATAAATTGTGTATTATAATAATTGTGTGTGTGTGTGTGTGTGTAGTAAATTGTAACAATTTTTGTAATTTTATAATGCTTTATAAATGCGGTCACAATGATTGATATAGGAAAAAATTGCATAATTGCAACCCTGAAAATATCATGTTTCGCGGTAATTTTCCTGCGTTTTTCTTCATTTATATGACGTACAATGAAAATTCTTCGTATTTTATATTATGCAATTTTCAATATTATCATTGAAAAATATATATATATATATATATATATATATATATATATATATATTATATTATATATGAAATAGATGTTTATTTATTGACATTTAATAAACATTTACCCATATATTATATAATATATACAATATATTAACATTTATTTTATTTCATTTCATTAATATTTAATTTTGTAACACTTTTTAGCTTTTTAAATAACAGTTGCTATATTAAATATGATTTTATTTATTATTATATAATATTTCTCAATTGTCAATAATAAAATATTTAAATCATTGTATTAATTACGTTATAATTTTATATATCATTATGAAATTTTCCGAAAATAACTTAAACATTATGAATAATGATTTCAATCATTATTTATTATTGCATGATAACAGTTTAAAGCGAAAATATTGCACATTATTTTTTCAATATAATACAAAATTATTTATTCATCATTTTAATCCTTTCTTTTAATACATTATAATTAAAATTAAAATTTAATACATAAATGATAAAAATAAATAAAATATTTAATTACAATTATTAAAATATAATATATCTTTATAAAAAAATAAAAATTTATTTTAGATTTTCCCTAAATAAACACGTCTTTGACGCATTTAATGTATTTTCGCGTGTTTTTCGTCACATTTCAAAGCTATGACTGAATTAGAAATACACTAAATTTTTATGAAAACGCCCCGAAAAATTGCGAAAATATCACGTAATAACCAAAATTCGTCATTCATTAAAATTTTCATTATAATTTATAATCATTAACGTTTCTGGCGAAAATTGAACGTTTCGAAAATATCACGAATATTATTTATTATAAACGTCGAATGACGACATATTATGTTATATATTTTATAATGTAATTATACATTAAAATAATTGAGAAACTCTTTACTAATTGCGAACTTTGATTTGCCATCGAATTCATGTCAAGGTAAATTATTGAATCCACTTTCGCTGAAGATAATGATAACGAAAAAAAAATTGAGTAATTACAATATAATCTTTATCTATTATATTTTTGAAAAAATATCATTTAATGCGTTAATAATTAAATAATTTTTATATGATTTCAAATCAAAACACAAATGAAACGACTTCAAATTTAATAGAATCACATTTTACATTGTATTTCAATAGACAATATAAATAAATAGATAATAAAATAATAATCGTTTAATTCAAGACTATATAATAAAAACTATAATAATTAAATATCTGACAGTTCGAATAAATAAACGTCGCTTTAAATAATGTAAATTGATAAAGAAAAATTTGTAAAAATATTGAAAGTGCGTATAAAATATATTGCTTTACACAATCTAAAAAAATTAGACATATTTTAATTGTAAATTTAATTATTTTGTTGTAATGAAATGAAATGAAATTTGAGCCGATTAAACGAGGAAGTGGTTTAAATACCATATTTGACATTTTTTTTTTATGTAAAATGAATTAAAAAAATATATATATTTTAATAAAGTACGTCTTCGTTATATTATTTTAATATAGATATTTAATTTTGAAATAAACATTTTTTTATTGTCCTTTAAAACTCTTATTTTTTTTTTGTTTGACGCGAATAAATAGAACAAAGTGTCGGATTAACGCGATTTCATTACGGAAAACCGTTAAAATTTCTCAGTAATATAAAATAAATATGACAATTTTCATAAAAGTGCTTGGAAATGTCATTAAAAATCGATATAATTTTAAGCGATTTTTCAAAACGGTTATATTTGGAAAAACTCTTTTATAACATCGTTAATAATTTGATTTTAACGATCACTTATTAAATATAAAATATTGAAATTTATTTTTAGAATATATTCAGAATTAAAAATATGTTTTCAATGTAATTAATGAGCATAAAAGTAATGTGAATTTCTTTAAATTACACGTGATAACCGTTTCGGTGAAAGTGAACCGTTTTATCGAGAAAGTTATATTTGATACTATATATATATATATATATATATATATATATATATATATATATATATATATATATATATATATATATATATAATAATAATAATAATAAATATTTCTATATACATATTATTTATAATTAATAGATAAATAGATTCGATTGAGTGGAATTTTTAATGATTTTCAATAAAAATCTCTTGTTGCCAAGCGTTAAAATGTAGTTATAACTGTTATTTTTGTTAACTCTATAATAGTTAAAGGAAAAAAAAAGAAAAATTTTATGATTAAATTTAAAACTCGTTTATTCAGAATTTGAACCCGGAATCGCGATAATTATAAGCGAATCTAAATTATGCTACTATATGTTACTGTTAAACGATTCTTTTTTTAATATACGTTCTATATTATGTAAATTTTTAGAGTTATTTTCGGATTCTTCGATTTTTTTTTAATATTATTTTTATTAATAGAAAACATGTGACAAAGTTGAATATAGAAATAATAATTTTATAATTTGCATGAAAAAAATATTAATTAGCAAAGGTATAATATTTCGTATTTACATTTTTTTATTTAAAATATCTATAATATTACTATTATTAGTAGTAAATTAAAATTAATATTAGTATTTTTATGAAAATTCGAAAGTAAAATTGTGACATTACCTTTCAAAATCGCATGAATATAATTTATAAAAATCCTTGAATTGAAGAAACTAAAAAAAAAAACAACACAAAAAAATATTTATTATATATTTTTTAATACATTTCATAAATTGCAATCAAATTTCATATAAAAAAAAAGTGTATCATAGTATGAAAAAAAAACGCAGTAAATAAAAAATAAATTGTTTATATATAATTCGCGGTCATTTTCACTATTTTAAAATGTAAATAAAAATCCACGTGTTGTTTTTTTTTTTGTATAATTTTAATATATGTATTTTTTTTTTGAAGTTATATAATAAAAATTGCATGTATAATTGAAATAAATATTTATATTGTATTACTAATGAGTTTATTTTATATGAAAAAAATAATAATACGCAATTAATTAAAATATATTATTATTATATAGTTAAATTTAGATCCGTTATATATTTTCAAATTCTATAATACTTAAATATAGTATATCTTATCGAAATTAGTCATATATTATATAATCATAAAAATAGATATCTTCATATTTATCATAGAACGATTTTGATTTGGGACTAGATAAGTCCAATTTTAGAATTCTTGGTGACAGACCTTGATTTTAATATAATTCATATCCAATTTTCATCATGTATATAAATTTTTATATTAAATTATAAATTATATAAAATATAACGTGATATGAATCAATCATCTATCCAATTAGAACATGGAATAAAAAAAGTGGTCATTAGCATTATCATCCACTTGACTTGTATTGTTTGATATGACGAGATATCGTTAATATTGATGCGCATAAATTGAACCAGCGTTTCTCAAACTCAAACTTCAATATAAACGTTTTCCGATATTGATTAAAATTTTATATCATATTTGGTACATATAAATATAATCAAAATAAATTTAATGTATAAAAATATTAATGATGAAATTTAAAGTAACATTATAAATTCATATATAATATTTTATTATATCGTTAAAATTAAAATTTATATAAAATATAATATATAAATTTTTAACACTTATATAATATTAGATTCCAATATATAATATACTTAAAGAAAGAAAAATAAATAGATAAAAATTAAAGTATATATATTCAGATAATTTATCTTATTTATAGTTTGAAAAACATTGAATCAGATTACACTTAAAAATTGCCTCTTAAAATCGATAAAATCTGTTTATAGTACAACATTTATATACATTATAGAAAATTTTCAAGCAATTTTTATAATATATATATATATATATTATATTTTTATATAATATATAAAAAAACAACATATGAATGAAAAAATAATTATTTTTTTATACATTAAATACGAATATTAATGAAAAAAGTGATTATTGAAAAATGGATTATAACATTTATTACATGATTTATATAATAATATATACTATTTTATCATAGAGCTGACGTCTCGATCTTCGATTTAAAATCAGATAGATCTAAATTATACATCATATTTCAATACAAATTTAAATGATACGTGTTAAATCAACTTTCTTCGACCCGCTGATCTTCATCAGGTGTTGGAGGAGACCATCTTGAATCATCGTCGATATTTTTAACATTTATATATATATATATATATATATATATATTTTAACACGTAAAATATAAATTTTGCGATGATTTTATTATTGTGGGTGTGATTTTTAGTCAGACTCGTCTATTTTAATGGCGATAAATTAGATTCAATCGAAACGTTGGTACGTTTTTATTTTATTTTATTTTTTACCGTTTTTCAAAATGTATATATCGAATGTCAAGGCGGACTCGAATATTTAAATTTTCATTATATCGAATAAAAATTAATAAAAATAGCAATTAATCTATTGCATCAGAAAATAAAATACGATGATGATATTTGTAATTGCGAAAACGATGCTCAAAAAAAAAATATATTGAAATAGTATGATATAGCTAATAGATTTTGTAAATTAATTCGGTTCAATAGTAGTTAAAAAAAATAATTATAATCTCATATAAAATATAAAATATTTTAGAAATGTCACCGTAGCTGCGCCCTTTTAGTTATAAACAATTTTTATTTAAAACACGTCATCAAAAATTCCGAAATTATTTCCGTATCCTTCTAAAGAAATAAATATTCTGAGAATATATAAATTTATATATATATATATATATATATATATATATGTGTGTGTGTGTGTGTGTGTGTGTGTGTGTGTATTTTTTGAAAGGAAAAACCATTTTTATTTATATATAAAATTATTTGTCAAAATTTCCTTATTTTTCCATTTAAATCGAAATAAATATGTACTCATGCAATTATCAAATCGTTATTTATTATTAATGCATATTTTCAGCATTACTGAAAAATAAATATGATAAAAATCACATTTTCTATGGAAATTTCAAAACAATTTTTTATTCAGAAAATATTCCCAGAACATGTTTATCAAAATAAAACATATTTATCGATATGTGTCAATATTAAGATTGATATATGATAATTAATTGTTTTTTTTTTCATACATTTATTATATTTATTTCCATCAATAAATATATATATATATCAAAATAAAAAAAAAATTCATTCATTAAATCACTTCATATGAAAATAATTATTAAATTATGCATGCATATAAATAAATTATTAATTATCATATTATATAATTTAAAATTTCAAAATGTTTTATTATACGCATTTACACCCTTTGTCGTCGTTATAATATATTAAATGTGGGTCATGGAAATTTAAAATCGAACATTCTATCGAATTATCCGAAGGGCGGTTTTTCTGACCGAATTTTTCCTATCGTGTCCTTGAACCACTTGCGCTATATGATTTTCTTTGTTCTTGTGCCGGGGAAAACTCGGAAAATTCGCGCTCGAAACGCTTATCGATTTTCCGACCGATGCATAACCTATCCCTACGTGTAAAAATAGAACCTTGTCGTCGAACGATGAACCTTATGATTGCTGGGAAAATTCCTAAAGAACACGCGATTATAAATTTATAGACTGAAAGAAAATCAGTAAAATTTATTCAAAATTTATTAATTTAATTCATACAGCTATATAAATATAATTTTTATTATTTATTATAAAATATCTATTAATAAAATTAAATAAATAATATTTTAATATATAGAATTAATCAATAATAAGGTTCGATATCAATAATCGTTTAAAGCCTGCATTGCAGACGATTTTCCTATTTAAAAATAAACCCAATATATTAATAAACTTGACATTCTATGAATATATGATATATAAAAATATTAAATTATTACTCGTTATTTATGTGTTTTTTTTTTAAATAATGATTATAATTATTCATTACATAATCGATAATTATGTTATTTCGTGTGACTTTATAAAAAAAGGATAACCCGTTGATATATGTGAATATTTAAACGTTTTAATTAATGTCAATTTATCTGCTTTATATTTTTCATAAGTCATTATAATATTATCGAATATTATAATTACATATTTTTAATACAGAATAAATAATTATCAAATTTCTGCTAATGTCATAATTTATTCTCACAAAAAAAACATGTTATTTTCATTTAAATAGAAAGAAAACGATTTTTTTTCTATTACGATGTATTATAAAAAAAACTATTGTTATTTTTATTTGCATTGTAATTAAATAATCATTTATTAGTAATTGCAAATTGTAATTTTCATAATAAATAAATTTATAATACTGTGTTGTCTTTACAATATAATATTTTATAGTTTATTTGAAATTCGCAATGAACTTCCCTATAATGATTTTATATTTTATAGTTAAATTAACATATCATAAATTTTATTATGTGAATAAAATAAAATACTCTATAATTCTTACAAATTAACTTATATTAAAAATATATTATTATAAATCAATTTTTATCAATATGCGATTTTTTTTCATCAGTATAAAAAAAATAGACTTTATCAAAATTTATATAATATTTTTAATTATGATTTTAATTCATTACATTTGCATTAATATAAAAAATATATTGCAAATATTTCCGAGGAAGTAAATCACGTGAAATTAATACTCAATCAATATGATTAATAATGATTTTCTATAGAATAATATATATATAATATAATTTCAAAAATATAAATCTATATTTAATATTTATTTAATCGAAAATATCAGAGATTTATATTTTCTGTGTTAAATTTCGTCATTCGATTAATGTTTAAATTTACTTTAATATTTTAACACGCAATAAATATCACGTTTATTGTACTTTAATACTGCATTATAATATATATTAACTATATAGTAAAAAAAATAATGTAGATAAACCTTGATTATAATATAATATATTATAAAAAAATACAATTTTTTTTTTATTTGAAATTGCATTTAAATGTTTTGATTGTAGTGTCGATATTTGATTAATATTTACAATTAAATTATAGAGGTTATTTTTTTTTTAATTATATAATTAATAAAAAAATGTATTCGTATTCAATAAAAAATAGACAATTTTGCAATGATTATTAGAGATTATTGAGAAATATTATATAATAAAACGCGTATTAAAATAATAATATTATATTATATATATATGTTCTTAAGATTGGAAAATATATTATTTTATTTTGTCATCAGTTCTAAAAAACATATTTTCTTTATGTAACTCGAATCAATATAAATTTAATAGCTTATATTGCTTAACTATTCAAATGATTTTAACCTCTTATTGTTTATATCGTATTATAATAATTTCCGTTATTTTTTTTTTCAATGAAAAAACGTTTTCCAAGATATTTCTAAATTACTCTTGTTTGAAATTTTCCGCATTTTCCTTTGTTTCCACGTTGGCGAGAGAATTTTATTCAAATCACGGTATTATTGTCAGACATTTTCCATTGTTGATAGAATATTATATATGAAAGGACCGTAATTAGTGTGTCGCAAGCTTTATAACAACAACTTTAATAATCTATAAAATTTCCAGTCATTTTCTTTAATATTTTTTATTTTAACAAAATCTACCTTTCTCTTAATTATTTTATCTTTATTTTAATATTAAAATAAACGGATATATTTTATACAAAAAAAAAAAAAAAAATATGAAATGAAATTGATAAATAAATCACGTTTCGCGTTTAATATGCATCAATGACCGATGTTATCGATTATCGGTCATATTTTAAACTTTAAACGATGACGTCACGATAAAGAAGAAGACACACCTTTTTTTTATGTACACTTCGATAGACTAGACGCGGCTTTACATTCAATGATTTACAAGTATTCGAGGACAATCGATGACGTCTTTTCTCTATTAGGAGACTTGAAACTTGCTATAACCATAGACAATATTGCGTCATTTACACACACACACTTACAAACACAAACACACACACATACACACAAACACGAGAATTTTTATGAAATAAAGTATGATTTGAAATTGTTTTCGAATCGATTATTTGCACAAGTGCTTCGTCAGACGTCCGTCTGGATTCTTTTATAATTATGCTAAAAATATTTTTTTTATATATAAAAATAGCAATGTCACTATATTATTCATATTAAAAAAAAACTAGTATTTTTAAATTGGTAATATATATAATAATAATAAATGTTGTATTGCGGATGCCAAAGTATTGATCTTCAATCGTTTTCTATACAATGTTGCTAATCGCATTGTCATCGTGTGAATTCAGATGTTTTCAATTTTTTTCACACACGGGTCACATACACATTTTCATTATGGAACGAATCCTGATATATTAATTTTAAATATATTAATGAAGAATCCTTAAATAACATAACAAAAATATTATATATATATATATATATATATATATATATATATATATTTGAATTTAAAAAATTATAATATGAATTATATTTAATACAATTTTATTATTATTTTGATATATTTTACATCTACATAATTAAATATATTTATTTTAAATGATAAACCAATAAATTTCTGTCGCTTATTTACATATATCAATGTATACATATAGACGACAGAACTTTATTGGTCATCTAAAATTTTTCATATCAAATCACAAATTAATATCATAAAATAGATGATTAATAATGATTATTTTTTTTCTAAAATACAAAATAAAAAAATTTCCTAATAAGTAATATAATACATCGCGTGCTCCATTGTTTCAGTTAACATTTATAAGCATTGCGCATCGAAAAAAGAAACATGACAAAACGTCAATTACACTTAATTATTATCGGTGTAAATTAAAAATGCAGCAATCGTTTGGGAAAATAGTAATAAATAACGATATAACTGGGTCGTTACATCGTCAAGAAGAGGTTTCAATCCATAAAACCGGTTGTGAGAAATGTTAATGTCTCGTAAGTCTTGCTTGTTCATAAATCGAAGTTTAATATTAATATATTATAATATAAATATAAAAAATAATAATAAATATGTATTAATTACATTACGCACAAATGCTGTAAATAATGAAAATAAATTCTTGTCATAATATTATATAATATATCATATATAATATTAAAGGGATGTTTCATTATCAAATGAAAGATTTATAATTATTTTTATATATAAAAAAGTTTTGATTAAATTAAAAAAATTTTGGTTCATTCAACTTTATAAAAAATTGTATTTTTTTTTAAGTTAAAAGTCTCATTAAAAACATTTTTAAGGGCAAAATTCATGCGTTAACTTGATAAAATATGCCTCACGTTAAAATTTCAAATAAAAGATAAGTTTTTATTTTTTATATAATGTACTAAAATGTTAATATATTTTTTTTTTATAAATAAAAATATATTAATAAATAAATCAAAATGTCCTTCAGATAATTTTTTAGCAACATTGAAAATTATATTAATTTAATAAACATATATAATATAATAAATGAACGGAATTTCCTTCTAATTTTTAGTTCTTATAAAATTATTATTATTATTAAAATTTATTGTTGCAAAATATTTTATGTTATATCCCTAATCTTTGTTTTATGATATTTATAAATTTTACTATATATATATATATATATATATATATATATATATATATATATATATGTATATATATATATATATATATATATATATATATATATATATATATATTAAAAAAATAAGACGAAATATAAACATTAACATATCGAAAAGCGAAATAACGCACATTACCATTTGTTTACAAACAAATTTGCTATTGATGTCAGTAAACTGATATAGGATTCGAACCGAGTCACATTTTAATATTCTAAAAACGTACCGTGATCAGTTTGTAACTTTAGATTTCTTAATCCTTTCCATTTAATGATATATATATATATATATATATATATATATATATATATATATATATATATATGATGTCCTGCGCAAATTTTGCATCCAGGACGATTGACCTCGACTCCATCATTCGACCTTGGTTTTTCCGAAGATTTCGCAGTCGACTACGTTTTAGTGTGACCAATCGTTTTATTCGAATTTCAAGGTACACATTATAAATATTATATTATATTATATTATATATTCGATAAGTGAAAATGCGCAAATTTCACTTTTTCTCCGATTTATGAGAAATATGCAGATTTTTTTAATATATCCTTTTTTTAATATTACTTTCACTTATAATAAAATAATTTATTTATTTTGATTTTTTTAAATATCTCAATTTTTATCATAGTATTCTATATTATATTTATATTTATAAAATTAAATGATATATATATATACATATATATTAATATGGAAATATTTTTATAATAATCAATTCATATCTAGTAAATATTATATATATATATATATATATATATATATATATATATATATATATATATATATATATATATATAAATGACTTCATGTATTTTTCACATATTAAAATAGATATAACCTTTCAATAAAAACGATGCATAAATATGGATAAATTTACAAATTTATCAAATTCACGATAAATATTTGAAAAAATGTATATAATTTAATAATAATTTATACATTTCCTGCTTTATATTTTAGCATAGCATTAATTCGTAATTTTTCACAAATACATATTTATGATTAGAATATGACGCGAATTATGTGTTTAATATATGCATTCATTTTCTCGTAGAAAAATAAATAAATCGCAGCGAAGAAAAAAAAATGATTTAATTTATTTTATTGAATGAACGTCACAGTATTAAGTATTTTTATAAATATATATATATAATATTATATTTTCAACGACGCAGTTTTGTTAAATTCTTTAAGATAAAAAAAATAATGTTTGTTATTTTATTTATATTCGTTACATCCTGGAATATTTTTTTTTTGCATATATAATATGTGAAATATTGCTATTATTTATTTGTCGATAATTTATTAAATCATATTTGCGCACTTAGTGATCGAATTATCCGTAATTTATTTGTCAATTACGTGATTGACATAAACAACAATCCTGAATTGAAATTCAAAAATTATCGTTTTTCAAATATAAATCACAATATTTAATTTATGTGTCGTTCTGCAAAATAATCACCGTATATATAATTTATATATTTATATAAATAAATTATATATAACATGTTTAATTATATTAAAAAATCGATAATTTTACAAACACTGAATAATCAATTGATTATTTTATATTAATTTTCTTTCTATACTATTTCATATACATATTGATATAAATTTAATATTTTATGATATATTTACTATTAAATAAATTTTAAAATATTATTATTTTAATTAATTTAAATAATGGAAAATCAACACAAGGTAAACCGTATTTGATTTATTGTAATTATTAAACTGCAATTATATTTTAAGTACAACCTTGCAATTAATAATTATTAATATAACGAGTAGATTAAGAAAATTAAACCGTTCTAGTTCTATTGAAAGAATAATAATATAATACTCGGAAAAAACATATTTTTTTCATAAATATATACGAATTATAATAATTAATCTATTATTGAGTAATAATAAATATTATATATATATATATATATATATATATATATATATATATATATATATATATATATATATAAATCAATTTACGTCATAATATATTTATTTTTCAGATATTTTATTTTATATTTCAGTTTATATTGTTCTTAATGATATATTGTTTTCAATTCGGTCAAATGCACAACATAATATTTTTATTGCAAAATTGGAAATATCAAAATATTTTTTGATATTTCTAAGTAATATTAAACAAATTTCGTCATTATAAATAAATGACCTTATTATGATGATGATTAAAAAAAAATATTATTGTACTACTCATAGAAAATGACATATAAAATAATAGCAAATATACGCAAAAATTGTTGACACAAAAATAAAATATTGAATGAAATTAATATAATTCATATAAACAAGTGTTTCTTAAATTTTAAATTGTATTTTTTTTATAATAAAAATTTAAAATTTAGTTAAAAAAGTTGATCATAATATCGGATATATTTCGACCTTTCGACGTACATTTATTTCATTTTTCAATATATATTTATATATTATTATATTTTTTTATGCAAAAATTTTATTTCCGGAAATTGTTTTCATATTTAAATCTCGCGTACGATTTTCAAGGAAAAATATACGTCGTTTTCCTTTCCTTTTTTTTAATACAATATTATTATAGTATAATATTTATAATACGTAAAATATAAAGATTACATAAAAATTGATACGCATATTTTTTTTAATATAAATATTTTTTAAGAAAACTTCTATAACAAAGTATATTTTTTTTTTAGTAATTATTATTATATTCGATAAATGTTTAATACGGAATTATTTATATAATCATAATATTTTTAATGCTTTATAATATATTATTAAAAAAAAATATATAAGTAAAATCTGAATATTTTAATTAAAAATATAAATGTATCAGAAACAAAGCGTCAATTTATATACGCTTTTATTATATATTTCTAGAAGTCGTTCGAAATAAATATTTTAAAATATATTATCTTTATTTTTGTTTTTATATATATCGTTAATAAATAATAGCAAGCTGACAAAAAAAGGTTATTTTGTTAATGTGGGGTCTAAATTGATAGCAATATCATTAAGATTAACCTCTTTTTTCTTCTTATTTCAATGATAAACGTGTATTATTATTGTTTATAATTAAATATTAAACTCGAAAAATCCATTGAGATGTATATATATTTTTTATATATTTTAATATTTTTGTTGCTAAGCCTTTTATTATTAATTTATGTATTGTTTTTTTTTTACTAATGGATAATTAGAGTTTTATTTTTATATCGCATATTATTAAAAAGATAATTATAATCTTATTTTTAACATTATTATTTGTTTGTTTTGTTAATTATTTATTATTGGCTTTTCGTTGTGAATATGATATTTTGATCGGAATTACGTGTAAATAATCCTTGACAATTATAAATATATAAAAATAAAAATCGATATATAAATTGATAATTTATTAAAAATTGATAAAAACATTTTTAAATATTGTAAATTTCTAAATCAGTATTATTACGCTCATCCTTAAAAAAATATTTTCTAATGCAATAATCAAAAATTTTCAGAAAAATAATATATTTTAACAATTTTTATTTTCATAAATATTATTATATTATATATGAAAAAAAATATTCAATTTATCCTCTGATTATGCAAATAAAATATGCTGTAAAAATCTCAATTTACATTTTAGTAATGTACATTTAATCCTAACATGTTATTTTTATTTTTTTTTATAAATAATAAAAAAATGAAAAATATCCACAAAACTGTTAAAATAATTTATATATATATATGTTAGTCTTTGATCTTTGATCTCTTCAATCGAAATTTTTATTTGTATATTATATTATAGAATAATAATACAAGTGTTTGCCATTAGAATGTATTATATTTTTTTTTACGTAAAAATATTTATAAAATATTGAGAAAAAAAATATTATAAAATTTGCAAAATTGTTGCATCAGATCATTTTATTGTTATTTAATATAAATATTTGTTAAACTGTGTTTGTTTTTATATACATCTGTTTAGAATTCGTTATATATTATTACATTTAACAAATTGATCAAATTTTCCTTATATTTATATGTTTAGTATAATATTTGACATATAAATAATGATTTTATATTTTTTTTTTCATATTATTGTTTAATTTTTATAAATTGCGTATTTGAAAATATTGTGATCATTTTTAATATGAAAAAAAAAATATTATATATTATTTGTGATTCCGTATTTGATGCTAATTTGAAATTAAAATGATTTAGAATTAAATGCAAACTTTCACTAGACGAAAAAATATAATAATAATAATATTAATAATATAAATATTTATGAGACTTTTGGACTGTATATTGTATATAAAATATAATTCGCATTAGTCGTTTCGTGTAAAACAAGTTACTTGATTATATTCGTGTATTTTCGAATTGTTGCTTAGAAAGGTAATCAATTTCTCCGTTATTTTCTTTTTTTTGAAACGCACAAATTTTAATTATCTATATAATTGAATAATGTAATTGAAAAATAAATTTGAAAATTTTTATGAAAAATTCTAGTGTACTATGTTTCAAAAAAAAAAAATCAAAATATTTCAGTACTTCATTTTATTATTGTATATGATATATTTTTATTTATATATTTATAGCTGTGATTCATATTAAAACTTTTCTCGTTCTATTTCACCTTATTTGCCCACGTATTAGAGTAGTGATTTCTAAACTTTTTAAATTCATGACGCAGTTAAGGAATTTATGTTTTCTAATGGTAATAATAAAATAAAATATCGACATTCTATTTGTCATCTATGAATCTTCCGAATATCTACTTTTTAAATAAGATTCTAATAATCGAGTTAAATAAAAATATATAATATTATTTAAAACGATTCAATTTTATATTAAAATATTTTGAACAATATTTCAGAAACCTACTTCGTTCTCAATATGAATTAATTATAATAAATTTCAAAGAAAAAATATTATATAAATATAAATATTTCGAACTATGAATCACAATATTAATACCTTTATATGATTCATACATGAAAAGGTTGAATACAGCTTTTCTAAACAATAGTAATATATTTCTATTATTTATTATATATATATATATATATATATATATATATATATATATGTATATATAATATTTATAAGAAAATTTAAAATATTTCCTCACTCATTGAGTTTTAATTACTATAGAAACTGTTGTTTTTCCACATTCATCAACTTTCTATCATTAATCAGATATCTTTTGTGAAAACTGACAATCACAAAAGATTGGCATCCATACATATTAAAATATATCAATAAAAAAAATTCTAAATATTATAAATATATATACATATATAAATATATATGTATCGTTAATAAACAACGCTAAGGGCATTATTATTATATGAAATATCCAAATATGAACGACCTTTAAAAACCAATTTTGGATGCATTCTGTATCCGTATTCTGATATCATTTACATATGGAACATTTCCAAGTTGAAACTTTGGAATTAGGAATCGTTTGATTATATATATATAATATAATAAATATATTCATTACATTTATAAAGTTGTACACCTTGAAAAATACATCCAAGAGACGTAGAAAACGACCATTTCCTGTATGCGTATTATATATATATATATATATATATATATATATATATATATATATATATATATTTGATATTTTATAAAGATTTACTTTAATATCAGAATATTTTGTATTATATTTGGAGATATCGTGCGAAAACTTTAATTAGGCATACACTTGATGAATGTTTTGATTACATTTCACGATTCTTGTTGACGTGACAATATTATTTTTTTTTTTAATCACGAAATTTTGCTGAATCATGTATTTATTTATTTATTATTATTTTTTTAATTATATTCGGTTTGTGTTTTCAATGAAATTTTTATATTTTGTTAATTGATTTATAATAAGAATGAACAAAGTACATATTATTCAAAATCATTATTTTATACGTCTTATTTATAATAATAATATTTTTTTAATATTAAAAAAAAATATTTTAAAAATGATTTTTATGTATATTTTTCAATGAAATTAATTTGCATATAATTAAATTTTTAATTCTATATAATTATATTTTGACGATGACGATGTAGAAAGAATGTTGAGAATCCCTTATATATCAATAAATATATAATGATTATTATAATTGAATTATTAAATATTTATATGTATATTAATATGTAATAGTTAAAAATATTTTTGACATTGACCGACATATTTGATGTTTCAAATTATTAATTCGTTATTGTTAAATAAAAATAATTTATTGAAAAATTTACAGAAATATTGGCAAGAAAATATTAAAGTATTATTTTTATTTTTAAACGATAAATTGAAAATATTTTGAATCGTTTCAAATCAGAATTTTTTCTGATAAATCTATTTCTACTTTTTTATTATCTAAAATATTTTTAAAGAAATTCTAAATAATTATTACACATTAATTTTGTAATATATAATGAATTAAAAAAAACTACTGAAAAATAGATAATTAAAACGAAACATTAGTTCATTGGACATCGGTTATTTTTTTTTTACACCAAATATTTGTATAAAAATCATTTAAAATTTAATTTACCGTTACGTTTAATGCACGAAAAATAATATAATATATTTTTTTTTAAATTTGACATTAATGTATTAGTTTTCTAGAAAAATGTCTTCTTCAATGGACGTTCGATAATTGTTTTATGTTTTCTTACTAATTTATACGATACACAATAATTTATAAATAATTACTTACATGTTATAATCATTAACGAGTTCGACGAATACTAATTGTTAACACGTTAAACTCTGAATAGTAATTAAAATACACAATCGAACGTCAAAATTAAAATTTACAACAAAATTTATCGTTAATTATATCTCATATTGACGTGCGAAAAATATATGCATAATGTATTATTGTAAATATTCTTGTATTGATTTTAATAAATACATAATTAGCAAAAGTTCTTTGTTTATTTTTAAAGCATTTTTTTTTTTATTATTTTAAATAAATAGTAAAAAAATATCCATTTTGTTCTTGTAAATATAAAAACAATGCGGTTCTAGAGTAGAACATGAGCACAATTTTATTATTAATAATATTTAATTATATTTGTAATCTTATAATATATTAATATAATTGTATACGTTTGTCATTTATATATTTCTGTCATTTTTAGTTATGTTTCAAAAAATATATTTTGTATTTTTTTTTTTGAGATATTTCCTTTTAAAAAGCATTCATTAGTTTCTGTACAAAAGTAAATATCTATTGGTTTTTTATGATTGTTTTTAAGTAAAGCTTTTTTCAAAACTTTGCTATAATACAATTCAAGTTGACCCAGTTGACAGTTTTGCATAAAAATAAAAATACATATTTTACGTTTAAAGCGAAAATAATAATAATATTCTTAAATAAATTTAATTATATAAAAAATACAAAAATCAATTTATCAAATATGAAGTAATTCTATATGAATATTTTGCTATAAAATAACAACTTTATATTAATAAAGAATGAATCATACTTCATATATTAAAAATTATAAAATATATATATTGACTTTTTTTTTAAATATTGATCAATCAAAATATAAAATGTGGATATATTTTATTGATCATTTACATAATATATTTTACTTAGAGAAATATTTCGTCGATAGTCAAATACATTTATGTCTCACGCAAGGTCTTTAACACACACAAAATAATAATAATAATAGTTATAATAGCAATTAGATAAAAGAAAATAATGAATAATTACATGCAAGAATGGCTTTTAATGAAACGATGCGGAACTAGGAAGTAATTCATCAGCTCAAAATCTAATTTTGAGGAAGTACAATCGTGGAAAAGTCATCATAGTCATGTCCGATTGACAAATTTGCACAGCGATTTTCATTATTTTATTATAATATATATATATATATATATATATATATATATATATATATATATATATATATAATTATTGTTTTTTTTTAATATTAATTTTAAATTATATATACGTAAGCGGCAGGTCGCGGGTTATTTTCATTAATTTATCCTAGACCGAGTGAAAATATCTAAATATACAATGAAAATTTATTACATTTTCATAAAAAAAAATAAATTGTTTTGATTCAAATGCGACTCTTGTGACCTGCGATTTATTTAAAAGGTTACACGATATCGTTTTAAAATGTCAATTTTTTACCATTAATTTCCATAGATTATTGTAACAATATTAAATCGAAAATATAATTTAAGTTAAATATTCAGATAAACTGAAATGTTAAAAAAAATATATTAAAGTATAATAATTAATCAATTTCTTATATAATGTATCTCATATTAAAATATATTAATTTAGCGAATAAGTTCTGTCGTTTACATCTATACAATTATTCAATTTTTGTATGAAATCAGACGACAGAACTTTTTTGGTTATATATTATTTTTTATATCAAACTATCATTTTTTTTTTCAAAAATTCGGTTCAATTTGTATTTTGAAATATGTTCATTTAAAACTTATCTAATAACAAGTAGTCCACTTGACCCAATAAATTATGCAGATCTAACCATTGTTGTAATGGCTATTGTCTTTTGATAACAATAGTCTACTTTGAATACAAGAGGTCTTCTTCTTTTGTTATTATCATCGAAGTGTATATTTTTTTTTTGTGTATGCATAGATCATAACATATACCCTTTGGTAAAATATTAAAATTTGTTCTAATTAATAAATCATTAAATATTATCCGTAGGTATTCTTTAAAAAAAAAGACATACAAAAAAGTATATATTTTACAATAATCTGATTGCTTTCTTATGAAATCTAATAAATATTCTTTATATTTTAATTTTTTTTTCTTCAACAATATTTCAGTAGGTCATGGTACGAATTAACTTATTAATACATGAATTATTCAGTTATGTTATATTTTAACAAAGATATTAAATTATGTATTATAGTCAAAATACATAATATTCAATTATTGTCATTATTGATAACAATTGACAAGATATTATAAAAAAAAATACATTTTTAATTTTAATTATTAAGGTTGCGATAGTGCTATTATTATTTTTGAAATGTTTTTTCATTAAATTTACTTTTTTTTTCAATTCAATATCTCATTTTCAATAATTTTAATATATATTTTTTAGCAATATAAAAATATAATGTAATAATATTTTTCAATGTCAAATCATTTTTTTTTAAATAAAACATAATTAAAAAAAAATACTAAAAATGAAAAATATTAAAATTATATATCGGTCATAAAATTCATTGAATTGGAATAAAATATATTGAAATTATATTTCTTTATTATTATTTATAAATATAAAGGTATTGAGCTATAAAAACCGATATATGTTTGTAATAGTTGTTTCTGGTGACTTTTAAATCAATAAAGTAAATGAAAATTATATATATATATATATATATATATATATATATATATATATATATATATATATATATATATATATATATATATATAGAAAGAGAGAAAAGGGAGAAATAATCCTTTCAGTACAATATTTCTCCATTCCTTTCCTAATCCTTTCTGTACAAAAAAAAAAACTACATAGCTTTGCTGAAAAAGCTGCAATTTTCAAATAACTTTCAGCATTCGATTCATCTCGTCTAGTCGCATCCGATAATGTATAACTTTTTATAAATTCTCATAGGATCAACCGGATATTTTAAAAAGTTACTCGTATAAGGCACACATATAAATCATTTTCTGATTTGTTGAAATTTGCTGAAAATATTGAGATTGCAAATCGAAATAATTTGTCTTATCAAAATGCATCTGATGATGTATAATTTGATATATTATCTGTCAGAATTAATTGAATGTTTTAAAAGGTCACATAAATATGGCACATTTATGATATACAATTAAACTGAAAATATCTTAAATATTATCTTGTTTATTAATACAGTTTTTTCTTTTTGTCTTATTTTGAATATTTTGTAACAATATATATATATTTTTTTTAATTAATTTATCATTCAAATGTGCAAAACAACATTGATATGAGACGCATATCGTTTTCACGCGCTTTCGAAACGAGTTCGATTCCTGACATTATCGCATTCATATTAATACGTTATATTATTATTTTTATTATTTGAAGAAAAAAAAAAATAAAAATAAAAAAGGAGTCAGTCGAGTAAATTACACAACATCATTGAAACGTTTCGCGTGACGTAATAAAAGGCCGCGAGTAACTAAAAACTCATCGCGCAGTATCCGCGTCGACATTTGCGCAATAAACTTGGACGTTTCGTCATAACCAGAAGCCCGTGTGTAAACGCAACGGACACTTCGTCAAAGTGTCGTTTTCAATATATATATATATATATATATATTCGACTAAAAATAAAATAAATAAAATAATAACGACTTTCGATTAGGTGGATTTGCTTTTTTCCGTGATTCGTTCCGTTTTTTTTTTTTTTTTGCAGATGCGCCCTTTGTGCACGACAGTTTGTAACATAGATAATATGATTTGACAATATCAAGCGGATTTTGTCGTTTGTTTAATCGGTTCCTTGTTGTATATATTATAATTAATTTATTAATTTATCCGTGTTTATTATTGGTTGATGTTGGCTAGTATATAACTTATATTAATAACCATGAAATATATATATATATATATATATATATATATATATATACATGTATATAAATCATAATTTCAAAATATTTATAATTTTATAATAATATATATTTTGTAATAATAAAAATATATATAAATAATTATAAACATGTTTAAATAATGAGTGACATAAAAAGCACTATTATTTTACTTAATATTATTTTATTATTTTTAATTAGAAAAAGTTGTTATTGTGGAGTCAGTTGAAACTTTTTTCATATGTTGTAATAATATATTTCAATTAATATCGATTTAATTTTTTTTTTAATTTTAAAAAGTAAAATTCTTTTAATATATAAGAGATTAAAAGTGTATGAAAATAAAATGAAAAATATTTTCTCCAAATCTAGAATAATATTTTCTGTAAGAACACTTGATTTAGAGTTACGATAGCAATATGAATATATATATATATATATATATAAAAATAGAGAATCTTTGTACTTTGTAATTCATATAAATATACTTAGAACTAAATTGTTAAATATATCGATAAAATTTATCCATTATAAAGTTTGTTTAAAAATATTAACATTGACATGCTTAAATTTGTCATACGTTCTGTTAATTGATTTTTTTTTTGTTTAGAAATGCTGTATATAATATTTATTTTTAAAATACGCATGTTCTCAAAGTGTGATATAATATTCTTACTTTGATCGATATGAAAATATGTACAAATATTGAAAAACACAATCGCATAAAATTAACCAGTGACGCAATAAACAAGAATAAATCAGCATAAAACGATGATTTAACTACGTTAAATATAATAAATACAATGTATTTATGTATTGTTTTTAATGTTTTTTTTTTTTTTGATTAATTTACGATGTAATTTAGTCGATATTTCCATAAAATGTGTAGATATTATCGAGATTTTTATTTCAAATCTAATACGAGGAAATCGTTAATTTGTCGAATAGTTATTTTTTTGTAAGTAATTCACTCGAAATAAAATTTTAATATATTGTATAAAAAATTTAAAACGTATTTTTTTATAATTTAAAATAATTATATTAAATTTATATATATATATATATATATATATATATATATATATATACCAATAAGAAAAATGATTTATATAATACAATCAATTCAAAGTATATTTTTGATAAAATCTTTAAATTATTTTCTACCAAAAATTTAATTATTGTACTTTAGATTTATTTGTGAAAATATAGCAAAACAATTTTTCTATTAGAAAATTGTCTGTTAGTGATAAATATTATATTATCGATAATATTTTTGATTATAAATATAAAAATTCCACGTTTTATTTTTCATCCGGTCACTTTGACAACAATGATAAATTATTTCTATTATTTATTTTTTATGATAAATTCATTTCCATCGATTATCTTCAATTTCCACAAAGCAATCTTGTCGATCAAAAAAGTATTACATGATTTTATCAAAATATTAAATGAGTAGAAAAAAAAAACAATAATAAATATATTGTATAAACAACGATCAAATTGTTGTCAAGGTGTCACATAATCGATATTAAAACACTATCGATTAATAAATAGTGAAATATTCAATTAATTTTCTATATTATCTTGTATCTGTGTTGATTGTTATTAATATACAATAAAAAAAACTATTAATAAAATTTAACTATGGTGTAATATGGAGTTTTTAGGAAGGACTTTGAAGTGCTGCGAGCTCTTATAATATAAACATATATAAATTACACTCGCTTTAATAATAATCTAACACATCTTTAAATTATTCTTCATTATAAAGTCAAATAAATACATTTTGAATTTTTAATCATAATTATTTAACCTTTTTTTTTACATCATTACGTTTGTATAACGGATTATTGAATATCAAACTGTTGTCGATTGTTTGTTAATTTATATATGCATATATAATTTTTTTTTATATATTTTTTTTTTATTCAACGTATTATCGATTGATTCCGTATTAAAATTCATCATTTGAAAATATTAAAAATTCCTTTTCCGCAATTTTCAATATGAAAATTCTCTATAAACACGTTTATTTATCGCTTCAATCGATTTGAATATTTTAACTAATGTTTTAATTAAGTATAATTATTAATTTCACAGTTAAAATTAAGATTCATTATTCTAAAATATTTTATCAATATTATGAAATTTTTTTTTTTGTATTATATTCACATTTTGTTTTTCTCATACATATGCTAAAATCAATATCACTATTTTTGTTATTGATTTATATATGCAAAATTTTATAAAAACTTAACAATGTTGAACTTAAATAAATTATTAATATTTATAAATCATACCATACACAAAAATTCAATGAATCAGTATGAAACATACTAGAAATTTTTACTCTGATTACAAATAGACGTCGTACGAATATTATGATCTATTTTTATTACATATCGTATGAGAAAACACTATAAATAAATATACGTATATATTTATTATTATTATTATTATTATTCTGAACGCGATTCGCGATTGAGAAACGCTGGTTTTGACACAGTTGCCGCACCTTTCTGTTCGATCAGCTGATCGTAACTCTACGAGTGCAACAGAACTATTTGTACTCGATTTGCACTCGGTTCGTACTTAGAAATATTCGTATCATTCAGGCCGCGGTCACAGTGATTACGTAATAATTCTTATACACATTATATATATATATATATATATATATATATATATATATATATATATATATATATATATATATATATATATAGAAACAATAAATGTGTCCGGTTGTCGCCGTAGATATTTGTCTCGTTTGTTATAATGTCATGAATTGCCAATTGATCCTTATTTAATGTATGTGATATTTTAATTTAAATTATTGTTATCGTGATGGTCTTGTATATTTTTAGACGTAGTATAATAATATATAATATTATATAATCATGTTTCTGCAATATATAGCGTGATTGTTGGTCACTTAATATGGATCTATATAATAATTACGTCTTCACTGTATATAACAAATATTCTCAACATTAAAAAAAAATATTTATATTAATATGAAATGTTTAATATATTCATCTTGACTTCAAATTGTATTAATTTATATATTAGTGTGTTAACTTTATTATCAATCAGAAATATTTTGATATTACTTCATACATATATACAATAGAATAGTTTATATAAAAAATATATATTAAAAATAAAGTTTTAAAATATCGAAAAATAATGATTTTAAGAACGATATGTTTAAAAAAAAAATACTTATAAAATTAATTATAATATTAAAAATTTAACTTTGTAATAAAATAATTATGGTATATATAAAAAAAATTTAAATTCTAATATTAAAAAATCAAGCATTTGTCATTTTATTAAAAGAATAATTGAATATCAAATTTTCAGTTAATATTAAATACTATAGAAATATTGAATAAATTAATAAAAATTAATTATTAACGAAAAAAAAAATATTTTAAAGAATAATTTATATATATATATATATATATATATAAATTTTATAATAATCTTAATATACGTTATATTTTTAATAAAGACTGCGGATTGCAAGTTTATTATCGCTAAACTACACATATATACTAACTTTTTACATAATAATATACGTTTATTGCAAATATTTGCTCATATTATATATATATATATATATATATATATATATATATATATATATATAACATTTCATTTAAATCCTTGAACAAATTTTTCAAAATTATCACATAACACCATGTATAGGCGAGAAAATATTCTCTCGCTAGAAAACATTGAATTTCGCAATATATTATTATCTATATTAATTCATTAACAAAACAAAACAGCATCACAAAACACGCAAATAAAAAAAAAACACGAAAAAATATTACGGAGAAAGTGAAAGTTTGTGCAAAACCGATTTATCGTCGGCCATAATGACCGCTTTCCGTTTAATCGCCATCGTCGTTTTTTGCCGACAAAAATTATTATAAAGACGACGATAATTATAACGACATTTTTTTTCTTTATATTTTTACAATGCGTAATTTTATCCGAACGATAATGATTAATGATTATAAAAACAATCGAAATTGCGGGGGGCAACGCTTACTATTATTATTATTATTATTGGTATACGTGATAGAAAAAAAAACATATTATTTTTATCTAATATAATCGATCGATTATTTTGTTGTTATTTACAATAATCATAATCTCGTTTTATATTTGATTCATTTTAATCTATGGATTTTTGTAATTTCATAGTTAAGTTGTTGCTTATTAATATAATTATAACACAATATATATATATTATTAATGTCAAATTTATAGAATATGAATATTTCAGAATCAATATAAAATTTTTAATATTACATTCCATAGTATTTTTTTATTTTATTTGTAAATATATATTTATGTAAAAATCACGAGCCACACTTTGAAAAACGTCATCGCGAAGCCGTACACGATTTTCTTACATTATTTATATTTGTAAACATTGAAAAAATAATAATATTTCTATGTTGTAATCTGTATAATAACACGACCTTCCGCACCAATCTTTCGAATTGTTTAATCAAACATAGTCATATTTGAACTGAGGTCGAACATTCGTAAATTTGTATAATTTTTTGATATTATATATATATATATATATATATATATATATATATATATATATCATATATATATATATATCATTCATAGCTTTGTTTCTAATATGAAATTTTTGAATTTGTTGTTAAGAATTGATTTTTTTGTTGTTAACAAGATAAAAAAAAATATGCATTCACACTAGAAAAATAGGAACGAGGCCGCAACTTGAATATTTCATACGTGAAAATTTTTTATCAAGATGTCGTAATATTTCTGTTTTTTTTTTTTTAGTGAAAAAAAAACCACTTAAAATTACATAATATTATAGTTTTGTACGTTCGATTGTTAATTAATTAAACATTACTGTTATATCGAGTAACTAACTAACTAACGTACGGCTCGTTTATTGATCCGGTATGAACCTTGAATAAATTTGACCGTTCATAAAAAAAAAAATATATTATTATAAATAATATTAAAAATTCATATTTTATGTATTGAAAATTAATTTAAATTCATTTATTATAATATATTTTTAAATATTTAATTTAACGTTTACTTTTAAACGATAATAATTTAAAAAAAAAATTGTTCAAAATAAAGATACATGCATTGTTCTTGAATAAATATATATTTTTCCTCACTTAAATATTAAAAAAATATTCTTAATAAAATAATTTTTTTATTATATATACATTTATATATAATATATATTTTTTTATTGAAAATAAGAATAGTATTTTTGATGTATTTTAAATATATTTCGTACAAAGGAAATATCGAAATAGATATTTAATTTGGCGAATTATGTAATTTCTAAGAAAATAGTCGATTTACTATTTCTAAATCTGAAAAATAGCTATAGCGTGGGAAATACCGGCTGCGCTATAAAAATAAAAAGCAATAGCCATAAATATTATATTTTTTTATTACTAAAAATTTATTTTACTCTTCAATTTTATCGTTAAATATTGATTTAAATAAAATTCTAGTATATACATACACATTTTTTATAAAAAATTATATTTAAACATTTCTTTGAATTTTTCTGGAAAATATCAATTTTGATTAGTTTGTAAATATATGAAAAAAATCCATATATATATTTCGTTTCATATAATATAAATAATATAATATGAAATATTTATATAATTTGCAGTACAAATATATATATATATATATAAATAAATAATTAAAATGATCTTATAAACTGTGAAAGAATGAAGATTGACAATAGTCAAGTGTACCCAAATTTGAAGTTTGTGCACATTTTTTAATATATATAAAATTTTATATAGCCATTGATATTTTAAGATGTCAATAGTGATATAATTATATATTATATAGATATTGATTAATAATATTCGATGTATGCCATATTTAAAATATTTTATAACACTTGCTATATAGTAAACTTTTGAAGTTCAACCGGTGAACTCATAAATAGAAAACTATGATTTATATAATATAATTCGATAGAAAGTCGGTGTATTTGTAAAAATGATGAACTCGTGCATTGAGAATAATACTTTAACATTTGCATTTTGTATATATATACATATATATATATATATATATATATATATATATATATATATATATATATATATATAGGTATATATGTATATATACAAAATATAATATAAACAATGAGGTGAATGACTAGCTGGGTGAATGTGTTTTACATTAACTTTCCCAAGGCTAATGTCAGACCAGTCTGTCTGTCATTAAAATGAAGAAAAAAATATATTTGGTAGAAGTGAAAAAAATAGAAGAAAAAAAAATGGCACTTGTTCGAAAAGAGAGAAAGCTTATATTATTTCACCTACGATTGTCGTTAGGAAAAGTGTGTTTTTATTGATATATTTTTTAATGAGTTTTTCCATTGGAAATATATGCATGTTTTAGTGGACGAAAAATATTGTAAATCCTGATAAAAATATTTTTGTTTTTGTTAAATAATTATTCCGAACATGCATTTTAATTCGTCTATTAGAAAATTGGTTTAAAATATATACAATACAAATATTTTTTTTTTTTTTTTGCTAATTTTATATATTATAAATATCGTTATTTTGTAACAGCATTTCTATATATATTTTTAACCTTTGTTCTAAATCTATTAATATTTTTTTGAAAGGTCTGAAAAAATTATTGATCATAAGTATTAAAATTTTTTGATTTGCTGATTTTCTACATCTATTTCTATTTCTGAAAGAAAAAGAAACAATTTCACATCATAAACTATCTATAGAAACAATATTTCGCAATTACTAACTGTAGTTATATATGGAATAAATTGCACATTTTCCATTCTAATGAATCTTGTAATGAAAATCGTTTTTTTTTCACATTGGCTATATATATATATATATGTGTCAATAACAATTAATTTTCATGTTTTCGGCTATATTTCGCCATTTGACCAAAACGAGAATTTAAATTATGCACTTAATTTTTTTTTTACACGTTTTGTCATCGATATTTCGATGAAATGCAGTTCGATATGTCGAAAATAATCGACTAAATTGATCGAAAAAAACACTTGAAAAATACAATACTAAAAATATTTATTTAATCATATAGATCATCGAGTTCGTTTTATTTATAAACGCGATTTCATTGCTTAAAATTTTGCGCAGTATATAAATTATTATTGGTATAGCAAAAAAAAGTGACCATTATCGTTATTATTTTTTTGATTGGTCAATAAATATTTTAATATATTAGTCATGGATATTTTTCGAATGAAAAAAAATTGCAATGTCAATAATTGATATCAATTAGATCGATCTTTATGATATGTTTTGTTTATATTTTTTCATAGAAAATTGTTGTATATCATATGAAAAAAAAGCATTGTTTATTATATTAATTTATATTATTGCACATTATCTTATAAACGTTAATTATATTATATTTATTATAATCTAGAATGGACATCGATTTATATAAAATATATTTCTACTTGATATATCATGAATTATAATATTTTCAAGTTCAATTGTGAAGGTCCACCTGATTTTATTAATTAATTATTTTTCATAATTCAAATTTATAGACATAATATTATTGATAAATATATTTCTTTTTATATTGTAGATCCTTTGGTTTTTTTGAATAATAAAAAATACTATACAAAATATATTGTCAAAAATAAAGTACAATATTTTTTGTTACATTTTCTCAATCACCTTTTTTTCTAAAGCATACCGTTAAAAGATCTAAAAACTACGCATTTTATTAATATAAATAGTAAAACATGTATATATATATATATTAATGATTTTTATTTCAATTCGACTTCAAACACTAAATAATAGATTTACACATTTCGGTTTCAAAAGAACTACAAATATTGGATCATATTGTATTAAATATTGATTTTAAAGTTCGAACATAAATATTTATTTTCTTCGTATTTCTCACATTTCGAAAACATTTCCAATGAGTTACGTGTAAACATTTAAAATATGCTCAAACTCGAAATCAAAACATTTCCATCGAATCGATTATATTATAGATCAAAATTGTAAAAGATTTTCATGACTAACTTCCAAAATAAACTATTTAATATCGAATAGTTTGTTTGTAATTTTCACATATTTACAATGGAAAATCAAGTTTATTCCATTTATTTCAGCTTTCACATGCGTAATTTCATCTCATTTTTCCGACAAGGTTATCCACGTATTTTTTTCGACCTAGACACATTTAAAAAAAAAACTCGTCTTCAACCTCTACCCAGTTCCCTATTTGCGAAAAATGAAAAACACCATTTATCTTATAATATATCAGTCGTTTTACGTCTAGATCAGTACAATAGCCGTCAAACGGAACGTTTCCGCCAATTTCCTCCAATCTTTCTAAATATAAATGACCTTGAATGGATATTTAACGTTTTCGCGCTCCACATTTAAAACACTGCTCCACGCATCGGCTGATCATTCCGCATAATATTTCTATTTATCTCTCTTTTATTCTGTTATTATTTTCAATATAACCGTCTCTTTTTCTCATCAGTTTGATTATTATATATGTAATTTTTTTTGGAGATGTGGGTCGTCCGTCAACTGGACCGTAATATCTGACCGTTTCGTCCGTTGTAACTTTCTTTTATATGAAATTATTGATTTAAAAAAAAAAAAAAACATGAACACGTGTAAATATTTTCTATCATAACACATGTAGCAGATTCATCTTATTTTATTATTTTTTTAAGGTTTCTGTCCGTTATAATATAGATTATGCTTTGTGAATGAATAGATCATAAGAGTTAATCGAGAATTATAGTTTCCTTTATTTATGTCAGGTTTATGGAGGTTTATTTCAATTACGGTTATATTTAATAATGTTGTATACTATAGGATGTATAAATGATTATTATAGTATAAATGAAAATATCAGCGATCTTCTGTTAGTATTATATTTAAAATATCTAAGGAAAAAAAATTGGTAAGTGAAATCATGAGTTGAAGACTGTTAAAGAGAAGGCCAAAATTATGAATGATAAAATTTTTGATGTGGAGGAAAATAAATTTAAATAAATATTAATAAAAAAAATGTAAGATTCATTACGTTTTGTGGATTTTCTTAATATGTTGCAATTTTGGAGGAATTCCGAATATTACTAATATAATAAATTTACACAAGCTTTTTCAGAAAATAATTGTTTACTTTTATTAATACAATATTTTTTTTTCTAAAATATATGAACACTCTCAAATATGTTTCATAGAAGATTTTAATATTTTTAAACAAAATTCTGAACGTATATATCGCCCTTCTATTTTATAACGGTTTACCGCCAAGTATTACGAAGAAAGATGTTTCCACAGATGAAAATCTTGCATAATTTGATGAACAACAATCATCGAAAACGAAATAAAAAGGTTTCCTCGTTCTGACGAAAGTGAATTCACCTTTCGAAATTTTAAAATACAATATATATATACTCATCAGAGAAAACAGAAAGTTGACAATGTAAATAAACACTCGATATTCTTCGTTGATCAAACATCCGACCAAATAATATGTCTCAATTTTTCATAGACAAATCGTTTTATAACAATTTAAATAAACAGTAGACTGTTTAATGCTATAATTATTATTATTATTTTTTTTAATCTATTATTAAAAACACCCTGAGACAGATGAAATTGTCGGAACACGTGTCGTAAACTGATTTGGCACAGTTAGCTAATCACTAAAGAAGAACTCTGAGAACTTCCACGTTGGACCAAAATTAACGTCATTTCTTTGGCAAACTGTCACAGATGTTCATTGACCATGTGCATTTAGAGTGCATCATCCGAAATACTGATGTAACTGTATTGATCTATTAGTGCACGAATCTGTCACAGTTACTGATCATGCGTCGTGAACGTGAGACGTGTATATTAAAAATATAATAAATATATTCTGAATATTTGTAACATTGTACGTTATTTTATTTTATTTATTTATTTTTTTTTTTTTTTGTTATTAATTTTATATGTAAATTTAGAATTAGTAGACAATGAAGTTTTTTTTATATGTTTCATTTCCACTGACCTCAAAATAACGAGTGTTAATTATTTTAATCCAAGGTGATTTGAATGATGGCAGATCAAACTATAATTTAATGTAAAATTTATTATTTTATTCAGATATACCTTATAAATTATTATGAATAAAATGTTACGATATATTCATTAATAACTAAATTGTTATAGTATTATTATATAATGTAAATAAAATCAAACAAATATTAATTTATATATATATATATATATATATTTTTTTTTTTTTTTAATAAATATGGAATAAATAGCTAATTACCATATATAGCATTCAAACAGGAAGAAACGATATACAATGATTATGAAATTTAATATCATAGTTGTAAATTAAATATAAAGATCATTAAAAAAAAAGATATCATCTTCAATAATTGTATAAGTATATTGTATTAGACAATTTTACACAACCATTACATATTTGATAATGAGAAAGGTCACAAAAAAAAAACAAATCACATATCATGACATGACTCTATTTACAAAGCCTTAACATGTGTTTGCATACATTCCACATGCCAAAATGAACATTGCTTACGGATTCATTGGATCCATGCGCTGGTCACCTTCGATTCTGTCCTTCCTCGGTCTCGAAGAATGTCGCAACGTTTTCGTTTTGAACTCCAGTTTACCTTGTTTTTTTTTTTTTTTTTTTTTGTACGAAGAAATGCTCGCTTGTTCTACGCATTCCGAAACGTATTGATGAATTTTAATATATTATACATATTGTGAAACAGCAGGGCTATAAACAATGTTAAAGAAGTAGATGAGGTGGTGAAGAAGTGGGTACACAATGGCAAATGACACCTTCTCATAAAATAAAAGACCATTTAAAGGTCATATTCGGTACAGGTGTACTGTAATTCTAAACGTTTTCTGTCAGTTTATAATATACCATAATGACCTTAAAAAAAAAAAACGATTCTGATTGTATTTTACGACTTGATTATAGATTTAAATCGTATTATAAAACTTTTATCACTCTCAGAATGAACAGCGATATCATGGTAATTTGCAGATATTTTGGAGGAAATATAAATTTGTAGTATTTTAGAATTTTTCTTATCGGATTACAGTTTTGACTGGATTTTTTTTAATTTCAATATAATTATTAGAACTTTATTATTCGTGTCGCATAATGAAATATATGCAATAAATTATCCAAAAAAGCCAGATTGATCCATCTATACTATAATTTTGAATATTCATATATAAACTATGATTTGTAATGTAATTATTTGGCCGTAGCCATTTATAGAATCGCGTCATTATAATAAATACAATCGTCCGTTTGTTTTTATTTTATTTAATTTTGACTCCCTTTTTTTTTTAATTCTCATCAAATTTGGCCACGAAACGTACATCCATTTTGGTCGAAATACTGGTCTAACTTGTTCGAGAGTCCGGATCTTGGGTCTAAGTCAGACCGATTCACGATACGAGTTTAAATGCATTTTTTTTTTTACATTCATTCTATAATATTTATTTTATTTTTTAAATCGTAAGCACATCCATATTATCATTTCTGGTTCTTATTGCGTTTCTAATATATAAAAATTTTTATTCTTATACAAAATTACACAATAGAAATCATGGTTTATGTTTAGTATTTCGTCACAAATTTCATATTTTATATGTCAAATGTTGATTTTTATTAAGTATACGTGTATACAAAAGCTTTGTTTTTAATAAGATGATACATCTCAGGACTATGTGATCTTGCATTCATTGTTTATACGGCGCGAGACAAAATTACCGTTTCCTAAAAAAAATTAAAAAAAATACTCGTTTTAAATAGTTTTTGGAAGGCTAAAAGTGTGCATATAAAAGGTGAACGACCATCTTTTATTTACCAACAGTGCTTGAGGGCGATCACAGTGAATGTCCTCCTTTTCTTCTTAAAAAAACTTGAAAGAGCCCATTGTATGATATATATATATATATAAATCGACCTTGTTCTTGCACAAATTATCTTAAAATATTTCTCCATTTTCTACACGTTGACATTTTTCAGAAAATATATTTTTTTAAATATCATGTATATTTATTAAATATTTTTTTATCATTTATTGATAGAAATGACAAAGTCAAAGACGATATATATATATATATATATATATATATATATATGTATATGATGCGTAATATCATTTATACACGTGTTGTACATCTATTATTATTATTACAGTATATTTCTATTTTAGTTTAACACGACATATTATATTTTCATACGAACCGGTATTTTAAAATTATTTTGTATTGAAAAAAAAATACTTATATATATATATATATATATATATATATATATATATATATAAATGTGTATGTAAATATTATATAATTATACAAGTGACATGTGATTAAAGTGCAATTTGCAATAGACCAATGAGTTGATATATAGTGTAAAAATGTCGCGTGCTTAAAGATTATTTTGGTCTTGTCATGAAAGATATCTCGTGTTGCAAGTCCAGAAAACATGGTCTCAATTAAATATTATGTACAGTTAGTTATATATATTTGTCGATTTCAAAGGAATGCGGTTTCTTTTTTATTATTATTATTTTTTTTTTGTAATAAACTGGATCACATTTTAATGAAGTTTCTGACGTGTAAAGTGCATACGTATATCAGTGTCATTCATCTGATATGAAATAAGATCAATGTTGAAATAATTTTGAAGTTTCTTTAAAAAAAAAAAACGACCTTACGAATTTGTAATCGGTGTATAAATGAAAAAAAAATAGCCAATGGTGTCACTGTGCGTAATTATTTTTCACGATCTATGTTGTGATATAAATTGTGTTTCGTACGTGCACGAATTTCACATTCTGGGTACACTTGAAAATAATTTCCGCCACTGTATGTAAATTATAATTATGATAATAGACGGTTTCGAAAGATTTCGTTTTTAAATATTTCGTATTTTAAGTGGCTATTATTTTACTCGATTTTATTTTGCCTTTTTATTTTGAGTTAAAAAATAACCAAGTATCATTAAAAAAATAATTATTTTTAATGTAATATATGTAGATAAATATTTATTATATTGTTTAAATTGTATATATATATATATATATATATATATATATATATATATATATATATATATATAAGTATGATTACAAAACTGTTTGTAACATATAATATTATAAATATTTTACGATTTAATGTTTTTTTCTATTATAAAAATGCATACGATTTTATTCAACTACATAAAACAAAATTTAACCTTCGACAAGCGGTTAATAGTTAACTGGCCTTATTTAATATATATATATATATATATATATATATATATATATATATATATATATATATATATATATATATATATATATATATATATATTGTATTTAAATACTTTCATTTATTTTATTATCTTGTTTTCATAATTGCAAAACCACTTTCATATTTAGGTCGATAAGGTAATTAATATCTAAATGTTAAAAAAAATATATAAATTCAATAATGTAATATTGATATTTATTTGCAATATTAAAATTAAAGTTCAATGATTTGATAATATTTACAATTAAGTTTCTTTTAAATGATTAATTAAAAAAAAATCTCACACAACTCACATGTAATATAAATTCAAATTTATTTAATATTTGATTTATTTTAAGAAAATAATCTAATGTGAAATTTATATAATTCACTAGTAAATAATAAATTTGATTTAGGATGAAATTTTTATATTTAACTTTTTAACAATTTGATCATTATAATTATGTATAAAAGTTAAAAAAATCTATTCATCATATTATATTGATTTTTTTCAAGCGATTCTAAATTATAAATGAAAATGATGTTTCAATTTCAATATTATATCAAATATTTTCTTTTACTATCTAAGTTTTGATTATTATTTAGATGGATTTATAATGAAGAAAGACATATAACAGCCGAATATATCAAGTGAACAATTCTGAACGAATAAAATTTATATATATATATATATATATATATATATATATATATATATATATATATATATATATAACGG
>JANIJI010000065.1:7647500-7670000 GCA_024500535.1 Leptonema lineaticorne
TGGAAAAGAATCCATCATCCTCTCGAATGATGACGTAGTATTTTCTCTTCAACGGATCCTCATTACATACTCCATGACGTATGTTCTGTGAAGTGGTTTTTTTTTTTTTTGTGTGTGTGTTGAAGATCTTCGGTTATAATCTTTGAACTTTACCATAGTAATATTTGCAAAATAAGTCAAGTGTATTGAAAAAAAAATGGAAATCAAATATTGATATTCGTCAACTGTTAAATGATATTAATTTTTTCACATTTTTTTTTATTGAATTTTAATAATATATTTTTTTCAATACAATATCCGTTTATTTAACCTGGATGAGGTCAGTTTTATATATATATATATATATATATATATATATATATATATATATATATATATATATATATATATATATATATATATATATTTAAAATTAATGTACAAAGTTCAATTGAAACATTTCTTTTTTAGTTGTTTTCAGACGTTCAAATTCCATTTTTGATCTACTATCAAGAATTAAAACCGTTTTGTTTTTATATATCGTAAATATTATTTCATATTAAATTTTGTGTTACTGTGCATATGTTTTTCATTATGTAGCGTTCTTTATTAAATATCAATTGTTGCAAGTTTATCTTAATTTATTTTATACTTTGACATTTTGGTTTTGACTTTTGCTCTTTTTTTTGTTTGTATTAAATTATAAATATATTCATTGTAATGTAAGATAAAATTAAGAAAATGTACGTATATTTTGTAAATGTATTACAGGTATATTAAAAATTATATAAATAACAAATTAATTAATAATAGAATGAGAAATAGATAAATTATTCATTTAGTTGAAAGATGTAGTCGATTATGAAGTGAATTACCAAATTATATCTGTTTTACTTTAAATGCACTTTCACTTTAATTCGATAAATATGAACTTCTAGTGATAAAAATTGAATCAGTCAATAATTATTTTAACATATTTACAGTTGGATTTCTGTTTAACGATTTTTTTAAATGGATTGTGTTGAAAATATATGGAGTTGGATGATGAGGAAAATTTACTATGAAAGATCTATAATAAAATGCTATTGAAGTAAAAATAAAATCTGTTTGATTTTTATATTACTGATAAATGATAATGAAAGATGTGTATATATATATATATATATATATATATATATATATATATATATATATATATATATGTATTATTTCAAAAAAATATATATAATTTTAAAGATATGTGTTAAAAATCACAATTAGATTACACAGTTGCTGCGTGAATATATTAAAGATTTTCTTAAAAAAAATTATGTATGTAAAAATTCGGATCAATTGCATCATATTTTATTTCGCTGAATAATTACCAAAATATAATTATTTGTATGCAAAGCGATGAATGAAGCAAAAATAGAATAAATAAAAATATATGTATATACAATATATACAAAAAAAAAACAAAAATTTTAACCTCATTTAGATCAAACCAGTATTTAAGGTCACGACCTGCCAATTATTATGATTCAACAAAATAATTAGCTGATAAAAAAATTCTTCAATTTATTCGTCTATAAAGATAATAATTTTGCATCGATGCATGAATATCAAAATATCATTTTTACTTCTATAATATATATATATATATATATATATATATATATATATATATATATATATATATATATATATATATATATATAATCAATGCAGAAATGATTAATCAGTTTATATTAATATTACATAAATAAATCGTAAATATTCATATTATACAATTATATAATATTGAATGATTGTCTTTCAGTAATATATATGTATTTTTTATAGAATAAATCTCATAATTTTCATATGTATATACTTTATATAAATGATAACAAATAAAATATTCAATACATATTGAAATAATTTTATTAATAGAAATATATATATATACATATTTTAATTAAATGGAGATATATATATGGAAAAAAACCAGAAATCGATTTATTCAACGTTTTGTTGTGCGTATAAGGGTTAATTAAATAATTCTGTTTTGTCACTTACAATAATATAATTATGTTATATTTATTTTCTTTTTATTTCGATCTAGAATATTCTATTAGTTTGTTGACGCAATGGAAATAAACATTATTCTAGGATTAAATTTCTGTTAAATGGTTAAAACATTGTGTTAGTTCTTTGACTGCAGCCAAACAAGTATGCAAGCAAGAAAAGCGAGAGTTATTCTAACTTATTATTTAACTACTGTGTTTTATTATAAAATAGTGTTTTTTTTTAGACACGTGCACATTATATACGTATTTTTTTATAAATATTTATTAAAAAAATATATATGACGTTTGTCTTATTGAAATATTTAATTGTTTTTACAGATTTGTTGTGTTTATTAAAAATAAATATAATAATTTTTCAAATTATTTCTAAAGTTTTATTAAAATTAATTGAAATATCAAATAATTGTACATCATCTATATATAAAAATTATAGAAAATAAATTGTTGAAATATTAATCGATAAAAAGTGTCATCTATTAAAGTTTATTAAAATTTAATTTCAAATAATATATTTTTCTCGATAATATATTTTAATTTTAATTTATTTAAATATATGAAAGAATCAGTATATATATTTAAATTTAATTTAAAAAGAATAGTATATTAAATTAGAAATAAAATATATTTTTTTTACTCAAAAGATGTCACTATAATAAATATATAATAAAATATTTTTTTTATATTTTTTTTTAATAATCTTTCGTCCTTATTTATAATTAAAAATGATTATCCTAAAATAATTTCACCCGCTTACTTGAATAGTTTTAGATAAAGGATTGGATTGGAAAGTAGTGTAATGTTATTTTTTAAAAAATAAAAATATTCTTAATAATCTTTGGTTTATTTAAATATCAAATGTATGTATAATAAATATAATTATTATTAAATGGTTATAAGTCAGTTACTGACTAATGAAATATTTGTTAAACGCGATTCATTCATTCGCACATTTTCGGTGTTGGTTTTTCATTTATTTTTTTTTTCAGTTAAAAATATAATAATAACAAATTCACACTTTCTTTTCACTGCTTCATTATAAAAGTTAGCGATTAACAAGTATAATAAAAATCCGAAACAAGATTAAAAATAAACATTATGCAATATTTTAAAACGGTGTTTTGCAATTCTAGAATTATGCACTTTCAAAAAAAACAAAAAATGTAAAAAATATGGCGAATCAAGTAATGATTGAAAAATACTGTTTTAAAATATGCATAACGATTAATAACAATGTGAGTATTCGAAAAAAAATAATATAATTACAACACAAAGCAGACCCCCAGAATGGATTTATTCGATTTATTATTGAACAAAATTATATTTTGTTTTTTATAATAAACATTATTCTAGTGATATTCTGTAAATCTACTAAATAAATATATTTATATAAATCGGTTAGAAATAAAATATTTCAATAATACAATATCAATATAAAGTACACAAATTCAAATGACTATATTTAAGTATGGTAATATTTTTTTTTTATTTACGCATCGGAATGGTGAGTGATTAACTATTAACTATCCATTTAACTATAATGTAATATTGTAGTTTAACTACTAAATTGCTACTACATGAAAAATCGTACCTACGCTGAATAATAATAATAATTATAATAAATATTTAAAATGTTTGCTAATAATAATAATCATAATAATATAATCATAATAAATCTACTGACCATTTAACACTTGTGTATATATTAAAATTTCGAATTGTTATTTAATAAACACTACGCACATCGATTTAACTACAAACTAGACATGTCGTTACAATGTAGAAATTTCATGTATAAAAGTAATATGAAAAATATATATATATAATATATAAATGTGTATGTATGTTATATATATATATAAATGTTGTGGAATAATTCAGTTAATGCTAATACATATTCTTTGGTATTTTTAGCTAAACGTACGTCATATCAAATTTTTAATAAAATGTTGAGGAAATTTGGATTAAAAATTTATCTAAATTTCAAATAAAATGTTGTTCACGTTGAGTAATAAATGGTTATTATATATAATAATTTATTATATATATATATAAATTAATTGATAATTTTAAAATTATAATAATCTTATAGATAATTATAATGTCATTTGGAGATTCATATAAAATTATACTATTAATTTTTAATAGTATTTTCGAAAAATAATAAGAGATATTCAAATTCTCTAGACAAACAAGATATTTTTAAACTATTATTATAAAAAAATAAGAATAACGATGTGATTTTATCTAGATTTAATTTATATTCATTTTCATCTGAAAAAACGAATAATAGACAATTCTGAAATATTAAAACAGGTATAAATACATTTTAATTTCAATATATATTGGATTTTGAATAGTTTCTTTCATAGTATGTATTGAATTTTCTATGGAAATACAAATAATATTATTTGTTATTTAGAATAAATTGATAATATTATTATTTTTTAATATATATATATATATATATATATATATATATATATATATATATATATATATATATATAAACCGTAAATATACCCAATGTGAACAAAATTTTTTAAAATATTATCCGAAAGACGTATCATTTTAATACAAAGAAATCACAAAATCATTTATATAATAAAATTCGTTTAAAAATAATATGCGCAACAAAATAACATATATATATTTACAGAAGAAAACGTCTGAAAAAAAGGATTATTTTGATAAATCACAACCGTAAAAAATAATAATTTACAAAATATATATGTGTATACGTATCATTTACAATACTTAAATTTACTACAAGTTATGTGAAAAGTCTACATTTAGAGGACATTCTTAATAATGTATGATCCGTTTTTAAAATCTACATCTCAAAATTTCGTGGATGATGCAGAATAATTTAACATAAATTATTCAACATTAACAACATAATCATGGGAGTCTTTTTAAATCAAAACAAAATGCAAATAAATAAAAAATAAATGTTTTAGGTATAATAATATAATGGAATCCACAATTGGACTATGAGTTTACGATTCCAAATATTTGCACTAAAACAAATATTTATTATATTAAAATTATAATAATTATCTAATATGTTTCAATATTTTCATGTTTTGCTTCGGATTCGTGATACGTTTTTTTCAGACTGGCCGATTGGTCTTCGAGGCTTCGCTTTAATCCTTCGATAGTTTGAAGTAACATCTGAAATTAAAACGAGTATTTATATATATATATATATATATATATTCATTTGAATAAAAATGATTTTTTAACCCATTACCTGTCTTCTTAAAAGTGTAAGTTGTCTTTGACTTTGTCCACTGTGATCAGATCCATCCAAATTGTGAATCTCTTCATAATTACCGTTGTGAAGTTCTGATGATTTATCTTTGAGATTTGTTTGACTGCTGCTTTCTGTGCCTATATAAAAATATTTATATTATATCAATTGATATATTATAATAAAATATATATTACTTTAAAAACTGAGGTATATTTTGTAATTTGTATTTAAATATAATAATGATTATCCAATTTACATAATATAGTTAATTATGGTAATAGTTATGAAGATCATGGTGTTTTAATGTATTATTGAATTCTAAATGATCTTATAGCTATTGCCTATAGAATGAATAATAATAAATTACTTCTTTCGTCTGTGGTTGATGCTTCACCATCTGACTTCTGTCGGATGAGATGATGAGGTTCCAGAGATTTCTGTAGACGATCAAAAGTAGCACTGCATGAGTATACTTTACGTTTGACTGGTTCACTCTGTGGACAATATCCTGAATCCGATACCCTGTGTCCAATATCAACTGAACGGAATGTTAGCAGTGGTGGTCTTTTGTCTTTTATCCGTTTGTTCTGGTCTCCGTCACCGTCTGAAGAACTCGATGTGCCACCGACTAAACTACTGCTGTCCCCGCTTTGTGAATCCACATGTAAAGGAAGCATGTTTTTGTTTAGCAGATCGATATTTTTTACACTTTCTTGAAATTTTATACTGTCAAGTTGCTCTTTAGTGTTAACGTTGCTTTGTTCCTTTTCCGTAGAATCATCACTGTCATCGTCTATGTGGAGTAAAGGTGATGACGGTTGAGGTGTCATAGGACGGCAATTAGGAGGAGATTTTTTAATATGTCCATTCATTATAGAATTAGAAGATTCTAATCTATTTTCCAAGCATCTTGATGGACTCGACGGACATAAATTTTTTCTTGTCATTCTTGGCGAATTAGGAGTTTTAGTTATTTTATTCATTTCCATTGGTTTTAACATGACTGGTTTTTGAACTACTGGAGCGTGTATTAGTAACTTTTTAGGACTAGAATATATATTTTCATTTGTATTTATATTTGACTCCCTTCGACTAAGCTCTGGTGAATTTATTTGCATAAAATTGGTAATATGATTCTTTTTTGGACTAAATCTTGGAGAACCATATTTTGGACTTCCAGGTATAGAGTCTATTCCTCTAGGTTTAGGAAGGACGTCTATTTCGGCATTTCTTAGCAATTCAACACGTTTGTTTGCTGGAGGATTATTCAGAGCTCGACGAGGAGAACCTAAAATGGGTGTTGTAGCTTTCATGCTTACCAAAATATGCTCCGCCTCCATTATAAGCTCTTTATATTTTTTATCGGCTTCTTTGTCAGCTTCTATTAAAGCAATTTCTGAATCAAAATTAGCCAAATAATTACCTCCTGGTATCGATTGTCTGACTTCACAGCTTCTCGACACATAACTCACTGAATTAGAACGTCTTTTTACAGATTCAATTCTAGAATCTTCGATAAATAATGTTCTATGCATAAGTCTTACTGGAGAATGATTATTTCGAACCTCAGAAATATTATCTAAAGGTTTTCTACGATTACTAATAGGAGTACCTCCAAGACTCCTGGAAGCCGTAGCATCGCGTGGTCTACGACGACGCGGTCCTGAACGTGATTTAGCAGCTTTTCTAGCTGCATTCCCTGCTCTTCGAGCACTATTTTCTCTATGCCTAGATAATTTTCGAGACAACTCATTAGGTAAATGATAATATGAGGAATGTCCAAGCCGTCGAGGTCCTCTTTCTGTATCACTAAGATTAAGATCTTGGAACGAGTCTTTATCAATAAAATCTAAATCCTCAGGATCTTGCTCATCGCCACCATCTAATCCGGTATCAGCATCTGTATCGGCACAATCTTCACAATCAGTAGGATCACTATCTGATAATATATCGGTCTCTCTTTCATAAACGTAGCTTTCATCATATTTACCCATCATCTCGTGTAATGTTAAGTCGTCGTCGCTGGAACGTCTACTTCCTGAAGAACTTGATGACACAGTCATACCCACTCGGCGAGGTGACCATGTCACAGATGGTACACTGAAATAAATCAAAAACAAAACATCAAAATAAAGGTAAATTTATGATTAAAAAAAAAGCATATATATTATACTCACGGACTCCTAACGACGGGACTATTTTCCTTACAAGACACTAGAATTCCCTTTTTAGGCTCCCTCGGTTGTTGTTTCTTTGTGGTACTGTCGCTTCCACTTCCTGATTTGCAGCCGTTAGCAACTGAAGAACACGTACTGCCGTTGCAAGACTGTTCTTCGATGCCGTTCGCACGTCCGAAACTGGACCCAGAACTATTGGTACCAACAACCGTATTCGGAACCCACGGATTTGTTCTGATACGACTTCTCTGTCTCGGTGATGGAGAAGCACTAAGGACCAAATTTGGAGCAACAGGTGCCAACGAGTTCGGCTCTTCGACGGCAACGGGGATCGCAACCTTCACCAGGGTTGATCTAACCACGTCGCAGGATTCAGATCTTCTATGTCCCTGAGGTAAACATCTCTGAAAATCAAAACGACAACTTCATCAATTTTCCTATCTATTGATATAAACGAAAGCCTTCATTCAGTGCGTAAAATAAAACACAATCTCGTTTTATATATATATATATATATATATATATATATATATATATATATATATATATATATATATATATACTGTGTCAACGAACCAGAGTTACTGATTCAATTGTTCGAAGTTTGTATCTGACCGAATGGGGAACAACGTTTGACAGTTTTGTTCGCTATTGTCAGACATACACAGTGTTCTGAAATATTGTGTACCTACGATGAAATTTTATTTCAATTGAAAAATATCCTCACAGGTATTCTTTTATTAGATAACAATGGATCTATGTGATATATACCTATATATTAAAATATTTACATTATGATATATATTCTTTTTCGATTTTTCAGCAAATATTTATATGTCACTGTAAAAGATTTTATTCTTATTATTATCTTATTTATGTATTAAGATATTTTTTCAATTATAATATAAGAATACATTGTCGAAATCGTTTAAAGGTATTACAAAGTCTCAAAATAATGGTATAATGCTGAAATAGTTAATGCTAATGTGCCAATTTTTTTGACTTCAAATTCAAATGTCTCGGAAAATTTTCATTGAATGGATATTTTGGTGGTCTTCTCCAAAAAGGATTTTTGGAGCATATCATTATAATCTTTAGGGTATAATGCGCGACATATTAGTTAACTCTGATTTAATGATTGTCATATTCTTTAGAAATGAAGAAAAAGACAATACAAGTTTACGTATTGTTAATCCATAAAAACATAAAATTTTCACGTGTTTTGTTATATATATATATATATATATATATATATATATATATATATATATATATATATAAATATATATATGTGTGTGTGTATGTGCGTGTGTGTGTAAAATATTTTTTTAATTGAATTATGAAAATTTTAATTATTCTAATGAACATTTTTTTCTTTGATTTTATTTCAAAATGTTTAATATATCTAATATATCATATTGTAAAACTTTAATGTAATGTTTGCTTATATGCCCTGTTGTGTACGTTTGAATATTCATGTTGAAATTCACACCTTATTGTGTTCGTCCATACGTGTATATTACTCGGTCAAAACATCCGACGATTATTCTCGGCATGGCGGAGTTTGCATTTTTGGAATTAGTATCCATTTGCAATTGCTAATTGAGAGAAACAAAAGAGTTCAGTCTCTCTAAACGAACGCTCCGAATTCGAATATTCAAAGTATATATATAATAGAGAAAATGGATAGTCGTCTATTGTTAATTATAATATATATTTATACAATACATAGCAAAAATATATTTATTTTTTTAAACTGACCTTTGGTACATCTTTTTTCAAAAGAATCGGCGACGAGCATCTGTCTAATAAGAAATCGACTTGTTTCAGAGGTGGTCTTGGTGGATGCGAAGGTCTTGATGGTGGCGGAGGTGGAGGAGCTTGTTGTCGCACAACTCCCTGATGATGTTGCTGATGCTGTAGCTGATGTTGTTGTTGATGTTGTTGAAAGTAATGCGTACCAGTTCGTATGTTTATATAATATTCTGGCGGAAAGGAAGCTCCCGGTGAGGTGCCGTCCGTTGAATATCCAGTAGAATAGGCGCTTTCGGGAGATGATAATGATGCACCTCCTCCACCATTGTTCCCATTTGCGTTTCCTCCACCGCTTCCGCTTGCTCCGGAAGCTCCCAACATTGCCTCCAAACTACTTCCACCGCCGTTACTACCTCCGCTGCCACTGCTACAACTCTGTAATATATACAACATATTATTAAAATAGTTAAAAATTATTAATAATTACAATATAATACAGAGCTCAATGTATGGCAGCAAGTGAATTAAGTGAATCGACAACATGGTTTTTGGAGATGATGAAATGATACATATATATATATATATATATATATATATATATATATATATATATATATATATTCTGAATTTTGTTTATATTATAATAAGAAAATTAGTTTATTATCATATATAATATAAAAAAGGATAATTACTGAAATTATAAACCATAAAATTATAACAGACTAAATTTCATGCTATCACGCAAATTAAACACGAATACAAAATACTAAACGACGTTTAGGAATTCATTAATTTAAATTATGTCTAAAACTTTACGTAAAAAAATTAGGCAATAATTAAAAATGACGTCACAATTTCGAAAATTAACCACGTAATTAAATTTTATCACTTCAAACGATTTTCTTCCGAATGCGATATTTTTACAATATATTTTATATGTTTTGTATTCACTGAAATTTTTCAAAATAATAAATAAATAAAATCGCACACACACACACACACATACGTCACTGGCATATATATTTGATTCATTTACAAAATAAAGTACTGAAAGCAATCACGGAATATGGCGGGCTTTTGATGAAAATGTTTTTATGTTGATTTTTTTTATATTTTGGTTTCGTTGAAAAACTTTTTTCGTGCGAAATTCGCATTTTATTTTATCGCACAAAATACAGCCTTATCAATTTTTAACGCAAACGCGAAATAAATTATTCTCTTTTATGCAATCGCAAATATATATAAATATATTTATAAATTCACAAATATAACAAATAAATGAACTGTGATATTTTTATGAAATTAAAATTATTGTATGATCTTCATAAAAATGTTGACATTGATAATTATAATAGAAAATTTAATTATAAATTGAAATATAACATTCAGAGTAAAAATTACGTTTAATCTAAAAAAAATATAATTATATAAGAATAAAATAGAATCAGACTGAAAATCTCGAATTTCTCAAGACAATTCTGAAATTTCAGCTGAAGAATTTTCACTAGAATTCATATATCAGCAATGGACATTGAACGACACCATTGACGCCCTTACAGGGGGTGAGTTTTTCGGTGTCTTTTGTGCAAAATTCTTTTATATCGTCGATCGTTAAGGCCATTTCGACATCGGTTACGAATCCATCGAATTCTTTCGAACCGCCTTTTTTTCCGAAATATACCGAAAATAATAAACGACATAATAAAATATTGTATTTTTATATGTAAAATTTTTTGAGTAAAAAATATTCGATCTAATATTTTATAATACAAAATTTACACCCGATATTCAGATATTTCATCGGTTTAATATATTGTATAAATAATTATATTCTAAAGCATTATCAAACAAATCTTTCATTAAGTAATAAAATAAAATAACTTATACAATTTATATAAATACATATATATATATATATATATATATATATATATATATATATATATAAATTATAAATACGTTCAGGATTTAATATTTCATTTAGAGCTCTGAATGACCTACTTATGGATCACACAAAACATAGTTGAAAATTTCATGTAATATGCGGGCCGCGGTTTGTCTATCTTTGCTATGAGTTTTATATCGGTTTCATATTACTCTTTATATTTAAATAATTATAATAAATTTTAATTTATATGACAATAAAATAATAAACGAATCAAATCGTCGATCGAGCGATACGACCGTTTGTCGATAGTTCGCTCAATTTCAAATCAAACCAATTGAAAAAAATAAAAATAAAAAAAAATAATAAAAAAAGAAAAGGGGGTCGGATCTCTATTTCCGCTTCTTTCGTTTGATCACCGGATAAGGGATTACAGTGGCCGTGATTTATTTGAGGTAATCTTGTCGGATTCACACTCGAGCACGGATAACTGCGGGCAATATTGCTAGACTTTTTGCTAAGGAACGTGCTTTTGTTGCCGTTTGTGCGATTTATCAATTAATTATCGAAAATGTTCCTGTGATAATATGCTCTCTATAAAGTGACGGATAAGGGTGAAAATGAATCGTATCGAAATAATGGATATATTTTTGTATTAATCGTGAATTTTATTTTATTTTTAATCAGAAAAAAAGTACATCTATTTATTAGGTTTGCGATAATCATGTTAAATGTTAGAATAACTAGGCAATAGGTAAATTTAAATTTATATATGAAGCAATTTTCAGTTGTTTTTCAGTCTCAGTTAATTATTTTTTTACAATTTTCAGTTATATAAGAAGATTACAAAATATATTTAATTTTTATATTCGTAATTTTCTTATATAACTGAAAAAAATGACACATATTACAGTTATATTATATAATAACTCTAAAATTGCACTAAAATGAGTATTAAAATTGAAAAAATAGTTCTCGATTTATATTACAGATATTTTTAATATATTTTATAATTCTGTTTTTTTTATAATTTTTTGATACATTAATAATTAGTTAATGATATATTTGTTTTATATCAAATGATGTATAGATAGTAATTATTAAAAAATTAAGAATTTTTATGTGTCTTGGAAAATTGTTATAAAATAGTTTTAAATAGTCTTCTAAATTTCCGTTATATAGAAAATTGAATTAATTTAATGAAATTAATTCATTTCCATATTTTCCTTTACAAAACGCAAAAGCATGGCTGTTTATAATGCATTTCCATTTAGAAAGGAAAGGGTTTACGGGGAGTTCGAAAACACTAATAAATATTTTATAATGTATAATCTGGGCAGCGCATAAATAACTAGGGTGCATTATTTCCGTTTTACAATCATAATTTTACGGCACGATATCTCACGTTAATTATTTCAGTAAAACGAGGGTAATACCGAGTTTAAAAAAAAAAGTAAAAGAAACGTTTATATAAATATATGAAATATATATACATATAATAAAAAAATACGTTAAAGTTAATGGAAAACGAAAATTACGATTCGCAATTTATTTTCATTTAAGCAACGCCGCGGAACGTTTGAAAAATATGGGCAAACTGTCAAAAAAGATTCTCAAACTGCTAGCGGGTCGAAATTTACCGTGAACATTGAATGAATTTAATATGCTAACCAAAAAAAAATACAATGGTTACGATCTTTTGAAACAAGGTTTTCGATTGTTTGGACGTGCGTAATTTTACCACAACAAGACCAAAACAATCAACCACAAAAATTAAATTAAATGTTTGCGAAAAACGCAAAAATATATAGGTATATAAAATTGGTGGTTGAATATTGGATGAAATGCTAGATGTGCAAAAAAAAAATTGGAATTTATTTTCGTAGATAATAAGACGACGATGATGATAAAAATGAACAAACATGTCGTCGAATCATATAAATAAATATAAAAATGATAGAAGCGATGATACATGTTTGCAGTTGGCGACGTGTCTCTGGTTGGACGGGGGCGCAGGCGTCGGGGCCGAAGAGGGGCACGCGGTGTCGGGCGCCGCCCCCGCTTGCGACTCTTTATTGCCTGATGGCCTCTGTGACTTCTTTCTTGCCCTGACGATGTGCGCCTCCATCCAAGTTCGCAGCTTGCCTCCGAACATTGTTCACAGGCGAAGTGTGACAGCAGCGGTGACAGCCGTTGGAGACCGTCGCCCCCGACACTGGTGTTCCGCCTCTGACCCTTCTGCGGAGCCTCCGCCCCTGCTCATTTCAACGTCGTTGTTCGAAATGTCGCCGATGCTGATCAATCTGAAAACAAATATCAAAAATTATTATCAAATTAAAATTTATATATATATATATATATATATATATATATATATATATATATATATATATATATATAATTAAAAAGTAACGAAAGAATTTTATTTATTCAGCTATATTAATGTTATCCCATTAAGATATTATTTTCCCATAAGATCTTATACTTATGTAAACACTTCTTCAAATCTCTAAAATATTTCTGAAACTCGATGTTTGGCATACTTTTGAGCTTATTCAGCGATTAACTTTAAATTTCGTCTACCCTTATAAAAGGATGGCGTTCCCTATATTTTTTTATAATTCGCACGAAGTCATGTTTGGCGAATATGGAGGTTGAGATATCATTACAGTGTTGTTTTTTTTTGGAAAAAATTACGAATTGTTTTATTGGTACACTTTTTTGTTATTATAATAGTTAACATATTCAAAATTTTGAGTATGAAGTTATATTTGGTGAATATAGAGGTCGGAAAACTAGTACAGTGTTTTTTTTTTTGAAATTTGGAAGATTATATTGTTATATTGGTAAACATGTCTGAAATTTTGAAACATATTAAGTATTTTGTCTCTATAAATATATTTTTCAAAAAAAAAAAAAAATCATTACTTTTAAACATACCGTATGCATCATAAATTACAAGAATTTATTATATATTGTACATATATATCATAATACTTATATATAATATAATATTATATTAGGCTTGAGGCACTGGCGACATAGTTAAAGTTGCTCATCGGCGAGCTTATGGCACTCAAGTGGTTAAATATAAATCTATATGTTAGTAACAACATATTTCATCTTTATCTATGTAATTCATTTGGTCCCATGAGATTTTCGCCATTATTCTGAAAACTTTTATGAACAACTCTCTGACAATTTCCTATCCACTCTCTAATATTTTAGAACTGCGACATTTTTTATATCGTATATAAATTTAAAATTTATAATTAGAGAAAACCAGTGAATTTACATTAATTATTAAAATTTAGTAAATAAATATATTTTGTATGAAATTATAAAAAAAAGCAACTACTTAATAACGCAAGAAAAAGTTGAATCATTTATTAAATCTAAACTTCACTTTGATAAATGTTGAAACTTTTGCACTTTTAGCAGTAACTTTAATTTATGTTTACATAAAATACGGATTTAGCCGAGTTAAAAGAACTATTAAAAAAATAATTTATATATATAAAATATCATAATTTTTAAAATCGATCGACAATTTTACTTATTAAAAACGACCTCAAAATCCTTTGTTTACAAAAAAAATATTAAATTTATATATATCATATAAAACATTTTTGAAATATTCGACGTATTTTGATGTACTTTTATATTTTCACTTTTGAAATATTTGAAATGTTATCCGCATCAAAAATGTTTACTTTGTACGATGATGTGTATGTATTTATAGAAGAAATTTTAGAATTTACGACGAGATCAAAATCATATCAAAGCAAATATGAAAAACGACGACAAATGACCGCCGAAATAGAAATTCATAAATCGAATTATATTATAATATCAATCAAAAATGAATTTTTGTTATTTTCAGCTAAAATTTACATATTAAAAAATTTAAATAAATTTTGTACTGTATTATTGATCGTGTTATTTATACGAGTGCACAGTTAATTTGTCGAATTTAAAGTACAAATTTATCCCCTTTATATGAGGGTTAAATTCAGTTTATTTCAATGTATGTAATTTTTATATTTAAAATTATTGTTTATTGATAATAAAAATAATTTATATTTTTTTCGAATGATTGATTATATTCATCTATTTGTAAAAATGTTTTTTTTCATAATTGTGATAATCGTTTATAAGATTTTATCGCCATAATTTAAATCAATAAACAATATATTTTTTTAATTATTTAATATATTAGTTTGAATCATTGTATCTTGATCGAATCATTATGAATAAATGATTTTAACCACATTTGCATTACGAATATTAATATAATAAATTATTCATATGAAAATCTAAAATAGAAAAAGGTAGAATATATATGATACAATAAAAAATAAAATTTCTTATTATTCAGCATTGCGTATCTTATAGTCATATATTTTAGAATACATATGAACTCTGACCTTTCTAATGTTGGCATTATATGTGTCATGTCAAGATTGCGCGCTGAAAAACTAACGTCGTTTCAGCTGAAATTTTTCATTTTCTTGCCGCCCGTTACTTTTTTTTCCTATTTCAATCTCGCTTATTTCGAGCGCCTATTTCGTCGACTGAGCACTTTTTTCTTATTGTTTCTATTTTTATCATTATTATTTGTTGCGCTTTTCAAAGAGACAAAACGGAAAAACTCGTAGCTTTTCTCAGACGAAAATTATTAATAAGTCGAAAGTGAGCTTTCGAAATTTCGTAGGGTCAACCGGCCGCGAATACCTTTCTTATTTGACTAAGGTATGTAAAAAGCGACCGCGTATTTTAAGGGTGGGCAAATATGAAAAGAATTTCTAGCGAATTCATGCGTTGTTTGGTGGACAAAAATATTTGGGGTTATAACCGACTGTGCTCTGTTTTAGTTGAGAATACTTTCGTGCAGGGTTAAATTCTCTATTTAATAAATAATTAAATTTTATAACGTATTTTTCGGAGACCTGTCTAAATATTGTGATTGGTCTCATTGTATTATTTAAAAAAATATACTATATATAAAAATTAAAAATAAAATTATAGTATGAATGTTATCAATATACAATTCTTTTATTATTATATATATTGTATATCGAACACCTGTACCAATATTTATTATTAAGCATATAGATAATCTAAAACTATGTTTTAAATATAAAAAATAATAGTTTTTAATCTAAATTTAAGTAATTTATATTAAAACGGATTTTTATATGATTTGTCTATAAAAAAATCAAAAATAAAATTTTAGAACAAAATCAATAAAACTATAGAAAATGTTTAAAATATGATATACAACAAAACTCGAAAATAATTCTTATAATTGAATTAGCGTAAAAAAATGTTTATATATATTTGAAAATAATAATTTATAATAAATGGAAAATAGTAAACTTAAAAGGGATATCAGTTTTTGTCGTACGTTTTAATCATTATTTATATATATTATACAATATTTAAATTGAAACAATGACATATTTATCAGTAAATTTGAGTATACCATTAATTAAAATAAATGAAGTTCATTGATTAAATAAATCATAGTAAATTAATAAAATATCTGGAAAGGCAACGGGAAATCACAATATTATTTCCTCAAGAAAATCGCATGAATATAGGAGTTTTAATCTTTAGAAATGAAATTTAAAAAATGAAAAAGGAAATGATAATTATATGCAAAAATTATAAAACGTTTAAATTTTTATATATATTTGTGCAAATATTATGATAACAAAACAATTATAAATATTCGATCATTTATTGTAAATTCGGTAATTAAAATTAGCAATAAATCGATTTATATTAAATACAATAACTGATAAAATTGTTCAAAACAACAATAGTATATATATATATATATATATATATATATATATATATATATAAATAATTATTCAAATATCAAAATTTATACGTATGTACATAATTCAATGAATGGACAAATATTTGATATCCTTTGTGCGTTTTTAACCGGCATTTTCGAATATTTCCATCGGAAAAACTGTCGATTTTCCCATTCGTCCTGTTTGCGTTTACACTCGACCGATTTACATAATATTTTTCCACGACATTTTTCGATTCAAACACAATAATGGTCCACAGCGAGACGACCATACAGAAAAATAAATATATTATTATTCTAAGGGCAGAGAGTTAAAAACCCCGAAAAAGTGGAGTAAACTCAAATATTGTTCAATTGCGCGTAAAAAAAAAGAGAAAAAACTTCACGTGTACTTTAGAGCGGCTTATCTTTTGAGTGAGGTCATAAAAGTCTTACCGAATAATAAAAATCAAATTTATATCCATAACTTAATCTTTATATCGTATTAAAATATGTTGAATGCATATTATGAAGTATGGACTATGACGCTTGTAAGATCATAATTTCACATTTGAATGTGGTAAAAGCATGCTATATTTGGGAATGGTTGCTTTTTTAACGCTGTTGAATGTAAAATGAATAAAAAAATATTTTTATATAATATAATAATAATATTTTATTATATTATTATTATAAGCATATTATACTGAAATATTTATCGAAAATCATTTTTATTATATATACATTTATGATGTGCATTAATAATAAGAAAATATAAAAATGTATTGTTTTAATATATAATATTATATTATGATTAACACATCTTTTGCGGGTAAAATGTAATTTCAATATTATGAAATATTGACAGCGATCATGGAAAACAGTAATTATAGTTTTTTTTTATATAAATTGTTTTTACTTGCTTTACAGCAGTATTTTTAAAAGCAAAGCTTTAAATTTTTTAAATTAAAATGTAGTTTATCCTTCATTTTATATTCTACTGAAAAATGAAGATATCATGCTATTTGTATAATCTTTAATGTTTTCATGCAGGTTGTTAATTTAAATTATTTAGACGTTATAAAAAATATATATAATTTTATATTAACACATTTGCGGGATCATTTTGAACAAAGATTATGCTTGTTACTATTTATAAAAATTTGATGCTTCTAAGAATCTCTTTATAAAATAAATTTAAAAAAATCAGTATATATGGTATATATGATAGTAAAATTCTGTATAATATTGAAAAAAAAAATTTAAAATAATAAATAAACTTAATATATATAAATGTACTAAATTCTAAAAAAATGTTTTAAAATTTTCCTGCTGAAAATTTTCCCGCAAAAAATCGATACAATATTTTGGTTTAACTATACGAAAGAAAACCCCCATCCATCCCCATATAAAACATATATTAAATATATAAAGGATATATCCGTAAAACTGTACAAGCCACAAAGTTAAAAGCTACACATTGTGAATGCCGGTCGCACAAAAACGCATCGCTCACAAAGCAAAGCCGAAGCCGCACGACTTCAGACACCAGTCGTAAATGCGGCAGTTAAAACTGAGAATTGCGCAATAATAACGTCGTATGACGCAACACGCATATATATATATATATATATATATATATAATGTTCAAACAAACACGAGTCTAGTAATCCCTTTTAGACATTTGCATGTGGGAGTTGTCGTAAGTAAGGTCGCATAGAAATTACACTCGACTTAATTTCCATAAGGATAGGCGCTTACGACGTTTCGTATTGCGGTATGCGCGATCCGCTCGGACGTCTTCGTTGTACCCTCATCAAGGATTTGCGGTTCAATTTTGTAAATCGGTTACCGTATAAATATAGTACAATTTCGAGAACGGGACGAATCGCTTGTAAATGCTGCTAGTTTAATTCGAAACGACGAAGATTTAAAGTCGTATTTTATAATCAATAACCGAGACGTTTTCGACTATGTTAATCGGTTTTGTGCATAATTAATTCGTAAATTTTGCATTCTCTGTTGTTAACATAATCGACATTTACAATGCTGTTCTGAATGCATTATGTATATATAATGACTTTAGAGCATTTATATTATATGTTAAAAGCTCATATATATAGTTTTAAATCGATTGAAAAACGAGTTACTAAATACTCGAATTCATAATAGATTCAATAAAATTATTTTTTTTAATATTTCGTATATATTCTATTAATATAAAATCAAATTATGTATTTAATATAAATCTTGAGTGAAATTTCTTTACACAAATTAAATTAACAATATATGTAATACAATTTAAATGTTAATATTTGAGAATAAATTTATGAATTTACATAAAAATAATTCGTGAATCACCTTTACATATAATTTATATGGTAATAATGGGCTTTGATCTTTGAAAAAATTATACTATTTTTTTTCTCAAATATCTACGCTATCATTTCATTTTATTATTTTTATTATTAAATGAATTATAAAAAATATATAAAAATATGTTAATTTTCTTAATATTAATATTTATCATAAAAATACGAAACGCTATCTAAATTCAATGTATAGAGAATATTTTGGAATTTATTTGAAAATAAACATGTTATTGTTATAAATGAAAATTATTATTTTTGTATCGTCTTGTATCAACAATAAACTTTGTACAATGTTTATTTGAATGTTTATGCTGTGTTATAAAATGATACAAAACCGCAATAATGATGAAGGGTATGTAATAATGCTTGGTTGTAATGCGACATGAAACAGTACCTTTCTGACTGAAAGTTTCAAAGTTTAAATAGAATAGGCGAAGAGTGTGAGAGAGCTTTTCAGCGACTGTTCACTGATGAACTTTCATGCGTGCCTATCTCTGAAGTGGCGAAGTAAACTCAGAGTAACTTTTGGAGTAGTTAGTTCCGTTGTGACGATATTCTTAGCAAGCATACAATTAGAGAAAGCTCGCTGAAATACATCCTTAAGATGATAAAAAAGCGACGTTAAAATTTAAAATATAAATGAAAGAAAATTCAACCCATTTCATATATTTCTTTCTATTATATTCAAAATAAGAATTCATATATAATAATATAAACAACATTTAATATATAATCAATAATGTAAGATAAGAATAATGATGTACAGTTTTGGAAAAAGCGTCTCTATAACGGAAACGATGCAGCATTAACGGAAGTGAAGAGTATGCAGAACGAATCGAACGGATTCTCACCGGAAGTAGAAACATCCCCCCGTTTCAAATATAGAGGGTTTGAATTCATATTTACATAATATATTGCACCATTTAGATTTATGTTTATTATTACTGTCGATATATGTGCTATGAATGTGCTTTTCGAATATAAATTAATATATCGAAATATATAATAAAATAAATAAATATGTTTTTAATTTATTTCATTTAGTATAATTTAAAAATAATATCGAATTTTTACAAGTATTGCATTTGTATTGTTATAGAGATGTGTTCAAGTTCTATTTTCAGGCCATATTTCTGTTATTGACTATTTGGAAGAGCTTTCAACCCTCACCACAATAGAATCAGACAGAGTGAACCAAACTGAAACTGGATTTAAAATGTCTGCCAATCTATATCTCTACATTTGATAGAAGATTCTCAACTATTTATCAAATCATTATTAAATTTTCATAATTAAAAAAAAATAGTTGTCCCTTGTTTATCATGCAGTTTGATGTATTAATAAATTTTATATGTAAATAATTTTAATTATATTTTAAAAATCGCTGTATTAAAACTGCATACTGTAGATAAAATATATGTATAGAAACGTAGAATCAATCGGACGTACTTTTAAAAGGAAACCATAGCTTTTACAATGCGTCGAAATGAAATCGAAGCTTACGTTTAAACTCGAAACGAATTGAAAGTTCGCATTGTTAAAATAACAAAAAGAGCGCAGAATAAACTCGGGGTTAAATTCCAATTTTTTTAACACACACACACACACACAAAATAGAGTTAATTAAAATCGACATTTTGTGCAATGAACAATGAGTTTTCATACATTTTTTTTTCATGAACGTTACGTGATTTTATATACTTTTTTCAGATCAAATATATAAAAAAATAATCGCGTTTTAAAAATACATTATAATATGATTAATCGATATCAAGATTAGGGATAAATTCGTTAAGGGTGAATTGGAAGGTATTTTTTTTACTAAAGTATAATAAATTATGGTATCGTATTATGCATTTGACTGATATTTTTTAGTATAAAAATATTTTTTTTAATATAAAATGTGTAATAAAAACATAAAAATACCTTTAAGCTGATTTTTCTATAGTAAAATGAAAATCCTTTTTATCTGAAAGAAAAAAATAATATTTCGTTAATAATTTTAAATTTAATTAATTAATCTAATAAACTTCCATTATAAAATAATAACTAAATATTACGTCCATTAATTTAGATTAAAAAAGTTACAACTTTTACAACGAGCATTTCACAATTATTTTCTCATAAATTCAAGACACGCGACCGAACTTTTCAGGTTGTACAATGAACTCTCGGATTTCAACCCTTATTTATAAGTTTCCACCAAAAAAAAAATATGTATATAGAATAATATTCGTGCGGAAAAACTTCGATATTTTTTATGTGCGTGCTGTGAGGTTTATTCAATTTTCCTTATTGGAAAATTCTCGTACCGTTCGATGCGCTTATCTGCAAAGTGGAAAAATCTTGAATCCCTCTTATTTCGTCATACAATACGGTTCAAAAGAAAATCTATCATCTATATATATTTAATTAAATAAAAAAATAAAAAAATAATGATGTTTTTTTTGGTGCCTTTTTGTACAATTTATATATATTATATATATGGGGTGTCTAATAAGATCTTTTTAATAGGCTCGAATAAACTCAAAGCCTCCGAGCGACCCTCGCATAATCGACGATATTAAGTTGCAAAAATAGTGAGATCGTAAAAAATAAAATGGTACCTTTTCGTTTCAGTCATAAAAAAAAGCACGAAACGTTGCCGCTTAAGCCTCATCCACACCTTTTTAAAAATACCGATATACAAATATAAATATGTATGATTAAATATTTTTTTATAAAATTTAATAAAATGCACTATTTCAAATTTCGTGACATATATATATATATATGTATATATATATATATATATATATATATATATATATATATATATATATATATATATATATATATATATAAAGATAAACCGTTGAATTTCTTATATTATTTGTCGAAAGTCACCATCGACGATTTTATATAAAGGGGTGTGTTTTATGCGAGAATAAACATAAAATTTGAGTATATTCCATTAATGTGATCGTAAACATGTTATAATATAGTATATATATATATATATATATATATATATTTTCTTCTACCAATTTTCACACACATATTATAATAGCTTTACGTGACATGAATATATATGACTCTATTTTCGATATTTTTTCGTCGAAATGTGCATTTGTATGTGTTATCGTTAAAGAACATAAATTCGTCAATCATAAACAAAATTAAATGTATATAAAAATATATTTTATATTTTATTGTTTCGAATATCGATTTTTTTATACAATGTTT
>JANIJI010000065.1:7672500-7720000 GCA_024500535.1 Leptonema lineaticorne
TGTATAGTATATAGTATTAAATTTTTATATATTATAATAAGATAAAAAATAAAGAAATATAAAATGGAACGAGATAAAGCAATGCGACTTTAAATGAAAAAATAAAAAAAAAATACAAAACTCGGTTATATGAACGCTCGTTGAGAACGAAGCTTTACAGTAATAAAAGCTTTCTTTGTTGAGAAAACGACTTCCGTGTTCGTTTTTATCAAACGCCTTTTTCGGTTCACTGAATTCTATTATGAGTCAAAGATTGAAACAAAAAAAATGTTTATTGGTTATTGATTTGAGCTTTGATCTCATGTGTTTGTGTGTATTTGATGTGTTTAATGTTTTTGATATCTTGAATGACAGCGTAATTTACTTTTTTAAAAATATTTTATATTATATTATATGTATATATTTATATATATATATATATGTGTGTGTGTGTGTGTGTGTGTGTTTGTGTGTGTCTATTATATAGTATGATTAAATATAATGAGAATTTTTTTGAAAAGACTTATTTAATCGTCTCTAGATCGATTTTAATCTCTTCAAAATAGATCTCATTAGATATTATTATACAAATGGTTCAAGTTCTGGAACTCTAACTAAAAAAAGCTTTTTCGGGGTAAAATTTTTAATCCCATATATACTTGTAAAAGATGACTTTAAGATTTTCATTTTTTAAGGAATATAAAAAAGTCACACGGGGCCATGCCTGGCGAATATATAGGTTGTGTCGTTTTTCACCAAATATATTAAGAGCAAACATAGATGTGTAAGCAGATTCATTATCATAATGAAATAGTCATGAATTGTTTTGCCATAAATCTTCTTATTGATCATTTGAATTTGTGCCATTTTTATTAAAAATTAAAATTAATAATATATATTCTAGATGTATTATATGTGTTAGACAAAGTTTATACAAAACTTATATTTAATATACTATAAATCGAGTAGAAACCGGAATTTTTCTATTTATACCCCCTTAACGGAAATAAATTATATATAGTATATATATATAAAATATAATACGGAAAAGAAAAAGTGTTGCTCATTGGATGACAAATGAAACTTCCTACCGACACCACATGCGGCCTCATCTTCTATGGGATAACTTCGACTTGTCTCTTTTTATTTTCCGCTTAACACGTCGAAGAACATTCGAAAGGAACGACGGCAGATAACATATAATAACATTCTTCCATAGCAGCAGGGCGAAAGAAAAAAAAATGGATCTGTCGTCTAGAATCAATGTGTTGCCAACGGAAAAAATTAACAATTTCGCAAAATTTTTATACACACATACACACACACACACACACACACACATATATATATATATATATATATATATATATATATATATATATATATTAATCGAAAAAATATATACGCCAATTAATCTTATTTACACTTTAGCATCGTTCGCAGTTGACTCACGCCTCTATGGAGTAAAATAGTATATATATAAAAAAAAAGATTAAAACTTTTTAAAGGGGGTAGCTTGACAACATGCAAATGAAGACGGGTAGACCACCCTTTTTCTAAGGCAAAGGGAGGGTAAGGTTCCTAGTAGTAATGAGATTGAGGAAGAGTGTGTAAAGTTGACTGAGAGGGATCCGTATAAAGTTGGGTCTCCATTCGTGACTAGGGTTGTCGAGCTTGCCGGACTTAAATTACATGATCCACGATTTTAACCTTTGATCCTACCTTTTGCTCGTATATATAATCGATTTCAAAACTTAAAATAAAAATAATGTTCGTCTATCTGATTAATATATATGTTCATAATTTAAAAATATTAAATCAAGATAGTATTCATTATTGTATGAAAAAAAAGATGTTAGTGATGAGATTGCATACATATATTAACACTTATAAATATCATGACAGATAATATCTTAAAAATTAATTAAAAATATTTTTTATTGTTTTTATTCAATTCGAGAATTTGTTTATATATATGTTGTCATTGTATAAAATTTCATATATTTGATAGGTTGTATTTTGATTATATTAAAATTTTAATTTTTGCAAATCAATAACACTTGATTGAACACTTTAATTGTCAAATTTTAATCAATACCTTTTGACTAGTATAAAATGAATTTTAATTTAAAAAAACTGTGATATTTTTTAATATTTTCTATATTTTGATTGAATTATATTATTTTTATAAAGTAGTTATATCTAAAAATCATATGATAATATTACTTATAAAATGATAGCTATTTATCATATATTTAAATTCAATTTTATATAAATGAATATTCATAGGAAAATTTATATATATATATTAAAAATGTAAAAAGTTGATTTTAGAAGATAAAAATATATTCAACTTTTAAATAATATAAAATTTTGCTAGTATATTAATTTTAAATCATAACTGACAATTAATATATTAAAAATAGTATAAAAAAATCAATTTTTTTTAGTTGATATTTAAAAAAAATAATTTAAATCAACTTAAATGATAAATTGTGAAAGGTGCATTGTTTATATGTAAGAAATTTTGGCTAGCCCTACGTTCAATTCCGCTCATTTTCTCTGGTCTGCGTCTATGCAAAACAAAAACCTAGGGATTGTGTAAGTAAAATTGCTCGTAAAGGGCCGAGTTGTTCAGTAATCGTTAAAGATTACAACGGATGCAAAGCGCGAAAGGGACAACCGAATAGAAAATTCATAATAGAAAAAAGGGAGGAAAAGTCGCGGGAAAGTCACCCTTAGCAAAGAAGGGGAAGGGGTGCAAGGGGAAGCCCTTTTCGTTGAAATTGTTTTACATGCGAACGCCGTCGCCTTTCGTTCATTCTATATATCTTGTATGGTATCCTTGTGTATTATATAATATATAAATTTTATGAAAAAACTTCCCTCTATGGGCCATTCTATGTGCAACCCCATAAAAGATTATTGTACGGCTTTCGATATTGAGTTTTTAAACTTTTCCGCGTTGTTTAATAAGAAAATTCGGGAAAAACTTTGTTCGCTTGCTCGTTTTTTTTTTCGTTTATTATTCGGGATCCGATTTATTGCCGTTGTACCTTCGATTTTACGTGAAAATTTCGAAAATTATGAATATCGTAAAAGCGGTCACCGGGTCGTTATTAAAAAGAAAAAAAAATATTTTAAGTTTTAAAGTGCATCATTTATACAAACGATATACTTTTAAAATATTGGGTTTTTCTAATAAAAAAATATTGATTTCTAGTGACCTTTTTTTCCTAATTATTAATCGATCTATTTTATTATGAAGAAAATATCTAGTATGATTTTCCAATATGCAAATGCATTCTTTTATATTTTCATATAAAATAAATTTAATAATTCACATTTAAATATTTTTTTTTTTTACTATCCTTTTATATTGAATACTTTTTATATGAAATGTTTGGAAACTATATACATTTTCCACTATTTATATGAATGAATATTCTTGTAAATATTTTAAGACTGCGGTATTATAATTTATATTTGAATGTAAAGAATGTTTATTAAACATTCTTCAATCTAAATATTTTCATAAAACGAAAATAACATTATAACAATTAAAATATTTTTATAAATATAATTAAATAGTAAAGAAAATATTATACATATACCATATATTTATATATATATATATATATATATATATATATATATATATATATATTATAATTAAAAATAAATGTTATTAAAATATTTTTCAATACAATATAATACGATTTGAATAATATAAAAATATCAATATTAGATATCTAATAACAACAAACAATTTATTGTTTATTTATTAAAAAGATGTAACCGAAAATTTGTCAAAACAAACGTGTTTATCAATGAAATTATACATTTTTTTTTATTTTACTTGAAAATCTATAACTTATCAATTGTCTACCTATATGTATATATTTTATTATACAAATTCGAAACGAAAGAATATAAAAAGAAATCTGTATTCTAAAAATATATATTCGGCACGAATAATTGAATTTTCCAGAGAGAAAAACACGCTTTTCATCATCGTTATTTTTCCAGAAGCGTCCCTCTCGAAGCGCCAGAATTTCGATTGACCCAATCAATCGTCGTCTCTTTTTATTGCTCATTTGAATAAACAATTCCCCAAAATATACATATATAAAAATTATATTTTATTTACTTGTCTAAAAAAAAAGATGAAATATTCAATAATAATTTTCGCAATGAGATCTTTAATATTGCATGCATTTGAGGGATGTTTCAGGACACGTTTTTAATAAGAGCCATAATATACCTACGTCACATAACAATGAAGATATATACGAAGGGCGGTTTTTTACGTTATTATTTCGGTCGTATGTATGAAAAAGTGACGACCGCTTTTACTGTGCACGTGTACGAACGATGAAGCGTTTTTCTGTCACGCAACGAAAAAAAAACGCGAATTGTTTGCGATGCGACGTAACAACGCAAATAGTTCCATTCGATCCTTAAATCCGCAAGATAACAAGTTCCCTTTGTGTTCTGTGGATTTACAGGTTTTACACATGTTTACATATACACATATATGTACATGCATTGTTTCAATAATGGAGTAAATAAAGGAAAAGCTGCAATATGAAGTCAGAAAATTGAACTGAAATTTCCTTTTTTTTTCAAAACATATATATAATCCCCAATACAACAACGATCGAAAATCATATCAATCGAATTAATATAATTTACGGAATTTCAAAATCCATGTTTTAGGCAAAAATAACAACAATATAATGATGTTTCAGCCTCCGTATTCGCCAGACATGACCCGTATGTATAATAAAGAATATATAAGATGAAATACACATCGAATAAAGTCATTTCAAAAATCAAATTCTAAATATGTTTTGAGGATTTGAATAAATTAGAATATTTGGAATATCGTCTATATCTAAATTTTAGATCGAATTCACGTATTTAATTATAGTACTATTAATATGATGGAAATGCATAGTTTTGCATAGTAAACATGTAATGGAATCAAACAATGCATAATATGGAACGAACGGAATGTGAAATGTAATTTTAGATAATTTGTATACAAATATGCATATAGGGGGATAATTGTGAAGGGATATGCTAAAAATAAATCACCTGTTTAACATATATACTGCTAATTATATTAAAAATATTATAAATTATGTAGTAATTTTAAAATTTTATATTTTCAATATCATGAGATTTTCAAATTTTTTTATAAATATAGAATAACCTCTTTTTTCAATTTTCTTAATACACATTTTATTCAAAAAATTTAATTAAAAATATATATACATGAAAAATGTGTAATATCCAAAAAAATCCTAAAATAAACAATGAACTCGATTATTTTATTTTACAAGAGTAAGCCGAATGTTTTATAATTTCCATAGGGTTTATTGTTTATCAAGAACATCCACACATGCTAAAGACCATTTTTGCGGATGCAAATGAGACAAAGGGCACTTTTTTTTCAGTCGTTCAAGGAAAAAAAAAGAACTAACAGAATAGAAAATGGGGAAAAGCGTGCGATTTTCACGCTCGTTTCCACTTTTGTGCCCCCCTTTTCTGTATGTATATGGTTTTATTTTCTTTTTTTTCCTCTATTCGTAATTTCGTCGCTGCAAAAAAAGGACAAAACACGAACATGTACAACAATAACAAAAAAAGCCCGAAAAAATAACAATGTATTATTCACAGAGATGTGGAATAATATCGCACACTTCTTATTCTAAGATTTATTGCCATCATGAAATATTATTATTATTTATATTTCAAATATAAAATTTATGAAATAATATTTTAATATATATATATATATATATATATATATATAATTTAGATCACTTGACAACAATTTAATTACATGGATTATGTCATTAGATAAGAATCGTAATTGGATTCGATTGACGAAATGTAAGATTACTCAATATAAAAAATGTTGATCTAAAATCGTCTAATTCTTTTCATGTATAAAAAATATTAAAATATATTTATTTAATTAAAAAAAAATATTAATATTAACGAATTTATGTAATTGAAAATATAAAATGTTATCCAAATAAAATCTTAATACGCAACTAGTAATTATGATACAAAATTATCATCAATTGTTCATTTGTTGATTTAGATGATTATCTAAAGAGGGTAAACGAAACACGAGTATATAAGTCGATTTTAGAAGTCAATCGATATCATTTTGTTTTGTTTTCGAAGAGAAACCAAAAATGAAAATTGCAACATTCTTCCTGGCGCTGGCTCTGGTCTTAGGCCAATGTAAGATAAATTAAATTTATTTATTTTTATTCAAATTTATATATTTATAATCGTGCACGAATTTCAAAAGACGGGTTTACTTGTCGTATATAGCAAAATGTTAATATATAATTTAGAATATCTTTTGTTTGTATAGCAAATGCAGTTACCATCGTGTCCAGGGCAGGATGGGGTGCAAGACCACCGACAAGCACTACCGCAATGTCCACTCCAGTTCCATATGTTGTCATTCACCACTCTGAAGGTGCCGCATGCACCACCAACAGTGCATGCGAAGCCTCAATGAGATCCATGCAAAATTACCACATGGACTCTAATGGATGGGCAGATATTGGATACAGGTGAACAACTTTTTTCATTATAATGGATGAAAATATATTTATATAAAAATAATATTATATAATTTTTATAGTTTCGGAGTTGGAGGTGACAACAGAGCATACGAAGGCAGGGGTTGGGCTAGAGTTGGTGCTCACGCTCCAGGTTTCAATGATAGAAGCATTGGAATTTGCACTATCGGATCTTTCATGAGTACTATATTTACTATTAATATTAAAATTATTATTTTTTTTGTTATAAATTATAATATTTTTAATTTTCCATTTTAGGCTCATTACCACCGGCTGCACAATTGCAAGCCATCAAGGAACTCATTGAACAAGGCGTGTCTTTGGGTCGTATCTCGTCCAATTACAGATTGATCGGACACAGACAAGCCGTGGCCACAGATTGTCCCGGTAACAGATTGTACCAAGAAATCCAAACTTGGCCTCACTGGGTCGCAACACCAACATATGAAGATTTGTTGGAAGGAAAATACGTCGAAGAAGGCGAAAATATGAGCGAATTTGTCGTTTAAAATCGACATTTTTTTTTAATATTAATCAATATGTAATAACATAATTTTTATATATTAAATTTTTCGTTTTATTAAAAATGTTGTTTTAATAATATTCTTAATTTTATTATATTAATAATATATACTAATTATTTGAAAAACAACGAATTACAAAATTTAAAAATAATATATAAATTTATATTATATTATAATAAATCATATTTCATATAATAAATAAAAAATAATTTCATATGTTATAGCAGACATGGACAAATTTTTTAAGGGTATGGGGGGGACAGACAAAATAAAAAAAATATCTATTTGGGCTGAAAAAAATATAAATGATAAAATATTTTTATATTTTTTTATTTAGATAAAATAATCAGAATAGTATCACGAAACGGATTGATTAACCCGAAGGGCCACACTTGTAAATATATCATCATTTTGATTACATGTTACAATTATAGTAATTCGTCATTATGTAAATAATATAAATAATTAAATTAATGCGATAATCTTATTTAGACCAAGGTAAACCTTTAAGACTCAAGGTAATAATAATATTTTTTTTTGAGAGATCTAATATTAAGAAATAAATATTTTGACTGATAACATATCATAATTAATTAAAATTATTGTAAACAATCAAATGATTAAATTTACTAATCTATTATAAATTGGGTTTTTTTCGAATCCCGATAATTCAAAATATAATGAGTTTTTTTTTAATATTTTCGTGTATTATTTTGTAATACATTCTAATATTATAAAAATATTCGGATGTGTTAAAACGTTTGTAAAGATATTAAATGTGTGAAAGTTAGTCGAAGAGCTAGCTACTCGATCTTGTAGAAAATGAATTAAGATTTAAAATTTAAAAAGCCTTGACCTATATAGAGATGTCGCATTCAAATTTGTCTATTTATTATCTGATTAATAATAATGATTTAGTTATGAAAATTAAATATATAGTATGATAAAATCTGTTATTAAACAATTCATAAAGATTAAATATAAAAATACTATTCATTTTATTTGTAGGACTAATTAATAATAACTTAGATCAATAGATAAAATAATAATCCATCGTTTGAGTATTATTGATATAACAAAAAAAATCTTTAAATGGAATTAAAAATATTAATATGCAATGTTACTCAAAATTTTTATATCGAGAAAAATAATATCGATTATTATAATAAATTTTATATAGCATAAATATTTAAATTTATTTAAAAAAATACGTTATTGTAATTTATTTTTCTATTTATCAATTTGAAAATTCTATTGTGTGATATTATATATTATTATAATGTTAAAAAGATAATGCAAAAAAAATCAAAATTAAATTATAAATTTATTGTTTGTCTTGTCAAATCTTAGTTATATATATATCATTGATAGCGTAATCTGAACAACAACAAAAAACTATATAAATCATAAATTGGATATAGTTGAATCAAATTTGATCAATTTGTTATCAAATATAGTCAAAAATGAAGATCGCTACGATATTTTTAGCACTTGCGCTATTTTTCGGCCAATGTAAGATATTTTAAACATTAAGTAAAAACAAATATTATTAAAATTTATATTTTCTTTTATAAAAATAAAATATTATAATTTTATAGCTAGTGCCGTAACAATTGTCTCGAGGGCAGGATGGGGTGCAAGACCTCCAACAAGCACCACCGCAATGTCTACTCCCGTTCCATATGTTGTCATTCACCATTCGGCTGGTGCTTCTTGTACGACAAATAGTGCCTGCGAAGCCTCAATGAGATCTATGCAAAATTACCATATGGACTCAAATGGATGGGCTGATATTGGATACAGGTTTATTTTTAATTTTTATATTTCTTAATAAAAGAACGAGTATCTTGTAGATATTTTCATAATTATTTTTTAATATTATATATATATATATATATATATATATATATATATATATATATATATATATATATATAATAAGTAGTGTTTTTAAATAGTTTTGGAGTTGGTGGTGATAATAGAGCTTATGAAGGTAGGGGTTGGGCTAGAGTAGGTGCACATGCTCCCGGATTCAACGATAGAAGTATTGGAATTTGCACAATTGGCACATTCACAAGTAAAATATTCAACATTCTACTATAAATAAAAATTAAATAAATATTTTTTATTAAATATTTAAATTAATTTTTATTTGTCATCAGGTGCATTGCCTCCAGCAGCTCAATTGACAGCTATCAAAGAACTTATTGCTCAAGGTGTTTCTTTGGGTAGGATTTCGTCCAATTATAGATTGATCGGACATAGACAAGCAGTGTCAACTGAATGTCCGGGAAATAGACTCTATCAAGAAATTCAAACGTGGCCCAATTGGGTTGCCACTCCAACTTATGAAGATTTGTTGGAAGGTAAATACACTGAAGAAGATTTGTTGATGGAAGATTTACATGTATAAATAAAATATTTATATATATTTTTCATGTAATATGAATTGGTATAATAAAATGTATTAAAAATGTTTTTGATGAAAAAAGTAATGAAAATTTTAATATTTTATTTTTATGTCTTGATTCTCCATGGAGTATATAATATATTTATTAGGTAGGGGTTGTAAGAAAAAAAAACAATATTCAGGGATTATTTAGACCTATAAAGAAGCACAGAAAATTTACCTCAAAAAACCACAGAGTTTCTTTAGAATTTATTTTGCAGTATTAAATTTCATTGTTTAAGAAAACAACAAAAATCGATGAAAAAGGATTCACAGAAAAAAATTTTTTTTAGGGAATTTGCGAATCTCAGTACTTGTTATGTTTGAGATTAAATAATAATATATGTTAATTAACCTCGTTTATTCAAAATTATAGATTTAAAATTTGATTGATATATTTGGTAAATAGATGAATTTCCTAAAATATTTCTTATTTTCCATTAGAGTATTCACTACTAGCAAATCAACTGTGAGGAATTAAGGATCTCACATCCCAATATGTGTTTTGTGATCGTATTTTATCTGATTATAAATTGATTGTATAGGCAATTGAAACAGAAAAAATGTCCAAGCGGTGAACTTTATGAGGATATAAAATTTGGTCACAATGGATAGCCGATCCAATTTATGAAGATTTATTAGGAAGCAAGTGAATAAAATAAGGCAACGATATAAATAAGTATCGATCTGAATTATTTAAAATAAAAATAAAAATCGTGTATTCTTTCAATTTTATATTTGAAAAGTTTAATATCTTTTCCAATAATATTATATAATATAACGAACTTACGAAGAAATTCAATGAACAAAAGTTTACTTTTACCGATAAAATAAAATTTTACAATACTCTATAAAAGAAAATAATACGAAAAAATCTAATCATAAAATCCGATATTGCAAATTCCAAGAGTTTGGAGCGATTTTAAAAATCGATATTTTATGTGAACAGAATTCTGGGAAAAATCAATCTAAATCGAATCGAAAACTTTTATTTCATTTTATTTTTTTTTTAAATAAATTTTCCAACCCTTTTGCATTCCCGAAACATTGGTACGCTCGTTCTTTGCAAAATTTATTGCTTTGTCGTAGTTTCTTATGTGGGTCTGAGTGAATAAATGGTTTTATTGACTGTGCTGCACCGTTATTCTATACTATTTTTATCCCTCATACATACGCATGATGTCACAAGAGGCAAAATGATATAAGTGCAAAAGAAAATATATAATATCTACTATTAAATTATTATAAAAATTTTTTGATAGTTTAAATATATATATATATATATATATATATATAGAGATATAAAAAAATGTAAATAAAATATTTTACGAGCATGATTTAAGGTAGCCATTTCAAATCGAATTTATTATATTTGAAGATATGTGTGTCTACTTGTATCTTTTGGATTGTAAATGTCATATATACGAGTTCTTTTCTGGTTCTGTTATATATTCACCCCTCGTTCTCAAAAGGAGGCGGCACTGGCAGTGTTAACCGCATGCAGATTGGCGAAATGATATTTCGCGCGAAGGTTCCCTGGGGTGTTTCAGTACCAAAAAAGAAAAAAAAAGATATCGCAATAAACTGTCTCCCATGAAGATATTTCTGATGCTGCGCGATATCATATACCTATCTACTTTCTGTCCTTTTTTTTTTTGAACATTGTAGGAAGGGTATTTTTCCGAGCTCTCCACGGAGTAGATTGAATAAAATTGACGCAGTACGCGATTCGAATCGCAAAACGCGCGAAAAACGTTCAAATGTTCGATCGCATTTCGATTCGATATATATATATATATATATATATATATATATATATATATGTATTTTTTTACTTTTTCAATGTTTCCAAAAAAAATGATAATGTACTAGATGTTCAGATTTATCGAAAATGTTTCAATTTCGATGAATACATTACGCGAATGGAGACGAATAAAAAATAATAATAGATTTATATGTAAAAAATTATGACGTCTTTTAGATGGAAAAAATGACGGAGTTTGATAAAATTGAGAATCGATTGTAATTATATTGTTTATTAATAACTGTTATGTATTATCTAAAAAATTGTATTTTGATATTATTGGACTTATTTATAATTTCTTAAAATAAATGATATATTATAAATATTTTTGAAAACGTGAATCATATGTAAACATGTTGATAAATAGATTTGAATAATTAAAAAGATAAAAAAAATTGAATTAATTATAAAGAAGGAAATATATTTAAATATCACATATATCAAATAAAAAAAGATAAACAAATTATTTTTAATATAAAATTATATTTAAAATAAAAAAGTAATCCTATTACATATAAATTCATAAAGTATTTTATAAAAAAATATTTTTCAACATAATTTGACCCATTTTCTACGTTGATAATTGAAGATATAAAATATAATATACAATAAATCCTAAAAATATTATGTTTCCTTTTGAAAAAAAAACTCAATTGAATATTAAATATGAATTAAATAATTAGAGAAAAAATAATCTTATCAATTAAAACACACACACACACACACATATATGTATACAAATTAACACACTCACATATAAATATCATAAATTAAAATTAAAAATCAATCAATCGACATCGAACACATACTATATAATCTAGATTTCAATTATTAGATATGATGTTACCATAAATTATTAGATGATGATATACTGTTTAAATACAAAATATACTATTCGACATAATCACGTTCGAAACACGCATATAATATATTGGTTTCTATTTGAAACGTGGTATGAGGGTTTGTATATTAAGCCGCATTATCGCATTCAAGACACAGTTAAGCTTCCCCCGGTTGAAGGGAGGATTACTACGAACCGGGTTGTTTAGTAGAACGAAAACGTGTATGTCGTTTTTCCATTCATGTATATATATATATATATATATATATATATATATATATATATATATATATATATATCATGAACACACAAATACTAGAGCGAAACGAGGTTTTTGAAGAAAGTTTAGAGCCTCTTTCAGTTGACGTTAAGTCTGAATGTCTCATAGTGGATATCAGAAAGTCTACCGGGTTTCCGAAAGGATGTTTCCTAAATTAATCCCAGTACAGTTGAATGCGTATAAGTGCCCTATAATATTATATATATATATATATATATATATATATATATATATATATTAAAAAAATATTTCTATAGTGTGGTAATAGTGGTAGTTAACACGTGGCGTATTACATTATAGAAAAAATTGTAATATGTTTGAGATTTTTATTTGAGAAAATCTTTAATGTTATATCCATCAAAACTGAAAATTTAGATAGAAAATTTGTGACGCAATTGGGGTACGGGAAGCAAAAGATTGGCCATTCCTGCTGTAGATTATATCACATTTTTTTAGAGATAAAGATGAGTACATGTGCGATAACAATTATACAATTATATCGCAAATATCTATATATAATTGAATTATTAAAAATTAAATAAAATTCTTTAGATATGATGAATTATCATATTAATAATGACTTTAAAATAATAATATTAATTTTACTAATAATATAATTTAATTTAAATTGATTTGGATATTTAATAAGTTGGGAGTCTTTGATGACGAAACAATTTTAATTATATAATATTACTAAGGTCATGTATACCTATATATTGAGTTGAATAAAAATAATTTATTCTACTTAAAAAAAATAAATGATAAACGTATTAAAATATTAAAAAAATTAACTCACATTTTTAATCGAGATAAATATTTCTTAAAAATATACAATAAAGTATTGAAGTGTCCTAATGTGTGTGATAGTAAAGTTGAACTAAATTGAAAATTCTGTAACCGAACCTTTGTCGATTCAGATTAACTTCCAGAGAAATGTGCTATCAAAAAATGATAAAGAAAAAAATTTCATAATAATTTTTTTTATCTTTCTTTCACACGAACGGATTATTATATAATTTCCGAAAAATATACTTGAGAATGAATTGTTCTTTTTCACGTTTTATTAAATATATTTAAATTATGAATACGAAAAAGAGTCACTATATTTAGACATTTATAGAAATTTAATTGCGTCATTGATCGTTGAAAATCGAAGATTATATATAAATAATTGATTTTTTTCGTGATTATACTTCTATTAATCGATATACAACTCAGATAACAATGTTATTGTTTAGTTATACAGTTAAAAAATAGATCAAATAAAAACTTTACTACAAAACCAATATTTTAATATATAAAAAAAAATATTTAAAAAATAAATAGAATAGAATATCAAAAAAAAGAGCAATCTTAAAAATATAATCAAAGTGAAACAAATCACGCAACAACAGAACTCTCAAAGGTATCAAAAAAAGACACCCTTCGCGCGACATTCGACGTTCGCCATTTATTTTCCTCGGTCTCGCGAATCAGAAAAGGGTTGTTTTTCGTCCTGGCACTCATTTTTTTTCCACATCCTTTTCATCCCCCAAGAAGAGCATGCATTTTCATATGAGCGCGCTTGTATGCGGTAATTCGCGGCTCAGAATCAAAAGGGCGTTTTTCGCGTGACAGCGGCGGTTTCCCGCGGCGTTTTCCATTCAATAAACGTCTACGAGTATATATATATATATATATATATATATATATATATATATATATATAAGCCTACATATCGACACTTGGAATAAATAAACGCGCTAGAATTTTCCCTTTTTCTTTTCATCCTTTACATCGGTGTATGCGCCTTTTTGTACGCTTTTATATATATATAAAACTTGCGACAGTTTGATGGTATACATTTTTGACTATAAAATATATAGAGAATATTATCAGTATAATTATATTTTTAGTAAGGTGCAAAATTGACGACATTAAGAAATCTATGAAAAAAATTAAGCATTATTAATCCTCTGCATTCATTCGTAAGCAATTTAATAATATTTCTCAGATCACTCATTTTTTTCTTTCAAAGATCTTATTAATCAAATTTGTCTAAAATCGACATCATATTTTGTAATTTTAACACATAATTCTAGCACAACAACGAGCCATATTAAGTGATTCCTACTCACTATGCGAGTGTAAAGAGTTAAAAGAAATAGAAAAAGTTGAAAATACCCCCACACTACTTTATCATCAAGATGCATTTGAAAGTAGATAAGATTGGTAAAATTCTCTAAAGATCTTCCTCAAAGTTTTAAGATTATTTTTGTTGTTAATAATTACATTTTTAAGTTAACTGTATCTACAAGCTATTTTTTCCTATATAATATAATGTAGTTTTTAATAAGATATCAAATATTATTTTTTCTTTTCTTTTATTTTATATGGCTCAAAGTTTAACAATTATATTTTCGATTTTAAAGACCTCAATTTAAAAAAAAATTCTTTAGAAAAACTATTCGTGACGATTTTTAAATCAAGATACTCTTCTTTTATAAAGAACGCGATATCCCAAAATTTTCCCGTACATTCCCAATTGCAAAAGACCACACTTTGAGTAATTTCTTATAACTTAAAAGTATTCTAGTTTCCTTATTTTAACGAATGTCATGAACACTCTCTTCTCCATATCCAATCTTCAAAGTACTTCCGCATTGATGATGTGTTATATATATATATATATATATATATATATATATATATATATATATATATATATATATATTAATATATATATATATATATATATATATATATATATATATATTAATATATATATATATATATATATATTAATATATATATATATATATATATATATATATATATATATATATATATATATATATATATGAAATTTTCAGACTTTATCTACAGAACAACATTTCAAAGGCATCGATCCTTTTCAATGTACCATATTATACAACTTTTCATCCCATATTACAAAATCGAAAACGCAATTAAATCTATAAATTTTTAATTCAATAATAATTACGCATATAAGAAATTTTAAATATATAAACTTATATAATCTAAAATCGAATTTTCCATTCGAAGTCAACGTTATATAGCGGATTAACAAGCGTGCATTATTAATCGAAACTAGTCCATTACTAGACACGATAGAGTAATGTAAGCGTTCATATTAAAACGAGTCATTAATCAAGTGTATCGCGTTTCGATCGAATATTAGATTACTACCCCCCTCGCCTCTTACTTCGAATTAATAATATAAACAGGGAAAGATTAATAATTAATATATGCGTATACACGTTGCCCGTTCGCAACGATATATAATATTAATGAACGACGAACGGTACACGCAACTTTGTAATATGAATGAAAAAAAAACATATATATATATATATATATATTCGTTCAAAGTATTAAATAAACATTTGTAATTGTTTGTATTATAACGAGATATTCGTATAATGCTGAATATGAAAATATAAACGATTCGCGTTATATGAATTATGTGTGATATGTGTTTATATTGGTTTGCGCAAACGAAGATCAAATATTGAATTGATATATGAAATTCGTAAATTATAATTAAATACAATATTGAAATATATTTATTTTCATAATTTTAAACGTATCGATTTCTATTCTGTTAAACAAATATTTAGCATAATAAATCGGAGGGTGGTAATATTTCGAAGATAACCCCACGTTTTGTATTATGAAAATGTCGAATTTTCCATTACCGGTTTTCCCCGTGTCTAAATATTATTATGCGATCAAAATATTTTTTTTATCCATCCGACAAAATTACCTCTTTTCAATTAAAGAGCGGAAAGCTTTTCGCTCGACAAAATCTTTGAAGTCAGAAATTTTCAAAATGCGTTCGTCTGCGAGTATTAATGAATATTTTCGTTCAAAAGTTTTCCAATGTAGTTTTTTAAAGTTTCCGTTTTTCAGCTGAAAAACGATCCGAAAGATTTTTATGTTGCCGTATCTGAGGTTTAAACTAAGGTACATTTTCATACTTTCTATCAAAATCTATTTTATAATATATTTTAAATAATTAAAAATAACATATTTTAAACAGAGATTAGATATTGAAGCGGGTGATATAAAATTTACATAAAATATCGTTCGCACTTTGACGGCACTTTTCCAATAGATAGTGAAAATTTTCTCAGTCACTTCCATAAGCCATCTCGTGGTGGTGCGGCTTATTAATATTGATAAACTCCGAGTGAATGGTTCTGAAAAAGGTCGCCTATTTGAAAGCTCGCTTTTCTAATTAATATTCACCATGTTCGAAATTGCACTAATGAATAAATCATTATGCATCCGTTACTATCCCAAAGCTTCGAAACGAAAAAGCTTTCAGAAGGCTTTCAGCGACATTCCCGGCACATATTTCTTCGTTGTAGACATCGGAGACTAATTGACTTAATTTTCTCGCAGCGGCACACCTTCATGTTACTCGTTCTCTTTCTCTTACGAAAGTTAGACCTGATTACACTTATATATATATTTATGTCGATAAAAAGGGTGCTATATATAGAAAAAAAAGTTTTTCCACAAGTTATTCTATACGAGTTAGACAACAACATTGTGATAAAAAAAGTTTCTTTTCCGTAGACGTGACAAAACTGCTACTAATAATAGAAATAAATAAATGTTACTGTCAAACAACTAACATACAATAATACACAAAAAATATATATAATATTATATAAAAATTGTGAAAAATATAAAATATTTCGAGTGTTTTATGATATCAGTAATAATGAAATTAATTTTAATAACCACAATGAGAAGATTTCAGATATTACTGTCTATATGCTTTAAATCAAAAACCAATAGCTTTAATGTTAATTGTGATTTTCTGAATCAACAAGTATTTTTTGTTATTTTACATATAAAATCTATATATTGAAATCTATATAATTATTAAACCACAAACGTTGAAATTTGTGGTCTAATAAATGTACGTACGGCCTCCATCAGAAACTATGGCTAGCCTTTATGAACAAAAATGTTTCCCATTCCTGCTTTAAATTATCAACATATATATTATTTATTATTGTTTATAGTACTGAAGCTTTTCATATAAAATAAAAAAAATGAAAAGTTAGATAAAATTCCGTGATATATAAGGTTTGGCAGTTTGCGTCTGAAACTCTACAGGAACGATAACGTATGTTGTAGGGTTCTAATGGCGCACGCGACAATCAATCGTTTCGGCCCTTTTTTGGGCCCTTTGGAGGGCCTTTTGTGTAACAAATAGGCCGCGACGAGACCCCATCTGACCGTTCTTCATGACCGACCATTCATCAATCTGTACCTCTACAGTGGACCGTGCAATTGTGTTATAGGGATATATATATATCTTATATTATATACTTATATATATATATATATATATATGGGGATGAACACTTGTACAGTGTTGGGGTCAAAAGGCAAACGTTATCTGGGCTCCGGGTATTAAATGAATTTCGGTTGTTTCTAATTTGTCATATTTTTTTTATATAATCTAACAAAAATTATAAAAATTGTAAATAAATTGTTTTTCATGTTTTATAATTCATAGTTGGTTATTCATTATGGTGCTGTAAATGAGAAAGGTTAATAAACTGCGGCTTTTTCAATATGTCGATACGTCTGAAAAATCCCTTATTCCCCTATTTTGTTTGAGGATTGCAACCCGCATTTACACAAAAGCTCAACTTTGATACATAAGATTTTTGAACATTTTTTTTTTGTTTAAAAAGACTTAATGCTTTCAAATCTAAAGTTTACAATTTTTTCTCTAAAAGTATAATACTTTGACTAATATTTATTTTTTGATTCAAATATTCGAATAAATGTTCAATTTTTTTTCATATATTAAAATAAAGCAAATATAGCAGTACTTAAATCTACTCATTTGTGCAACTAATTGATCGCACGATGGCAAAAATTATGTTTACACATAAAAGCCGTTTAAAAAAAATACATGGTAATGAAGCAAAACCCAGAGTCGGGGTTAATGTAAATGTCGCAATAAATATCAAAAACGTTAAATTTTATCGCGCCGTACAAAATGCCGACGCGCGCAAGGGGTTAAAACGCAACATGGAAAATATATACGAACGCCAGATTGCACGTTTCCAAAACAAAAAAAAACAGAAAAAAATACAAAAATGAGGGAAAAAACGGGATATATAAAAGTGGTGGGTCACAGATTTAATGGCATACCATACCTTGAACAAATAGAACCTTACGACGAGTTGCACCTGATGCACTCGTCAGCAACCCCCGTATTTTCTTTTTTTTTATTTAACAACACCTGTAATTTAGGAGCGTCGCGTTCCGAATAAATGTTCCGCGTTGAAGTTTTAACGGTTATCCGGCAGTTTACGGATAATTGAATGCGATTCGTTTATATACATGTAATAACGAGTGCAAAAGAGATGACTTTCTACGCAGCACCCCCGGCAACTTCCGGGGAGCAAACATACTTTAAGCTGTTCGGACGCGATAAAGGGTTAACGACGCAAGTTAACCACCCAGGCAATTAACGGGTCTGATACATTTCTACCGCTCAAGAAAATATGGCAAAACCTTACCGGGACTACATACTGTTAAGGGTTATATTGCATGCTAACCCTCAAAATGCACTATTAGTGTGGTAGTACGTGTAACTATTTTTATGTGAACATGCGTTTTACCTTCCATTACAGTAATGCTTATAATAATAGTAATAATTATTATTATTATCACGAAAAATATTTTTTTTAATTTTCATTTATTTGTAAATTCTAAATAATTATTATTTTTATTTTAATTTTTTTAATATTTTATTATTAAAATAAATTAATATTTTAGTAAAATAAGGCCGTAGAAACAGCGACAACTCCAAAAACAAGGTCCTCAATCTTGCGGTAAGTCTCGAAAAAGGTTCTCGGTCTTGAGGTCAACTTCGAAAAAATGTCAGTTTCAGAACTCTCAAAATCTTCCTTAATACAAAAAATTCTTTTCGTATTTCAAATTTATCACGATTTTTAGAAATAAAAGATATGTATAAAAGAAATATATGCATATGAAAATATTTAAATGATTATAATAATGAATAATTTAATACCAATTTGTAAAATAATATTTATACAAAATTATATATATATATATATATATATATATATATATATATATATATATTCAAAGAAAATTGACAAATTTTCTCATTGTGCGTCAGAAATAGCACAGCATTCGTGAAAAATAATGAAGGCAATTTTCCTTTTGATTAAAGCCTATTCTATTCCGCTTCAGTACAATTTCTATACATTAAGATTAGGGTGCATCCGAACGATTGAGATATTAGTGAATATATTACATGACATCAAAGCGAAGAGTCAACGAAAGGGGTCGTTATTTCTTGGGTACATATTATTACACATCTATCAAAACACCCCGTGTTATATATAAAACAAATGCAAAAATATAAATTATAAACAAGGGTAAGTTGCGTCGACAATTTTTATGTAATACTAAACATTATAATCACAATGATTATGCACATTCTATAATGAAGATTTTCCTATACTCTGCAGTGGTGCAACCCCAAAATTAATAATGGTAGCGTACAACGAACGCTTTCAAAATTAACATATTATCCAATTTCGACGTCAACACTGGGACGCCGCAATCAATAGGCGAATGGGACCAAATCCCTGCGGCTTTCTCCAGAATCCTGCGGCCCTTCGCTACCCTTGTGTAGAGTGTGTTTTCCACGGAAAACAACGGTATCATAAGGGGGTGAAAGTGCGGTTTCTTGCACGTGCGTGCAAGTAAATGTACGCCGGTTGACGACCTCGTATCAAACAATCGTTATATATATATATATATATATATATATATATATATATATATATATATAAGTGTATGTGTGTGCACACGTTTAAAAACCATTTCTAAGCTTTTAATTAAAATCAATTACGCGGAGGGGAAATGAAAATTCAGAGTAAAATTGAAAATTAAGTTTACCGACACTTATTTTAATAGGGCGTTAATTTTTATAAATTGACAACGTATGTCGCCATTGAAACGTTTCCGTTGTTAAAAAACGATTGCAATCGACCACAAATTATTCGATTGTCTTAATGACTTATTTTTAATAATGAATATTATAATTTTTGATATCTGCAATAGATAGTAGTTAAAAATGATATATGAAAAGTGTTGTATGATATAGAATTTTGATATCTGATATGATTAATTTTGCTATAATGTTAAAACTATTTAGAAACATAATAATATTTCAACAAGCAAATATACCATAAATGGATTAACTAACAGATAGAACAATACAAAAATAAGTCGACGAGCATATTATCCATAATATAACAAGCGGACTCAAATCGAAATATAAGGATGGGTTGTGGGAGGTGTGGAAAGTCGAAAGTTCAAGCCGGCAAAAGCTCTCAGCATCCGAGGAATATAAATTGAAACACTGTTGCCGTCTCCAAGACAAGTGCTTATCTTGTGCCGTTTTCAACGATAAAATGCTACCCCGTGTACAGAATAATACATACATATATATATATATATATATATATATATATATATATATATATATATATATATATATATAATATAATCATTCTCCAGACGCCGCAAAACCGGGAACAATAACAACAAAAGCGTACACGACGACGGCTGTGCCAAAGCGCATTACTTCAGATCCGGCTCGACCGGTTAACTAATAGTACGCTAATTGTTTTTGTCGTGAAAGGGATGAATGTTTTTCATCGGTAAAGGGGGTAGTTTATTTTGTTATCTTTTTGAACGTTATTGGACTGGTTTTTTGATAATCAATAAAGAAAAAAATATTATAATAAATAAAATCTTTTATTATATTGATAGCTTATAATCGAACATCGTAAACAATAAATTAAATATACTTATATATAAGATCAATATTGTCGATATTTATTGAGAAAATAATACAATGGTTTTTCATGTTCACCGGTTAAATTGATTTATCGGTTATTTCAGATTATAATATATTCGAGTTGATAGCTCTAAAATAAATAAATCAATAAATTATATAGATTTTATATGTAATTATTTGAAATCAAAATCATGACATAGAAGACAATAATTTTTAAATGACAAAGATAAGAAAGTCAAAGCGTCTCTTAACATATTGTGATGAAAGAAATCTCTTTAATTCGCCTGAAATCAAGAAGAGTTTTTCGTTCTAAAAACCAGGAAATTGCATCTAAACCGAGACAGTAGGACATTGTATGTATGTAGTTTTCTGTAATGGCCAATTAAGACCGAGTCGGATCATCGAGACGTCTGGAAAACCGTTATTATCTACCCGGCGATTCATCCCCTATTCGAACAATGCGCAGTTTTCCCGTTTAACGCGATGAGACTTCATCCCTCTTTATTTATCTTTTATACTCGGTATTCTTGGAATTATTTCGCAAGATGATGCGATCGATAGCGAATTTCCAGGATGCGATCGAAACCGAGCGCAACTACACGGAGTGGGTCTGATTGTGTGCTATGTAAGCGCTATGCACTCGAGCATGAATGCTAACCGGGAGGGGAAAGGAAGAAAAAAAAAAATACTAGATAGGCGGGTGAAACGGCTTACGGGACGATTTTCCGCGGGAAAACTTCCGTGCTAGAGATGAAAAATTCTGGACAGATTCGGCAATAAAGTCGCGGTAAAAATCGTACGTGAGATGAAAAATGCTGACCGATACCGGGACTCAAGTAAAAGTGCACACGTGTGTTTTTATTTATTTTTTTTTTGTTGTGACACTGTTCCTTAAACTGTGCAATATTATATAAATAATATAAAGAAGGTCATTAATCATAATAAAATTACAGTAAATTAATAGTATAATAATAAAATCGAATATATATTGAATATTTTTTCTCGCATTATAAGGAGTAATAGAAATGGAAAACCGATTGAAAATCTCTGGATTGCTGCGTAAAAGCGTGTCTTTTCACGTCGAGCAGGAAAAAATCTCGATAGTGAGGAGAAAAAAAGGGTTGATCGTTTCCTGCGAATATAAATCTAGGAAATTTTCCGGCTTTTCCGCAATATCGCATACGCAGTGCGAAAAATGGGCCGAAATTCCACTCGGCGTCTTTCCGCCTCCCCACCCCCGCCGTACTCCCCATAGAAATCGATCTCATTAAATAGTGTTCCGTTATACGGCACGATGAAAATATAAAACGAAATAGACGCTTTTATTTTCTGTTCTATCGAAGAACAAAAAAAAAGAGAAAAAATAGTCAGAAAGAACAGACAAAAAGCAATGAGTTTGTGTAAAAGGAAAAACGCGTCTCTTTTACGATGTAAATGTGTCACGTTGTGAAAAAATGGGCTATCGATTGTTTAGCAAAAGGGCATATTTTGTTCTGTTATATGATGAAAATATCTATATTAAAAGCTTTTATTCTCTTTATAAAAACATTCCTATTTAAAATCTATTTATAAAAAAGATATATTTTTAACATCATCTATATTAAAATTATATATGAAAATTCAATAACGATTTCAATATTTAAATTATAATCTATTTCATTTTAAATTCGTGTTAAAATTATTTGATAATATTATGATAGTTCAAAATTTAATTTTCACATCGGAAAAATAGTTATATGGAACACTTAAAATGATTAAATCTATCAAAATATCCGACGTTATATGAAGCAATATTCTTAATGGAATGCTTTTTCTTGCAGTCAACACAAAAACAACTCCTGATTATATTTTTCACCTTCGATAAAACATGATTGAATATACAGCTGTGTAAAAAATAACAGTTGATTTATAAATTAAAAAATATTTAAAATTATAATCTTTTGAGCCATACGAAGTGAACAATCTAAATTGATTATCGATCGCACTTTACATCCCTTTTCGCTCCTGGATTTTTGTCTTGTTTTCGCACTTTTTTTTCCCCATTTGGTGAAGCTCTAGCGTCTGAAATGGCTGTGGATGCGCCGACTTGATGGCTTTTAAACTTGATTAGGCTGCAATAAAGCTCGTCTATGTCGAAAATGGAAATTTAACAGCGATGCGACTTGCACGTTCGCCATTTATAAGGTTAAAGTTTTGCGCCGTTTCCTATTAATATCAAACGAATACGTGACATTTTATACGGCGACATGATATAAAAGTTGTGTATTTAATTCGATTCAATATTAAAAAATGAAAGAAAATATTTTCTTCAATATATATATATATATATATATATATATATATATATATATATATATATATATATATATATATATATATATATATATATATATATATATATATATATATATATATATATATATATATATAATATAAAAATTCAATCATTGTAAGCGTTCATCTGAAAATTTATGGATTTGCGGTCAATCTGCGATATCGAATCACGCGCGTAATTAAATATATCGACAATGTTATCTCCCCGAAGCACAAACGGGTCGTTCGCTATTAAATAAAGCGATTTTTTTCCTCTGGAACGTGTTCGTGAAAGGGTTGAGTCCTTCGGGAACGACGGAAATGAACAATTAACCCTTGCTCTTCCGTTATGAATGTCTTCTTAATCGATTCTCGACGAAGCGAACCAATGGATTTATAAATCAATATAAATTTTTGAACAAAAATATTACATTTTATTTTTCATATATATAATATGAAAATAGACGTATTTTATTTATATATTATTTCAAAAAAATAAATAATTTAATATATTATAAAATAAATCGTTTAATAAAAATAATCAAAGAATTATTAAAGTTACATATTTTTTTTTGATCTGAAACTTGTTTTTAATTTATATTTTTTATTTCAATCTTAAAATAATCCAAGTTTTATTGATATAAATTGAAATTGTTTAAATGTTGAATATTATTATATTTTGCTGTCTGAATTTTATACAAGACTTTTCTTGTAAAAAACAACGAAATTTAAATCTCATTCTTTATTTAATCCCATATAAATTGTCATTCTTTTAGAACAAAATATTGAATATTTATATATACATATATATAATTTTTATATTTTTTTAAATAAACTATGTAAAAAACTATTTAAATTGCATTTTTAAATCACCATACCTATTTGTGTTTAAAATAAAAAAAAATCTAAGAAAACGAAAATTAAATTAAAAATTTATGATAATGTGTAATTAACAAGATATTTATCAGTTTTAAAGTTTATGATTACTCAATATTTTTTTAAGATATTTATGAAACTCAAGCATGAAAAAATTTTTAATTTTATACGGGCGGATTAATTTAAACATTATTAATAATATAATAAAAAAAATATTTTACATGAAATTTATTAATTGTATATTATAATTAAATGACATTATTTAAATATGAACAAATTAAAACCCCGTTGAAAATAAGCGATTCGAAATAAACGACTCCATGTCGCGATTGGTTCGTTTGAAAAATGAACGACGAAAACAACGAGAGCCGACTATTAATCTTTTTCACGACGATAAAAGAGAATACAAAGGGACGCAAAAGAAAAAAAAATCACAAGGCCTATTTCCGATTTTTCTTTATATTTTTTATATATGTATATATGGAAAAAAAAAAGGGAAGAAATTTACGAAATCAAGTTCGCATTAAGAGTATGTACCATAGCTTGTACACCTGTGAGCAACGGAAGCGATTTCGAAATATCCACAGAAATAAAGCTCTCCATTCAGTCAAAATAAAAATGTGGAAAAAAAATCACGCGTAGGAAAAAAGAAAATAAAAATAAATAAATTTCACCGAAAATAAATAGAGTCGAACGCGAACGAATAGAATCGAATCGTCTGAGGCATTCTTCAATAGAAAATATATTGATGGAAAAAGGCAAAAAGGAAAAAATGTCTTACCTTTTATTTGCTTGCGAATCGTTCGATGTCAATCCGCGATAGTGGAAGGAAATGTTTCTTTATATATATATATATATATATCGTATAAAGTCTGTAATTGAAAAAGAAAATATATATGTATATAATTTCATATATAGAAATTTTCTGAATTATAATTAAAATCAATCAAATACTTGAAAATAAAACATTACTTTATAATATAAAAAGAAAACAGTCATATCATTTTCAAAAATTGAACAGAAACTTTGGAATCCGAAAAGCTGTCAGATTCTCAGATATGTAAGAAGGAAAGCTTCGTTTGAAATTCAGCGTTTGCCCGTTTTATGTGCTGGAAAAGCGCGGTCTCTCCGCAACATAAGAAGATTTTCCTTTTCGTGAAAATAATGAAAGCCATTAACCCGGTACACTTTTTCGACGAGCGAAAGAAAAAGAAATAAACGAGTAAATAAATTAAGCAACAACTGGAGCATATTTGGAAGTTGCGCTCCGTAATCAACAATTTAACGCTTAATATATAATTCTTTTTCTATTCAAAATATATATTTATAAAATAAAATAAAATAGAATTTACTGTATTTAATGATAAGCACGTTAAATAAATATACTTTATAGGATTTGCCAGAAAATAGAGAAGAATATCTAGACGAAAAAAAAGGGGGGGCAGATAAAAGGATAGAAACGGGAGTGTCTTCGCCCCGAAAGAAAAATAGAATAGAAATAGACGATCCAAACAAGGTATGTATAATCGACACTCCGTCGAAATGAAAACGTGTTAAAAGTTATTTCATTCTGTGTACGTTACGTCAGTTCCCCGTTGAAACCTGGAATATCACTTGTAAGGATAAAGAGATTTTATTTTTTTTTATCGTGAAGGAAAATAGCATTATCTCTCCGCCGGCTCAAGGTGGTTGAAAGTAATGCTGGTGAGGAGAAGCAAATTGTTAATATATATATATATATATATATATATATATAATATTTTATAAAAGACAAGGATAAAATTGTAGAAAATGAAAAAAATCGAAACGAGCAGAAAAAAGAAGAAGAATAGACTAACTTAATTCCGCGATTGTCCTGTTTCTCGGAAAAATCTTCCTTTGTCTGAAATTATAATATATATATATATATATATATATATATATATATATATATATATATTTGTGTGTGTGTGTGTGTGTATTTTTAAAATGAAAAGAAAAGAGAAAAAAATGAGAGAAAAGAAGTTATTCGGATAGGAAGATAATAGGATTTGTGTAATTACAGAGAAACCGCGAAATATCGTACGTACAGCGCTTACCTATTCTCTTTCATAATAATGTTAATATATGTTCATGTTCGTTTTATTTATTTATTATTATTTCATTCTTTCTATTATTTTTTTCTGTCAACGAATGCCATATAATCGGATTGACCTGTCGCATGGAACAATTTATTATTACGAAAAGTGTATATTACGTAAAATATATCATAAGAAGGATTAATGACGAAAAACGAAACTTTATATATATATATATATATATATATATATATATATATATATATGCGTGTGTGTGTATTTGCTTTGCGAATAGCTAATCCTATTAAATATGGTGTTATGTAAAGTTTGAGATGTACTCGTATAATATATATATATATATATATATATATATATATATATATATATATATATATATATATATATATATACCATATATATATATATAATTAAAAATATATAACTAAAATATATTATTCAAGTATGAAAATCGGAGATGGATGACAAATTATATTCTATTTATATGGCTGTGTTATTATTATTAAATTAAATTTAATTAATAATCATAAATTCAACAAGAATAGAATAGAATAAATCATTTGAGTATTATTATAAGTAATACATTATTCATTCGAAACTGAACTTATTAAATAATAAATTTATGACCGTCAAAATATACAGTTACTTTGTTAATATGTAAATTTATTATATTTTATCTATAAAACTAATAATAAATTTCAACTATTTATTTTTAAATTTTAAATTAAAAATTAGATTAAAAAAAATATTTTATTTTATTATACCATATATACATATTGTGAATTTTAGTAAGATGAACAATATATATCATATTTTGTTAATTGAATAATACTTGTCTTATATGAAAATATAATATAATATTAAAAATCAACTATTCAAATAAATAAATCAACATCTCCAAACTAAAAAAAAATATGAACTTTTGATTATTATTAATATATGACCGATGGTTATTATTCATACATATCATATGTAAATACAAATATATGAATATATTGAAAACAAAACATATATTATATATAAATAATATTATCAACTATTTCTTTAATAGAATATATATAGTTTGCAACCCACTCGCATGTTTAGTGGGTCCGATTTTTTCAGTTTATCACTCACCCCTTGGGGTATTTTCCAATTTTAAGGCTTAACCGATTTTCTCTCATTGCTTAACCGGTTGCGGTTTCCAATTACAAAAGTAATAATTTCCGCGGAACGACGCGTAAATTTTCTTTTGTTACGTTGTAATTCGAATAAAACGATTATATATATATATATATATATATATATATATATATATATATATATATATATAATTATAAACATACGTACTACAATAATCCTATCTTTATTTATTGGATTTTGTGCGGTGCGTATTTTCGCATTAGCACGATAATCCCGCGGGTGAAATGTTAATGAGTTTTAGTTAAAAATTTATCTCGATAAATGCTATATTTATTTGTTACCCCCCGTGGCCGCAATCGAAATTAATTCGCGGAATTGAAGTCGTAATTTCGTATTAGTTAGAAGTGTTCAAATTCCACTAATGTTCCATTTATTTAACGCGTTTTTATAAATTTACATATAAACTATCGTATTATAGATCGAAATTTAATATAAAATTATTTTTATATTATATATATATATATATATATATATATATATATATATATAGTATATTATTATTTTTAAAATCATCTAAAATATTCTGAATATAAAAAAAAATGAATTATATGAACGACATCTATATTTTGATTTTAATAATTGAAATAGATAATTTTCAAATAAATAATATATAACATATATGTGATTTCAATAAAAGTTAACTTTTCCATACAAATTTCATAATACAACATTTTTTTCACATTATTAAGAACTCACGGTACTGAAAGTGTTAATTTTTACAGTGTATGATTTTTAATAGCATTAAATTATTTAATTTGATTATTAAACAAAATTTAGAATAAAAATTGCTATTAATTACTATTAAATTCAATGATTTTACGTAAATTTAATTGTATTTAAATATATTAAAAAGGCAAGTTTTAGCATTTTAAGTAATATATTAATATTTTTGTCCTCGCTATATTCATAAAGCGAATGTGTAACATAACAAAACAAAGCGCCGCAGTACAAATATGTGGGTTTTTCCGTGAGATTTTCCCGGGAGATTGCGGCCACTAATCATAACATTGCGCAAACTCGAGTTCGTCGGCTTTGTTTTCTTTCCGATGTTTGCGCGTTTTCCAGAAAAGATAGAGGAAAAAGAGAGAAAGAGAGAGAGAGAGAGAGAGAGAGAAAATAAAGGAAAAAAAATTGGACCTTAAGCCGTTTAAGAGCCTTGCTGTATCGAACGAGCATGAATTATGGATAAAGATAAGGGTCTCGGGCAAAGTATCCCCAAATTGCTCGATAACTATCGCGTCTAACAACCGAAAGCATTAAGCAAACAGTAATATCTGAGTTTGTCTGAGGAAACTATGCGATAAAATTTGCACTAAACAATTTCCCAACTAGCATAATAATGTCGACACAATAATAATATTATTACGTAATTTGTCAACCATTATATTATCATATGAATTAATTGATGTGTAATAAAAAAGTATATATATTATCAATAGTAAATCTAAATGAAAGTTATAAATAGGGTTTTTAATATTGAAAAAATAGGCAATTTTGGCAGCTTAAGCGTAACGGCGATCCAGCGCCACAAATTTGCTTAAATGTCACAATAGCCATTTTTTCCAGCATCGCTTTTCGCTCGACCGAGTTTATAAATTTCGTTAATTGAATTTCATTCCAAGTACTTCAACCCTTGAAAGCATAGATCAACACACCCTTGCGAGGGACACAATTGCCGAATTTGTTTACGACACGGGGGTTCGATTGTGGCTGGTAACTTCGAAAAAGTTTCCGCGACTAAAGGGCCGATTTCCATCCCTTTTCATCCGAATTTTTTTTTATATATTCCCCTTTTCGTGGAAACGTAACAAATTTTAAAAGATGACTTTCATATTTTCATTGCGCTGTTTCTTCGAAAAATGGTGGCGAGGGTTGTAGCACTTCGACTTTCGATGGGGGTGTCGGAAAAACCGCGACAAAGGGAACCTTTCATTGTGTTGTCCTCGTCGCAGTAAAATCGCGACGTGGAAAATAACGAAAGCCCTTCGTCTTCATTCGAATGATGCACGTCGTATATTTTAGTATCTCTTAAAATAAGGGTTGCAAATCCCGCATGCGGCCTAGATACGGAAACGACTCGGACAAATACATATTTTATGTATCAACCCCTACTAAAGTAATGTAAAATTCAAATGTGTAGACAAGATTTCTGGAAAAACTCCATTAAATAATTTGGAAAAGTTAAACGTACAGCTGAAAACTTGAATTATTTAAAATTAAACAGATAGTGCTTTATTATCTATCAATATCATATTATAAAAATCTAATATTTATTTATTTTTTTAGTAATTTATATTTTTTTATAATACAAATACAAACATGAACGTGTACAAGGACTCATGGGCGTAACTGAAACTCGATAGGCTATTTATTACGAGGGTGGATAATATTTCCCTATGGAAAAGGTTGAATGGTTGGAAAAACGACGAAAAAAAATCGTGTATAACGAGGGACCTGTCCGCATAACGTGATCGATGGAAACCCAAGACAATAAGACTTCACAACGTCGACACGAAATGTGTAAAATATTCATTAATTATTTAATATTTCGATAGATGTGTCATTATCAATATATATATATATATATATATATATATATATATATATATATATATATATATATATATATATATATAGTATAAATTAATATATACATATAATATTCAAAAATTATTATCCCATTAGATGTTATTACAATTTTGTCAGCTTCTTTCAAATCTCCAAAATACTTCTGAATTTCAATTATTGGGATGAATTTGAACTCTTTCAGCAATGCACTTTAATCTCATCCATAATTGTAAAACGACGATCTGTCAATGTACATTTTATTATACACATGGGGCCATGTTTGGCGAATATATAGGATGAAACAATAGTGTTATTTTTTTTCAAAAAAATTCACTTGTTATAATATATAAATATTATATATTAAATATAAAAATTGGGTGCATAATTTTTTTTTCAATTCAATATCTGATACGATGCATTGAATTGGATTGATATTCGATTCGCGTACATTCGAATATAAAAATGTATAGATGAATAGAATTTTTCGAGCACGTTTCATTCGGAAAATTGTATGTCGGTCGAACGTTTGCGCTACAACAATATTGCCAGCGAAATTTTTCCGATTTTCCTTTTTCAATTTTGTCGAAAACAAACGAATGCATTCATAAAATATACACTTGCGAAAAGAAGTAAACATTTTATATATTTTTTTCCGCGTAAAATCTCAAAACATCTCGTGTTGTTTTTTGTATATGAATAAATAAAAAATGTAATTCATATTTTTAAATTAGAAAAATTAATATCATATATAACATTAAAAAAAATATTAAACCTACTTTAGATATTTTCAAGAGTTATTATATATCATCAATTAAATTTTAACAATATTATTTGAAAAATCTTATATCATTATATAATATACTTTATATTGAGTTATATAAATATTTATAACACTTCATTATTATTATTTTTTATATAACGAACATATTTCAAAAAGTATCGTAATTTATATAAATCGTAATTACGATTCAAATAAATTTATTTAATTATGTAAATGTATATAGAACGTCTTATGTATGAAAAAAGAAAATCGCTTCTGTTCAATTTTAAAACACAAATGAACCGTAACAACGGTCTCGTAATGAAGAGGAAGCGCCACGAAGAGGAACGACGAAGGTTGCAACCGGAGTAACCGCGGTGTGAGGCGGACGATACAAAAAAAATACCGAAAGGAAGCCGAAGAAAATGAACAGAACATAAATAAAAAAAAAAGCGAAATAAATTTGAATTATTTCGTCGTAAATTTTGACACGCAAGAGTGAATCGGCTAATTGAAAGTGATCGAACGACGCTGTAAATTTATACGACGATCGTTTCGTTACGTCATATAATTTGTATAAAAATACTATGTGATATAACAATGCATACGCATATATTATATATTTTATAAAGATTTATAAAATTTAATACGTTTTTTTTACCCGTATTGAATCGTTTTTAAATTGATGGAAAATATATTTCTAAAAAGGAGCCTTAAAAATATATTATATTGTATCATTTGAGTATTTGTCAAATTTTTTTTTAAATTTCTCTAAGGAAAAAAATACATTAATTTTATGAATAGAAAAACTTATAAAAGTTTATATTTAATTAAGTTTCATTCAAGCGCTTTGATTAAGAAATCCATTCTTCATTAAAAATACGTTTTAATTTACAAACGAATTTTAAGTTTCACTTTTCTATTTAATTAAATAATTTATTTACAAGTATTTTTTATAATATATCTCTCAATTTTTAAACGTTACAAATATTTTTTTATTTGTATGAGAAACAAAATCGTATTACTATGAAATAAAAATTATAATAAATATACGATATAAAAATCCTTCTTTTTAAGCATTATAATTTATATATTTTTTAATATATAAATTAAAATAGAATCGTTAATTCTATGTCTAATTTACATAATCATCGTCTATTTCTTAAACATTATATGAGAGAAAAATAATATATATATATATATATATATATATATATATATATATTAACGTGAATTTGTATGTGTTTATGTATGTTTGCGCGTAACGAGAAGAAGGCGATGTGCTACTTTAGGTGAAAAACGACTTTCGCGGAAAACCCGCGAACCGGAAAATTACAAATGCGCCACGACCCGTCTTTCTTGGCGTAAAGTCGTCGTTGTTACCGTCGTGAAAACCGCGTTATAACACACGGAACAACAACAATGTACAACAACGACATCACGGTTTTTCCCCCCCATCGGCGACAAAACCCGAACCGCAAATGACGTATGAATATTGAAAGCTTTTAAGGGAGCGGAAGCGCTGTAACTTCTAAAGCTAATGTGACAATGTCACGTTGAATCGGAAAAACGTGCGCGCTTTTCATTTTACATATACGATTATATAATACGTAATATTGTACATTATATATATATATATATATATATATATATATATATATATATATATATATATATATATATATATATATATATATATATTAAAATTATTAATATCTATTAGGGTAAGATATTTTTCGTGGCTCTCAAGCGAAATTATTGCACAGTGGAATTTTTCATCTCGTCGAACTCTGATGATTCAATTACGGAATAGAAAAAATGTAATTATATTAAAAATATGCTTTACATTTATTTGTTAATTAAAATAAATGAAGTTTTTCTAAATAAATTTAAACTGAAATTTTCATATTTAAATTAGTTATAATTATCAAATTTTTAAGGTATCATTATTTAGAATTTTTCGATATTATAGTCAATTCAAAATATATCAGATTTTGCAAAACGTTTCAATAAAAATTATTTTTAACGTAAAAACTAATTATATTAATATAATCAGTAACATATAAAAAATAAATTGTAATGATCATCATTTCCAATCACGACTCTTAAAATATAAGGTTTATATTAAAAATATACATTCTAAATCAATTTTGGTAGTAATAATAGTTAATTATCAAATACGTAATCCATTATTAGCGATGTAATATACATTTATTAGATAATTAAATAATTATTAATTTAAAATTTTGAAAATATTAAAAATTATTTTAAATATTATTATCATATATTATATAAAATCTTATATATAAGTGAATAATAAAAAATCATAGAAAAAAAACGCATTCGCATTCATAATATTGCAGACAAAACTTTATAATTACAAAGTTGCAAGTCCGAAAACTTTAATGACACTCAGATCTAGGGTTAATTAACGCGTTGCTAGCGGGAACGCCGTTGATTATATCACGACGGGCAAAATAAGGTAGTACAAAATGAGTTGCGAAACGTTTCCCAAAAACTTACAAATACATATATATATATATATATATATATATATATATATATATATATATATATATATATATATATATATATATCAGGGTATAAAGTTTCCCGAACTGTGGCTCGCGTTCACCCGTGTGACTCTAATTTAATTAAATCGCACAAACGAAATTTACGATTCGCAATTTTAATTAGGTCGGCTTCGAATGCGACACTGAAATTTTCTAACGGTCGTAAATTTAGGTTCGAAACGCGATACGTTTCGATCGTGATAAGAAAAACTTTTGATTTTTCTTATATATATATATATATATATATATATATATATATATATATATATATAACCGATTGCGGTAAATCGAAACTGAAGTTGAAGTTTTAAAAGTTTTTAAATATACAGTAGAATTCCATTTTATAGTGTGTTAGAAAATTTTCTTTTATTTAAATGGTGAATATTTAATTATTCATTATAAAACATATATTTATATAATTTGTAAAAAAGTCTTTGTATTTATTTTTTTTTTAAACAACATTTTTATAAATTATTTATGGTTATAAATTTGATGAAAGAGTAGATTTCTGAAATATATAAATGAATAAAATATTGCTTAATTTAGCTATTTTTATTATGCAACCAAACAATTTTCAATATATATAAACGATTTAATTGTAAAACTTAAATTAATAAGAAAATTATTTTTTGATATAATTTTTATGAAATAAAATATTTTTTTCATAATTTTTAATTGAAAAAAAATCGTTCAATATATGAACAATATTATGTTCTACTATCTATCAATTTAAAGCTGGAAAATCGTTTTGTCAACGCAATGGTGTCGAATCGTCATTCAATAATCTGTCACAATTCGAACAGACGATTCATCACACTCGTTATTATCAATATTTCATCGCAGACGTTTGAACACGACCATATTAATTGAATTATTCGTACTATTTCCGACTTTCGAAACAGTTGACGAACTGAATATTAAAATCTACATATAGAAAAAAGTAACATTTTTTATATTTTTTTTCAAAATTAACTATCGACGGAAATTGTACAAAAACGAATTTTATATTTTAGTAAAACTAAAAAAAAAAAATTAAAAGTTTCAGCTTAAGCAATTGAATAATTGAACGAATAGCCGCTGCTGGTGTATTCAAATTGAAAAGTTAAAGTTTTTCCAACTAGTTCTGCGGCCGTACAGCTCGGAAAAGTTGAGAGTTTTCCCGTTCCTAAGTGAAAACTTTCTAGAGATAGTCGCTTCGTTCGAATCGACTGTTATGTGTGGAAAATCAAAGTTTTACTTATAGTAAAAAAAAATATTTACATTTATATGTGAAAATGAAATGTGCATTCCAATACTGATAATAAATTTACAATATCGTCGATAAATAAATAAGAAATATTTTATATCTTTTAAAAAATATATAATAATTTTTGGATACATATTTTAGTTTATTTATTGGTAAATTTAGACAATGAATCCTCAAAAAATATATAGTGTTTTATTAAAACAATATAATATATTTACATACATTTCAATATAGTTATAAAACTATCGCAGGTTTAATATTTAATCTTAAAATAAGATAAATGGCTTAAAGTATTGAATAAATTGCAACATTAGATACAGAATCAATCGTGCATTTTTCATTCATTTATACATATATAATGTTCGGTTTGTATAAACTTCACGCTGTAAACGGACAGGTTTTTCTCGTTTTCCTTTTTTTTTTGAGAGGCGATGGGGCGGAATTTTTCGCGTCGAAGGGTGTTTTTCTTCCGTTGAAAGATTGATGGATGCTGCATTTCATCCGCTGCAACTCAGATATGCATCGCGCAGGTGAACAAAATGAGAAATGAAAAATACAAATAGAATTCTTTTATATATGAAATAGTGGTTCATGAAAAGTTTTAACTGCAGGGTTTTCGAATTTTTATTTATATACTTATATTATATACCATATATAATAAATTATAAATTATATTATATAATAAATATTAGATACGTTCATCGGAACAAGATTACAGAAACATCCTGTAGATCAATATATTTTTAATAAATTGACGTTTCTTTGGTAGATAATAAATAATTTATATTTTATGATTAAACTTACAAAGTATTATTATCAAAAATATATATTTTTAAATCATTTTTTGAAATAAAAATCCAGATCGTATTATATATATAAATATAATCGACAGCCCTATTACAAGTTGCACCCTCTTTTCACGAGTGAAACACGGCGAAGAGATACGTCATTCATAGTAAAGGCAGTGAAGAAAACAGAGCAGGAATAGAAGAGAGGAGTATGAAAAAAAGAAAAAGAGAGAAAAGTTGAATATAAAATGAAATAAAGTAAAATAAAGTGGTGCGAGAACGTTTTTTATTGCGGTCCTGAGGGGCTCTCGGAAAACTGCTAAAAACAACCCCGTGCATAAGAGTATATTCTGTGTGTATAGATATATATATATATATATATATATATATATATATATATATATATATATATATATATATATATATATATATATATATATATATGGAAAACGTAGCAGAAATCTTTTATTGCTTCACGGTGAAAAGTTGGAAAATTCACGACGATAAAACCGTTAGATAGTGTCGAATGTTTTGGACGAGTAGCCTGAAATTTTTGCACTTCATAAAACTTCGCCATTAAAAAAACCTTTAAATTTCATTAAAACCGTCTTAATTATGATTTTTTTCTATTTATCGACGGTTTTAAAAGATGATTCTAAAATAAAATTTGGTTAAAAAAAATTAATTGGAGAATGAGTTTAATTTTTTAATGTCGTCCGTTGAAAATAATTCGGGAGGCTAAATAATAAAAAGAATGAATAAAGTTCAAGGGGAGAAAAATTATGAAAATTATGAATACGAAAATGACACGAATCGCCCGGTGGAATTCATGAAAACTTTTCGCATATCAAAAGTCTTATTTTTAATGAGAAATTGTATTGTCGTTTAATGTAGAGAATAAAAAATTATATATAAAACTTCTAATTATGAAAAAAATATGTAATTAATGAACTTTTTATATTATGTTTTGTATACAGATTTTTAGTTTCATTATTATTATTCAATATATCTGAAGATAACAATACAAATATTTTTAATATATATTAAAACATAAAAATAGCTCTTTAAATAACAAGTTGATTGATCACTCACAATTTTAATAATTTATAATCTAATTGACAATATGATAAAATTTTCAAAAAAATCATCATGATATATTAATTTTATATGTGTATATCAAATTTAATACGCTTAAAAGATGAAAATGATGAATTAACCGCAGCGGACTTTTCGTTACGAGTGGAAAAGCGTCCGTCGAATTTTCTCTCTCCGGGATTATACAGAACAGGATTTTCCCCGTGAAAATTTCTGCCCGAAATATTCTCCAAAAGGGGACAAGGGAAAAATCGAAGGGTTGGCGGAAGCTGGAAAACGTCCGGGAAAAAGAGGGAAAACTTCGAACCCGACCGCAAATTTATATACGCGTACACTGCACGGCCGTTGAAGCACTTGCAACGGCCTCCATTATTATTATGAATAACACTAATTGAAATTTAACCTTTTTAAAACGACGATTTAATGGTGAAAATGCGTCGAAAGGATTGCAACGTTTTATAATAATGAATATAGCGGGTTCTGCATTATATATAGAGAAATATTGTGTATTACGTAGGGTTGAATGTAGATAGAAGATGAATAAAATATAAAATAATTCTAAAATAAATATTATAAATTAAAGATATGAAATTATATAAATTTACGACATAACATTTTCTTCTCATTTTCTAAAATAATTCTAATATAGAAATTTATTTATTAGTACTTTCTTAAACGCTCTCAAACGTATTTATATCACAGATATACTTAAAATATAGTAAATATTAATATAAATCTGATTAAATTTATAAATATAATATTTAATGGACATTAAATATTAAATGGATTTTTTAACTATAATATTTTGTAATAAAATATATTACATAATTTTAAAATTGCTGTTGTTTTTTTATGGCTTAAAGTTATTTTTTTTGTATTTAAATGCCATATTTTTTCAAAAACAATTATTAGATTTAATTTAATAAAATTAAACTATTGTTAAATTTGATGTAGAATATTTTTTATAATCATATTTTGTATTTATATATAATATAAAATACGAATCGCAAGCTTATCAATTTTGTTATTGCAAACTGCAATTTAGCAACATCTTTAAAACGTTTAAATTTCTTTAAGAAAGTAATACAAATAACTCAAAGTCAAAGTCGGAATATATAATATAATGAAAAATTGTAAAATATCTTGCAACATCATAGTTTTTCTTTTAAAATTCTTGTCTTTATTAACATGAAATATAAATTCTCAAATGATATTTAATTTAAATAGTGCAGAAGAGATTTTCTTATATAGTCTTACGTAAGAAACTCAATGATAATTCAATTGAAATCCTCATAAAGATACCCGTGAGATTTATAGAATCTGGAAAAGTCAAGGTATATATATATATATATATATACGTAATATCCTAGACACAAATGAATAATTAAAGGATGCGACGAGAGCAGATGTCGCCAACCCGTGTCACGGGAGCGCATCGTAAAATCTACGTTTAATTGTCGCAAGCTTCGGAAAATTTGCGTTTTCCTTCCTTTTTTCCAACTACCATTTCTCATTCCTTTTTTTAAACTCATCCCCTACATTTTGGCCGTCTGTTAACGTGGAACGCTCTCCTTTTTCCTTTAAGGAATATAAATAATGTCCTGTCGTTCGGTGAAAAACTTTTAGACAAATTCCAATTAGATAATGTCCCGTGGAACGATTCGGCGACTTTGAAGTCGTTAAAATTAAAGAAAATGAACGAAACTCGAGTCGAATTATCGATTGAAGCGACTTACTTTTTCGCCTTTAATTTGTTACGGTATTGTATTTTTTTTTCTAATTCATCTTCTTCATTTTGTTTTACTTTAAAACGAAAAAAATTGACTGAACATTGACAATTTCTAATTTGGTTTTGTCTGTGAAATTTATCATTATAATATTATATAGAAACGAGAAAATTTTCTATATATTTTATAAATGTTGATAATTTATGTTCTTTGTATATTATAGTGAAATTATAACTTTTTTTTCTAAATATTAAATTTAATAATTAAACAAATAAACAAATATAGGGTACGAAAAAAACTATAATTATGCGAGAAATATTCAATATAACAATTAATTTTAAAAAAATCTGAAAACTTAATTACTCTGTCATAAGATCTAAATTATAAGAGGTGTAATAATTTAGTATATATTCATATTTTTACATACACACACACACACATATATTATATATATATATATATATATATATATATATATATTATTTATCAATATTGCAGTCGAGTTTAACATTTATTGATTAAGAATATATAATAATAAGTACATCCAAATAAAATTAAAAATTTTTACGCATAATCAATATAATAATTATTATAAAAATAATATAAATAAAAAATATTCAAAAATTACACAAAAATAAAGTGACCCCGACGTGATTTGAACACGCAACCTTCTGATCTGGAGTCAGACGCGCTACCGTTGCGCCACGGAGTCCACATCTATCGGTTGAATGTACGTTAGAGACACTGATAGATAATTAGTTTTTTTTTCATTATTAAAATGAAAACAAGTTTGCAATATTGTCTTGCAATGTTATCAAGCCGTTTATTATGATCGCTTTCATCGTAATCGATGCCATTGAAACTCCGGTTTGGCTCGCATTACGCGTATTTGTTGTATATTTCAAGTATATATATATATATATATATATATATATATATATATATATATATATATGTGTGTGTGTGTGTTTTTATGTAAATAAAGAATGTAGAGCAGCGTAAACATAATCATAATAAAAATATTATTTTTTATGAAAATTACTGAAATTTCAATATTGAAATAGTTTTAAGTTAATTTTAATCCACGTTGCGCAACATTGACAATATGACGTAACTTAATACTCGGACGTCGGACTTTATTTTTAGCTAAATTATGTATATATCGAGTTAAAATATGGACATAATATATTATATATATATTATGTCCATGATTAGTTGCAGAATAATGGAAGGATTTAAAATAAACTGAAAGTATATATATTTAACAATTCTTTTTTAAAGTAGTGGCATTATAATAATATTTTAAAATAATTTATTTTTTCAGTTTTGGCCGACTTTCAACTAATTGCATTACTCGACGATAATGTATTAATATATGTACAACAGAATTATTAAGTTTTTTGTTCATTTTTTTTAAGTCCATTAAGATATTGGATCGAGATAGAAAATTGTTAAAAATCTTATTATATATATATATATATATATATATATATATATATATATATATATATATATATATATATATATATATATATAATAAACAAACATTAATTCTACGCATCATAACCGTAAAAAGTCATAAAGACGAAAACAGCCCTCGTAAAGCCAAAAATAAAACGCGCGAATACAGTTTTAAAATTACCAAAACGCTGACGAACGAGAGGGCGTAGGGCATAGGGAGACTTTTTTCGAGTCTAAAAGAGACTCGAAAACCAACCAAAAACGGACACACTTCATTAACATTAAACGGCGTCGTTAAACAAAATTCGTGATGAGATGCATTTCAAGTTTAGTCGGGTGTTAAGTGCGCTTTTAACTGTGCAAACATTGCGCGACACACGTCGGAGGGTTAAATATTACTTCTGAAAACAAACCGATCGAGTGGCCATTTTGAACGCTTCGACATATATATTATACATATATATATATATATATATATATATATATATATATATATAGACATAAAATAGAATAGAATAGAATATGTGGTTCTAAAATATTTATACGAAAAGATGCGCACGTTTATCGATAAAGTTTCTATTTCGATACCGAACACGTATTCGGCGGTTTCAACCCTTTATCTAGTATACGGTGTGATAATAGCGTATATTACTCACTCTTGTGTATATTTTATAAGTTTTATCTTTATTTTGCGTTTAAAATAGATGAGATGCTTCAAATTGTTTATATATATATATATATATATATATATATATATATATATATATATATATATATATATATATATATATATATATATATATATATATATATATAAATTATTCACATACCTTTTTCATATATCTTTGAATATACTGCAGTTTTTTTAACATAAATCTGAAAAAATATATATATATATATATATATTATTTTCTTACAATTGAATTTAAATTGTTAATATTTTTTTGTATGATAATAATTTCAATTAATTATTATTTTTCATTTGTTTTATTGTTAAATTTTAAATTCATTTTGGTAAAATCTAATAAATAATAAAAAATGTGTTTAATTAATGATCTAACTCACACAATGAACCTGTATGCGAATTCATACCCTGGTCCACTTGTATTAATTTTATATATAGAATTTTTAATTAATCTTGTAATTATATATTTTTTAAATAAACTGAAACACAAAAAAGGGAGTTTGTATAAAATATACAATATATAAAAACGCGTAATTTTATAAACAAACAAAATTTAAAGATACTTTTTAAACAAACAAAAACCTGCGAAAAAGCTACATAATTTTTAATCGAAAAAAAAAAGATATTTCATTATAAAAATTTTGTACGGATTAGAATGATTTAAAAAAAAATAAAGAACGATAACGCATCCCTTATGCTTTATCACGTTTACATGTTCCAATTATTCGTATGTAAAGGGTGGTTCGAGTTTACCGCGTCTACTTATGCTAACATCCCCATGGCGAAATTAAAACGTTTTCGTCGGCACCGTCGCTGTAACGTGTTACATTCGATGTAAAATAATTACACGGTACAATTTTGAACGTATTTTCAGGCGTCGCCCTTCGACCGCCCCTCATTCCCCGAAACCCACCCCCATTTCCACCTTCTGAACGGCGTATCAAATTAACTGAAGAATCCCTTTAAATTAAATTAAACTCGATGATTCATGACGATGGGCGTCGGACGAAGTTTTTAAGGGATTTCGGAAAATTCCGACGTACGAACGGGAACCGGTTCACGTTTCATTCGAAGCGTGGGACGTATATAAATTGCGCGTTTTAAAAGTACGATTAAAAGTGATAAAAAGTTTGACTTTATTGCGTAAAGTATAGTTTAAATCCGAGCATAATCTATATATAATTATTGCGATTTTTCAAAATTTAGAAATTATATATTTGTTATTATTATTATTGAAAATAAATGCATCTCTAGTTTGGTGAACGAGTCGTTAGTTATGCGCTAAATTTTTAAATTCATTTATATTTTAATTTGTATACACACACACACACACACACACACACACACACACACACACACACACACACACACACACATATATATATATATATATATATATATATATATATAATTTCAATTAATAATTATTTTAAATTAATATTATTGTTAACTATGACACTAATAAAATAATATATATTTACAAAACGTATATTCTAAATTGCTTAAGTGAATTTTATTATATAACACTTTATTATATTATATTACTATTGATAAAAGATTAAAAATTTTGAAAAACCAATTTATGCTATCTATAAGCATGTTGTCTTAATTCTAAGGTTAAAGCTTAAAACAATTTTTCTCAAAATAACTAAAGAATTCGCCACTAATTCTAGATAGAGAAAAAAAAACTATGATTATTGGGTAAAAAAAACAGTAATTCAAAATTGAAAATTTTTAAATAAACTCTAAATAAAAATAATTCAAAAATATATCGAATGCTATTTATGTGAACGAAATATAAAATATGAATGCGGAGATATTCAGAATGAATTACATATTTATAAATACATTCTGAAATAGAGGAAATCAATATATGTAGGAAATAATCTAAAATTGAAGAATGACAGAAAAATAAATGGAAGTCATATAATATACGGATTTTGATATAAAAAAAACAATTAAATACTGAAATTTATTAATAAAATCCAGAATAAGTATTTATATATATATATATATATATATATATATATATATATATATATATATATATATATATATATATATATATATATATATATATATATATATATATATATATATAGTGATAAATTGCGATATGTTATCCACATATGTGGACAGTAATGTGACAGTTAATTAAACGCTATATGCTCAGCTGTCGCGTGTCGCCTCACTCTTAACCCTGTAATATGCAGTAAAAAAAAAAGAAATACTACGTATTTTTTTTAATACGCTATAATGAAAAAAAATTCTCTTTGTCGTTTATTGTTTTGTCGCGTGTCCCGTTCAAATTGTGTTAACGCCGTTTATCACATATTGTAAATTACTCGGCTAGAACGCGCCCGCCTCGAGTTAACCGTGAAATAACCAGTTTGCGAAATGCGTTCGCGTCGTACGAACGGGGTACGGCGCCGAAACGAGGCCGAACATTACCGCGGAGAGACCTTTAAACGAAATAATAATTCAAAACAAAAAAAAAAAAAAAAAAGCGACCGTCCGCAAAAGAAAGTGAACTCGAAAACGACCTCGCGATGACGACGACAATGGTCGTTATTTTTTTTTACTTTTGATTTCGTCGCGGCCAAAAATGCGCTCCAGACGTGTTCGGATCAAGGACGGACGTTTTAATTATATTATTCAATTAGTCGGTGACGTGACTCAATATTTATCAATTCGAAATTATTACTCGGTTGCATTAAGTGATATTTTTTTTAAGTAAAATTATAAATTAATAAATATATTCGTAATAATATCATATTCGCCTAATTAATTAAAATGTCACTTATCACGTTTCTATTATTTTCATTTATGAATACGATAAAAAATGAAATATGTAATAATTAATTTTATCTTAAAATATTCATAGATATTATAGAAATGAATAATAATTTATAAATAATGTAAATTTTACCCTTGTACGTCAATCAAGCGTTATAACTATTATGTAAATTAATTGTTTGCTAACTATTATTCTATTATATAAAAAGTAAATCACTGTATATAAATATAATATTTTTGTTATAAAAAATGATAAATTATTTTTATTTTAAATTAAAATATTTATATATGTATATATATATATATATATATATATATATATATATATATATATATATAAATATAATTCTGGAAATAATTAAGTCTTAATTTAGTAATAAATATCGTTTCTGATACATATATTAAAATTTTGAATTTTTAAATGAAATCGAGTCCATCCTTAGCGCATATTTTTTTTTCTAAAGAATTTTTGTCGTAACGCCGCATTTTTAATATATATTAAATTAAATCATAGATATTTTGTTTAAATTAATATTTATATTAAATTATATTCTATATTATAATGTCAATTTTTGTATGGGTACATGCGACGCAATTTTCTCGGTAACATAATATGTTATACAATACACAAAGTTATAAACATTATGAGACGCAAACATAAGTTTTCCTTTATGGAAAAACGTAATACGGAAGTGAAATTGTTAATTAAACGCGACAGACATAGAGTGACGTATTGCGAATTCGCCGAAACGAGAATCGACTTTTCGGAAGTTTCGCACATTTTCGTCGAAATTAATTTTCGAAAGCGACGAAATGCTAACTGCTTAAGCCTCTTACGTTTTCGTGTTTTTGAAAACTGAAAACGCGAACGACAAACGCGTCGACAATCCGTAAGCCGATTTAGATACTTAATTAAAGATTTAATATCGTGGAAATGTGACGTTTTCGCCGATTTTCAAACGTTTCAAAACAAAAAAAAAAATAACAAACTAATTGTATTTTATTTATAATAAAAGTAAGATGAATCAATATATTCAATAATTAAAATTTTTATTAAAAAAAAACATAAATATGAGTCAACGTTTTGGCTAAATATATTTTTTCATTAGATCGGATAAATTGATATTTCTTTAAAAGTTTTTTTTTTATAATAAATAATTTGGAAATGTACCAAATTATATAAAATTTCATTTTATTACGTTGGCAAATGTATTCGATGAATTCTGCTAAAAATATTACGCTATTCGATTTAAAAAAATATATATTTATCAAATTAAAATATATTTCATGAAAATGAAGATTTAATTTATATATATATATATATATATATATATATATATATATATATATATATATATATTCTATAAAATGTTATAATAAATACTATTAAAGAGTGATAATTTTCTGTGATATAAAAATCTTTTCAAATTTTTGTATTACATTGTATATTCAATAAAAATTAAATTAGACATTCGATTTTTTTATTCATATATAATATATTGTGTAATATTTATAACGCAAAAAAATATTATTTCTACATTATTTATATTGAATTACGATATTCAGTGTTGTTTTCTAAAAATAGATAAAATTTAACACTTTCACCGCCTCGTATAGAGGTAATTAAATTTGTTCAAAGCTTCATTATCAAATATGCATATTAATTAATCCATTACAAAACATTTAAAATAATACACATATATTTTATTATATAATATATCGATCGATAAAGGGGAATGAACATTGTAATAATTTGTTCTAACGGCATATAAACACTTAATTTAAAACGATAATATCGCGAATTTTCAACCGGAAAACACAATATATATATATATATATATATATATATGTGTGTGTGTGTATACTTATCAAAGCACGCGATCGTTCGACGACCGTTGGTTTACGACATCTGCGCAGATACAAAGCGCAGGAATTTTCACGGCGATTGTGCAAAAGCCGATTGTGCAATTACTATGCAATTTTTTTCCATATGTGAAATATGTTCGCACAATATGAATTCGGAAAAATTCATATTTCACTATTAGTGAATGAAATATTTAAATATAATATATAGTGTAATTTTACGTTTTAAAATATGAATATATAAAATTATTAATGATGAATAACGATAACTTATTGTATTATTTTTCTAATGCAATATATGGTTAGAATATTAATATTAAAAATTTATAAAATTTTAATTGATAATATCGTTTATATTGATTATATAATTTGAACATCATTATATAATCAAAAAATGACTCTAAATAAATAAATAACTAGTAACATTAGTGATATTCACTGTGATACGATAATTTTATTTATAATATAAAATTATCACTATTATCGACCTTTTCTACACATTTTCTTGAATTGTAACGTTTCTTGAAATTTTCTCACCCCTTTATATATATATATATATATATATATATATATATATATAATAAATAAACGTCGTTAAGTGAAATTCGTTTCACTTACGCGTCGTATTAAAGGGCGCATTTCGAATATACGCCCGTCGTATTAGCGTTAGTTGGAAACCCCCTCGAGTGCGATAAGGCTTATAATTACCAACCTCCCCAACCCCCAAGATAGGCTTTAAGTAGATGTGTCCCCGAGATAAATTTGTCGTAAAGGGCGATTGATGTGTTTCCCACGTCTAATACCGCGGAAACTCTATCTGGATGCTGATAATGAAGCTTGAAATATTCTCGAATTAACGACATTACATGTGCACTAACACACACACATACATACACACACACACACACATATATATATATATATATATATATATATATAAATATATATAATTTTATTTAGAGATTTCTCATCCGAAAATGTAACCTAATTTCAGATTTACTCTATGCTATATATGTTATAGGTAAAAAAATATATTTATTATAGTGAAATAAATTTTAAAAATTACTAATTTAAATATTACATTTTCAAAACCTGGAAAATATAGAATGTAATTTTCATTAAAATTTGGGATAGTTACAAAATACGAAATCGTATAAAACGCAATAAAAATATATTTAACGATCGTCTCGATTTCTTAATAAACGATAGAATTTATTACAATATTCTGTCGTATTATCAATAAAATGTTATATTATTAAATATTAAAACCGCTTTATATCGACCGATAAACGTACGCATAAAACTATATTTTTAGATTATTAATATTGATTAATAAATTTTAAACGAGTTCACTTTCGCCACTTTTAAATAGCGATAAAATGGCGATAAATATAAAATGTTAATTAAGCAAAAGTGAGATCGAAAATTATTAATATTTAATAAAGTGAAACAACTTATTACAAATTCATCAATATTTTAATCTAACACCTTAATGCAAAACATACAATTATTTTTAATATATTTATTTAAATAAAAAAATATATTTTTGATGTCACACCCTAAAAATGAGATCTCAAATTCTTTTTAAAACATTTGCAAAAATTCCAGAACTACGATGATCCAATATTTCACCATATATTTTAAGGGTTTCTCATAACATGGCCGAAGTATTTGAGTTTCATCGTTTTAATGGATATCAAAAGCACCCTTCTTTCTATATTAAATCTTTGAAGCATCTCTGCATTAAGGACGTTTTGGATAAAAGAAATATATAATACTTTTCTATAAAACTATAAATAAAAGACACTCCTTTCATTAGAATATACAAAAATATAGCTATCTTTTAAAACATGATAATTATTTTTCAAATGTATATTTTTAGATATCAATTTAAAAAATACTTAATGTAATAATAATTATTTATTGCTTTCGGGAAATAAATTATGCGAAAAAAGGCTTACATAAGCTTTTTTATAGGATAAAAAATGAACATATAAATATATATTTTTAACAGTAGAACCATTTGTCATTTTTTTATACGTTTATAATAACAAAAAATACATATATATATATATATACATACACCATTAAAGGAAAAGTCGAAAATGCGCGAAAAATTGAAGTCA
>JANIJI010000065.1:7725000-7955000 GCA_024500535.1 Leptonema lineaticorne
AAATAGATAACCAAAAAAATATAATTATTATGACGGAATCAATAAAACGGAAATTTGATAGAAATCAAAAAACTCATTAATTAAGTCTTAAAATATTTTTTTTTCTTAAAATTAATTTATAATTATGAAAAAGATAATAATCGTATGGAGGAATATCTGATAAATATGGAGGATGTGGTAAAATTTCATATTGAATAAACTTCTTTTAGTCGCACCTAATCAACACAGACTAAACAAATATTCAGCATTTCAACGATTTCAACCTATATGTAAAAAGACGATAGAACTTTAATGATTGTTTAATATTCCACATAATATCAATATTTCTTTAATTATAAAATTTTATAAGATTGATATTTTTTTAGCAATATACGAATGAATGATGATATTGGTATAGTGATTGAAATGTATATATATATATAATATTCAAAATTAGTATCGACTTACAATGTATGAAAATCTGGCATGCTTCAGGGGATCGTGTCGTGAATGATTTCACGCGTGATTAACATGAAGATCGGTTTCATTTTTGATGCTTGAGCCGTGTGTCGCGATCACTTTTCACGCTTCAAGTGATATGGGTCTTCCGATATTATATCATGATAATAAAAAAAAATATATATCGTATAGATATTTTATAGTATATCTTTTATATTTTTTAAAACTTATAATCCAAAAATAAGTCATGAAAGGTAATAAAAAATACCATGATTAAAAAGACTACTGTATATCGATATCGTTGTTTAAAGTAGCTGTCAAATATATTAATGATAACTGATGATTTCTAAGCAAATGTTAATGGTACCAAAATTCAATAATCATAATTATTACAATTTGTTTTGTAATACACAAATAATAAAAAATATATATATTAAAATTTACACATTATGGAAAAATTTTATAATGTGATAGCTAAAAACTATTTTCCTATAGTATAAAAATTTATATATTTCCAGATGGTCTTTTCATTGAACAACGTGCTAATTCACGTTTCAAATACCATGTTCTATTTTATCGAACATCGACAGCAGCATTTTCCTCTTTTCATTTCATCGTAGACAGCCTTGCCTAGGCTACAATGGTGAAACGGGTATTCTATTGTTGGAATCAAACGTCGAAATTTTCTTTCTTTCATATAAAAACGTAACGATAGAAAAAAAAATATATATACCATATATATTAAATATATTTATAATTCGCGATAAAAATTCAATTAATTCATTCGGTTTGCATTTGGAAAATTCAATCGCACTATCAAACAATCAATTTCGAATAGTAAACGCGTGCGATTCCAATTAGTCGCGACTAATTCGATTCGGGAAATGAACTTTGTTTCATCGGACACGATATGCAAATTTTAGTTAATGAACGAAACTTGTACAATGAACGATGCATAATTGCAATCATTACATTCATGCAAGTGACACTTAAGTTAAACTAATGAACGTGATTGAGATTGTTTAGCACACAGAAAACTGTTAGTTCAATTATATGATTAAGAATAAAATTTCTTTTTTTTTATTATTTATTAAAAAATAAATTTATGTTAAGTATAAATTCAACTGTAGTTTAATAATATTATTTTCAAATACAGAATTTCAATAAAAATGTATTAAAAATGTTACTGTATATATTTTCAAATACTTATCCATAAAATTTTTAACAGTATCCTTATTTAAAATACCAAAAATTCTCTAAATTATAAACTTTTATAATAATATAATATAGAAAAGAATATTTTAATGTTAGCCAAAATTTGTTCAAGTATCTTTTTCATTACTCTATCTTGTAATTCTGTTTTTTAGTCAACGCGAATTTTAACGTACATTTTTTAACTTTAACATTAAGCTTTTTATGCATAGAAATTTGTCTAGTTATGTTTTATTACTGTTATAATCCAATAGAAATTTATCAATAATATGAGAAACAATAAATGAAATTTAATGTATTTCTATTAGAAATGTTTCAGATATTAAAATTTTAAACTTCTAATTGCTTAATTAATATTAATTTGTTTTGATATTATTAAAATATACTTAAACTAAGTTCAAAATAAAAATATTTTATTATATTTGTTAAAATAAATATTTAGATAATATAAAGAAATCAAAATACATCATACTATATGATTTATATATATATATATATATATATATATATATATATATATATATATATATATATATATATATATTTATATATATATATATATATATATATATATATATATTTATATATATATATATATATATATATATATATATATATATATATATATATATATGGAAAAAATGCGGAATTTCACCGAAAAGAAAAATGCGACGAAACAAACGAAACGAACCGCCGACCGCAATGAATTATTTACGAGGAAATTTAAAAATCCGAATAGGAAAAAGGCGTCTAAAAATGCTACCCGATGCCTTATACATGTCTGGCACGAAAATTGTGTACCCTTTCATCTCGATCGATAACTACGGAGTGTGAGAAGACCCAGACATCACAAATGCAACCTTAGGCTATTCTTGCTGTCTCCGCAAGTACTTTATATGTCTGCAGTAATATTTCCACGCCGTTGGCATCAGCTGAAATGTGTCGCAGAGATTTTAAATCTTCTACGTTTTTCAGCAAAAGAAAAAAATAACAATAAAATAAAATAAAAGAGCGAATGGTGGATCTGTAGATAGGAAAGATTCCCGTGGGAGTTTGTTTAAAATTATTCGATTGCTAATAGGATTACTTATAAAAGAATTCTAAGACAAATTTATATGTTAAATAACAATGAATATATTTATAATATAAATATCTTTTATGACTATATATATATATATATATATATATATATATATATATATATATATATATATATATATATATATATAAATTCACGATTCATGTATATGAATAGTCATACTTCTATGATATTTAAATTTATAATAATAAGAATATTTATCTACTAAACAAATATTTATTTCATAATTTATATGATTATATTTCAAAAATAAATACATAGTTACATTGTTTTGTATGAAATATTCCATTAATATTATTTCTATTTAGAGAAAATATTGTATAATAAAAAAATAGATTTTGCGAAAATTAAAATTTTCAGCGTTCAAAATAAAATATACATTCATTTTAAACTCGTACATGAAAAATTGAGAAAAATATGCGACGCGATGCACGTTTTTTCATTTAAACGACTATATATCATACAAAACTGCAATATTATTATTATTAAATTTAATGAGAAGATTTTAAATATATATATATATATATATATATATATATATATATATATTAATAGATTGCATAAATAATGTTCTATAAAAGTAAATATCCTTTATATAAATGCAATTCCCGTAAAAAAGATGATCGCTTTTATTTTAATATTTTAATTAAAATGTAAATTATATGTGTCTACATATATTTTAATTTATAAAATTTGTAATATGTTAGAATATGTATATAGATATGAAAAAAATTCATATTATCGATGATTATAGATATAAAATAAATGAAAATATCCCGAAATTTACGATCGCGGCGGAACAGCGTGAAACTCGAAATAAGGCTGCATATGTAGGCGAAAAAAAAGGAGAGTAACAAAACGGATATTTCGAAGTAAAATAAAAAAAATAGAAAAGAAAAAAGGATTTAGTGTTTCCAATAGTCATTCAATTTAATATGCTTAGTAGACCGCGTCGCTCCCGGGAAAATTGTACGTGAACACGCACGAACGCACGCACACGAAAAAGGACTCGCCGTACTAGATAGAAAGAGAGAGAAAATGGAAAAAAAAGGAACGACCTTTCCGGAAAAGTCCATTTCCCTTTAAAATAAATTTCCGAATACGAAAAACTGGAAATAATAATAGAAAAAAAGTACGTACTGTTCTAAACTATCGTTTGTACGTATTATTAATATATATAGAAGAATTTCGATTTTACTATAAAAATTCATTTCTTCATATTAAAATATATAAAACATTAACTAAATTTAATATTTTAATTATCAGTTATAAAATATATATTTCTAAAGGTTTGATATGAACTTTATATAGTTTGAATTATTCAAAGATCTCTGATATATCAAAAAATTTTAATTAAAAATAATACGCTATGTTCATTTTTTGCACGAAAGATATTTTCTAGATACTATCGTGTAAAAAAGATCAATTAAATTTATTAAAATCGATATTCAAATTTTATTTTTTATCGTTTTACTTTGAATAATGTTTATGTTTCGTCTTCGTTTCATCTATTCATATAAATTAAATGTAAATGAGTTTTAAAACATTTTAACATAAAAAAAACAGTTTAATAAATAATCGATTATATTACTTGAACTTTATTTTCAAAACTGCAAAAAAAAGTATATATTTATAGATTGGATATCAAACTAACGACTCGATCTCATTTCATATACATATTTAATACTAAAAAATCGTGAATAATTTTAAATATTAATATTTTATAAATATTCATAATACACTTTCGAATAAAATATAAAAGTAAAAAAAAATCATAAAAAATAACATCAGGACAGTTATATTTTATGACGGATCGTAGGTGAGATATAACGCTGATCCTGGCATTGTCCACAAACAATGGTCAATTTCAATCAAGCGAGTTTCATTGTTGGTAACACACATGTACGCACACAAAGCTTTCCATATAACATATTCAAGTTCCAATTGTTCTTTTTTTTCGTGTGTTTCAATCATGGAAATTGACGTGCCATCATCTGGCCGAACGTTATACTACATTTAACGACAATGGATCATATTTTTTCATTATTATATATATATATATATATATATATATATATATATATATATATATGAATTACATTATGAATGAAATAAAATATTAAATTACCCCCCTTGATAGAATTAGACGCGTGCAGAGTTAGTAATATTATGTTTAAGGTTTAAATGTTTGAGTACTCTAGAAAGGTTTCCAAAGTACGAAATCTAATATTTGAGAAGTAAGGTCGAATAGTTTACATTAGAATATCGGATTTCATAAAAGTGAATTTCCATCGAAGATAAATGGAAGTAATGTTATATAAATATGTACACTAAGTGAAAATATATCGGTGTATAAACAAGTACTTTCGTGTAAGCTCTTTATTTTCGACGGAGACATTTTATTTATAAATAAAATAAAGGATTAATATTATATATATATATATATATATATATATTTTTTTTTTTTTTTTTAAGCATACTTATATATAAAATTATGATACTCATATTGATATTTATATATATTATTATTATACGATATAACCAAAAAAATAAACAACAGAACTTTCTTAGTGTTTTTCAAACATCGATTTAAATATTCTATGATCACTTGCATCATTCAGATTGCATTTTTTTTCTCATATGAAGACATATAATCTTACAGTTTCTCAAACGACCTAATAAGGGTGCATTTTCACCGAATTTAGACGAAATATTTTATATATATACGTCGAAATGGCGAATTTTTCGACCGCACCAACCTAGAAAAAGTCGAACGGGGGTTTGAAAAAAATGGGCTTTATTGCGCAATAAAACGAGGCATCGGCGCAATCTTGTTCTCGAATATTACAACCTCTCAATTTTATCGTTCCGCCCTAGCAATACGATGCACAAATGGAGGAAAAAAATATATATATATAAAGGGATGGTTCGATAAGGTCCGAATTCGTCCTTTTAAATGCGATTTCGTATTGCAATGTTATACGATATTCCATCGGGTATTCAATCGTTGATTTTATCAGACTTTTTATAAGGGTTGAATTTAATTGTGTAATTATTTTTTTTTTAGTTTATGGACCGATATTCAGAATGAAACGTGTTTTAAATTATTTAATCTTATGGAAATCGTTTGAATGTTAAATCTGTGGTATATTATGAAAATATTATATCGTGCTGAGTAATTGAATTAACTCTTATTATTCATTCCTAAATAAATATTATATCAATTACGTTATCGTTGAACAATGATAAATTACTAAAATAGCATTTATATATTAATATAAATTCAACTAAGATAAAATTAAAACAAAATACGAATTTTATACTTCAAAGCTTACTATAAATAATAATTTATATTTCTGAACAGCAACTTTACTAAAATATAAAAATACGAATTCGACATATAAAAGTTGAATTTGATATAAAAATATTTAAAATATTGGTTTTTAATTGATATTTCGTCGAATACATCATAAACTTGACAAAAATGTTTCACTAAAATTTGATAATCAGTAAAAATATATGTGATGTACTTTTATTTTACTACACAAAAAATATTGTAAGCACTTCGTAATTCTGAAAAGGTTAAAATATTGATCTCAAAATTACACATTACATGGGTAATAAAAATAATATCAATGCCAATAAATTAATATTACCATTTAATTATTACTGATGAAATTAAATTAAATGATGTACACATTTTTTATATAAAGTGTACTAATTCTGAAAATCTTAAACAGTAAATAAATTTTAATGATTTATTGCATATAACATATAAATATACTTTCGAATTAATTTCCATAACGATATGTAAGCAATGCAACATTATTAAAAAAATTTAACCATCAAAATGTTAATTTAAACGACGAACCGATTTATAAATTTGAAAAATTCTCCGAATATCGCATTATAAATTCGTATTGAAATTCGAATATCTAATTCTTTGGGATTACGAGAATCAAATGAAATAAAATAAAGTAGTAGAGCAGAACACCGTCAAGTATTTTAAAATTCAGCTCATATTCATAATTTTAACGTTGAAACGTTATATATTATATTATTTTCTTTTCTCTACCAATTTTTTAGCGATTTCAAGGCTTTGAAAAAAAATAACATAATTCCGCTGAAACGCGTACTCGAGAGGAATTTTTCATCTCGGCTACAAATTGAATTCTCATTTGTCGATATCTAATATATATTTTATATATTATAGTATATTATATATATATATAATATAAAATTGAAGTCGTGCGCGAATCGCTTATAGTATGTTTATTCAATTTCTGCGGAAAACGAAATTCGAATCTTTTGTCGTGGGGGGATGCTATTTTTTTCTATATATTCTTTTTCGTTCATTTCTCGCATCTCAACCCCTGTGTTTTGGGGGTCCATTAGCCGCCTGTAAGTAGTATCGACCCCTAAGAAAAGCCCATCAAAGAATCAAAACCCGATAAAGCTTAGTACATCAATCCGGCGAAGGGGTATTTCCTGACCTTAGCCCCCTCGGGCTGCGGACATACAAAAGACGACTAAGTGCGGGACTTTAACCGAAAATATCCCGTCGTTCAATTTTTTTTCTTTTTATAATATATATAAATATAATATAATATAATATATATATATATATATATATATATATATATATATATATATATATATATATATATCGAAATATTCGTTTTTTCGCTCCCCTTACGACAAGCATAATAAATATTGTAATACCATCCCATCGTGCACCTCATTTGTCACAATTTTGTACGGTCATACTTGTAATACGTTACTTTTTTCAACAAAAAAAAGTATATTCAAAAATGACAAAACACATTCGAATGTAATAAAAAAAAATATTTCTATAATACTATAGAAAATCAAATTACTATAATTATATTATAATTTATAATTTTCTATCAAATATTCATTATTCAAAACTTTTATCAAATATTTTATTTTAAATTTTATAAAAAAAATATCTAAAATAAAATGTTAACATCTTCAAAAAACATAATATAATGAAAAAAATCAAGATTTGTGTAATAAAACACAAAATTGTTAAATGTAATGTTCAATCAAAATTTATTCTTCTGTTTTTATATTCTAAAAAAATAATTTTTAATATATAATTGTAAAATTTCATAGTTTAAAATTATTGTTTCAGTAGTAAAATAATATTTATTCATACTTACGTATAATAAAATTCGTTTAAAATTATATTGAGTCTGAAAACTACTAAATAAACACCGGTATCTGATACTTCTCAGATCGCATTATTACTTTTATTACGTTCGAAAGAGACTCTGAAAACAGTATGAAAGAACAGAAATAAAATCAAAAAACCAAAAAAAAACCATTATATTTTACACGGTATTCGTGTACGGCTACGAATAAATTTTAACACCCTTATCTCGAATTTTACGAGCAGATTTGCATATTATAATGCGAACTGAAAGATAATGAGAGACGAATCCTGGTGAGACCGCATTGCGACGAGTTCGTATCCCTGTCGATTTATTTCTGTACTTTTTTTATTTTATTTTATTTTTAATGGTGAACTTTAATGGGGGGGTTGTAGCTATATATGCGAAAAATATGTACTTTTATTTTTCGCACCTTTTATTTTATTTTTTTAATGGTTTCGCTTTTCGTACAGATCGAAAAATAACATCGGATTTACGAAGCGACGTACCTCAAAATGAGACGGTTGAATTTAAATATATTTTACGTTTTTCGATTCTGTGTCGTGTGACTGGAATAATTAAACCAATCGTAAACTTCAAATCTCAGATTTCTTTCATAAAATATACAGCAATAGGTGAAATTATCGGAATTTGGATTTCAGGTAAAATGGTATCATTTGTAAAAACTTGTATATCGTAATACACACACACACACACACATATATATATATATATATATATATATATGTGGGTGGGCGTGTGTGAATCATCCTATCTACAACGCTATCAATTCTAACCATACTATGAAAAACTCAAAATTAGTACAAATTAGACTGCTATTATCGCATTATAAGAAAAAAGAATTGAGTGACAATAAAAAGAAGGTCAAGAGTTAATAAATCGTGAATCGAATTCAAAAATGTGTTGAACACATCTGAAAAATATTAAAATATAGATTAATTAATATTACATACGTGTTTTAAAATAAAAGAAAATCAACTTCGTTAGCAATATTTTAATATATCAAAATAATCATATATAAAATTAAATCAATATGTCATATAAAATATTTCAATTTATCACATCCAAACATTTCCCCAATATCAATTACACCGAATAAATGTCAATCACGACAAAATACCGCAAACATTATATATATATATATATATATATATATATATATATATATATATATATATATATATATATATATATACCATAATGTGTGTGTGTGACATTTTATTGGAAATAAATGAATTACACATTCAATACCAACTAATTTAATTGGTAATTACATTACGTGCCAATTAAAATATTTACCGACTTCATCGACGTAAATCGGAAACACGAGAAACCACTTCGAATTACGACGAGTTGCCGCCTTAATCGATTACACCAAATCGAATATTTTAATCCGACGTCGATAAATCTTCGATTTTGTTTTTATTTTTCTCGTTGTTGTTGTTGTTCTTCTTCTTGTTCGACTTGTGTTATCTTTTTAACTTGATATATTGAATCGATCTGTGAGATAATTAATTACAAATGGCGATGGTATAAAATATTGATTCTAATATCGAAGAAGAAGAAGAATTTTAATAAATCTAATGTATATAGTTTTTGTAAATATAAAAATTAATTGATTTATTAAATAAAATCATAAAATATATAATATAATGTTGTTGATGTATATATTATATATAATATATTAAAATTTACATAATTTTTTATATAAATAACGCTGAGCGATCGTTGACGTTCCAATTTTATTGGAAAAACCGACATAAATAAAATTTTCCTCTAGATAAGCGATATTCATAAACGATCGTAAATTTTCCGTATGGAACATAAACAAAACAAAACAAACAAAAACAAAAAAGGGCGATCACGATATCGCATTCGACCTAAGAATATTTACCATTATGTCTGTGACATAATAAATATAAAATAAACTGCAGCTACCCTTCGGGATTTTCAGTTCTTAACTTACAACAGGATTTTCCTTTATTTTCTATCGTAAAAAATATGCAGCTTTAAACGTGTTGCTTTTAAGCAGAAAAAAAAGTTTTAGCAAAAAATTTGTGCAAAAAATTAAGGTTGTTTATATAGATTTAGAATATCTTCACGTTTGTTGACTATGAAGATTTTGGATAAATGAACCTAGTACTTTTACGACTAAAATAAGTTTCGACTTGTAAACGACTTAAAGTTAGTCTTTTTTTTCTCTACACAAAGTTGATCTAATTACGTGAGGTGTTTATAAAGTTCCGGAAGTTGTAATCTAGATGAATAATTCAGAAGTGAATGACCGATAATTTTAATACTTGTTATATATTTTTCTGCATAGAAGTAATCCACAAACTTTTTATGAAAAATTCATTTTAAATTATTTTTTTAGTTATGATGATTTCAAAGCTATAAATAATTTTCCTTACATATTTTATTACATATTTTTCGACATTTTCTTATAAATTGACATTGTATATGATTTTTTGATATAAAAAAATTCAGCAAGCATATAGCAATAAAGAAAAATTGTTAAAAATTTTGTATAATATTTATATGCTAAAAATTAGTCATCAAATTGTCGAATTTTATTTATTGTTTTTTTTTAAATATCAAAATTTAATAATATACCATAAATATAAACGTTTTTATAAGGACCAGCGAAGTCATCTAACATCAAAAGGACGTCCGAATATAATATTAACGAGAACACAATAAAACAAAGGAAAAACGATGGAATTCGTTATATTCGATATAAATTCATAGAAAAATATAAGAGACGAACTATTTTAAAAATAAAACGAGTCGATTGCGTTATCAGCTTACGAAGTCGAAATAATAGGATGTTTCTCCCGTATGCCGAGAGTCCTTCGGGAATTCATTCTGCGTACCGTCCGAAGGATTCGACCCTGAAGCGAGATAACCGAAGGCAACAGCAACAGAAAAAAAAGAAAAATAAAATGAACGCCAAGAATAAAAGACTACTTGACTCCAAAAATAAAATAAAACCCGTACAGCGAAAAAAAAATGGGAAACAGGAACAGTCGAGTCGGTTTATATATACACACCTATATCAGAAAGACGCCATCTTACGGCGAAACCGCACTATTTATAGTCGGCACGTGCTCGAAAAACCATCTTTCACCTTTTTTGCGCCGTATTTTTCGCATTCTTGTTTTTTTTTTTTTTGAACGAGGCGAGAAAATTTTCTTCTCTCGTTCTCTTCTTAATCCAACCCTGATTTACGGCTCGCAAAATAAGCACTGGTGCGGAGTCCCGAGATGGCCTCCTGATTGGATTTATCTTCGAAAGCGGTCCTTCGACTCCTACGGGATCTTTCCTGCTGTCGATTCAGCCGACGAAAGGAGTTTGGAATCGTTAAGTGCGCTTTTGGAATTCTTAATATATTTATTGCCCATCCCTTCAACTGTTCCGCCAATTATCGTTTGTGTAGTGAAATTGAACGATTTCCATTTACATTACAGTATTAATTCTAATTTTCTTAGTTGAACATTCTAAATATATGATATAGAGATATACAGAGATTCTCAAATGTTTTTTTATAATTATTTTTTATAAACATTTTAAAGTTCTATATATTTGTATATGAACAAAAGAATATTATATATCAGATAAAAAAACGAAATTTTATTATATATAAAAAGACTTCCATATTCGCAAAAATATTACGTCGTAAAGTCCAAAATATTACATTTATTCGATTTCCAAACAGAAACAAAGCGAAAATCAAATTTGGATAAATATATTTACGTCGCAAAAAAAAATGGAAAAATACATCGTAAACGTTTACAGTCTATTATACGGTATAAATTTCGCGGTCTTTACACGGCGAAAAAGGAAATAAATAAATAAATAAAAGGGATTTTTTTTTCGTTTTTCGCGTCATCTTACGGGTGATAAGGGAAAGGTAGACACGTACACGTTCCAAGGGATGATTTGTTGCCGGCCTAGAAAAACTACGAGAAAAAATACAATATATTATATACAAAAATGGATATATATTTATATATTACATATAGTATAATATAGAAATATATATGAAAATAAAATGTATTATATTTAAGTCACGATCGAAGTTTATCTTTATTATAATGTGTATATATTCTTAAGTGTTATATTTCACCCTCCTCGATTTTCTGTAGTATAATGGAAAATATTGGAAATATTCTAAGCTTCGTTTCAGTGACGTTCTTTTAAACTCATCCCGTTTCGTATCTTTTCTTCTGTTTCCGGACGTTCGGAATGCGACTAGAAATTAAAGAGGCATTTGTCGAAATGGTGGGGCGTATCTTTCGAAAATAAACGAGAGAGGGAACTTCCTCTTTCACAAAAAGAAGATGAAAAAAAAAGGAACGGACAGAATTCTTTTTCATCTCTCTCACTCTCTTTTCGGAAGGAAGATAGTCTTCAAACGTTATCTTACATAAATTCTTAGCGGGTCGTCGGATACGGGGTGAAGAAACTCCTTTTGTAAACGGCTAGAAGTCTTTCACCTGATTCGTCTCCCCTTATTTACAATAAGGCAAATCCATCTCGACAAACGGGATGAAGGAGAGACTGGACCCTCGTCGCGAAGATCCCGAAGGTGGTCTGAATACTTTCGGGATGTACGATTGCGTTCTGCGATAAGACAGACATTTATTATGCGGGTCTACTATGTATATATATATATATATATATATATATGTGTGTGTGTGTGTGTGTGTGTGTATGTGCATATGGCTGTTACCATTTGATGCATTCAACGTTTCATATGAGTCAAAAGAAAATTCGAATAGGTATTATTTCCGCATGACTAAAATTTATCCCTGATTTCAATGTAAAATGCAGCAAGTACAGATATTAAATCATAACTTCATTAAAATATCCAATATAATATTTCAATTAAAATATTATATACAATTTTATTAAATTTAGAACATATTATTATAATATAATATTGATTATATGGTAAATAGCAAATTATATTCAGTAATTGGGTATGTCAAAATATTTCACGTATTTACGTAGTTTCAATTAATTAAGATATATATGTTAAATATATAAATATCAAAATTTATACTTTTATAACCCAACCAATAAATAAATATTATAAGAAATCTTTAAAATATTTTAATTATTGGTGTTTTAGTATTAAAAATATTTATTATTAGAATTTTAGATATTAATATCGATTTTATTGTAAACTTCTATATAGAAAAAATTTTAAATTAATTAATTTTTAAATTAACAAAAATAAAAATTTACAATATATATATATATATATATATATATATATATATATATATATATATATATATATATATGAAAATAACATTATAATTTAATTAAATAATATCAACTAATAAATAATAAACTTGTGATGTAAGATATGATTTCGGAATTTCATTATAACAGACCTTGACCGTCAAATTTAACATAATGAAAATAATAAGACATCGAACGAAATATCATAATTGCAAATTATTATTATCTCGGCAATATTAAGAAAATAAATTCAAAAATTAATATAAATGAGTGGAACGCTATTAATTAAATTATTTGGAACACTCCTCGCTTCGAGGGTGAATAATTGAAATAATAAGCGAAATGTGCTAACTTTCCAAATTAACCGGAGCTTATTCCCTTGGGTCGAAACGAAGAATTTAAAAAAGAATATATATATATATATATATATATATATATATATATATATATATATATATAGGTGGTAATAAAAAATGATTTTTACAATTTAATTCTGTGCCAAGACAAACTTTCGTTATAAACAAAACAAGCGGAAAGGAAAGCTTGAACGCGCGACTACTTCATCGTCGCGTATCATTTTCCGCGATTTTCCTTTTGTTTTTTCTTATTTATTTTTCTCTTCTGCCGATTTATTATGTTCGTCGCCGACGTTTTTCGGTCTTTCCACGCTTCACGCGCCATAATATGATATTCTAAAGGTGGATTTATTTTTAATAGAAAAGGAAACGGGCGCGTAATGGATTTCTGTCCGACGCAAAAATTACTTTTCCTCTATCGCTCCGACAAAAAAACGTATACATACATAAATATAATATATATATATATATATATATATATCATATATATATATATATATATATATATATATATATATATATATATACATTTGTGAAAATCAGGAGGGGATAGATTCTGCGCTATGTAATTGCGAATGGGGAATCGAACACAAAGGGCGATGTCGTTTTGCGTAAATCGAAATCGGAAAAGCGTATATCTAAATTGGGAAATAATAATCGGTATCGATATATGAACCTATTGTATACAATGCGTTAATGGTTATATATATATATATATATATATATATATATATATATATATATATATATATATATATATATATATATATCAGCAATCACTGATATAATAATTTATATTTTAATGTCTTTTTGATTTATATTTTATATGAAATATCATATAAAATTAATTATTAGTTATATAAAAAATATTTATAATTAAGAAAGGCATTAATAATTGGTATATGGTGGTTAAATATATAGTTGACGATTTGATATTAATAATTTTTAATTAATTCATATGAATATTTTTTTAAATATAAATTGAAAAATATTTTGCTATTAACATGTAAGGTAATAAACAAAATGAAAAAGTGAAAACAATTAATAGGATTTTGAGGTAATTGCAATTTGTTTGTTTTGATGAATTCGGTGTCTGCATATATCCCGTTCTATCTGGTGATGCAAATGGTGAACACAGGAACAAAACGGGGAAACTTTCATAATAAAAGTTAGTGGGTTGAGGGTCACTGGTATATATGTTTCGGGTGCAATTACAGCGAGACGACGACAAAACAAAAACAACGAACGCCACTGAAAATAGGGACGACACGGGTACAAGGAGTTTCATTCTAACGACCACCGGGGGTTCGTATGAGAAGAGAAATGGTGGTTAAATCGCAACAAAGAAGCACCATCCGAGCGCCGCTCGGGGTGGTTGGCAGTTGCAAAGCAAGAAACGGTCGTCCCTAGATGAGCAAACTGAGGGGGGAAGTGCGCCCCGAGTTCAGCGTACGATTTAGATATTTTAATAAAAATTAATTGAAAAATTATATATATTTAATTTAAAAATATTTCATATTAAAAAAATGTTATAAACAAAATTGATCAATTTTATATGTATTTTCGATATAATGTCAAATCAGATTAATATTAAAAAAATGTTACGAAAGTAGCTGCGCGACTCTTCTAAAACTTTACAAAATGTTATGGAATATAATATGTAGTGTAGAGCGCAATGATTAATTAGTTTGAATTACCTGCAGCTTATAAATGTTGACCTTGCATAATTAATAAAGAATATTCGTTGATCGAATTTTGGCATATAATTTTCTGTCCCGAAGCAATAATGTAGATTTATTGCATGTATATAATTTAAAAAAATATTGCATAAAAATCAATAATATTCTCAAGGAAGTTATGAAAAGTTGTGAAATAAAATAATAACATTTAAATTCAATTTCTTTTATGAAATTAAAAAATCTTCACAATAAATTATCGAAATCTATTAGTATCGTTAAATTAAAAAAAACTGCATTTTTAGATAATCAATTTATTTATAATGAAATGAATGACACAATAAAATATTATTACACTAAAATAAAGTGAAATATAAGCTGTAATAAATAAATATGAAACAAGACCGTCAAAACTCTGACGACTGTAAAAAAAAACGAAAAGGAGGAATTCTAATATTTAAATATAAAATTTAAAAAATTATAATTATATAATTCAATATTCAATTTAAATATGAAAATCGCTCACGATGTATATATTTTTAATCGAATTATTACGAAATAAAAAAAAAATAACTATAATAAAAAAGTGTACGACATTTGCCGCACCTCCCCATCAGATATACATATAGACTGAGCACGTACACGTTACTGTATCTATAGTAACGACCCGCATCTAATATCTCCTAATAACCGAGAGATGACTGGCCGCATTCGAACACTTCTAACGAACCGGGTTCGGCTCTCGTTTTGCCCAGTTTTAACAGGTAAATCGTGCCCGTATTATTATAATTTACGATGAAATTTATACTCATTCTATACGTTAAGACTATATATATATATATATATATACTATACAAATGAAATATAATAATAACAAAATATTACCGTGCAAACTTTACAAAAGCGCCTACAAACTGTAAATATGAAAGCGTTCAGCGTCCCGTGAATTTTCGAAAGCGAACTTAAAATATTCTGCCAATATTACGTTTGTTTTGTTAGGCGATATTTAATAAACAATATTATAAATGTGAGTATATATATTGTTTAAATTCGTACTTTGGATTACTCTAGAAATTCCTTCCTCAATAAAAAATATATATATATGGCGAACGATATTTCGATATTTATACGAAATTGCAAACAGTACAAATGGAATACTAGCGAACATTTCTTGAATTTTTAACCCTTTGATATGTATATGTATAGTATATTAATGATGGAAAAAGGCAAAGTGAATAAATTTCGAGTGTCGTCGACGCGTCACGATCGCGACCGCAAAAGGTTAACTAACGACACGTACGATCCTCAAAAAAGTAAGACATGTGTGCAGAACACGGAAAAAGACTTTACACATCTTTGTGCCGGCGCAAAGTTCATCATCAATAATAAATGAGGAGATGGGGGAAGGACCATTTCAAAACAGGGCTTTAATAAGGGCTGCGAAAGTTGAGGCTGATAAACTATGCATTAGTTTCGTTCCGATCATTATTATGCACATATAAACGTGTCCATCTTAATATATATATATATATATATATATATATATATATATATATATATATATATATATATATATAATTGATATAATAAACCGATAATATGTAAACCCTTTCAGGTCCAATAAATAAATTCTATATCCAAATTTCGAAATATCAATTTCTGATATTTTTTAATTATTAAACTAAATAATTTTCTTTAATTCGCTTTGTATTATAAATTTAGAAATACCGTGTAAATTATGTAAATTCTCTAATATTGTGGTGTGGAAAGTAAAGAACATTTACCATATTAAACCTACTCGGACAATCATGTAAATAGTTGCAAATTTAAACAATGGTTTCGAGTTCTGACACCCTTTTAATAGGGGAAGGGTGCGAAGAATTTTACGGTCGACCACTATCAGGATTAGAAAGGACAATTAAAAAGGATTTGAAATGTTGAAAGCGTGTTTCAAAACAAACAAAATTCTATATTTGGTATATCAGAAATATACAAATGTATAGAATTAGATATTCAGATATCATTCATAGAAATATATAATTATAAAAAAAAAATAGCGAAAATGAGATAAATTTTCAAATTGAGAAAGTGGCAAGTTTCGAAATGGCAACATAAACACCTCCCCTAACCTCTAAAAGGTTTACGCGAAAGAAGACGAATTCGGTAATTTGTGTGTCTTCGTCGTTGCCGTGGATGAAGTGATGAAGGAGAACCCTCCGTCGTCGACAGCTGTCACGTCCAATTACGTCCAACTTTTGAGCGAACCGAGCGAGCGAAGACGCCATCGTGAAATGCCGCTGCGAAAACGCGAATATTTAACAGCGGTACCTTAATTTTCAACACACGAATTCTATAATTAGCCATACGTTAAAATAACAACTTTTGCCGTCTGTTTATTTTGGTAATTTAACGATGACGAAGTCACAATATATCTGCTAACTGAAAAAAATGTTGTGGTTTTAAGATTTTTCATCTTCTACACTAGATCAATTTTTAAAGATCGCCTTATGACTATCGGCTTCATCAAATTGATTTAAATTTTTATACTATATATGATTACAAAATCTGAATTGACATATTAGTGAATTGTTTAATTTTTTATTCTTAATCTAATCTCCAAAATTTACTTCAAAAAATAAGTCAATTTTATATTATATTTACTATTCTATTATAATATGCACAATTTTGCACTGCCTAAGAATATCTAAAAAATAAATGACATACTTATATGGTATAGCTGTAATAATGATTATGTTTCTCCAAATTTCTGAAATTTTTTCATCGCATATACAATCATTTCTGTTCTACCTTAAATTCAACTTTAAAATTAATATATGTATGTGTATGTGTATAAGATAGAAATTTCTTTAAAATGATAAAAAAAAAACGAAATGAAAACATTTTATAAACGATCTAATTTCCGAAACTACATTAACCCCTTCGCGCCGACTTAAAGAACCGAAAACGACAATACTACCTTAAGCAATTAAAGACGACATCGCAATATTAAAGCACATAATGAACGTTCGCCGGCAAAACTACAATAATATTATACATATATTTCGCGAATATCTTCGAGCAGAATCTCGGTTAATTAGCGGCGAATACTGAGAATGTTTCCGCGAGCAGAAGAAGACGACGAAAATAGAATAGAAACAAAGGGGTCGGAAAAAGACGACGTTTACAGATATTAAACCGATGCTGAAAACTAGATAAGGGCAACTGAAAAAGTCGGACGTTAATTAAAAAAAAAAAGTAAGCGAAAAACGCGCCACGATACAAAAATCGCACCTTCTCATTATCGTAATGCGAAGTCGTTCCTACTTTTTTTTATTATTTTAAAAGAACTCGAGAGAAAAAAAAGGGAAAATGAAAATAAAAAAAATTAAAGCAGAATAAAATAATGATGAGGGGGAAAATATTAAATAAAGACGGACGGGATATAAAAGGACTTTTTCACTTTACCTATATTTATGCATATATTTTTTTTCGCTTTATAATTATAAGAAATGCGATCCTTAACGAAATTCTTTTTCTATCACTCCCCGTGCCCCTTCTACGAGACGAATTTTAATTTTTAATCCGTATTTTTATCGTCGTGTTCGTTTTGAATAAATTTTCCGCGTCATTTATATTTAATTATACCTTTAAATAAATTTTGGTGAAATTAAAGAGAAAGCGGCTCTTTTTTAATTTTAAGTTTCGATTGACATTTCAACAGAGAAGAAATGAATAAAATTTAATTAAATAATAAAAAGTTTTTTTTCTTTAATTATACGATAAAAATAATAAAAATATATAAAATTTCATTTATTTTATATCATAATTTTAAATTCATTTTATTCAAAATATAATTTTACAGTTGTTCTAATATGAAATTTAAATTGAATATTGAGTTGAAATTAAATTTACGTTAATCAAATAAATTAATAGTTGATAATTACGATTAATTAATTTCTATACTAAATTAAAATAACAATCGTAAACGTTAACAAACACGTTTAACGAATTACAATAATATTGTTCGTTAAAAAATATTCCCTCTTCACTAATTACGAATGAAATAAAAAAAGGAGGATTCACACTTTTCGAACAATTTAATTATTCATCGCATGTATCAGATTTATTTTAAAATTCATTTTCTCGCACGCGCGTGCTTTTTCCGAAATGATACACAAAAATCCACACACGCCTTTAGTATTTATATACAATAAACCGTAGGCTTTTCGAAGTTAATTTAAACTTTGGAACCAGTCTAAAAAGCTCGCATATTACAAACGAACTCACACAAATATAATATATATATATATATATATATATATATATATATATATAAATATTAAAAAAATATATCCGCCCGTCGAATAATTCATAAGCGGACTCGGTTCTACGTTTCCGGAAAATTCCGGTCCAATTTTCGCCGCGAAATCATTAAAAGCTACCGACTCGGAAAACGAAGGGTTTTCCATCGTCAGCTGGTCGACCCAATTACACGACAACTTTACGTATAAATAAACGACGACGACTATAATCCAACGATAAACTTCATGCAGTTCGATTTCTCATATATAATGTTAAATATTTAAAAACAAAATTTTATACATAAATTTAATAAGAATAACATATATTTATATAAAATTTTATCTCGCAAATAATTCAAATAACAAAACTAAAATTATATTTATTATAATCGTTTAATAATTAAAGAAAAATACGCTGTATACATCTCGATTATTTTGTTATATACATATATAGCTGTGTATTCTTATAAATTTTATATATTTGTTTTGGTAAAAACCGGGAAAAGTCTCGACGGGAGTTTTTATCACGATCGTTGGAAAATTTCGTTCGGAAAATACGAGGGAAACTAGCGCGATTTATCGCCGTTAAAGTGAAAATTTAACGCTCGACTTCTTAAGTGCGCTTTTTCGAACGAAAAACTTTTTTTTCCAAAACGAAAATAAAGATTTTTAATATACTATATATATTTGTGACAGCGTTAAAATAATCAGTTTATAAAAATATATAAATTTTATTATATATATAATCAAAACGATGTAATAAAATGGAAAAAGGCTTTGCCTTATATTAAACATTTTCAAATGAAAGCGTCGCGAATTGTGCGAAATTTTCAGTACAAATTTACTAAAGCAATTAACTCCGCGAAGAGGTCAAGTTTCGATCGTTTACTTTATAAACTTTGCCGGTTAATAAATTTAACTGGAAGTTTTCGCGTAAACAAGGGTGAAGTCGCCCTCGGAAGAAAATTATGCGATCGCACACACGCTTTGATACTATCAATTTTATAATTGAAAAAAAAACTATTTGAGAAACATTACTTTGATGCGATCAAAGTGATGATTAAACATAATATTATTAGAAAGTTTGTTCGTTCGGTTAAATTTAACCGTATATATATTTATGTGTATCTCATTCAATAATATTTTGCGTAAAATTCCTAATATTAAATATAAAGTGATTATATATGAATTGATATTTTTATGTTTATATGTACGTTTAACAATGTATAATATATATTTAATAATAATAAACTTAATATCTTTTATAGGGGCATCAATGAGCTTAAAGTCTTTTAAATGCAGTGAACTGAACAATTCTCATACAATTTTATTATAATCGATGTCATATTGTGGAAATTCCGGAAACGATTATATCTTAAATTTTCATTATATTCCAAAATTATATTAACATATTAAAATTTGATCGTTTTGATCCAAATAACTTTGTGTTAAAATTTCATGAAATAAAATAAAATACATTTTAATGTAATACAACAATAAATTTTTAGAACAATTGTATATCAAAAAAATCTATTTTTTGTCAATAAATGTATATTTTTGTGATTATTATCTTATAAATATTGATAATAATCATAAAATTATTCTATTTCTAAAAAGGTTTCCATAAACTTAATTTACATCAAACAAAAATAAAACATTTAATTAGACAATTAAATTCTCAAACCATTTTCAAAAATTTCACATAATAAATGGGTGTACTTGAACCTCATTATAATTTTTGATTTATAATACATGAAAATTAATATTTTCTTTGAAATATCTATAGATAAAAATAATTTTTAAATAGTTATTTAATATAATAAATTATTCGTTCAATTATTGTTTTGCATTCGTTACGAATATCCAATTAAACCCCAATCTAGAATATAATTTCTTAAACACATCGAATAAAAAAAAACATTTTCCAACTTTCGAACAAATATAAAAGCAATACAAACAAAACGAGGCAACTCCGCCGAATACATATTACATTAAGGAGGAAAAGCGTTTGCTCGGTAAATATTACCAAAAGGTATCGTTTTCTTGCGTTTGAGAAAATCTGAACCATCTCCACGACCGAAAAGTAGTTGCTAGACGAGCTTTTCTCAAGTTGTTCAAACTTTGATTGCCTTCGGAAGTTTCGGTGGAAAAAGCGCTCTCGGACCGCAACCCGTTCGTCTTGTTCTCCGCTTTTCGTCCTATTTACCGTCGCCCGGTAAAAGCCTACTATTTTTTTTCTCCTTTTCTCGAACACGAGAAAACGGAACGCGATAGAAGGGCGAATAGTTGTGTTGCGTGCCGTAATTCACGGGCGTAACACGATGCGAAAACGGCAAAATTATGCAAATGGACTGTGGATCCTTTGCCGAAATGGGTTTTCCTGGCTTGCGAAGACGAAGAAGAATGGAAATTTGCACAATTACCGAATGGGATCATTTTAATTTTGTGAAAGTCTCTTTTTGTCCCCAAACGCGTATGCTTGTCGTGTTCTATAAATATATATATATATATATATATATACCATATATAACTGTGATTCATTTACTGAAACCAATTCACGCGTACATCCATCGGAAGTGTTTCAAAATAAACCAAAATTTAATTATTTATATTATGTTCATATATATAAAAGCTCTTTAATAATACCTATTTAAATTACAAAATTTTAGTTTAGTAATTTGAGGAATTATTTAAATAAAAATTATTATTTAAAAATATTTTTTTTAATATTGTGTCATATGTCCAGTGTTTAATAAAAAAATAGATAGAAATTTTTCTATAATATATTTACATTATTATTATATTTTTATCAATAATTTGAATACTTTTTAGAAAAAAGTAATATTGTTTATTACTAAATTAAATAATATATGATATAGACTCAAAAGTATACAAAAATTATATAAAATAATCAATATAAAATTGAGAAACACCATCTTTAATCTAAACAGCATCGATTTTTTTCTTACTACGTATATCTTTAACCGGCATTTTTTTAATAGAAACTTGATACCGTCCGGTTAATATTTATCGCGCGTAACGAGATAACATTTCTTCGAAGTTCGAAACCCGATTTTTTTCTATATATATATGGTATATACCATATATATATATATATATATATATATATATATATATATATATATATATATATATATATATATATATATATATATATATATATATATATATATATATATATTATAAACCACACCGAATTCGACAACCACATCACAGTCTCGGCCACCCAATACATATCTTCAATGTCCATATGAAAGGACACTTGGTAATACGTGTTTGTCATACTAATCTATCGGAAGGCCGGGATCATAAATCAAGTCGAATTAATTAACTCTCTTACACATGTGCAGTCACGAAATGAAAATTATATTATATATATATATATATATATATATATATATATATGTATATGTGTGTGTGTGTGTGTGTGTGTGTGTGTGTATTATAATACATAAGCGAAAAATAAACAGAGACAATTGCATGAATAAATTTATATTATATCGCACTACGACGCGATTAAAGTCACAACTATATCGTCTTTAATTTCAATATGAATATACATTTTAATAAAAATTTGAATACTATGTATATAATTAAATATACATACATATAAAATATTCAACTATTAAATATTCTTATATATATTTTTTATGTAAACTTGATGGTTAACGTCGTTCACGTATCCACTTAGCGCGTATTGTTTACCAAAAATACCCCTATTAACGCTGGCAAAGAGGGGTCAATGTGTTAACAATTACTTTAAGAGCATAAACGTGTATAACTTACATGCTAAACGACGAATTAGTGAGCTTTTAAAATAATAGAAAACGATCATTTACATTAATATCTTTTTAATCATCTTACGTGTAATACTATATTATATATAAGAAGGGCAAAAAAATAAAGGTATTTTGTTGAAATAATCCTATGTTCTATATAAAATGATTCAACATTTATATCTGAAAAAGTAATAAAGAATTTTAAAAATAATATAAATCGTCCATTTACGTCGCGAGATGTTTTTCCTGGCGCTCGTGAAACGTGAAAACTTGGACGAGTAAAAAAAAAGAAAGAAAATAAAACTCGGTAAATTTCATCCGGCGAACACGGGACACAAAGGACCCACAGTCTGGACCATTTGAAGAAATTCACTCATAAATTATTTGAAGAAAACGAGGACCCGTGTCCTTTTAGCTGGCAAGAGGTTTATAATGTGTAATAATGGCTACAAAAATACCCGAGCGTTCAAGAAAACTAATGGTACTACCAAATTGCGCGACATAATCCCGGATTCGGGTCAAGGTGTCCCATATAAGTCCCCGGTTATTGTTCCCGTGGAGTGGTCCTCGTCGTTGTATAACGGCCGTTAAGGGATAACTTATTCATGCGAACCGTTTAGTTTGCGAAAGTGCGATACCCATGAGAAAGAGCCGTCCCCATACTGCGACTGCGGCAACGGTTAATCCTCCTTTTCGCTCTGGCAACCCCTAAACGCCCGTGCTCGATTATCGACTTGTGTCCTTTTACCCGCGGCTACTTTTTCAGAAAGATTCTGAAAATATGATGTTTTTCGAGAAATATTAAAGCGTTTTCCTTTTAAACAAAATTTCCATATCGCTCTCGGAGGAGCGCGAAAATAGGATTTCCGCATGCGAAAATATGGCTAGTTTGTACAATATATACTCTACATTTACACATGCATATATATAATATATACAAAAAAGTGATTCTTAATCTTTTCCAAATGTATTTTGTTATGTCGTTATTTTCACAACAATATAAAATTATAAAAATATGTATGTATATAATATATCTTTATATATTAAAATTTTGCACCACTGTATGTGATTCATCAAGCCTTTTTCAAAAGTCCTAAAACTAGAATTTTATATTTTACAAATAAATATCTAACGTGTTATTTTAATAATGGATTATCATTGGGAATATATGAAATATATTTAGAAGGCCTTGATTAATTACTCATTAACAATTTCTAACCAATGGAAACTCAAATCCAATTCATTGACGAATCAATAAATTCGAATGTGACGCGATAATAACGAAATTAGTTTCCCAAAATTCACAACGGTCGAATGCGAAAACTAATCGAACAACCGAAAGCTATATTTGCACACGTCACACTAACAATACGACAAATTACATCAAATTCGCCCATAGTGATGATCGTATGAATTCGTCGACCGATTAATAATTAACGAAAATCACTTAAAAGCACCCTCGGGTCCTTTCTGGAGCACGTACAGGCGACGTTTAATTAATATGTCAGTGTATTTGTAGTGCTAAGGGTTTTCTGTCTTTCTCTTCCTACCATCTCCCATCTCCCATTAATGCCGTCAGCCATTAGGATCGACACGCATAAACTTGATGGGTTAACTCTGTTACGAGTTACCAGCATCCGTCTAATCCTTTCATGTTTACACACAACTAACTGTACACCCTATGCGCCGCTATAAAGTCGGATCCACACCTTCAATGCACGAATAATACACGTGTAAAGTAATTGTGAGCTGCGTCATCGTTTTGCTTAACTTGAGAATATGCGGCGTCCCCAAGATATCTTCAAAACGTGTCTCAATTTGAAATATGCTCGATCATCATTCTCTTAGTATATACCCTAATACACCCTTAGGATATATGCGGAATTCTAATCCACTTGGTGGTCACATATGGTAGGGAGACTTGGACATTGACGATTAAAACAAGTTATACAGGAATATTACATAATACCAAGGTCTGATATTTTGAGAAGAACTCCTTAAATCAATATATACACAAATAATAAATTTAAATATAAAGCTTCTAATTCCATATTAAGAAACTAATGTAAAAAATCTCGTTTCATACTTAAATTTTGATTTATATTTTTATATTATATTTTGTATATTAAATTTTGAAGAAATAAAATTTCATATTTTACTCATAAAATGTTGAATTTTAAGTATAAAATACTGAATAAATATGATAAATTTTAATTGAAGTGAACTTATATATATTTTTGTTTATGTTATAATAGGAAAATTCGTTCAAATCTATCAATAATATCTTTTATTTCCCATATTCACTTCTTTTAGCAGACGAATTTATAATAAAAATTGAATAATTTATCATCCATTTTTATATTCAATTTCACATAAATATTAATATTTTATATTTTTGGTCAACAAATTATTCATAATATTAAGTGATATCACCGTGGCATAAATTCCACAAGAATAAACATCAGTATTAATCATTCGAAAATAATTCGTATCCAATCGTAAAATATGCCAAAATTTTCATACATAAAATATTATTTACACATTTTCAAGAGCTTTCAAAAAATAAAAAGAATAAAAAAACACGAGTATGTACTTTTGCAACGTCGTAAAAATATACCTTATTTGATTTACACTCTCACTCTACGGCATTTATATATATATATATATATATATATATATATATATATATATATATATATATATATATATATATATACACGATGAATCTCTTTTAAATCCAAAAAAAAAGAAAAGATGAATCACAAAATTTCACGTGCAATCTCGTATCATAAATGACGAGATTTTATTAACGATACATCCCTTTTTTTCGTTTTAAATAATATATTACGACTCCCGGTGTCCAAACTGACTGTAAGGGTGGACAAATATCGAAATGTACCCTCGTACACTTCATAATGTCATTTCGGATATGTCACATAACTCAAGCGGTGACGTTATCGAATAAAATACCGGGAAAATAAAAACATACATATATATAAGAAAAAAAAATGAATTGTGGGGAGGATGTAGTGAAATCGTTCAAAAATTTCCGATTATTTATATAATATTAAATTTTATAATTTTATGCGATATTTTTTTCCGCGAAACCGACGTCTGAGTAATCTTGAAATTTATGCTTTCGCATTAAATGCACGAATTGCTCGAAAATTTTCATTATCGCCGCACAATAGAAAAGCGGCAAGATAATGGGCTGAAGAACCCTCGGAAATGCCGTCTAGATGAATTGTGAATGTTTGTAGCAGGTGCCTCATTTTTATTTCCTTATTAACCGCATCCTTTCATTGCCTTGAATTTACATAAAACAAAAAAAAATAAAAGTAACTTGAAGATAGAATTGCAGTCGCAATGTTTATACAGATGGAACAAAACGTTCGACTTTCATAAATTATTACGTATACAGATATCTCGGATGAGCTTTCTCATTATTTCTATATACTCCGGTAAAATTAGACGTTTTTGATGATTTTTTTATATCGTGAAATTTCTTTCTGGAAATATATTCTACATAACGAGTTGAACGAGGATCAGAAGAGTTCCCACCTCCAAAGAGGGAGCTTCCCTCCGAAAATCACGAAAAACCTCCAAAAATTCGACCGTTTTTGAGTTTTCCGGATTTATCTCAAAAACCATAATTCGGATTGAAAAAGTGTCAATGAATAAAATATTGCTCATAAAATTCTACATTTAAAATGTTATATTAATAATTTGCGTAATTGTTACTGATTTCCCGTAAAAAGTGCTCGAAAATAGGCCTAAAATGGACCTCTCGGCCAAAAATTTTCGTTGCGCGGTTTTGGTAACGATTATCTCAAAACGGGTTAATTTTACGGGGGTATCGAAGAGGAAAAAAGTTGTAGAGCAAATCCTGCTCTATAATAATCACTTATTATATTTTTAGTTAATTGTTTGAGTTTTTTCAAAATTTGAGTTTTCCCGATTTTGATCCGACGTTTTTGCACGGTAGTCTTGCAGTTAAATGGATTTTTTAATGATAAAAATATCGATATCCTGAAATTTCTTTCTGAAAACGCATTTAAAATAACGAGCTGTAATTGAATACGAAAAGTTACACCCTCCAAAGAGGGAGCTTCCTCTTATATTTACCGAAAACCACCCAAAATTTGACTTTTTTTCAGTTTTTCGCTTACAACGTAGAAACTATTACTCAAATTGAAAAGATGTTCAAAAACAAAATATTCCTTATAAAATTCTTCATTAAAAATGTTCTATTCATAATTTGCGTAATTGCGTTAATTTTCTCTAGAAAAGCCCTCAAAGTTGAGGATGCCGCGTTGACAACAGGGGTGTTTCTAGAGGTTTCGACAAATATCTCAAAACCTATCAACTAGCGCCCAATATTTCTTCATATATCGTAAAGAACAGGATTTTTGCTATTGGCTAATTATAATTTACTTTATTTTAACTTAGGATATTACATTTTTTTTGGCGCTTAAAGTTGAGCATTTTTTTCGCGATTGCACATTGTACGCATAAAACTTCGTTCAATTTTGGACATTCTACGCAGTACCCGCTCATTGTTATATTAGTCTATTCACTTTAAAAGGCGTTTCCAAAAGATAACTTTACAACCATAACAAAGACGAATATTGTAGGCAATAAAATCTTCTGTTGGTTTCTTTGTAACTTCCGAAAAAATCGAAAATATTTCACATAAAAAATAAATTATTTTAAATTACTTATTTAAAAGAAAGAATTGGTGATTTTTTTAATAAACGTTATATTGCTATTTGGTTAAATCAAATTATTATTATTTTGCTTAATTCTTTAATTTGAAGCTAATTGAAGGTTTTAATAAATAAAAAAATTACAAAATGTAATCTAAGATATAATAATCCTATTGTTATAATTTTTATTTTTATATTTTATTTTTATATTTTTTTATATCTTCGAGAAATATAAAAATTAATGCTATATATAAAGTTTTAATGTATAATATATTTCTTAAGTTTTTTAAATTTATAAGAATATGAATGTAAATGATTTTATAAAAATCCTAGAGAAAAATTAGGTAATAATTATTATTATATTTGATTTTTTTCACCTAATATTTTTTTATTCAATATGTTGAAAATAATTTACCAAAAGCGGTTAAAAAATGTACTCGTGAACATTTGTATCGTTAATGGTAAATCCAAGAATATTCACAATTCTTTTATAAATAAAAAAATATTTTGTCAGGGCGTGAATGAACACAAGTATTTACTTTATTCTACAAAAGGTTTCAATACAGTGGTTTCCGCATATTTTGTAAATAAAACAGTATGCAGTTTTTGTAAGTCATAAATAAAAATTTGAAAGACCTATGGAAGAAGAAATAATTACGTTAACATTTTATTGTTTACGAATTCTTGAAAAGATTGTAAAACTATCTTTTCAAAAAAAATCCAAGTCTATTGTATGAAAAAGGCAACTAGTACCTTAGCTCAGGGGTTTATAACTGTACGCGCGCAGGTATCATGGCATTCGACAAAAAGTTTAGGTCTCTCAGTTTCTATGCGAGAATTATAAATAATATTTAAAATTTCCAACATTTTTTAATCAAAATATATTTTTTTTACTAATTCATTATAAACTAAAGAAATTAATGTATATTAGTATGAAAATAAAAAAAATATAACAAAATTATATTTTAGAAGTATTATATTTGAAATAAATATTATAAAAAAAATCTACCTAAATATATATTTCAAAAATTAATATTGAAAAAAAATATTATTTATCTTTCTAAAATTAGTTACGAATGCATTCTTAAATATAAAAGGATTACAAATCCCTGAGCAGGTAGTAAGTCCAAAATTGAACGAAGTTTTATGCGTACAATGTGCAATCGCGAAAAAAATGCTCAACTTTAAGCGCCAAAAAAAATGTAATATCCTAAGTTAAAATAAAGTAAATTATAATTAGCCAATAGCAAAAATCCTGTTCTTTACGATATATGAAGAAATATTGGGCGCTAGTTGATAGGTTTTGAGATATTTGTCGAAACCTCTAGAAACACCCCTGTTGTCAACGCGGCATCCTCAACTTTGAGGGCTTTTCTAGAGAAAATTAACGCAATTACGCAAATTATGAATAGAACATTTTTAATGAAGAATTTTATAAGGAATATTTTGTTTTTGAACATCTTTTCAATTTGAGTAATAGTTTCTACGTTGTAAGCGAAAAACTGAAAAAAAGTCAAATTTTGGGTGGTTTTCGGTAAATATAAGAGGAAGCTCCCTCTTTGGAGGGTGTAACTTTTCGTATTCAATTACAGCTCGTTATTTTAAATGCGTTTTCAGAAAGAAATTTCAGGATATCGATATTTTTATCATTAAAAAATCCATTTAACTGCAAGACTACCGTGCAAAAACGTCGGATCAAAATCGGGAAAACTCAAATTTTGAAAAAACTCAAACAATTAACTAAAAATATAATAAGTGATTATTATAGAGCAGGATTTGCTCTACAACTTTTTTCCTCTTCGATACCCCCGTAAAATTAACCCGTTTTGAGATAATCGTTACCAAAACCGCGCAACGAAAATTTTTGGCCGAGAGGTCCATTTTAGGCCTATTTTCGAGCACTTTTTACGGGAAATCAGTAACAATTACGCAAATTATTAATATAACATTTTAAATGTAGAATTTTATGAGCAATATTTTATTCATTGACACTTTTTCAATCCGAATTATGGTTTTTGAGATAAATCCGGAAAACTCAAAAACGGTCGAATTTTTGGAGGTTTTTCGTGATTTTCGGAGGGAAGCTCCCTCTTTGGAGGTGGGAACTCTTCTGATCCTCGTTCAACTCGTTATGTAGAATATATTTCCAGAAAGAAATTTCACGATATAAAAAAATCATCAAAAACGTCTAATTTTACCGGAGTAATAATATTCTATTGTGTTACGAAGTAGACTCGTTTAAGATATGCATTTGTTTCTATGAGACATTCGTCATAAAATGAACCAATGTTATACGAGAAAACTTTCAAACTTTATGGTAAAATCGTACAAAGTGACAGTTACAATATTGTCTTAACAAATACAGCGTGTATTAGTTTAATTTTTTTTAATAAATCATAATATACACAAGAGAAATTTCCCCAAAAGTTTTACATTAAACAATTTTCATTAATTAAAATCAAATCTAATTTTTCATATAAATTTAAACACATTATAAACTATATATATAAATGTGTTGAGAATCGTTTATTTTCATAATTTCAACGATAGAAAGCAAAAGTTAAACAAAGAAGGTATAAACGACGCTAATTAGAGCCGGTTTTCAAAATCGAGTCTCTTATCATTCAGCGGCTTATGCGATCTATACGCGTGCAAATGATGAAATTATTCATGTCAAACGCAAAATTGAACACACTCAAAGTTTAATTATATTGTACAACCGACGGATGTCGCTCGAATAGCATCCACATGCGAAGATGATGAACAGTACAATAATTAACGTCTGTTCTCTGACAAACGCCAATAATTTGCCAATTTTACTCATATCCCTTCGTGTCTCCGGCAAAATAACAGAAGTCCCCTACTCCCTTATGATTAACATGTGCGTCTTCCAACATATATAACAATAGAGTATAATTAAGGTCAATAATTAAGTTCCCGGTAAGTCTAGACGACAGAAGTCGTTCTAAATGCCGAACACGTATTTTCTTTCATTTAGAAGTCGGCACGTGCAATTGATCTTTTTCATTTGATAATATTTAGGGAGCCTGAAGAAGAAGTTCAGAACTCTTTTTTTAACAATGTAGAATCTTTACGAAATTAACGAATAAAACTTTTCGTTTTACTTCAGACGTGATAACAAACATTTGCACCGGGCAAACATTAGTGCAATGCGAAAGTTTCATAAAGCACAATAAGTTTTCAAGACGAATAACTTTGTATTGTGCTTAAAACAAGACAAAGCATATTGTATAATATGTTGGTTCTAAGAATATAAGATGACACATGTACTTATGGAGTCACATAAGTAGAAAAAGGTACAGAAAAGTTTCGTGTTATGAGGAAATAGACATAAATTGTTTGGATTCTAAACGCGGGGAACGGAAGACGATATTCTCTCCCCTTTGACTTTTCTATAATTAAAACGACTTCAAAGTCAAGACACATGCTCGCCGAAAAGAAACCCTCGCGTCCCAGAGGTGCTCCTACGAAGTGATGATACGGGAACAAATAGCCCCATTTCGAGGACCACAATTAAACGAACATTAGTGCCCTCCTTGTGGGTCGTAAATATGTCAAGGGGATTCGATGCGATCGCGCCGGTAATGCATAATGTAATTTGATTTTTATCACCCTCTAGCACTCTTTATTTTTATGGGTAATTGTCTCCCATAATAACGGGGAAAATATATAATTCAAATAATAACAGGTGTGTTTGCATGCAAAAGTGTTGTTGTAATTAATGAATGTGACTTACCTTGATGAAAATCTTTTATTGTTATCCAAATTTTACCTAAAAATATAAAATATACCAAATTTTAATACAACTCACATATTTGATCTAAAATATATTAATTTCTATTATATTAAAAAAATGAACAATTAATATTGTTTCTTTATTATTATAATTTCTAAAAATAAATCAATAATATATTATAATAATAATAATGCCTAAAAATATTTTATATGTTAAATTTCACGAAAACACGATCGACATGGCACTTCACGTGGGTCCATTGTATCCAATATAAAAATAGGAACTAAACGCTCATTGCCAAAATAAACATATGTACGACACCGTAAACAAATAAAAAAGATTTTTATACATTCAGGTATGAAGAAAATTACAATTAATTATTAAATATAATATATCAATATAAAAATAAAATTTTGAATGAAAAGTTGAGGATTACCATCGAAAATATAAATTTAATAAAATATCCCAATCGTCGATGGTGTCGATGGGAGCCATAGCGATCTGTCTCAACATTTGTGATGATCGTTCCCATGGGTCTGGATGAAGACGGACCAAGACATAAATTGGCACCTGTGTCCCGTTCTTTGGACCAGGTGGCGGCACTTGATCCCCGGGAGAAAACAGGGAGAGGAAAATAAGCGCCCTCGTAAAACGAAATCTGGGAAAGGGAGACGATAGTTGTAACGGCAGAGGCGAAGTAGGAAGAAACGATCTCCTAATTCCGGATAAGGGTTGACGTGCAACAACACAACTCTGACGATAACTGCTTCAGTAAAGAGAAAAGCCCTAAACGAAGTTAAATTCACATCTTCGACGAAGAAAATTCAGTTGTTTCGCTCTGGGGTCGCCATTTTCTTGATCGCGATATCAAAACTACTGCTCTTAATGTGGATTTATATCGCATTGAATTATTATTATATTAATATTTATTTAGTTTTCCGTATATATTATATATAAAATATATTTTACATTGAAAGAGAAGTAATGAAAACTATTCATAAAGTATATTTATATGCAGTTTATAAGAAAAGTTTGTCTAGAGAAACAACACAGATTGAATTCACAATTTCAATGCTTAAAACGGACTTTTTCAATTACATTTCTTTGTTATTCTTCATATTAATAAAATCTTTATAAACTTTTTCAAATTAGAATATTAAATAATTTCATAGCTTTTTTATACATCACTTAAAATGCATTTCTAAAATAAATATTTATATTTTCAAGCACAATTATACAAATTTTAATAAGATTCTCAAACTTCTCTCAATTAAAATATTTGGAATAAATTTAATAATTTATTATATATCACAATAGATATTTAAAAAACACATGGTCCCAAATAAATTTCAACATCAGATGGCGACCCTACTTTGAACGAGACACGAAACAAATGGCAGATCTTTGCTAAAAAGTTACGTAAACAAGTTGAAAGTTGAACTCCGGATATCAACCGCATTCCCCTTATAGCGTGTTCACGACATTGTCGAAAATCGAAAGCATCAATCCTATATAACACCAAAAAGAAGAATCTTTCCTGTGAAAAAAAATCGAGATTATACATACATAAAGAAGTCTTTTTATTCTTCTTCTTTTTCGTTCGTGTCGACGCACGTGATGTAATAATTCAAGTAAAAATATACGAACGCGTGCGATTAAACTCACTTTTGTGCCTTCTGAATAATAAACGACAATGTCAATGAACTCGCAAATGCGATAAAAATAGTTAAATTATTCATATATATATATATATATATATATATATATATATATATGTAAAATAATCGATATTATTAAACATAAATATTTTCGTACCCTTTTTTTGCTAGTTGCGTTAAATGCGTCATGACAATGTTGATAATGAAATGTAGCCTATGTTAATTAAATAAAATATTTAACAATCTACGTGTTTTTTTTTTCTTATATTAACGAAACATAATACTTTAACATTGTTATATAATATTAAATTTAATGTGCGCTATAAAAATTTATTACTATCACATGAACAAAATCACCGTTAAGTTTGGGAATATCGCTTTATAATATTAAATATATCCTCACACAACAAACAATCGATGAGGTGAAAATTTCTGAATAGCCTCGTTGTCCGCTAGGAACAATTGTAAAGGGACAAAGGGCACACAATGTACGCTATAGTACGCCGTGGGAACAATTTTTATTTTTGTATATTGAGCGTATATCGCGACGATAATCCGGAAGCATTGAATGGGTTATATGGTATATATATTTTTTGCGACGATTTATTTATTGCGACGGCTTTTGTTGTCGTCGACCGCGATATGTATCGTTTCCATTCGGCCGTGTCGTAACACCGATCCGGCTTAATTACGTCGTCGTTACTGTAGAACGCAACCGGACTGGCGATTCACTGAAACCGATACGGGAAACTAGGGGAAGTTCTATTGTGTGTCTAAATTGTGTTGGCGACGCGTCAAATGCGGTCACTATTCATCTCTAGAACGAGATAGAATGTCGTATAAAGTAATCAATGACGCTATGTGACTCCTATAAATGATACGGTTGCGGCTCTGATGCGTAGAAATTGGATTCTATGTGCATCAAATAATACATTAGATGAAACAATACTCAGATCTTAATTGATGTTTTGATATACAAAAATTCAATTATAGAACGTAATAATCACAATTACGGAATATAAATTTAATTGTAATAAAATTGTGATCAAAGATATTCTAAGATAATACTTACAATATTATATTATATAATATGAACTTTGTAATACTTTTAAAGAGTCTGAAAATCTTTTTATTCAATAAAATAGTATTATCTTTATCGCGAATAAATAATGTTAGTTATTTGGAAACTTTCAAATCATTCTTCAAAATCTGTAACTGTTGTTGCAACAGCAATTAAATTTCATCCATTATTAGTATATAACTTATTTACATTTATAACTTTAATACTACAACGCAAACATAAATATATTCATATCGAATAAAGCCAACTTTTATTAAAATATAGATTTACAATCCATAGAGATTGTCTGGAGATAATAATACAGTAGATTTTCAGATATACTTGAAACTCCTTGAATATTGAAAGGACGAGAATTTTTCTCTATTTAATAAAATAGTGCTCATTTTACGTCACCAGGGATTCACCGCTTATCCACTAAAATACTATATTTAAATTTTATAGCGTATAATAAAATAAAACTACCTGAACTAATCCTATGAATATATTTTTTAATGATCACCAAAATCAATTACGATAAAAAAATAATGATACTCCACCACGTGTTCATAATTGTTATGGCTCCCCATAAACTTTTAGGAACATGCAAAAATTTCCTTTTACGACATCCTTCAGACACTTTTGCGATAAACAATGCCTATTTCAAAATTATTAACCCCCCCTCTTATCATCCCCTATTCTCTTCGCAAACTATTGTTATTAGAATTTTCCTTTGAAAATTATTCGCGGGATTTTCTCTCGCTCGATTCACGCGGGTAAAAAGACACGAGACTCGTCCCGGAAAAATTTCCACCCGAAGCGAATTTTCCGCGTTCATTTCATTCGCGCAGGCATTATTAAAATACCCATCTAAATATGTATATGCATTTATACGACCTCATTACGAGCTCGTTTTGTGTCACAACAGAACCATTATTATTTATTGCGAATATTTTTCTTGAAGTTTTCCACTTTTTGTCGTGAAAAACAACCGCAAATTATCGCAGTTCACAATTGCTATGAAGTCTTTTATACCGTAATCGCAGAAGATAATGTAAATTTCATACTATTTAGATAAAAAATCTTCGTTTTACTTGTTATTAATATTTTAATATTCCACAAATATTAAATTTGAATTAAAATTAATTAAATCAACAGCAAAATAATTCTTTTATATTTAATATATATGAATTTCTTTATTGTTTTAGAATTCATCATCATATGTGATTTTAAAATACGTATTACAGATTAGTCGATTGATGACAAAGCAATTAAACAAACTTTTATCAACTTAATAAAAACAAAAAAAATGGAAATTTTATTTTTTAGGACATTTAAAATTCTAATTGTATATACCTTTTTATCACGAAGTTATTAAGAAAGATATATAATATTCTTCAAACTCAAGTACATGCATGGTTAACGTATGATTTGTGCATAAACAAAACATTTATCCCGAATTTAACGAGTATCCTTGATCCTTTCATATCATATTTTCGTGGACCCTAAAATGGGGTTCACATTATTTTACTCATATATGAAGCGTGAACGAAAAATATAAATTTGAAAAAAAATTAACCCCTCCATAACGTACACGTTTGCGAGTGCTGATCTCGTCGCTTCTATTAATCAGCTTCCGTTCTCACAGATGGAAGGGAAGGGGGTGTAAAAAAAATATTGAAAAAAAACACGAAAAATTCTCCCCCCCCTCTGCTCTCACCTTCATAAATACATGTATGTTTATTTAAAAATTTCACGGGTTGTTCGCGTAGGAGGACCGAAAAAAAGGGGTCGAAGCTTACGGCTTATTACACTACATATTTATCGATCGGCCCTTTTTTTAACGTGCACGAAACCGTGTTTACACGAAAAAAAGCGTGTTTGATCGCATAATTAATAAAAGCTCAGGAGGTATAAATCAAAACGTAAAAAAAGCTCGGTCGACATAAAAGTTCACATTGTATAATATTCGATGCCGTTATGAAATTCAACGTACTAATCAAAATATTAATTATCGTATTAAAAATTACATATTATAACTAAAATATTCCATTTCACCGGAATTTGATTTTACATTCAAATTTTATAATATTTTTTTTTATTCGTGATTCAATGTTAATATGAAAATTATAGACACTTTTTTCTGAAAATTCAAATTTCTTTCTAAAGATCGTTGTTTAAAGACTGAATAATATCTAAAGTTTTCAACCAACCTGTTGAAAGTAGTTCTAGTTGAAGACTTTCAAGACTATATTTACTGAAAGTGGGTGCACGGTTCTCAACAATATACGACATCTCAAGGGAAATTCTTTTAATATTCATAAGAAAAAGTTGAACACAATTCATTATTCCGTATTATATAATATATTTTAAAAAATATTAAATCAAACTAAAAATACTTCGCTTTAATTAAATATTCGGATTAAACCATCATTTATAATTGATTTTTGATATAAAATATAAGGGACACGTGTTTTCCACCGGTTTGATTTTCTAATTATTAAACGTCACTCGTCGATTTTACAGATGAACTCCCTGATGAATAACCATAATGCGTCAAATTAATGAAGATAAATTGGAAGGGATGAAACATGAAAATTAAATACAAGTATCAAAAACATATTACAATACAGTTGTTTTTTTTTTCAAAAAAAAACAATAATAATATTAAAATACTATAAAATTATGTCGAAAGCTTTCATTAAAAATATATAAATTTATTGAATTATCATATTGTAAATTCAAATTTTCGGTTTTTATTCGTGCCATTCTGTTTAAATAATAAAATTAATGCTTTAATAATTTCTATTTGGAAATTCGAAAGAAACAAAATTCATATTAAATATTTTTTAAATGTTGCCTTATTTCATCAATCCAATATAATATTGTTCACATTTTACAATTTCTTTATATATTTTTATGAACGACATACTAAATTTGTATGAAAGTACTAAAATTTTAAAAATTTATTTCTGTGACTAAAATAATAAATGTTCTATGCATACTATTGCACCTGTTTATATATTTATCTTTTAACGGATTTTTGTTTATAAAAAGTAATTTTGAGAAACAAAATCTCGAGACATAAACTCGAATATAGACGGGATCTATTCTCAAAAGAATATTTTCCTTCTTTAGATTTCTTTTTCCAGAGAACTAGCAGTAAATCAAAATACCTTCATATGAGTGAAAATATAGTTATGTATTGTATTACTGAAAATATTTTAAATTATGATATTAAAAATTAAATTATAAATTACGAAATAAAAAGTATTAAATAAATATAATATTAATTATATATTTTAATATATAACATTAAAACTAAAATTCTTTAGTGAAACATTCAAGATAATTATGATATTATATAAATTGAAAAAAAACATATAACTAACAGCTCAGCATAATATTATTAGCGTCGAACTAATAATAGAAGTCGTAAATATTGAACGATACATAATGTTTGAAGAAGAGAAAAAAAACAACACGAAAATGCATGTAATCGTTTTAAAATCGACATCATAAGCTCGAATGGAAAACCGAACAAAATATTACATCCACCCACGTGGAGATCTTCGAACGAGCCAAATCGATCGTCGTTAACATATACGAGTAAAAAGACATTGAGGAATATTCGCGATACACGTATTCCGTCGGAGAAAGCTTATATTCGTGATACAATAATGTAAACGGCGATGATTTATGTCGACAACCGTTCGTTTTTCGCCGATAAAGTGAAAAAAAAAAAAGAAAAAGAAATGGAAATCGGCGACAGAAGAAATGGAGGAAAATGGCGGAGTGACAGAGTTAATGGATTACTGGACGATTTCGCCGTAGACGGTTGAATATTAAAATTAAAATTAAATATTTACTCGTTGTCTCATTTTATAGACGATGTATGCTTTTGAAAATTCGGATCAAATTTGAATAATGCATTTTTTTAATAATTCCATTATTTATAATTTAATAAAAAATGTCACTTTTTCATATAGGAATCAAATATAAAATTAATACCCATTTGTCTTTTATATTGAATTTGTGTTTTGTTATAATTTTCGTGATATTAAATTTAGACGATTTTTATGACTATTATATTGTGTAATTAATTATTTTGTTTAAAAAATAATTATCACGGTATATTTACAATTATTTCATATTTAAACCATTTCCAAAATTTAATAGCACACTACAAAAAATAAGAAAATTTTTACAAAAATATTTTAAAGAAATTAAAAAAAATCAAAACAAACACAATTTAGTATAATGTTTTTTAGATCATTTATAAAATCATTTTTTTAATATTTCTAACAAATTTCAGACTCGTATTATATATTTAACATACCTTTGTACTTTTCAATAATTTTCCAATCGCACCATTTCATAATTAAAATAGAGACGATTGATATATTTAATTGGCAATTATCGTCGATAAATTTTATGAAATAAAAGTGGATACACGCGTACAATATGATGAATAAGAAATGCAAAGCCCACTCTAAAGGCATCCTTAATCATACTGCTTCGGAACCCTCCCTGTACCATATCATCTCCTTGGTTACCTGAATTCCAATTCTAGCTGAAAGCATTTCTCGGTTGCTCTCAAGTTTGCCGTATTAATTGAATTGCCCTGCCAGTTTTGTACGTCTGAAATGGGTCGTCTAAATTTTCGGTACTATACTCGATTTCGTGATATCAGTATCGCCATTTGAATAATAAATGAGCATAACCCTCAAATTTAATGTGACCTAAACTATTTACATAACTCTATCTAAAATTTAACAAAAACTGATAAATAATATACCTTATATTTACAGCTACTTTAGTAGCGCAAAATTTGAAATAAAGATATTCTGATGTGTTGTAGCAAAAATCTTAATACATATAAAGATGTCACATAAATCTATAAAATATTTATTTTTGTAAATATGGGAGTACATATAATATAAATTCTTGTATACAAAAACGGTATTAAGTATTTTGGTAAATAAAAAAATATATAAAAGGGGAAATATAGGGGAGAGACATGCAATGTTCAAACAGTAGTTATATGAAAATAATAAATTTCACACTTTACTGTTATATTTCCCCCTAACATAAAATAATTCTCACGTGTGTTTTCCTACATAGATATAAAATAGATATAATAAATACGATATAATAATTTCAAATATATGAAAAAATGTATACAAATCAATTCACTGATTTTGATTTATCTACAAATGTTACAAGTAATTTTGAGAAAATCATCCATAAACGAAATAATTAGCATTGATATACAAAATTTTGAGAATTGTTGATTTGGATGATGAAAATTCAACAATGAATCCGAGCATTAAACGAATAATATCTAAAAGCCGAGAATCTCATATTCGAACTAATCGAATTACTTGTTCAATTACATCACAAAGAACTTGACACGATCAAATGGTGTCAATTACAACACAATGAACGAATTGAAGATTCTGACAACGGAATGATCTATTTGAAAGTATCTGATTTTGTTGAGAGAATCTATTAAAGCATATAATTACAATATTTGTAATACGCGTTTAAAATTCATAGCTATATTATGAGAATATAATGTAGACGAAAATTGAGCCCGAATTGGAATTCTTTGTGCAAGAAGCATTTATAAACTTTGATAGTAATTTTCTCGAGAATGTACTCAGGGTGAATTCTCCATAGTCGCGTATGGCAACAATAAAGCAGGCTCATTCAAAAGTTTAACCCTCTAGTTTATAAATTATAATCGCACGGTACATTGCGTCTCAAATATGGTACGAAAATAAAATTAAATATATTAAAAAAAAAAAAAAAAAAAAATATATATATATATATATATATATATATATATATATATATATATATATATATATATAAGAGTGATCGTTGTTATAACGAGCAGATTACGACATTCGTTCATCATCAAGGACATCAACTTTAGAGTGGCTTTAAAAAATCTTTTAGATTTTGAAGTGTATTTCAATGTTGATACTATGTGATATATGTGGGGCTTTGTATGCTACAATATATATATATATATATATATATATATATATATATATATATATATATATATATATATATATACACACAAAACGAGAACGTCTGTCCGCCATTACAAATAGAGATATGCTGTAATATATTTCAGACGTCGCTGTTCACTTGAAATATTCGCTTCGATACGAAAACCGCCTCCTATAAATAATATATAGGAAATATTTGAGGCGGTTGGATATACTTTTGTTGTTGTTTCTGTTGAGAGCGATTTTGGTGAATATCGATCATCCGTATAAAATAATGGAGTTGCATTACGCGAGAGATTGGGCGAGAAATGTGTCAGATTTTTTTCTTTACAGTGCTACAAGTGTGTTTTCTATTTCAGAATTATACATATATAAATATATCTATTATAATGATTATTTTTTTATATTTGAAATAATAGAGATTTATTAATGGCTGGATTTTTTTTAAATAATAAAAAAGAATTTCAAATAATAAAAATATCAATTAAAATATCCATTTATAATTGTGCTGTTGTTAAGAAGAAAATAATTACATGAAAGAAGTACAACGATTATTTAAATATAATTAGATTCGCATCAATTATATAAGCAAAACAAATAAATTTATATATACAGAAAAATGAATAAATAACAATAAAAATATTTGCCGTTTGTTTAATGATCAAAATCAAAAGTTCAGAATGCGTCAAAAATAGAAAGAATCCTTAATATTCAAAAATATATAATGAAGAAAACAAAAATCTTAAGACGTACAACCTTTATATATATATATATATATATATATATATATATATATTTAACTAAAATATTTAATACTACTTTATCAATTAATATTTATATTAAAAATATACTTAATAAATCAATATTAAAAACAAAAACTCAAATTGTAAAATTCCTATTCAAAATAAATTAATCAAGCATAAATACTTGTAAAATCAATAATATGTAAAATGAAAATAAATTATGTTTTCGAGCACATGAGACTCGATCATAACAGTCATTCGAGAATCCGCCAGAAGTTCAACGTGGAATTAAATTAAGCCGACAATTTATCTTGTCCAATGCAATGGTATTACAAAGATACGAACTTTTGTATAAAGCTAACCAACCGCAGCACAATACGATAAACTTTACTTTACACGGTTAAAGTTTGACCAGAAACAGAAAGCCGTGCACGGTGATAAAATATTCAAAAACAACGACGGTGACCGCCTTTTTTTGTACGTATATTTCAAAAATATGGTTACAGATTTGGATATTGAACGGAATCGACAATGACAAATCCAAGTGCATTAAAATATATCAAATATTCAAAATGTTACTATTAAAATAGCAGATCGTTCACTCGAATGTTTCATATTGTACGGACAGAATCACTACTAATTCACGTAACTATTTTGAGTCAATAATGGTGGCCGATATTGATCTAAATTGACCTATTTCTAACATACATCGAAAAGTAAACGTATAATAAATAATATGTTCATTCATATATAATAATTTTCTAACACGTTAAACGCGCATACCTCGTAAATATTATTGTACAAATAGATATTTATATTAGTTGATTGACAGTTGTCTGAATTGTGAGAGAAAAACACAGATTTCTGACTATCATCATAACTATATAATTGAAGTATAATATATATAAAAAAGCGCACAATCTGAAAGCAACTAAATTAATATTTAAAAAAATATTTATAAATATTGCATCAATTTATATGAAAATGATTAAGATATATAATAAAAAAGCAAACAACAAAATTTGAAATTCGAAATATTACATAATATATATATATATATATATATATATATATATATATATATATATTCTTTTAAAAAAATGCAAAGCACTCATCATTTATATTCAAAAACACACATCAATCTTTCAGGATTAAGCGGACAGTTTTGTGTGGACAAGGCTTAAGCTTTGAACGAATGAAAAAAAATACGACTCCTTTCAATCGAACGCTCGCATAAATTACATCGCGTTCCGACGAAGCGTCGTTCGTTTTATTGTTTAATTTTCTTTTTTTTAAAAGCCCACACGGTGAAAAATCTTCGATAATAATAAATCGACAAACTGGAATACACAAAAGTTATGATATAAACAGATAATAAAAATTACGGTCGAACCACAAAAAAATAAAAATAAAAAACAAAAAGTTGGGACAACTTGGTCGTGCTCTTAAGCGGCTACCGAAAGCAGCATCCGTAAATTTACGATCTATCGTGAAGCGTTCGCAGGTAAATAAAACGCTATAATCGTTTTATTTTTTATATAATAAAATTTATACAAGCGTTATCAGTAATATTTAATCGAAATCATTCAACTTTTTTTTTGTACACTAAAAAAATGCCTTGCATTGTATTGTATATATGAAAGTAGTCTAAATCATATCATGTGATCAAATTAGACCAGGACTGATTAAATTTAAATCGATAACAATTTTGAATTAGGATTTATTCAAAGATTGATAAACTTTCTTAGATTTCCTATTATGTCAATAAGTACGCGAAAAGTAGCTATTTATTTATGTCACTAGAAGTTTATTTGGAGATTTTTACTATAGAAATAAATTGAACGAATGTGAATCACAACAATTACATCATTAAAATGTTACAGAAATTAGAATCTACTCGAGTCATGCGAGTTAAAAAGGTGAAGGAAATTGTGGTCAAAAATCATTATTTAGGCGATAGATAAATAGCAGAGAATTTCAGCATTAAACTAGAAAAAAATACTTATTCAAAAATTTTATCGATTGAACTTTAATCAATCCGAATCAAATTTAATCACACGATATGACTTTCATGCCCAATTTCAAAAATAAATATCTCTCTCATATAATATAAAAGAAAGGTATACTTTTATACGGCACACCGTGTACACGAACATGTGTTCTCGTCTTTCATATACTTATAAACATCGAAGATTCCTTAAATAAATGCGACCAAGAGTGGTAGGAAATAAAAAAACTAAGAAACTCGATAACGATCGAAAGTCAAAGTGAAAACGTGGGTTGCTCTCCAAATTAGCGACTCGATTTCGGTACAATCGGTAGGCGGACATTTAAACTGATTTAGTCAATGTATGTACATATGTAATATATAAAATGTGTTCTCGACTTTCGTACATATACATTTAAAATCATATATACTATATACTGATATTATATAGGTGATATATATCGTTTATATATTATTTTTATTTGAAAAATTTTTTAGTACACTTACTATATATATTGAATTATTTACATTCCCTAATTAAATATCACTGTAATGAATGATAATTAATATTAAACAATATAATTATTTTGATTTTTAACATAGCATATGTGTTACATATGATAATTCAAATATTTATAATGTTTATGTAATCTATTCTCATGAGATATTCTATAGTGTTATTATATATGATACTTCATCTTAATATTAATAATGAAACAAGAGATTAACTCATTTATATTATAGTACAAAATAAATCTTTATAATAGGTTCGAAATATGTTTTGTGGACTATTTTGATCGACAAAATCGAATGGTACCAAATTGAAAATATCGATCAATTTCATATTTAAAATACTGCTATATTGTACATAAACATATTTTACAATGAATCAGTGCCCACGCACTGGTCAAGAACGTACATCAGTCGAATGTGTCTGATACTAAAGTAAATATTGCCCACACGCATCGTACATTTTGACTTATAAATATATGTGTGTGTGTGTGTGTGTGTGTATTTAGTGAGGTAATTACTTTTTAATTCGACGCCCTTTTAATCCGACCGATATTAAGAACTTGTATATAGATAGTTATCTTGGATTTTTGTGAAATTTGATAGTCTTAAATGGATAGACAGAATTAATTTGATATTAGATCACGAAATCTGTGAGTATTTTTATTTTAATATAAAGATTCTTTATATCTAAAAATCTGACAGATGAATAATCAAAAACATTTATCTATATATCATATCATAAATTAAACTGATTTTGAAACAAAAGTTTTTAATCATTCATATATAATAATCGACTATATTTCGACTTTAAATATACCAAAAATAATAAGAAAAATCATAGAACTTTAAATCAAAAATTATATATAAAATTTAATAAAAAATTTAAAAAGACAAAAAAATCTTTAATAAATTTATAATTAATACAATGATGACGCAAAAGGTATGTAAAGACAATAAAAATGAATTTCGTCGTAAAGTTTGTTGAAATTCTTCGAGGAAAGCTGGTTTAAATCCTGGCGTCTTACAAATTAAGAAATACATATTTGCCTTGTATATTGAATTTCCATTTAAAACATTAACTTGATTTACAAATTTACACATTAAAGACAAATATGATTTGATCAAATATTAAACATGATGTAAATGACATTCTTTATTTTCAATTTTAATATATATTTAAAGCATCAAAATGTATTGAAAAAAATGAATAAATATATTAATTTTTAAAATATATATTTACTTATCCAAAAAAAAATCTAAAACACGTGAAAATATATATTAGTTATATACATATATTATATTTTCAATAACGAGAAATGTCAAGAAATTATCGGATTTTAGATTCATGTCGATACTGTTAATGGAATCAGTACAAGCAGTTAAAAGTATTTTTAATGTTTTTACGTAGGTTTTTAAGATATTTTCAAGGTTTTCATTGCGCCTTCAAATAAAATACTGCAACATGTTATTTTTCAATTTAATAATATTTTTTACTATTTTAAATACATGTTCAAACCATTTACAGATTGTCAAAAAACGTGATTCAAACTGTTTGATAAAATAAAATTTAATATAAAAATTTATTTACTTTAATGATTTTATATAAAATTTCAATCATATTCATATGATCAATACGCTATTATAATTTTAACATTTTATGAAATAATATAGTATGACTGTATATTCCGAATTACTCAACATAGATAATATTATGATATAACGTGTGACTCGACATAAAAAAATTACATCATTTAAAATATAAATGATGTATTAAAATCAATTTAATCTTCACATATCAGCACGGTCTGAAATTTCAGCTGAAATGCTCGTTCGGCGGCACTTCGCTAATGAAAATCATCAGACTTTTCGTAGGAAACGCGCACGAGTTCAGGTGTTTCGCGCGTGATATATGAGCCGAATAATACGTTATCTCGTGCATATTTCAAGGATCGGGAAAACTGGGAAGAAGCGGGAGAATCTCTGAATATTTTAACCATTCAACAAATACATACATGTACGTATATATATATATATATATATATATATATATATATATATACACACATATATGCAAGCGCAGGAAGAGTAATGGTCCTCATTTATCCGATGTCACTTTTCCTTTTGGAGATAAGTCGACTGGCGTTCGACTCTAGGCCCGTTTATAACGATAACAACAACACAACTATGCAGTATAAATATAATATAATATATGTGTAATATATATATATATATATATATATATATATATATATATATATATATATGATTTATTTTATTATAAATGATGTATGCGTGTGAACTTTCCTCACAATGGATTTTTCCCTACTTCGTATACGCGTAATATATCGTGTGTAATATTATACGAGAGAATCGTGTCAATGGAATACGCGATTTTTTTCAATTTATATATGGTATATATATATATATATATATATATATATATATATATATATATGCGTATGTATACAGGGTGAAATTTGACCTGAAGGTGACTAAAAGACTTTCAATTTATTTCTTTTCGATATCAAGAAAATCCGAGTAATATCTATACGTGTGTATATGCTTATACACACACGTATAAGCATACACACACACATACGTATAAGCATACAGTATACAGTATATATAAGGTGATTAAATCTGAAAATTTTTGATAAAAAATATATATATCATTTCATACTATTATTTTACATTAAAAAATCATTTGAATGATTACTAACATCATTCAGTAATAATAAAACAGAGAAATAAATATAACAACTTAAAAAACATCATTAAATATAACAAATATATTATTCATATTATTATTATTATTATATATATATATATATATATATATATATGGTATGTATATTTAAAGTAAATTCATATTTTGCAATGAAAATCATTAATATCAATCATATGTTATATGTGTACTCAATTTTGGTGATCGATGTACAATCATGAGCTATTGATTCATAAAAAAGGGAAAATAAAACAAATAAGAAAAATATTGCGTCATAAAAAATGCATACAAGTAAATGTTTGTATACATAAATAATAAAATCGAATAGATAAATATCTATAATCCCACATCCTAATAAAAATACATTTAAAATAAACATTATTTTCAAATGCCTTTTCCAAGTAAATATAATTTTTCGTCAGATAAAATTTTGCAAAATGAAAAATAATATTTAAAAAAAATAGTTAAAGAATAAAGAGAAAACGTTCAAGGAATTGTTGGATAGCTGGAATATACAGAACACAGTACTAAGAATAAAGGGACGAAAATAGCTAATAATATCCGTACCGTCTCCTTGCAATGTCCTTAACCTTTAGTATCCTCGTTAGGATACAAAGGAAAATCTTCAAATCGCAAGCGCATATAAAAGCGGACAAATCCTTGACCTAAGCTTCTTTTCAGCATCGTTCAGAACGCGCGATTCGAGTCTTTTTCAGTTTCACATCGAATATAGGTTAAAATCCCCGACATTAAACTTTACATTCAGCTGTAAAAATTTATTTTTTATCGCGTCAAAAATGATCATTTAACTGCGCCGTAAACGATGCGTTTCACGAGATTTTCAGATCAAACGAACCTTTTGCAAGCGTCCGGGCACATGGTTTCAAAATTTAAACAGCGATTTTAAAATGTCGATAAAGCGATTTTATATAGCCGTCGATTCTGTTTTATTTATTTTTTTTTCAGCGTTCGAAATAGACGGATGCGTAAATCGTGTGTACGCGAACCGCGCGTTCGTAACGTCTGACCGCCGGTACAAGTTTAAAGTTGCTCGTTTCTCAGTGCGTACATTTATTTTCATGTTATAAACGAGTGTGTTTTCTCTCACAAATTATTTTGAAAAATTTCCAACGCATTTCTCCCGCTGGAGAGATAAATATGAAACACTTTTCGTATATAATAAAAATAAATTAGTGTTGATTCAGATATTTCTGAGAACAAATGAAAACGATATGAAGTTTTCCACATAAATTTTATATCGAAAAATCAACTATTATTATGGAATCAAATATTAAATATGTCAACAGAATATATTTTTTTAAATAAAAACGAATAAAAAATGACTGAAATTGTATTAAATTATATTTTGTTTAAAAAAATATAAAACCAAAAAAAATGTTTGAATATTTCCCCTAAATATTTTAAAATTAACAAATTGTAAAACTTTTTCCATGATAACCAACAGGTTTAATATTTGTTGCATCCATCACTGAAAAGAGGGAGTTTGAAGATGAATGATGAACATAATTTTCAATTTAAAAATATCTAAAGCCTCCTTTTTATTTATATACATTACTCTCGTTATAAAGAAAAATAATTTAGAATATTTAATAATTTGTTATAGATAAATAAAATTAGGTACCTTGTTATCTTAAATTAACATTCAATATAGATGAAAATGTATAACAATACATTAAACATGTTTACCAATACAAAAGCGAAATTTGAAAATTGGTTTTAAGAAAACCAATTTTCAAATTTGGCTGAATCATCTTTCATTGGCTGATTCATTCATGTTTCATGTTTCATTGACTGATTCATTGGCTGAATCATGTTTCAGCCTCCATATTCGCCAGATAAGGCACCGTGTGTATAATTAAGAGAACTTTGAAAGGCTTTCGTTTTTTAAGCATATGTAAATAACTTAAAGATATATCAAAGTTCGAGTTAGAGGAATATTTTTTTCCGAAAAATAAAATGAAAATTTTCATTACTTTAAAAACATTGTATATATATATATATATATATATATATATATATATATATATATATATATATATATATATATATATATTATATATATATATATATATATATTATATATATATATATATATATATTATATATATATATATATATATATATATTATATATATATATATATATATATATATATTATATATATATATATATATATATATATATATATATATATATATATATATATAAAGTTTTATACTTTAAAAAATATATATCAATCTACAATTTGGATAATAGATATTACCTGATCAAAAATGCTAATTGAGACATTGTCAAAAGAGGAATAAAATATGTTAAAATTTCAACGGGAAAACCATTCTTGGCTCCTGTTTAGAGGCATCGTTTTATGGAGCATTAGCGCTGCAAGCAATTAGCCGTAACCCAATTATTTAGCTCTAATGCGACACATAATGAAGCCACACTTAATTCCGTGCCATTAAGCCGTAAAATTGTACTTCTACGACTCGACGCGACCCGATTCGAGGGGATGTTGTTTTAAATTTTCTCCGTATATAATATATTGTACATATATTTTTCACATTTTCCGTTGCGAGAAAAAAAAACATTATATATATATATATATATATATATATATATATATATATATATAATATATTTTTAAGACGTATTCCGGATCTTTTGACCTCGTATATAATTTTCGATGAAAGAAAGACGGCTGCAAATTTTCGACTAAAAGCCACCTCCTTCAAACCCTCGCGTTCGGTTCTAATTTGAATACGCGGCGACATCTTGAAGAACAACGGCGTTGTAATTGAATATATAAAATGCGAACCACATGGCTTTTGTAACTTTTACTAAAAACGTTTCTTTATGCGTGTGTGCGTGTGTGTGTGTTTTTTTCCTTTGTTTTCCACGATTTTCGTGATAAATTCGAAAGTGTGTCACAGCTGAAATTTTCCACGTGGAAAAAGTTCTCATAACACGCGTTAAATATCATTTATATATATATATATATATTTATACATTTATAAAAAAGAAGATGAAACGTTAAAAATTGAATTATTTTCATCGTTTTATCGAATATAAAATGAAATGGTAAGAGTTAAAAATTAGTATTTTTTTTTTATTTAGATTACAATTTTCTTTTATGGAAATATTTTTATTATATATATTCAATTAGCGATAACATTATATTTTTTATCTCAGACAATAGAACATGATCCTTAAATATAAAACCTATTAATCGTAATGAGATCACGACGGAAGAAATTAAATTTTAAAATATTCTAAGGGCGAATTGGGCGCGTGTGCGTTATTAATAGGTTTTCCTTTCACTTTTAACTTAATCCAACATTATGCCGGATCACCGATTAGGATAATATTATATATATATATATATATATATATATATATATATATATATATATATATATATATATATATGCGTCGAGTTGTCAACTCAATCTCGTAATTAATGATAGGGCTTTTTGTGAAGGGTCTCAAAACGATAAGCCGGCACAGGAATAAGGGTGGGAATAGCCCGACTGCCTAAATCAAAAGATAAAGTATTTCCTCTCTGATACTGTTACTTTATACTTATAATATTATAAAAATGCAAAAGAATAATCACACAGAATATTATCGTAAAGGTAACGGCGTAAGACACGTCATTAAATTACAAGTTTCTTGAGCTTCTTGAACGAAACGCCGCCTTTTGATCATAGAAAGAAAAAATGCGATGCAAAATTATTAATCAAAATATAATTTAGCTATATGATATATTTATATACAGACTTGTTAAATATAATAAATTTTTAATCAATTATGAACTTTAATAAAATTACGTACATCTGCAAGCGATTGACACTTTGAATTTTCGTCCCTTATTGTGTCACAATCTTTGATACGAGAACGTCAAACAAAATTTTGACATCTTTCTCTACTTATCATAATCTTTCATATTTGTTTATATAATAAATTTAAAACAAATTAATAATGCAGTAATTTTTCACACAATTATGGTACAAATAGAAAAAGTAATTATAATATAAAAAAATTGATTATTGAAAAATAGAAACACACAACAAATGAGAAAATTCAACAAAGAATGAATTAAAATGGAATTCCTATGGATGACTAAATAATATTTTAACATTTTTGTGAATAAAGAATAATAATCAAAAATAAATTTATTGCTAAAAGTAGTTTAATTAATATGAGAAATATCTTTTTTAGTGCCATATTCGTTTAATTATACTGATTATCGCCACTTTATTGATATTTTCTCTAATATAAGCTTAATTTTTGATTAAAATCGCAATATAACTAATCAAATTATAATTGTCAACATGATTTTTCCATTATAAATTATATCAAATATCATATTTTATAATTTAATTATAACTAATAAAATCAAATAACAACGACATATAATAGGCATTAAATTAATTTTCACATTGTAACGAACGCACATACGCACACATAATAAAATTTCGTACGTCATAACAGGATTTTCAATTTTCAACATATAAATTAGTATCTTTTGATTTATGAAATCCGATTACGCAAACAATTCATATGTAATGCCTTCGTTAGTCGCGTTAAATACGGATTCGAACGTGAAAATTTCGGATATGCATCACATTGAACGCGTAACAAATATCCTTAATTTATTTATATATTTTTTAATGTTTTAATTCGAAAATTTTCATATAAAATTGACTAATTATGATTAATAAATATATATTTGAATTAATATATGAAAATTTTATAAATGATGTGTGAAATATGAATACGAGTATGCTGAATTTAAATTGTGCGCTTTCAATATGACCGCTGCCTGATGCGAATGGACCGCGATTTACATACTGAAAAGCGAAAGCCGCACGAAACGTGTCAAACATAAACGATAACGATATCACGGTTCATCAGGCACCAAACGAAACGTCATAAGTACACACACACATTTGTGTGTGTGTGTGTGTGTGTGTGTGTGAGTGTGTAGTAAAATGTGCACCGGCCTAAAACGAAATATTCACGTGTGCGATCAAAGGGAACATGACACGGAATAAAACAACGCCGAAAGCTCGACTTCAAAAGCTCTCTCATTTTTATCATACTACTGCAAAATTAACCTTCCATTAGTGCAATATTTTTTATGTGTAATTTGATTATTGGATGATACGTTTTTTTTCTGGAATTCGAATATACATAGTAAAATTTTCTGAAAGTTTTCATACAAGTGAAATAAACCAATATTTTATTATTAAACTATATTATTAAATTTACGGGGACATTAAAAATTGATGGTCAATAAATTATTACCGGAAAAAAATATATAGATATATGAAAATATTTATTATATTAATATTAATTAAAAAAAGTTGCAAATTTCGTAACAGCGTTTCATTGAATATTTTTCTTCATTTCTCTTTACATTTACATTTTGTCTTTAAAATAATTTAAACAAAAATTACAAAAGCTACATTTTATTACGATATAATTTTCATTATTTTAAATCGAAATCTCATTTCATAATATAAATTCTATAATATGATTCATATAAAATATCTGCCATATTTTATATGACAGATATTTTATATGAATCGTATAAATGATAAATATACGTATTACGAATAATTGAAATTTAATTTAATGTTATATCTATAATTATTAATAAATGTACTGGGACTCAAATATCGAATTCAAATTATTGTATATTGATGAAAATGAAAAAGATATTCACATCTCAAGAGATCGATAGGAATATAAAAGGATACCACACAATAAAATTATTAACAACCCTATGTACATATTTATATATATGAATATATATCATATTCTCGGATTTAATTACGTTTTCCATTTTGAATAATAATACTTCGACGGGATACTCGCTCACATATCATATGCGAAAAAAAATAATTATATAGAAATTGAAATAAATCCTGGAATACGGGATACACATCCACGTCAATTATACATGGCGGCGGTCGTACGCATTAGTGAATAAATTCGTCCTCGTATTTATCAAGATTTACGAAAGCGACCGTAATTTCGCTAGGATAATAAAATGAATGATGGCATTTGAAAAAAAAATGTCGGATTACATTTCGTGTACGCGTTTTAAAATAAACACTAGCTAATAATATTAAAAATAAAGTTATAATATTGAAAATGTGAAAGATATACATTCTCTTTGTATAGATTGATATAAATATATAAACAAAACTATTTCTGATGGCAATTTTGGGATAAAAGCCATTTAATCTATTGTATTTTTATTATAGTTTATATGTGATAGAGAGTGATATCAATTTCTAATAATATTAGAGAGACGATATGTACTTCAAGAAAAGCAGATGTCCTAGTTAAGGAACATTAGGAATCAGGCTGGAAAAGAATTATTCCGGCTAGGATAAGACTGAAATATCATAGATAATAAAATCCTCAATATTGGGAGTCATATTTTTGTCATTCACTGAATTATGAATGACAAAAATATATCAAATATATATATTTTTTAAATATCATACATATATATATAAACTTGAAATACACAATCGACTTCATCAATTCCAAAGTCGAAATGAATAAAAATGAACGACGAGCAGAAATTTTGCAAAGCGCCAACATTTCGAATGGCAGCAGAATAAATGAAGCTTTCGATCAATTTAATTATATCCAACGCTGGAACCAATTCGAAAACGGGGGGTTCATTTGGACCCCGCAGTGCCGTTTTACCGCCCCAAGCTTTTTCGTACACGGTAAGGGTTGAACTGTGCCGGTTTAATGTGCGGCATATAAAAAAAAAGTTGACGTTGTCCACTTTCACGGTTGGTGTCAATTTAAACGTATTTTATTTTTGGGGATGACGCAAAAAATTGCTATTTCGATATTTACCGGTTTTTTTATATCAACAGAAAAAAACAGTTTATAATATCCAATAATATGTATGTATATATATATATATATATATATATATATATGTGTGTGTGTGTGTGTTGTAGTGTAGTATAAAAATACAGAGTGTTCCTCATTTTTATACATTATGATTTAATTATTCCATATGAATATTATATATCATTTAATTATTCACTTCTTATATGTGATGAATAAGAATTAATATCAATCAAAATATATGAACATTCACACATATACTTTTTTTAGTATTAGCTGTCATAAAATATTTTAATACCGCTAACATTATTATATCACTTTATGTCAATGTTATAAGCATTATATATTATATTAATAAATTATAATATATTCATCCCCGAATGAATGTTAACACATTAGCGATGTTTCGCGTTTAAAAAATGATCACACCAAATGCCATTATTGCGTGGGAATGAACTATAAAAATTTATTATCCCGTTCAAAAATAAAAAGTCAATCGTCTCCTAAATTATTTACCATAAAAATCCATATGTAAAAAATATATCATACAGTCAAAAAAATAATATTGTAATAGAGTCGAGTTGGTTAATTTGCATACGGCACCCACGTCGTTGTTCAGAATCATACATGCATGCAAAATAAATAAACATACAGGGATATACGAAATGCATATTTCCATAAATTCCCTTATTTTCATTTATAATTTGCTCGCTGAAATTTCCACATTTTAAATAAAAATTCTAAAGTAATTTTTTCGCACATATTCAATGTTTTTAAACCAAATTCTCTCTCTCTGTTTTTTTTTCTTTCAGTCGTTTTGTATCATTATATAGACATATTGAATAATTTAAATACAAATCTTTTGTCTATTATTAATTATACAATAAATTGATATTAATTAACGAGTACCTTTCTTAGCAAAAATATCAAATTAATTTATCACCAATTATTTCCATCTTTTCAAGTCTCACTAATTACATAACTAATTCTCACTAAGTCTCTACATTAATTATCAAAATACTAATCAAATAAATTTTAAATAATTAAGAAATATATATATATATATATATATATATTATATTTAAACATTTAAGAATTAAATTTCTAAAATCAACCTCATTTACCTAGTAAGGACATTTAATTAAAATTTTGCATAGCATATTTTATTTTCATACCATATTTTCTTTGAAATCTAAAAATATAATTTTTTAAAAATTTAAAATATCAATTCTATTTTTTTAAGAAGGACATAACAAAAATATTTTACAGCCTATGAAATGTCACACATTTTTTAATCGATGATTTAAACAAAAAAAAATAATTATGAAAACGATCATCATTTAAAACCACAGTTTATTATGAATTGATAATTATATGTATTATAATATAATAAAAACCTGCACTAACACAAATATGATAACAAAAGTTATTTTATAGCGCACGTGTGGGCATCGAGACGACTCATTTTTTTTCTATTCTTATTGTAAATATCATAAAATTGTATGCAAAAAAAAAGTATACGGACAGTTTATGTTAATGTGGCACCATCTGCCCGTTTTCAGACATTACGCGAAATGGCACCGCGTTTGTATAATAAGCAAATTACAAACTCGCCCGGAGATGATGCACAAAGGGCACGCGCCATTAGTACTCGTACCCGAATTTCCAACCCCATAAAATTTACCAACACCGGGCCCGGTCGGACTCTACAGAATTTACCATTTTACCGCCCCCTAAACCACCATCGCCCTTCCGATTTGTCCCCAAACTGCCAACTCCTAACCCCACATCCCCAATTCGTCCCTTTAGGAACGGTGTCCGACGCGTTAGTCAAAAGGGACGAAATCAAGTTAGGACACGCGCTGCGGTCTGCGTCGTTCATCCGCCCATCCACCTCATCTAGAATGGTGTTTTTGAGGAGTAAATCCAATTATACCATATTTCAAAATTGTCTTTTTGTCATTCAGCTCTCGTGCGTCCAGTTTCTGTTTCCTTTCTACGCAAACGGTAATCAGAAATTACTGGATTAATAAACATCTCTCAAAGTTTTTTTATGACATAATGTATACACATAAATTTCAAATTTAACACCTGTTCAAAATATAATATTCTATATCATAAAATATATTAAAAAAAAACCTATTTTATACGATTAGACAATATTGAGAATGCTAAGAATATCTTGGACTGATAAAATAGCAAGTAAGGAGGTGATAGAAAAAATTAGAAAAACATCAGAAATACTGAAAATTTTTAAATTAAGAAAAAAGTAATACTAGACTACATCTTGAGAAATAAAAACAATATTTATATTCAAAATTAACAATATATATGGCAAAAATAAGACACGAATCAACACTTGTTATTAAAAAATTATTCAAACGCGTGCATATAAACGACTCCGCTAACTTTTTGCACACACCGTAAATATACTTTTTTTTTGTATACGCGTGCACGTTTACTAATTCAATTATTCGCATCTCGAACGCATATCTCGCGGGTATCTTCTGTCTTTTTGTAAACATATATCTTTCTCTTGGCTCGTTTTATTCGAACGTCTCACGGTTTTCGCCCTTTTTCATGCACATACACAAAATAAGGGTGCGCATATGAAATACGGCTAGCAAAATAAGAGAAAATATTACATCATACGACCTCACTTAACTTTTTGACCCAGAAGAAACATCAAGTTATTTTGGACTATTTTTATAACCCTCGTAATATAAAAATTATTCAATCGTATATCATAAAATTAGTTATACAAGTTCATTTATAATCATAAATATTCAAAAACAAAATGTCGATATTTTATCAATACGAACGTTCTGTAAATAAAATTTATAATTTTAACAAGCGAAGCATATTCGATGATATATAATGTAGATCTAGCTTTATACGATTTTAGACCAATATTTACTGATGTAGGTAAGCATTAACTATACATAATATATTCGCAGTGCGCAATACAAATTTGAAACTATATGTGATGATAATGTAAACGTTTACTTTTGTCCCAAATCAACATTAAATAATAATAATATACATATGATAAAATATAATTTATCATAAATTTCATATAACATATCATAAATAACGTCAATTTCATATAATCATTAAATAATATATACAAAAAAATAAACAATTATTAAGTAAGCTCCATGAATTGTTTCATTTTAAAAAATCGTAAATAATTATAATGTTATTAATGATAAAGTTGTATATATTTTATAAATCGATTAATCTTTGAGTACATATTATATTATAAAAATATTGGTTTTAAAAAATATTTTTAATAACGATAGAAAAAGAAGAATTAATCAATTAATATGTAAATAATCATAGTAAATGTATAGTAATTAATGGAAATTCAATACGTATTTCAAATAATGATAATATTAAACGATAACACATATGTAAATGACAATACGTGACATATCGAGAGCAGACAGTGGCTTTTATATTTTAAATTTACAATTACACATATATATGATATAAATATGCAATTATCTAAATTATATGTTTTTGTAAAAATTATATGAATTTGTAATACAAATATAAAAAAGTCAATTATTAAATTACATTGTATTGTTTACAAATATATCAAAATGAATTAAAAATATATGACAATAATTTTTCAGGCAATCAAATTTCATATTGTACACATGTTCTGAAAAAAATCATATATATGGGACAAGGGGTTCGTTATTCCAGAACATAGTCAACTGAACACGTACAAAGGAACGTGACAGTAAAAGCAGACAGATGCATTTGCATTTATCTATCTGGAGAGAAAAAAAAGGCACACCAGACAGATTACCAATTATAACGTCTAAATCCCCAGAGGGAAGAACTTGAAGGGGGTCTTGTATCATCAGGGGCGGTTTTTTAAAAAGCAAATTTCGCTCCCTTCGTGCAGACGACGCCTTTTTTTAAACCCTTTCGATGGGCTTACTGGATCAAAATGGCAATCGTCGCAACAATAGGGTAGATGGCACGAACTTAATCCCCGACGCGAAAAGTTTCCGTTAAAAACAAAAGATATGCTCGTCACGTCAATGCGCAATCAAAAATATCAAATGCAGGGCTTGTCAAATGATGGTCCGCGACCTGATAACGATCTTCAAAAATACACAATCCTTAATATGTAATATAATATTTCTTATATTTATATAAAAAAAACCACACCAACAAATATATATATAGAACACTGTCAAATTGAACAAATAATATTCTAAAAATACTTGAAGATATATATCACAGCAACCTATGACCCCAAGAAGTAGATACGTTATAGGATAAGTCAAACTAGAATACAATTCATAGCCATGAAGATATATTTAACATCAAAGAGCATAAATATGTTACGTCTTTCCCGATTTTCTATATGATGCTTAAACGTGGACACTAGACCATAGAACCAAAAAACGTTCGGACACCTTCAAAATGTGGTGTTATCGGAGAATGCTAAGAATATCTTGGACCAACAAAATAGCAAATAAGAAGGATTTGGATAAAATAGGCTTCTTCAGATAATTTTATAAGGAAAAATTCAGAGAAAAAGATTAATAGGAAGAGGTTGAAATTCATATTCTTCGTTGATTCAACTGTTCGTCAATAGAGCTTTTTTGAATGGCTATGTCAAAAGTTTTGTTAGCCGTGTGGATTGTCAACCTTTTTAAAGAAACGGTGTAAAGACGAATAATTAATATTGCTCTTTAGTACCTTCAATAATAGTTTTTATAAGGAGAAAATTTTCACCCAAACAAAAGTGTCCGAGCAGACAGACGCTAATAATGCAGAATTCACAAGGTCGATTTCTTGCTCGGTAGACCCACTAAAACATTCGTTTTTTCGCCGTCCTAACCAGAACGACTAACAGGCTTTAGTCTACTTTTTATAATATTACTCCAAAGAGATTCTCTGTGAGTTATAAATTATTAAAAAACACAACTTTGAAAAATTAAGAACTGATTTTTAATATTTACTATATTGAAGAAATTAATTTTATAGTAATATATAAATTATATTATTTTATAATATTAGAAATCCTGAAAAATCTTAGATGGATATCGTAAGTGTCGACTGAAACAAATTTAATCTCGAGATGAGCTTCGACGTTCATTAACAATATAACGGTTTTTGTTATAGGACACAAAAAGACAGCGTGAACATAAAAGAGGACCCCCCAAACCCTACGCAAGCAAAACATCTAAAGAAAAGTCCAATATATAAAATATAAAGAAAAATTTCAAAGGAGAAAGAAAGGGAGTCACATTGTAACGCCAATTCAAGACTTTTCATACAGCGAGAAAAAAAGGAAACGGGCATAAAATAAGAGAACTCAAAAAACGAGGCGTCCTATAATAAATGGGTCAGAGGAGGTAAATATAGATTCATAAAAAATGAAAGAGAAAAAAAATAATACGCGAAGGGAGGAAACTGAAAAAAAAATACACACAAGAAGAAGCTTACTTCTTTTAGATGTCAGTTTTATTCAGGACTTGATATTTTGCTACTGGGGTGGAGGTGACTAAACACTACATCTTCGTGCCCCGAGGACGGCAAATAACCCTATTCCACATTGCGTTTATACAAACCCTTCTCGTACGTAAACATTTCTTACGGCCAGTCCGCAGTAAGTTCAAATCTCGTGAAAATAAACTGAAAACGGCTCGCCTGAAGAATTTCCATATACATATGTACAGTAGGACTGCGCCTGTGGCGTTACATTATATTGCGAATCTGATATCAGTGTTTTTTTGAATATAGAAAAAAAAACAAATAAATAAAACATGTAACTTATGTATTACAAAATGAAATTTTCATTTCAAAGATTTTTGTTATTATTATAATTAGACCGAGTTCAATATAAAGAATCCGATTTTTTGTAAATATATTATATATATATGATATATTTTTATATCATTTATAAAAAAATAATAAAACTGTTGATAATTTAATTTATTTATGATTAATTCAAATAATTAATTATTTAAATATATTTTTACTATTGCAAATCATTCTGGTAAATAATAACATCTGTCAATATCTACTGAAAGATTTTTTTTATAAATTTTTATTTGTTTACTAAGCAAATAAATCTATATATGACTTGCACCAATATTAATTTAGTAGAATCGATCTTTAGAGTAAATTTTATCAATGTATAATATCAAACATCAAAAAGCAAGGTTCTACTGTATAATATATAAATATATATATATATATATATATATATATATATATATATATATATATATATTGTTACGACCTTGGGGGGTTTAATATAAGAATTAAATATAATTACTGCAGGTAAACGGCATTTAGTTAAGTTAGAGATAAGATATGGAAAAACCCTGTTCTTTGTAAATATAAAAGTAGATAGACAAGATGGATTACGATAACAATGCTAATGGATTCTAAAAACCCAAGCGACGAAGATAATCACAAAGTAATAATGTAGACGGGATTTCCCATATTTAATGGGCGTTACCACTTCGCTATTAGCTGAAACCGATAAGGACTGCAGGTCGGCCGCCTATAAAACGGGTGTACGACCAGTATACAAAAAGCTTCGTCTGCGAGCAGTCTTGGATAGGCGAAGTTCTGCCCGACTTCACATGTGAGAGCCTTGGCTCTGTGAAGCTCGGACCGGATGGATAGATCGAGGAAGGACGTCAGACTACGGTGAAGGACGATCGGATGTAGGAGCGGCCTGGTCGGCATCTGGGAGCTCTACGAATCCAGAAGAGTGTCTGGAAGACGTTCTTCGAGAAGTCTCACGTTGGATATCTACGATCTGGTTCCAGAAGGAGTAGCGGTTATACTCCAATCCGGTGGATCAAATATGGAATATGGGTTTAGAGATTAAGGTTTTGGTAACCAGTAATTAATCCCTTGTCGCTCTTGTTTAGTGTAACTCATTTATGTATGTCTTTTATTAATTGACGTATGTCCATTATTGTTATTAACTGCTCTGTAATTGATTTATATTTGTATACCTGATTATTGGCATTCAAGGATTTATGTTTGTATCTCTAACTATTGGCATTTGATGATTTATGTTCGTATCTCTGATTAATGATTTATGTTTGTATCTTTGATTATTCTTATTAATTGATGTATTTATTCTATTGTCACTATTATTTGTAATTCTTGCTGTGTTCTTGTACTTTGTTGCCGATTATTGTAAACCTGTCAGTAATAAAACCCCGTTGGTAAGACCGATATACACAAATAGGAGCGTATCATTTTCTATCCTAGAAACCCCCGACCCCGGGGACGTAACAATTGGTGTCAGAAGTGGGATAGAAGATGTCGCTCTTATTCAAAGGGAATATCAACGAGGATGAGAAGACAAGGAACCAGCAACCTAGCGAAGAACTCTCTAAGATCAAAGCTCAGATTAAAGAATTTGAAAAGACTATAGCGGAAATAAAGTCTGGAAAAGGAATTTCTTCTACTGTGGTTGTTTCTCCATCACAAGAATTCGAGGTACCTCCATTTGACGGAACTTCTTCATGGACAGCTTTTAAAATACAGTTGACGGCTGTGGTTAACGCCAACGAATGGAATAATGATAGAGCATTTGCGGCATTGGCATTGGCTTTACATGGACAGGCTCTCCTGGTGTTAGAGATTACTGGAAAGGTCAGCTATGAAGAATTACTCGAAACATTAGAGTCCCGATTTGGAGACAATCACTTGGAATGTGTATACCGTACGCAATTGAAAACTCGCATACAACGGGATAGCGAATCTCTCCAAATGTGGTGGTCGGAAGTTCAGAGGCTGGTCAGAAAAGCTTACCGATCATTACCACTTCGTATTGAGGACATGTTAGTCCAAACTTTTGTGGACGGGATCCAAGATTTGAAAGTAAGAGCCGCAGTGAAACTTAAACATCATGTCAACATAAAGGATGCTTTGGCTCATGCACTGGAAGTAGAAGCAGCGCGTCATGACCTTGAAATTGAAACAAGAGCAGTGATGGCGACATCGAAGAATAATAAACGTCGACGTCATCGTCCTAGATGCTACAAGTGTAGAGAAAGGGATCATTTATTTTACAATTGCCCGAAACGCTACACTTCTAAGGAAAACCCTTTTGGAAAAACGACGAGTAAGACCCGAGTAAACGCGGACGCACCACCAGTGAGGATGTTGAGAACAAATTTCGGCACTAAAAAGGAAAACAACAAACAAAGTGTACAGCTGAAAAATTTATGTGGAAAATCGAAGAAATTGGATATTTCTAAGCCCGGACAGGATAAGATTGTTAGAACGACCCCAACAGAAAACTGTTTTTGGAAAAGTCATGGAGGAAACATGGAAAACTGGCGTCGAAAGTGCATTAGCTGTAAATCCGGAAAAGAACCGCCTTTGAAGAAAATGAGTTTAACATCGTTCGGGACGAACGAGTTTTAGAAGGGGGCAATGTTACGACCTTGGGGGGTTTAATATAAGAATTAAATATAATTACTGCAGGTAAACGGCATTTAGTTAAGTTAGAGATAAGATATGGAAAAACCCTGTTCTTTGTAAATATAAAAGTAGATAGACAAGATGGATTACGATAACAATGCTAATGGATTCTAAAAACCCAAGCGACGAAGATAATCACAAAGTAATAATGTAGACGGGATTTCCCATATGCAATGGGCGTTACTATTTCGCTATTGGCTGAAACCGATAAGGACTGCAGGTCGGCCGCCTATAAAACGGGTGTACGACCAGTATACAAAAAGGCTTCGTCTGCGAGCAGTCTTGGATCGGCGAAGTTCTGCCCGACTTCACATGTGAGAGCCTTGGCTCTGTGAAGCTCGGACCGGATGGATAGATCGAGGAAGGACGTCAGACTACGGTGAAGGACGATCGGATGTAGGAGCGGCCTGGTCAGCATCTGGGAGCTCTACGAATCCAGAAGAGTGTCTGGAAGACGTTCTTCGAGAAGTCTCACGTTGGATATCTACGATCTGGTTCCAGAAGGAGTAGCGGTTATACTTCAATCCGGTGGATCATATATGGAATATGGGTTTAGAGATTAAGGTTTTGGTAACCAGTAATTAATCCCTTGTCGCTCTTGTTAGTGTAACTCATTTATGTATGTCTTTTATTAATTGACGTATGTCCATTATTGTTATTAACTGCTTTGTAATTGATTTATATTTGTATACCTGATTATTGGCACTCAAGGATTTATGTTTGTATCTCTAACTATTGGCATTTAATGATTTGTGTTTGTATCTCTGATTAATGATTTATGTTTGTATCTTTGATTATTCTTATTAATTGATGTATTTATTCTATTGTCTCTATTATTTGTAATTCTTGCTTTGTTCTTGTACTTTGTTGCCGATTATTGTAAACCTGTCAGTAATAAAACCCCGTTGGTAAGACCGATATACACAAATAGGAGCGTATCATTTTCTATCCTAGAAACCCCCGACCCCGGGGACGTAACAATATATATATATATAAGTAAAAAATTTAAAGCTATAAATCAACGTTTGCTTATGAACACAGCCGAGCCATGAATGACAAGAGAATAGCATATTATTAATTCTGTGAGACATTCTTCAACGTCAAACGACTCGGCAGCTCGTCGCCCAAATAAATATGCATTTTGCTTTAAGATTCCACTTGAGACAAAATCAAAGAACGCGCGTTCTTGTCATTACAATTACGTATCTATTCTATGCCCGATTCTATCCTAGAAGAGAAAGACGGTATTATGCATGATGGAGATCACGTTCCGTCGATCGATATTTTGTAAGATATTCGAAGATACGGTTTTACCGACTGATAAATATTGAAAAAAAATATTTAGGAATATATATTATTATCATTGTTTAACGGTCTAATGGTCGTTAGTCATCTTCGCTAATTTTTCGTAAATTTACATTGGAAATATATATTTTTTGACTATAATATTATAAATTTTGACCTAGCAAACTTTTAAACAGTGTAACAACTTAAATGCCTTTCTAAAATTTGAGCAAAAAATTACCTTCAGTATTTAAAAGTTTATATATTCTATGGTATAGAGAAAAAATACTTTTAAAATTATTTTACTATCAGTAATTCTATCATCGATTTGTAATTATAATATACTGAGATAATAAATAAATATTATAATACAGAATGTCTTATAAATATGAATAAATATAAATCATCCAGCACTAAAATGATATTTCAAAAATAAATATTAAAATAAAACCGTAATTTGATATATAAACCACAAAAATAGATATATACGATAATCTTATGTTTAATCTGGGAAAAAATAAAAAGTATCACGTTTCAAATTATAAAATATTACATACATAGTTTATATATGAAAGTTAACACGAATGAGGATTAATCGCCTATTTTATAATAATTTAAACAGCAAATTCGGTCGATGCCTCTGTAAAATTTCATTTGATCGAACTTAATATTCATTAACGTGACATTCATGACGTTAAACGTCCTCGAAGGTATTAAAGGAGCAAGTGGGCGGATGTGATATCCTGACATAAATCGTTTCGGGTATCGTCTCGAAGGATTTCCACGAACCGTTTTTCGGTTTAGCGTTGATATTGTTTAATATAAATATATAATATATTTTATAATAGTATAAAATGATTATACTTACGTAAAATATCCGTTTTGTGAATGTCGATGATACAACTTTCAAATTGTTATTGTCTGCACTTTCACTGACGGTGGCACGGTTCAAATGTCAATACATCTCCATCTGAAATTGTACATTGCAATGCTTATTATTTTGTATAATAAATTTTATGATTCAAAAAATTTATCGATGATTCGTTAATAATATTTTTATTATTATTATTGTGTATCGTATTGCGTTATTTAAACGTTGTAATCAATAATTACGTTCTTTTTCAATATTGTTTCCTTTCTATTATATTTCTTGATTAATTTTACGGAATATTATTATGAAACTACTTAAAAACGATTTCAACTCGGTATAAATCAAAAATTTAGGAATATTTTTAATGTAATATAATATAACATATCTTTTTAAAATTGATGAAGCGAATGATATATGATAAACGTATCATATATCATACATTATAAGCGTGACGGCGGCGGCGGCTCATGGTTTTTTGATCTCTTATATATTTTTAAAAAATTTTATCTCGTACCTAATCAACGTATTAATTTAAATAATATTAAATTAATATATAACATTTATAAATTAAATGTCCACTCTTGGATTTATTTCTTATAAGATCTAATTATCAATATACATATAATATATAATTAAATTTGACTAAAAAAAATAAAATATATATTTTTAAGCATAATTCAATTTTAATATAGATATATTCTAAACATAATTAGTATACAATCAAACAATACATCGATCATATGTCATCTGAAGCGAAAACGACACATAACAGAGATCAATGTCGTTCGACATCATCGATCAATAGAACAAATCGCAACGATGCATATAAGATCATGTTCAACGAGGAAGGACAGTGCTAAAAGGTCATAATGTCAAACGAATGTGTTCCAAGGTGCACAATTCACAATCCAATACATTTTTTAATCCACGTTCCATTTAACGGATCGTCGTGCACATGTAATATTATACAATGCATATTTTACGAAACCGTTCACAATTCAAAATATATCATATTAAATATATTATAATAAATAAAAGATGTATGGAGCGAATCGTTGCGCAACGAGCAATTCTTCCACGAGATGAACGCAATTTTAATTTATAAATAGGGCGCATAGTTCCGCGAACGGTCTGAAAAACCCGTAAACGTGTTTAAAGTGCCCTTATAAAGTAGGACGAGACGGTCTTGAAACAACTCATCCTCGACCGAGAGTACGTTGTAATTAAATTTCACTTTTATTCAAGTACAAAGTATATACATACACACACACACACACACACACACACACTATATATATATATATATATATATATATATATATATATATATATATATATATATATATATATATATATATAAGGTTGAATATAGAGCTAATGACTCAACCCAATCAAAAAGAAATTAACGATTCAAATAAGGTTACTTGATCCTTAAAGGACTATTATATATATTTATACATATATAAAATTTTTAAAACCAAAATTTAGTTACCTATAAATCGATAATAATCAAATCAAATGAATTATTTTTTTAATATTATATTAATTAAATTCTCTATACTTATACTTTTAAATTCTCTATAAATCAGTGCTATATATAAAAAAATCTCAAAAAATCGTACTAGCTAAATCAAAGGTGGCAAACTTTCTGCTATCCATATCCATTATTTTGATTTCAAATTCTGATGCACCATATAACTTTTATCCAAATTTTTAATTAGGATAAATATGGAAAGAAAATAGAGAAAAATTGACAGTAAACACAATTAACATTACATTTATATGAAAAATAAATATTGATGATTACATACATTTCAAAAATAATATTCGAAATTGTCTCCAGAAAGTCATCAAAATCGATATGATCCATTAAACTTCAATGGAATTCGTAGCAATTTTCGGATTTGATTGTTTTATTTTATTGGCTCTCACAACTTCTTAACGACTTCAAGGGATCCTCAAAAGCTTCTTAGATCCCGTATATACAAGTTATCAATCAATACACCTAGTAAAACTTTAATTTTCAAATAAAATATTACATAATACGACATTTTCATATGATTCCATCCTTGACATACATATGATATATTGACCGCACGATACGTCAATAAGAATAATAACAAATCACATTTATTATTTATAATATAATCGTAAAGACAACTTAATTATGAATATAAAAATATTGAATAAATAACCTCAATACTGAAATAAACACGATAATAATAATAACGTCAAATTGTAAAGATTTTCGTAACGACAAGTTAACGAATAGTTCTCGCATTTACTAACGGTTACACTTATCATATAATATTACCCAATTACAAACACCCATTATTTTTACACCAAGCTCATATGTACTATATATACAAGTAGTTTTACAAGTGTAAAAATTAACATGAAACTCAACATAATGTACCTTTAAAAACGACTTGAACGCAAAAAAACAGGTACCGGATTTTCTGGCGCTTACTTATAAAAAAAAAGACATTTGACATTTATATCGTTAATGTAAAGAATGTTGTCTCATCGTGTGTTGAACCTTCAATATTTGCAGTTTCTATTATATTCAGTTTTGTGGATTGCCTTCAAAAAAAGTGTATTTTCAAAAAATAAATATACTTCTAAAAAATAAAAAGTCTTCAAAATTGTTGATAGCACAACAATAATCAACTAGAAAATTAACAGATATTTAATATACTACAACACACTACTTTAAATTCATCGTGGAATTTAATTATAAAGAGCAAAAATTACAACAATTCTTTAAAGCCAATAATTGTATTTTTATATTATTGTTTAACCTTCAATAATAATAATCATGAACGTTTACACTTAGTTGGATTCTTAACAAGTAAAATTTATAAAATTTTCACATATTCTAGAAAGGAATGTATTTATTTACATTTGCGTAATATTTATATATTTACGTATACGTGTTAACATAAAACACAAATACATATACGAACAAAACGGGCATTTTATAGAATAAATCGTCATTTATTGCATCGTTCGCAATGAAAATGCTTTCACTGCGTACGACCGATAAATTTCAAATGTTCGAGAGAACCCTTGGTAAAATAAAATAAAATAAAAAACGTGTAAATGTTGACGTTAACCCAAGTTTGTTGTTCTAAGGGTTGAAAACGACGATCGCTAACGATCTGAATCGCATACATACAAAAATAAATCTAAAAATTTTCGTGCTTTTCTCATATAAAAATATTCTAAACAGGGTTGAATGAATTTGGCGTCATTGAAGAATTATTAGACTTTTATTAGAATTAAATTTATTTAATATTGAATAAATTTATTTTTCTATATCAAGAATATCAAGCAACAACATAAAAGTAAAAAAAAAATTATTTTTTAACATAATATTTTCCTTGAAAAAATAAAATTAATCTTCATTATTAAAATAACCAAAATGGGTGTAAAATAAAAACAAGTCCACCAATCATTGATTGTCTTCCAATTTAACAACCCTGTTTTACAATGATCAAAAAGAAATAACAAAGAGATAAATATTCGCATCTCGTCGCAAAATGCCTTCGAAGAATTTAATAATTCAACCGCCACGCTTATTAAATATGGAATTCGAAGAGAGGGAAACGAAAAATGCATCTCAACCCCGACGAGCTTTTCACTGAAAATCGCCAGCAGAAAGAAACAAGAGAAAAACCGGAGGCGCTTTTTTCTGCGACCATTCTTTTTTGTAAGCTTTTTTGCCGGAACAAAACAAGAAGGAAGTGAAGAAAAAAAGGGACAAAACCTAGACGAAAACATCAGAAACCGCAGAGTGGGATCATAAGGAATAAGCTCGTTTCGTCTAGAGGAATAAATAGAAAAAAAAGGGAGTGGTAAATTACGCAATTTAGCCGAAGTGCAAATATACATATATAAACTAGAAAATGGATATTGCACTCGGGGAAAAAATATCGCGCAAATATATTCCGCCATTATATGAAAGCTTGCGATGTAACGTATGAAAGCTCGTCATATTTTGCTGTGTACACATAGCAGACATTCGCTGTTAACAATCGTATCTTGTGACATATAAAATTATATAAATTCAACATTATATTGGTATTAAAATATATATTTATATATCTACAATAAACATTTCCTGTAAACGTATATACGTTCAAGTACTATGTATGGTAGTTACACGTCATAAACTTCATGAATAAAAAATATATATGCTTTATTAAATTACATATTAAAATTTGATGAAATATCTGATCTTTCAGAATGGTTTTGAATATGAAGATGGGACGTTGAGCTAGTGATTCAATTCTATAAATTTTAAATTTAGCGATTTATAATTCTATAAATTTTAAATTTAGCAAAAATAATAATACTAATAAATAAAAAAACATTAAAATTAAATTGATTTTTTAATATTATATAATTTAAATAAATTGTAATTAGCGATTCAATGGTATAACGAAAAATGCTATATTAAGTCTTTTATATCGTTAAAAATGTAACGTTTGCATTTTTCAGTCGTCCTAAAATAAAAATTCGACGAGCGTTTAATTAAAATATATAAAAATTCAATGCGAAAAAGAAAACACTCGAATAATAATAGCGGAAAACGGAAATTAAAAAGAATCTGTACAATTTTCGGTCGACGTTGTAAAATTTCGATTCGTAAGAAAACCGCAATACAAACATCAACATTACATAATATAATAAAAACGATTTTTTTCATATATTTCCAAAAAAAAATACAATAGTATAATTTACATATACTTGAAAAAAATCCAAAATGCCATCACCGGTTTATATTTGAATTATTTGAGCGGTTTAGTTTTGTGCGCTTTGTCCAATTTACGACATACATAAAACTAGAAAAGCGCACCTGGGACCACAACTTAACACTGCTTCTCGAAGAAAAACATTGTTGAGAATTTTCTCTTTATATATATATATATATATATATATATATATATATATGTATGTATACGATATATATATATAATGTAATGTCCTTTTGTAGGGCACGTGTCGGGCTCTCAAGCCGTGAAAGAGCACTTTGTAAGAATCTTAGCGTGGAATACATTATGTACGCGTTTAGTGTTATGGTCTAGTGTCGGATATCGAATCGGGATGAGATTACGACAACTCGACGTGTATGAGATTTTTTTAAAGTATATTACAGGTCAAATTCACCGGTTTGAAAATAAAATTCGATCGTTTGTTAATTATGTATATAATAATTAAATTACGTAAAATATATAAAAAATACTTTATATTTAAATATGTGGATTGAATAATATATACATAAAGTTTACAAGAAAATAAAAATATTGAAAACGTAAAAAAATCTGAAAACTTTGACATAAATAGACAGATATTAGTAAAAGTTAAAATATTCTTTAACCAATTCAATAAGATTTAAAAACATATTTACATTTTGTTTTCAAAATCGAGTCACTAGGTTTACGCCCAACATTCTGACATATTATTTGAAGAATTCAAGCCATTGTTACATTTTTATAACATTTCAAATAGTGCATTTAATATAAATATTATGTAAAATTAATATTCATGAATATAATCAGAGAAGGAAATAAATTATTTTCTTTGAAAAACATTATATATGTCTTATTTAAATTGACTGATAATATATATAAATTGATTTCAATATACGTTTTAAAAACTAAACATTTTATGTTATCAATGTCATTAACAAATATTTAAATTGATATATAAATCGTTATCTATACGATGATAAATCGAGTATTTACGATTTGTATTATAAGAGAAATATGTATATATTTTAAAATATTTTCAAGGTAATTCAAACTATTGAGAGTAACGAAATAATTACATCGTGTAGTCTCGAATGTGGCGGACGTTTTAATAAAATTAATATTCAACTTTGATGTCCGAAACTTCAAACAAGTTATTAAAAGTTTGCCGATTCAATTAGCACGAAGCATTTATATATCACGGTATATATTAAAATTAATATTATATAATAAAGTAAATCTTACTAGATAAAATTTACAATATTTTGGGGATTTTCGTTTATGAAATGCCTTAATAACTAGATATGCAAAAAAATTCGCCATTTAATCATTCTAATCGAGAATTTCACGCGAATTCTAGTTAATACATCTTTTTTTTACCCAACTTGATTTTGGATTTTAATAATAGAATATCCGCTTAATTCGTTAAATTTAGCTCCGTATGACTTTTGGTTATTTCCGAAACTCAAGTTGGCTATAAAAAGAATATGTCATGGTTCGTTTCGAGGCATTCAAAAGGTTGTGACAAAATTTCTGCAGACGATTCCTACAAAGAACTTTAAAAGACTATTTCTACTAACGTTTCCTGCGGTGTAATGAATCACAAAGGGAATCTTTTGAGCAATCAGTAATAAAAGTAAAGCGACTTGTGACAACAGTCACTTTATCACTGGAACATACTATATATACATGCATAATTTTATTTATATATTTTTTTACATAAAATCTAACTAAAAATATGGAAAAGACAGAAAATATTTCTAAATATCGCTGAATGATTTATCTTCTTAAAAATAATAATAAAAATTTAGACGTAGATTTTGAATTTTCGACGTAAATGAATACAGGGCAACATCAAACAAATCTTTCACAAAGATACCCATTTTGAAAGACTTTTCAAATTAGCTTTCGGCATAGACGGACATAAACGCGGAAACGGAGAACAATAGAGCGATGAAGAAACGTTCGTTTTAAATGGACTAATTAAATCTTCTCATTCACTACGGGCAACGATAAAATTTACAGGGAAACGAACACACCTGAATATAATAATTATTTTCACCGGTCATCGAAGGGTTGGTTGAAAATAGCGACGATTCACAATTGGAGAAAACATTCGATATATCGAATAAATTGTTCGGATCAAGAAATAAACATTGATTTTTAGTCGAAAGCAAAAAAAAACCTTTTTAACCCTAGACGTCAAACGCAAATTTTGAACCTTTTTGAATCAAAAGTGACAAAATTCATTTCGAAATTTAATAAGACTTCAATCAACACGTTTAATGAAACCGGCCCGAATAATAAATTTTCTTACTGAATCCAATTTATACTGTGTAATAAAACATTGTTATATATCAGAAATGTAAGAATAGAAGTATTTTATATAAAATATATTATTACTACTTAATAAACAAGTTCACATTGAAAGATTATCGTTTTATAATATTTAAAACACAAATACATCGATAAATTTATGGAATTGAACCAATAAATTTATGAATATTGCTGATCTAAAACTGTTTTCTCAGAATTTTTAGTATTGATTTATTTTTTTAATCTTTATATATGAATCTTAAATATTTATTTTTATTGAAAAACTTGACAGATTGTAAATGAAAATTGAAAATTCGTGCCTTATATAAAATGAGCATAATTTTCATCTGGGTCACCGCAGATATCATATATTATTACGTTAAATGTGAAAAAGTTATAAAATAAAATAAAAAAACGACAATTACGTTGAATTAAAATAAGAAATACATCTTATCAAGAAAATTAAAATTTATCTCTTTAATTCGTGCGGAAAGTTTGCGGCGTAGCGTTTAAAATCCCATGAAATATAACTGTTCATAAACATAAACTACTTTTTTTACAGATAAGCAAAGAAGTCGTTAATATCAGAAATTGAATTGCAAATTATTAAGGCGTAAAATTATAAAACTAGCGATAAATACATTGAATTTAATTTTCATTAAATTATTTATACTGCACATATTGCAAAAATGATATACTATATATTAAATATATATAAGAGGAATTTTATCTATCTAAAACAAATTTTATATATTTTTATAATTGAAAAAAAAATAGTTCTTTATTTTCATTCAACTCAATAGTTCATCAAAATATCATGATAATAATATTTAGATAATATTTATTTTGACGTTTTTTTACTAAACATATTATAATCTGATCAAGAAATGTTATTTCAAAGATTGTTCTTTTTCATCGATTATTTTTATATTCTTATATAATATAAATATCTTATAAAAAAATAAATTAAAATAAATATCTGTCAATAGTTTTAGAATATTGAAAAAAGCGAATGATATTTCGCGATTCGAACTGTATATGCGAAAATATTGCCGTTATTTGTATTATCTTTCACCCACGTTGAATAACAGTTTCAATATTGAAATTTATATCAGTGACAAGGTGGTGATCTTGATATCAATAACGTTTCAGAACATTGTAAGAAATCGCTCAGTCGGAATCCATGAAATTTATTATTGAAAATGGTAGTCGAGTTTTATGATAGATGATAACAAATGCATTTTCTTGTTTATCGTAAGTAAAGACACCGGTTCTAAAACTGAAATCGAATCGTTAAAACGAATGATTGATCGTATTAGATTTATTTTATTAATATATTTATATACATAATCATTAAAGTGACATTTACTGCGATACACTTTCAAAATGTTGCAATCGCGAATGCAATCGTATTTCCATTGCTTGAAATGGAATGAATCATTATACGAACATTTTTGATTATCACTGAAAATACTATAATATATATATATATATATATATATATATATATATATATATATATATATATATATATATATATATATTGCTTTGAAAACATATTTGAGAAATTGCTATATACTGCAGAATTTTCTCGTTTATATTTGGGGTTAAAATGGTCCAATGCGGGCTCAGCGAAGAAAATACTCCGAGACATCTGTCACTTGAAAGGTTAAAACGTTCAATTGGGGACTTTTAGGGGATGCGATGAATAAGAGCTGATATATTTCCTATATCCTACCGGTAAAGGATAAATAGTTGCTTTCATTTTAAATGATCCCAAGTAATAATATAAGTCATTACATATTAAAGGAGCTTTTAAATAAACTTTTAATGAAATCAATTAATATACTTCGTTCAATTCAAAATAATATACTTCATTTGAAAATTTAGCAAATTGCATAAAGTAAGAAATTTTTCATGCGCATCATTCAGTATGCATTTTATGCACAATGTATTTCAGCGATGCTCAAACTGTTTCGCCCGATTGAACACCCTCGTCGTCAAAACCGTTTGTATTAATTATTCTTTTTATCTTTTCATGGACATGCGGTCAATTAGAAGCAAATAACGCGTAACATCCCGTTATTATTTAAAAAATATATAGGAACGTTTCATAAAAAAATACTATAGACTTTCATTGAATAAATCGTTTGAACGGCACCATGTTTGATAAGGCAAAATAAAATTTTCGAAGTTTATTACATAAATAATATTTTATTCATCATACAATGCACGAATTTTTTATATCGGTTTGACTTGTATTCTAATAAATGTTTAACATACATTGTAGACAAATATGCCCGTATGTAAATTTAAACCCGGGTCAACCTGTAATAATCTGTGTTGCATATTCAATCACAATCTGATCACATATGGGCGGAAGGATAGATAGACAGGAACTAGCCTTTTATGTACAATATATATATTGTCAACAGTGTTTCAAACAAAACAAAATATAATATAAAAGCTGATACAATGAGTAGAAACACGATTATATTTACAGCTATAAGCATATTATGCAAATTTAGTTAACTTCTCACTTTGTGTTTATGTCGATGATTTATGATTATTGTCGATTTTTACAAGTAAACTAAAATAGCGATTTCACTCTGAAAGCTCTCCTTATCTAACATTCACTCTGCGTTCAAAATCCGAATAATTTTTCCATATAATATTCAAATTGAAGCGCTATAAACGACCGAGTGGGTGCTATTCAAAACGAATATTTATTAAAGAAAGACACTTCTCGCGAAAGATAAAAAAAAGAAGAAAACAGGAGAGAAATTTGGAAAGAAACAGAAAGGGAGAGGAAAGAAAAAGAATCGGCCCGAGTGGAGTCCGCGTGACTCTTCAGAGACGAAATTCCGAGTTTACATTATTCATCGGTTCATTTGCATTTGGACTCCTTTTATAAAAGAAACGAAATAATGGAGGCTGTACCGTTTTTTTAGGATGTTATAAACGAGTTGGCCAACGTTTCATCCCTTTCTTTCAATTTTGCGCTTAATGGGAAACAATGTCGGCAACAAAAAGAAAGAGGTATGTTAATTTAACATTTTTTAAGCTACACAATATTGATCATTTGTAACATTCTTCTCTCAAATAAGAAAATATCCTTAATTAATATGAAAATATATATATAACGAATAAATTAAATATATTAAACCATCCCAGTTATATTCTAATGAAATTGTTAATTCCACGCATAATTTTCAGACAAAGAATTTGTTATATATATATATATATATATATATATATATATATATATATATATATATATATATATATATATATATATATATATATAGATTACCGATTATCGCCTGAAATATATCACATTATAAATAAAAATAAAATTATATATTAATGTTATTAAAAATATATAATACGCAACAGACGTACATATATATATGGTATATAAATACGAATATTTATATATTCATATATCTTGCAATAAAATGACCCTTTTAAGCGGAGATTATTAAGGGATCAGATGAAATTGTTTCATAAACTGTATTCGGACCAATATTCAACATTCGAATATATTTGCTCTAAATTGATATTATATTTTATTTATATAATTTTATATAAAGTAACAGTTTTAAAATATTATATTTGCGAAATTGTTGAAAAAAGCAGAATTCTAAAATTTGAGGATCAATTAAATTCATCATATTTATTATATTTTTTAAATGAAACAGAATTATCTAATACAAATATAAATTAAAGATTTTCATAAATTTTAAGTATTAACATATGGCAGATTTTTATATAAAAAAACTATACGTCATTATTATACTGTAATATTTTAACCCAAAATGGTAGAATTAAATATGATTTTTTAATTAAATTCCTCTGTTACCATTTTAATTAAAAGTTAACAAGAATTTAAAGTTCAACAAAGAAAAATATGTTAATATTAAATTTAAAATATTCCGATTTTTATAATATATTTTCAAGGGAATTCCTTGGAATTTAGATTGTTTTCATTTTAATTAATAATATATAGAACGATCAGTAAGAAAACAATGAAATAAATTTAAATATTTAAAATTTACAGCATTACTCCCCTCGATAATGTTTATGCTGTTAATGTTATTTTTTTTTCTTTATTTTCACCACCCTTAAAAAACCGCCCTTACTTAATTTCGCCCTTTACAACAAAACACGGGCGAATCGTTAATAACTCTCCGATGCCGTTACAAATATAAATAACTTTTAATTCGTTCGTTAAGAAGCTAATGTTGACGTTACAAGAAAAGCAATCAGCGAAATGAGCAAAATATATATATATATATATATATATATATATATATATATATTAATAAAAAAGGGCGAAAAAGAAAAACATTCGCTCATTAAGGTAATTGTGTGTGTTTTGTTTTCGATTTGTGCCGAAAAAGCGATGAGAGATTTATCGAAGTCGAAAACAAACAACAAACGCCGAATATTACTATATAGACCTGTATATATAACGTATATATAAATAATTGAAGTAAACACGATTATAATATACGAGAAAATCGAAAATATGAAGAAATAAATGAATAGAGTATGATTCATCATAAATATTAAACGTAGTCATAGTAAAAAGTGACTAAAGTCGTTATTCATTATATAAAGTGCTGTAGTGCAAGAACGACCAACAGTCATGATCTCTAATTTATTATACATTTGATACAATATATACAGAAATAGTGATTGAACTTCATCATTTATATGCCAAAATTTGATTAGTATATCTTTTTTAGAATGTGCAATATTTGTATTTTAATACCCAAAATATGTATTTCTCTTAAAAAATACTTTGAGCTATTATTTATTTTTATTTAGAAAAATTTTGAAAAGGAAATTTATAAACAAATTCTTAGAATTTTGTAAGTTATAATATATTGTTTATATTAAAAACAGATGTTTCAGAAACTATTCATAATAATAAAAGAGTTTCATATGATTTTTCACGGCGTCAAAATATAAAATTAATAACGTAAACCGATTTTATATATATGTAATATAAATTTCAGTGACGAATTGGGTGAAATTTGGGACGAAAATAAAATTAAAGTATTTCCACAACTCGCCAGAACATCTGGCTTCGTAATGGGAGAATTTATTTTGCCACCGGGAATAAATTCAAACTTCAACCATTTGGATACACTTATAATTTGATATACGCACATATAAAGAATCTGGAACGGCTAAAGAGGTACAAGAAAATATATATATACATATATCTTTCGTCAAAAATGAAAAGCTAAAAAAAAGCTATATAGCGAAACTGGAGACAAATGTTGAAAAGGTAGGAAAGGGAAGACATTTCGAGAAAGTTCACTTCACTTGTGGATTATACGGACAAAGGGAGGAATTCGACGAAGAGGCAAAGGAAACTTTCCCTGGGATTCGCGTCGTGTTTCGTGGAAAAAGACCAGAACAAACGAAAAGTTTCCACAGTCTCCCGTTTCGTAGGCTGCTATCTTTTATCATATGTAAATGTAAGGAGGCATCATCTCCCATCCAACCCCCAAAAACTACCCTGTCGTCGAAGGGTTATTTTTATTTATGTACGCGGCGAGGGACGACCGTTGGCGCGCGAATGTGATCGATGGCAGTTTATGCGGAAATTATTCAAATACGGTGCCGGTTTATAAAAGTCTTACGTTAAACTTGTGTCAACTACGAAATAGAATTTGAAATTTTAATATGGGATCTTTTAGAACTTCTTGTCTTTCAAAGATGGACAAAAAGTATCCGAAGAGATTCACAATTCGTTATTAACCAAAATTAAAAAGTTTGAATCTGTGCTTCAACATATATTGTATTTAATTCTTATTTAACGATGTTCTATAAAATACGGAATACGATGTTCTATAAAATATTTGCAATATTATTGAACCAGAATAATAAACATTAGACGTTATGCATCGCTGTGAAAGAAAATACCTTAACATTGCATATGAAACAAAAATAGAACATGAAATTTTTGCATATATAAGGAGAAATCTTTAAAAGAAAACTTGAAAATACTGAACTAAAGCGAGGAAACTGAACTTTTTAAAAGTTAGAAAGAGATATGTTAGAAAACTTGAAAATAGTATTATAATGTATCAAAATCTACATAAGTAAATATCTATTCAACTTAATTTAAATTATATTAATATCGAATAATCGACTAAGACCTTTTTACTGGAACATATAACGTTATAATGTAATACAATATATGAAAAAGCAATTTCATAACTTCTCATTTCAAAGCAATTACACGTCATCCAATGTATTATAAGATATGCCCCACTTTAGTAGCGTCGGATCAATTTTTAATTTCCTATAAAATCGCTTAACCGAAATATTATACCTGCACATTATATTGATTTAAAACATTCCCGCACGATGTGGTGGTATTTCTTTATTTCGGATACGTGTTGAACCTAACCGATTTCCAAAAAGGCGAAAATTTCACTGTTTTGCACCTTTGTTCTGGGTATGATGAATTATTGCGTTAGGAAATGATGTTATAATAAGCGTGAAGGATAATGACTTGTGGTTTTATCACTACACGACCCTTGCAGTTGGATCTCTCGTCAAATTCGGAAACAAACCATTCTCATTCATGGAAATTCAAAACATGAACCGAAATAATTATTATATGATTTTTTTACATTTCAATTTATTTCAGAATACTTTGTTTCTAATAACATTGCCCGGTTTAAAATTTACTAGAATAAATTTATCTACATTGGCAATAAAATGTGTAATAAATAAGCCTTTGAACAAATGCAATTGAATTCCGTAATAAATCTTATGATTTTGTACATAAGAGTCCAATTTAATGGTGAGACGACGAAAAGAAACACTAAAAAGTACTTTTCGCTATATAAATCCGCTACACAAAAGCAAGAAAGTGAACGTTAAAACGTTTTTAAACCCTTTGAAGACATCGGATTGACTGAAAAGTTCTTTTAGGACCTTTTTTTTCAGGAAAAGTAAGGCTTTTTACACTCGGCATACAGACAAAACAAAAGTCCAAACAAAGGCATCTCGCGAATTGAAACTTTGTATTTCGTAACTCAGAGCTTTGTATTCACATTCCTTTATATAAAAAAATAAATATGGAGTTGATATAAAATACTTATATAATATAAAGTAAACAATAAAACATTTATTTTATAACCGTATTTCAACTTGTTGAATATTATAATATAATATAAATAAATAAATATTAATATACTGCGAATAATAACCGACAGAACTTTTTTAGCTACTTAATAAAGAATATATATATTCATTCATTAATACAATTATAAAGAAATATTTTAATATATTTTAAAGTCGAAATGTAATAACATTTTAAGGGAGATAGAAGAACGTTATTTATTGTAATAATATTATTAAAAATTTACGCTTCAGTACTTTAATAGAACAGGAGTGATGCTCCAGTACGTAATTCTACAATCGGAGCGTAATTTTATATTTTCATACTTTGTTTTTCAAGAAAAAAAACTTTACTCATATAGTATCGCATAAAAAAGACTCAATTTCTATACTAAATTAACCCTTCTGATTATAAATATATTTTTTTAAATAATTATGTATTATTTGATTTTATGCTTTACATATATTATATTCGTATTGGTATCGCTTAGGATTTCATTCCGTCACTTCACCACTGACTGATACGTTTCACCCTTAAAACTCAACTTCATCAGCTTACATAATACAAAATATATTATATATTATATATATATATATATATATATATATATATATATATATATATATATATATATATATATATATATATATATATATATATAATATTATTGTACGCCATTAAATAGCCTATTATTATTTATCGTTACAAATACGAATTCCATTCCGGCTCATAATTAATTCTTCACAAATTATTTCCATTGTGTACGCTGGAGTGATTAGCGAGAAAAGTTCAACAAAGGCATATAAAACCCTGAAGATTGCCAACATCACACACATATATATATATAAATATGAAACCTTTATATTATTAATATTATATATATATATATATATATATATATACATAAATACCACGGTAAAAGTCATTAATTGGGATATGATTAACGACCGTGTCGTTTTGCTAGTATTTCAACTTCGCCGTTGTTGCAACTGACGTAAAATGCGAAAAGGCCGACGTCTGCAAATCTTGCGCAAAAATTGCGCAACTCGCTGCTCTCCTTTTTTTGCCATATTATAAACTTTGATATAAAATTATATTTAAATATGCGTATATAATATTTACGATCCGAACTCGAATGCTATCATCGTAAAATTAAAAAAAAATAAAATGGCGGGGAAAAAATCATATTAAATTTTCTGAACCCCGTTGGCTAAAGGACGAGTTCGATTTTAGCATATCGAAAAATTTATAATATATAAATTAGAATAAAAAATCGTTACGTTGAAAACTCGTATTTTTAAACGTGTAAGATTAAAATAATTACGGTTTGGTTTTTTTTTGCGGTTTAATATTATGATTCTCGTTGACAGTAATCCGTATTAAGTGTTAGAAAGAAGTATAAAAAGGCGTACGCATAAAACACTTTAATATTTATTTGTAAAAAAAGTATATAGTGGTATAATTTAGTGTTGATTTCAATATATAATAAAATATATGGTTAAAAATAATTAACTACGAATCGTTATTGAAAAAAAAATTGATTTAGAAATTGTCATTAATAACGTTTGCTAAACACAGTTTTTATATAATAAATTAAATGCAAATTTTTAAGATGCAATTAGGCGATACGGATTATAATTTCTATATAGGCGATTCTAAAACTGTTTAAAAACACATACGATTTACAATTATATTAAAAACTGCATATTAAATTAAATTTTTGATAAGAAAAAAATAACACAAATCTATGAATTATGCTTTAATTACACTTCGTATTAATATTTTTTTTAAATCAGTAAGAAAAAAAATATGTTTTCGCCATTTTTAAAAAAAATATTTTAAAACTAAACTTAGAAACTATCTAAAAAATATTGTCATATGTAATATTTCAGTATATATTAGAAAAAGTCAAGGAAATCTTGGTTCTAAGAAGCTTACATTTCCAAGTAAAGTAGTACTTTACTAATACGTATTACTTACTCGTTACAAGCAACGAGAGTGCACATTGCAAAACTTGAATTCAGCACACGGGCAAAATGAGATTAAGTCTGCTGTTTCGAATTATGATGACACATTAAAAGGAATAACAGTATATATATATATATACAAAAATAAAAAAAAAATATAAATATTATATATGAACGAAAACGATTAATATCATTGATAATTTATAATAATAAATAGTGTTGCTTATGGGCGCGAATGGGTTATGTATTTTTTTTAAACGAGAGATAGAAGGAGAAATGCCAAGTCAACAACCTCGCAGCAATGATAAATGCGAATGCAGGTTTTCAGTTGCAAGGTGCAGTCAATATTTGTGTCCCACGCGAGTGTCTCCGACTTGGCGCCACCTGTCTCCGACGACCAGTTCCTCGAGCGCCACATGGCACACCTGATGATGATCGTCTGCTAACCCCTCAACTGCAACGTTGCAAAAACGTACATTATTCCACAATCACCCACCATACCATAATAGTGCATTCTATAATAACGAATCGATTCTTGTTTTTGTACAGTGAGGTATCCGCTCAATTATCCATTTGTTTTCATTCAAATCTAAATATGATACTGTTTGAGTTACTGATAATCAGATTTCTTCTAATTTGTTAATTAATTCTGAACTCCATCTAAAACTGTATAGAATTGTTCAACGATAGTTTATCGAATTTTAAAAATAAATCTATATATTAAATATTTATTTTCAATAAAGATTTTTTTGATATCTAATAATATTGGAAAATTTCTACATGGGAGATCTAAAGATCTAATGTCATTCATAGAAATCCACTATTGCAATACTGCAATGTGAAAGGTAACAAAAAACCACTATATTATATCTTTATAAATAATCATGTTAACTCTTATCAAGCTGTGTTTTTGTACAATTCTAAGAACTGATAACGACTCAATATATAATATAAATATAAAATTTTAAACAAAACTCAGATCAAATATTAAAATAGGAATGATGATGGAAAAATAACGCGTTTTTATTAATTTCAAAAGTCGACAAATTTACAAAAAACAGGACATTTTTCAGAGAAAGACATAATTTAAACAAAAAAATGTTCTCTTAAAAGGAGGTCGCCTTAAATAATAAAACATATGAAAATGTTTAGAAATTAAAATAAATTTGATCATAAACATAAAAAATATACTTAAGATAACACTAATAAAATTATCTCAATGAAAATAGCAAGACTAAATTTCCTATTTAAAAAAAACAATATAAAATAAAATAACTCGTATAAACAATATTTTATATTAAACGAAATTATCCATAATTTAAAGACCATTTAAAAACCCTTATATTCATATAAATCATCATATAAGTAATCGTTTATAACAATTTAAGGGTTCAAATACTCTAAATAGACTTTGAATTTCATTAATATCTATTCACAAATTCATCTAACGTAAACCTTATATAACACGCTTTATAATAAATAACAAAAAACGTATAATTTTTATTATAAAAATCGACCATATTATATAAATATTAAACATAATATTTTTTTTTCTTTTAATATGATTAAACACAAAGCCCGAAGCAGTATTTAGTAGAATGTTATATATAGATATAAAATTATTAATATTCCGAAAATAAATTTTAATAACATATTAAAAATGGAATATATTTATCATTATACAAATATAGCTGTGTTATAAAATCAAACCATAGTTAAATTTAAACTGTATAATAACGTAAAATATTTTCATTTAAAATTACGATCATATATTCAGATGGAATGAAATGAACAAAGGAAGTGTTATCAATATATGTATATTAATATAAACCTCAGGCTGGTTATGCATTAGTAAATTAAGAATATTCAAGTAGACATTCGCACAATGGCATTGTTTAAGCATATATTCTGAATTTTTGAATTGCCACCATTATATTCAACAATTCGCGTTTGAAGACTATTATTAAACTTCACTCTATTATCCTTCCACTTATATTATAACGGATGAAATTCACGATAAAATTCAAAATTGAATCTGGTTTAATATTATGGAAAGTGTTATGTACAAATAATATTAATGCAAAATGTGACGTCGCTATTAACTCGGCCTTAATGATTATGGTTTCGATTTAAAACATGCATATTTGGCATTTCCTGTCATCAATTAAATAACACTAACCGTAAACGATGAACAATTGAAGTTGTTACGTGAAATTCAATACAAAATTTGTATACGTGATATAAAACATTTAGAATAAAATGATATATTTTTAATTTTAAATTAAAATGAAAATATTTGTTGAAGAATTGAAATAATCTTGTGATGGATGAGACGATTCTACCTAGTATAAAAATAATTGAAGAACATTTAAAAATGGAAGATTTGATCTTTAAGCCTTCTAAAAATTTGTTAAAAAATATTTGGAATATAAAAATTAGATGATTGACAAAATTGGAGTAAAATTATCAAAAAAAGAATATTTTAATAATTTATGTGACATATGTATTCATCATATGCAAAAGAATTAAATCAAATCATAAACTGAATAACTATTTGATATTTTTAATTAATAATTGAGCTGATATAATTAATGAAAAAAATGTACAATAAGATATTTTAAACATTTAATACATTATTATGCGATTGTTACTGCAAAATAAAACGATTGAAAGAAGAAACACTAATCGTTCAAGAATCTCTTCACTGGGAAACTTGAGAGGGCAGTTGAGTTGCAACACAATTTCATCTCGAACAACATAAAAAAACTATAGAATCATAAACCTTTTCCACAACCGCCAACAAAAGACTTTATTCGATAAATGAAAAAAGTTCACAATATAATACTTATATAATGAACATCATAAACAACAAAAATAAAGTTAACCTTATTAAGTGGCACTAGCCTGAAAAAAAATGGCAGACAACTTTCACGCTAAACTCTCCCAAATGAAATTTTTAGCTATCTTTTTTTTTGTTCGACATCCAAAGTGTGACCGAAATTAAGAATTCCCAACGGTCGAATAAAATAACAACAAGGCCGTAAAGCTCAACGTGGGCACACGACCGAAATGACACTTGTTTATGGAAATAAATCGCCTGAGAGACCCTCGTAAAGTCCAACATTTTCGAAGATGTATTGTTGGCCCAGTTGAAAGTCACAATGGAAAATGCTTATATCGCTTTCGTAACGTTAAATGGGAAAACGTTTTCCTAGACTGTGGCGAAAATGGAGGATGGGGATGTTTAATCTGTAAAAAGGCACCATTTAAAAAAAATCTCGCTCTACAATTGCGCAACCCCTCGTGCTGGGCTTATGGAACACGGCGACGACCGCAATGGCTTCCGAAACCCAGATTTACCGGTATAAAAATAAATCACGGTTTTATTCTGCGGAAACTTACCGTCTGCTTCGGTGGATTATAGATTTTGAGGTGTATTTAAAAAAATACGATTGAAATTCATGAGACGTATTACGATGGTGGATTAATTAAGTAAATATAACGTTTGTACAATCTGAGATTTTCTACCCCAAAATGAAAAAGTATTAGAAAAAGCCAATTAAAAACGGATGAACGAAGGACTAAAAGCAATGAATGTCAATTCTAATATATATCAAATATATTTTAGTCCTCTAAATATCAGAAAATATATTATTTGTAATAATTTCTCGTAATGAAATATAATAAATCAAAGCAATATTCTTTCTATAATAAAATTAATATTATTAATAATTTTCCAGTGTTAAAAATTAAAAAATAATAAATAATAATTAAATTTTATAAAATTAAAATCTTCTAATCATAATTTCAAACCAAAATTATTACACATATATTAATTATTAAATATCTGTTTTTAAACTAAAAATCAATTTATAATATTATATATTCAAAATCGGTCACCATTTCACTGAAACATACAATGTAACGAAATATAAATTGATATCTCGTAACGTTTTACAACACACCATATCTAAAAAAAAAATATAATATAATAAAATATACAATGGAAGCAAATGCGAAACGGTAAAAATTGTATTTTCAAATGAAAACCAATAACGAAATTGCACTGAAATTGGAACGCTGAAAGTACCATTACAGCGCTGAAATTACCGTTTTCGTCCAAAAGTTCAGTCATGAGTAAGAGAGCGACTGAAAATAAATGTAAAAACTATCCAAACAACCACTAAAATCTACCGACGTCCATCACATAGCACATCAACAAACATGGACAAAATTAAAAAAACTTGGACAGACATTCCTTTATATATATATATATATATATATATATATATATATATATATATATATATAACTTTGTAGACTATAGTGAATTTAATCCAAATTTTTATTTTTATTTACTTAATGCAAAACTATATTTTAATTCACTTTTATAACTTTTATTCTCCATATATACGTAATTAAAATACGTGTAATCTTCGGAATGTTACCAATAAACGCACATCGTTTCTCGATAGACGCCGTCCGAAAATGAAAGAAAATAGAATAGAGTAGAAAAGAAACAAACGATTCAAACGCGAACGAAACCATTTTCGTCGGGAATTTAAACTGCGGGATTACGTGTTGATTAATTTATTCGTTTTCTGGGGAATCTCGTCCTTTTTCCGTGGAACACGTTCGGATTGCGCCCCCGACCTCCGTACATCAGGCCGAATTTACTGCGGCGCGCCCGAATTTATTATAATAAAAAAAAGAAAAAAAATCGAGGCAAATTCGCCCGGGGACCCTTTTTCGGTGAAAATTTCGATAAGTTCCCAGGTTCGTTCTTTTTTTCGTACGTATATTATATAATATATGCATACATATAAGGATGTTTTTATTTTGCTAATAAATCACAGTCGATTCAAAAATTGGCTATACGTTGAAAAAAGCGACATCCAAAATATCGCTCGGGATTTGCGTTCGATGGGAATTTAATATGATTGAAACATCTATAAATTTCACCAAAATATATCATTTAAATCTTTAATATTAATAATATAGATTTATTTATAAATAAAAATCCAGCTTTTTATTTTCACTGATATTAAGCAAAGAGACTTTAAAGCTTTCGAATGGCAAACAAGGGCATTGAAATAGAATTAATCCCTTCTAAGAAATCAGTAGAACTATCCTGAAACACAATTTCCCATGAGAGATTATTGCATTAATCTAATGATCACAGTATTCTGGAATAGTTGAAATAGGACAAAATAGAAAATTCTTCATTTATCTATCCTTTGAATCACAACTGCTCCATAAATTAATTATTACATTTAATATAATTTATAATGAAAATCAATAAAAGTTGCAGTATAACCGATTTAATGATAGACTATTTATTCAGTAATTTAACTGTAATTATTATACAATACTGTAACACATGTAATAATAAGAATAAAACAGTGGCGCTATAACCATTTATGGTCCTAGACCTCTATTTCGAATTTAATGGCAATGATTTATTTACACAGGGTCGAATTGATAACTTTATGTCCGATCGTAAAATACTTTTTAATAATAAAAAAAAACATTTTAACATAAATTATTTATTATTGATAATATTATAAAATTCAATATTATACTGTTATATCATGTAAAAATTTAATAAGAATAAAAGAAAAAAAAATAAAGTGAGGAGTTTTCTATAAAGGTAGACTTGTTAAATATATTGTCATAAATATATCGAAAATATGTAAGAAAACTTAGCACGTGTTTGTATTCAATACACGTGTCACGAATTTCTATTACGAAATACACTTATTCTAATAAGAAAAATACGCAATATTATATATATATATATATATATATATATATATATATATATATATATATATATATATATATATATATATATATATATGGTATATATATAATAAGTACATATAAAGTTGCGTGTTATTTTATATATTTTTTTAATATTGCACGAACAAGAACATTTTCGCGCGACGCGAAATATAATCCACATGCCTACAAGCGGAATTCCGTTTAATTTCCGGATTCGCAATTATCCTACATAAAACCGAAGCATCCTTCGAATATGCTATTTTCCCATTTCAATAATTAAAAAGTAATTTCAGTCGAAATTACGACGAATACAAATGCATGAATATTGAAAAAATATATTATAAATCCTTTTTTTTTTACATAAAATAAAATTCATGGTAAACAATGTTGAAAATATGAAGATGCATTTATATATGTGTATTTGTAAAATATTATATTAATTAAAATCTTTCAAATATGAAAATTATTAATGAATCTAATTAAATACTTAAAAATAATTTAAAAAAAGTGAAAATATTACATTATAGAATTTTTATACATCGAAAATTTAAATTTAAAATGAAAAAAATGAATCTTATTTATTTTTTTTTTAATTCAAATTGAACTTTTTTTTCTATATATAATTATAATTCAAAATAATATATATATATATATATATATATATATATATATATATATATCAAAATAAACAATATTTATATATGGAACAAAAACGCACAGAGGGGATGACGCGCATAAGAGGAGAGGGGGTATAAAATCGCACTTACCCCTAAACGCAGTGACGCGGGGGGAGAACGCCGAACCTTCCTTCAGGAGTCAATCGGCGGATATTAAGATCACCGATGCCGTTCTCATAGAGAGGGCACACTTTCATACATATATATATACATATAAAAGCTTCGTACGTCAAAAACGTGAAGCGCTGAAAAGGCGAGGGGGGCGGAGCCTCCGCTCCCGGGACGCCGGCGACGAATTGTAAATACGCGCGGTAGAGGAAAAAAAATGATAACGAAAGAGCGAGAAAACGAAACGCAAAACGACCGCACCGCACAACCGGCGACGCGAGACTGGCGTTGTTTCGGGGCTACTTGGCTTTCCACAACGTGCTTTTTCCGCCACCCCCCGTCACCGCCGCCGCCGCCCCTTTGTCCACGTTCAGCGCCACCCTCAAACGGGGGGGGGGTGACGCTTTTCCGCGTGCAACGCGAATGCGCGTACATTTAAAACATGCACTTTCAATATGAAAACAATTTTGTTTTTTTTTTGTTTTTTGTTTTTTTTTTTTAAACAAAATTTATTTTTGAATATTATTTTATATGTGTTATTAAAAACAGTGCATCTTGGCAAACCTGGTTTAAAATAAATAATATATATTTTTTTATAATGTAATATATAAAAAAATGAGTTCAATAATTAAGTTAAATTTTAATATGAAAAATGAATATCTCCTTTAGAACTGGCAGAATAATGAATAAAAAAATGGATGAACAAATAAATAAACTTTTAAATTAATACGTTAATTATACATTCTTATTACTTACATATCACGTAATTTCTGAATATAACACTATCTATTTAAATTACAATACAAGAATTACACAACCATTAAATATTAATAAAATAATATTAAATATATAAAATGAACATTTTCAATCACAATTATAAATAAATGTATAAATTGATTAATATCAAATAAATACGATTAAATTTTAGATATTTCATAAAGAAAAAAAAATTATTACTTTTCAGATTTTGAAAGAGAAAATTGATGGAAAACGTGACAAATAAAATTTTATTCCTAATTTTTAACAATATTGTAAATTGAATTGAGATTGATAGTGCCGCAAACTTTCTTAATTTTGCCAAATATTTCGAATTTTATTTTGTAATGTTTACCAATGAAAGAAAACAATAGTAACGTAAAATAACACGTAAAAATGTTAAATATATATATATGTTTTAAAACTACATATAAAACTTCAAATTGATACAACAAAATTAAAGCGAAGTAAAATCTGACATATATTTAAATAATAACTTTATTCTATATATTTCTATAAATTGTATATTATTCAGCATTTTAATTGTTTTTTTTTTAATTAACTATATTTAAATTCCGATATATCATTTAATAAAATTACTAATCTTTTTATCTATATATGTTAAAAATAGGTATATTATACAAATTTTAAAATATTTGTTTAATTTCATAAATTGAAGAAAACATTTTGATTATTTTTTTTTATTTTCTATTATGAAATTTGTTTTTCAAAGAATTTATTAATAAAATCGAAAAATTTTGTACGATATTCTACATTGAATCTATTTTTATATTTCATATAAATATATTTTTGTAATTAAACTCGTTAATTATACATACATAATTAATTTATTAAAACGAATAATCAATGTTGTACAATTAAAAAAAAAGCATCTCAAAACATAAAAAAATAAAAATAAATTGAATTATATCGAATTATATTCTAACTTAAAAATGGTGATTTAAAAATAACCATGTTAACTTATGAGTATTTTTTCCACTTATTATTATTGATAATGTTATCGAATTAAATTATAAGAATAATGACGATCTTAACGAATACATTAACTAATAAACTTGTAAATCCACTTTCTACAACTTGTACGTTATAAATATTTTATTATATAAATAGGTAAAAAATATAAAACATTTATAATATTCGTGTTAGAAAATATTTAGAAATATATAAATATTTAGTATATTATAAATCGGTAACGAAACGGCATAGTATGACCAAATGCTTTATTTACTTCAGAGTTTACAATTTTTATGAAATTGAGTCGTCGAATATTTTACATATTACTATAAAAATATCGTTACATATAAATGTAACGATATTTTTAATATCGTTACATTTTTTTATATACTTCAAATCAAAATAAACGTCTCATTTGAGATAATAACTATTTTAAGTTAATATTATAATTTTTAACGAAATAATGTCGAATCAAACGTACGCGATTAGGAACGATCGATTCGATGATTTTTAAATACTGAAAAAAAAATAAATTAATAATTAAAAAGTTCACGCTTGACTATATAATATATTTTTTGCTTTAGGTGTATTTTTAATTACACACTTTTATATAAATTTCACTTGTCTGTTTGTCCGGTTGGAATTTTATAATCGATATTTCGAACATTTTTCTATGTCCGATTGCGCTGAAACTTTGCATATTTGCTCACTTTCGATGACAATATAAGAATCAATTAATAAATCTACAAAATAATTAATTAATTAATGGCAATAAATCGTATCGATAGTGTGATAATGCGATACGACGAATAGCACATTTATCGATAAATTTATACGATAATATAATAGTGTGATTTTTATTATTGTTAATACGACAATATGTTATAAAAGTGTTTTTTTACACGCTTTTTATAAGCTTCACCCGTCCGACTGTTCGCTACAAATTTTGCAAACGTTATTTCTCCCACTTCCCATTATCGGATCGAGCTCAAATTTTGCACACGGGTCAATGCCCGATGACAACACAAGAATCAATCAAAAATTTGTCTATTAATTGACTAATTAGGCAAAATTAATTAATTTTTAATATTTTCATATTATGAAATATAACAATAAATAAATTATGATAATAATGAACGGATGTCTCAAAATAAAAAGTTTTTTACGACGTCTCAAAATAAAAAGTTAGATGCGCGCTTGCAACATTTGATAGAAAACGGTTCGACTAAAAAGTAGAAAATAATATTATATCTAAACACACTTTTATATGTACACTAAAAAGTAGAAAATATTTTTTCTTTGGCTCCCGGAACCTAAAAATTCATACGCATATGAATAAAAATAAAAGTGTGACGTTATTAAATGACCGAATTAGTCTTATTCTCAAAAACGTGTAAAGGTCGAGTAATGTATGACGCGTGCGCGATATAGAATCTATTTTCGATTTCGCAGAATTCGAATTTCGAATTATAGAGTCCGGATGCGGGGGCGCAATCGTCAGAGGCGCGCGCGCGCCGACCATAAACGATCGTTCGCCGTTCAGTTGTCAAACGGCGTCGTCGGCGGGCGGGGTCTTCGTGATGCGGCTTCGTTTTCGAAGCGCGTTTTCGAAGCGCGATTAAACGATTCGCCGCTTCCCGTCGCCCGAAGCGTAGTCGCCGTTGAGAATCGACGGAGTCGGTTTGTCGTCGTAGTCGCGGACGCCTTAATATTGCGGAGCCGGTCGGATGTTGTGAGTCACGCGCGTCCGTCGATAATGATTTAAATCGTCGTACGCGAAAGTTCGTCGACACATGGCGGAGAACGCGTCCTTCATCGCCAAACCGGCCAGAGGATGGCTCCATCCGGATCTGCTGCTCTCCAAAGACGGCGTCACTTACACCGTCAGAGTGAGAATTTTTAATTCCGCGAAACGTTATTCATTATGTTTGTTAAACGACTTAAAAATGTTTCTTTGATAACTTTTAACTTTTTTTTTCGAAGAACGACGATTCGATCGCTTATTTAAAACGTTTCACGAAAGTCTCAGACTTTTTACATTATAAAGATATTTTTTCGACAACCGCAGATTTTTGAAATGAGCAATTTAATATAATTCAATTTAAAAAATGGCGCAAAGTAATCTATTGTACAAAAACTTTAAGCGTTCCGCGTAGTTATAGTTTTGTGTATAATTATAATTTAATTTATTGTTTCGATTATATTGATTAGATAACTAGAGTTATTAGTATGTATTTATTTTGTATAAATCGATAACTTATAACTTACGTTACTATAACATATAATTCCGACTCTTTTTTTTCGTTTATAAAAATTATTATAAAACTTATGATTTGCGTAAATTAATTTAATAACATAATAGATATCTCAATGAAATAAACTTTACGATCGTAATTTATTAAATTTTGCGATATCTATAAGATGATTCTGAAAAATCTTCAAGTTTTTTTTTACATTATTCATTTCAAGAATGATTTTTTTAAGAGGAAATAATATTATTTTTCATTCATCGTTAATATTTTTTTTTCAAATATTTTCATTATAAAATATAGTTTCTTTGATCGTATGTAAAATTATTAGAATAAAAATGAATAACGACATAAATGAATTATATTTATTTATAATGTATCTATAAATCGATAAGAATCGTTTATAACTTTCAGTATATTGGTTGCTTGGAAATTTATACGTCAATGAAAAGTTTAGATTTTGAAACAAGATCGTTAGTTGCAAAGTAAGTTTTCTTAAAAATATTTATGTATCATTATATAATGCACTATTTTATTGTAATTTTTGGTAGAATTTTTTTTAAACAATAAAACGTTAACTTTTATAGAGAATGTATTAATAGAGTATGTGAAGCGGTCGGTTTAAAAACGGCCGATAAAAAAAGAAGAGTAGACAAAAGGGTGGCGAGAGCGATAGCCGATAAACCTCGTATGAACCATGCCGGCACGAATGTTTCTCTTACCATATCGAGTAAAAGTTTATCACTGAGCGTATTAGAAGGTGGAGAAGTAATAGCGAGGCACGACATGCCAAGAATTTCGTTTGCATCCGGTGGTGACGCTGTGAGTTGATTTCTGTTTTGTAATATTATTTTTGATAATTTATGTGAGATAAACTATAGTTCGTTACTCATATAGGATACGTTAGATTTCGTCGCATATGTTGCGAAAAATCTTCAAGATTGGCGAGCTTGTTACGTTGTAGAATGTGGTGGAGATTTAGCTCAAGATGTTATATCTACGATAGGCCAAGCTTTTAGTTTGCGTTATAAAGAATTTGTGAAGAAAACTCCAAACGTTGCGTAAGCTTTTTCTTTTATCATTTATCAACAAAAAAATTCAATATATATATATTTTTTTCAAATATTATAGAAAAACTCTTCACAGCATTCGACAGGCCGATAGGGATTATTATAATGATTTACCTGGTAAAACTCCTCCAGATATATCTCCACTTGATATCACTCCACCTGTACCTCCACTTCCCAGTAATAATGCACATAATAGGTATTCATTTTTGCAATTGTATTGTATTTTTCACAAATTGTTGCATTTATTCTTTTATTTTAAACACAAATACGTTATAATATTTTAACATCAGAATAAAATTGTTTCTGGATTTCTTTATTTTGTGAAACTGCACATTCATATATTTTTTTAATCTAACTAAACACTAGTTCACGGGGAGCTCCTTCAAGCTTACCATCGAACCTTAGCGGCGGTTTAAGCGTTGGAAATTTAATAGATTTAAGTAGTCCACCACCAACTGGACCACCTATTCTACCTGCACTTACACCTACGCCACTTCGAGAACATAATTATGTTAATGATTCAACAATTCTCATACCTCAAAGTAGTACAAGTCAACCTCCTCGTGACATCTTTGAATTACGTTAGTTAATACACCAAATATTTATATATTTTTTATTGTACTCTTTCTAAAATTAAACTATATATTTCATTTCAGAACCATGTCCTACAACTGCTACAGTTGAAAAATTGACTCCTGTACAACAGCACGCGTTGTTAATGAACGAACCTTGGTTTCATGGACCTGTTAGCAGAGCAAGTGCTGAAAAAGTAAGTTTTTTTTTGTTTTCAATCACGTTAAATTACACCTTTATTGTATTTATTAATTATTCGTTTGGATAAAATTATAATTTAAATGTTTAAATATTTGTAGCTAGTTATAAATGATGGTGATTTTCTTGTTCGTGAATCTCAATGGTCAGCAGGTCAATATGTTTTGACTAGCATTCAACAAAATTCTCGTAAACATTTACTTTTAATTGATGCAGAAGGAATAGTGAGTATCATATCTGATTTATTTTTCAATATGTATTTTTTTCTGAAATTATTTTATTGCATGTTTTACAGGTAAGAACCAAGGATCAAGTTTTCGAAAGTGTACCTCATTTAATAATGTATCATTGTAAAAATGAATTACCAATAATATCTGCAGAAAGTACGTTGATATTGAAAAATCCCATAATGCGCGCAAAACCGCTTACAAATAATAATACAATAAAATGCTCACAGCCCATTAACTCAAATGCACCAAATTTATGAATAAATAAAATGTAAAAAAATATTAATCTGTCGTCCATAAAAGTCCACAAAAAGTATATAAAATTTTCCTGTTATTTAATAATTTTACAAAATATCTATATATAACACGTGTAATAAATTGATGTACACTTATTCTATTTAGATCGATATATTTGATTGTTGTATGTCCATATTCAATAATGTGCTAATGCTCATTTTATTATTACAATACATGATTTTGAGAGATCTTTATTTAAAAAGAAAAAAAAATAAAAGTGACCTTTTGACATATTTTTTTAACATATTTTTATCACAATTCATTATTTACTCAGTAAATAATAAACGAACTTAATGGGTGATACCTTACATTCTATTTACTTAAAATATGAAAAAATATATATTTACTATTGCATATGTGTAATATTGATGTTAAAAAATGATAATAAATGTTAGTAGTACATATCAAATATATATTTAATGTGTTGAAAGCGCACAAATTTTATGTCATGGTTGTGGAATTGGGAGTGGCTAATTTTATAACCAGAAATGAAGATGGAATCTATATATCGTATAATGTATCTCGCTCACGTTACAAATTGTGTAAATAGAAAATTGAAATCGTTTGTTGTCTCTAAAACAAACAATATGTTTTATAAGCTCAATATACACGAATTTTATCGAATATATAAAAAAACGTTATTCATGGCCTCCTCGAAATCATAAAGTTATAAAAGTCTAGTCAAAAATATTAATTACATTTACAATGAAGAAAATGTATTGGAATGAAACACCAGTTAAAATTGAATTAAAACATAATTCATAACTGTTTGAATCATAACGCTTTACTTTTAGTGATACAAGATAAAATTTACTATCATATACCATATCAGCAATTCCAAACCATTTTGTTTTTTATGCAACCCTCACAATAACATTTTTCTGAATTATTTTTATATTTAAAACCGTAAATATATTAAGTTCGGAATTGCTGTGTATATGAAGGAATATTTAATATAAAAAAAACAATGAATACGTATTGTTATCCTGTAATTATATATATATATATATATATATATATATATATATATAAACAAAACAATAATTTTAATAAATTAATTTTAAATATATTCAAGTTGTATGGATTTATTATGTAGTTTGTGTGTAATTTTCTTTAAAAAAATTTATAATATACTTGGTAAAAATGCCAAAATTTTCCATTATTATTTTAATCTCGCTCAATTCGCGCATATATGTCATATATATTGAATCTTTAATTAATAATATGAAATTATTTATTATGTTTAGTATCATGTGCAATGAACACTGTGTATACATATTAATAATAATGTTTATAAACCAAATATTCTGTTTTAAAGTATTTCATAGCTTTTTGTCATAAAATTTTGAAATATATAAATGCAGGATATTTGTTCAATACAAATAGATATTTAAGTTTATTTTACTTTGTCTTTTTATTGACATTTATTATATATCATCATATAATAATTTTGTATGCAAAAGTGATAATTTAATTTGTAACTTATAACAGAAATTGTCAACGTGAATAAAATATTTTCAGAATTTTTCAAATTACGTTCTTTGTCAATAAGTAACATAATATATTACGAAATCTATTAAATTTCAATTTAAACTAACTATATGGGGAAAAAGTACAATAATGTTTTTATTTGATTCTTCTTACTTTAAATTCATTATATCTAGAATCGCCCTTTTTGATAAATGATTTACTGGACATTCCTGATTTAAATAATTGTCTAATGAAATCAGACATTTCTCGTATTCTGTTTCTATTATTTACTTTTATAATATATATTTATTATATGAATATTATTGATATAATTCTGTCACAAAAAGCAAGCAACCCAAAATAATTGTATCTGAGATATATCCATTTCGATTTAATTTATATGATACTATAGGCCTATCTTACATCTTTGTGATATAACTACTTATTTTTGTATTCTGTTATAAAAATACATTATTTAAATATATGTGCTTTGTATATTAAAATAATATATTTTAATATGCATATATGTATATTTTTTTGTATTTCCGGATGTAATTAGACGATAATAATTTTAGTCAATTAGATACTTTTCTGTTATTTATGTGATTGAACATATCCTATTAAGAATAACTTATTGACTCATACATACTTGAATTGACATAGCAATATGACGATTCATTTTATTAAGCAAAAACTAACATTTTTAATTAGCAATACTCGTGAGCTAATATATTATATTCGATTAAATTAAGTTCGATTTTTGTAATAGTTTATAATTTTATTTCAACTAACATAATTACAAATTTAATAACATTTTTTAATCATAAAATCTATAGTAAACATTTATGTCGTACATCAAAATAAAATTATGTCATCATTAATATTTATATATTGCTATGTCGTAAAATTCTATGAAAACTATTTATGATTCATAATTGAAAATGTATGAGTAGATGTGTATTATAAAAATAATTAAAATATATACGTTTTAATAATAATTTGTTTAATACGTAAAATAATAATATTCAAATTTAGATCAGTGATTATAATTATGACAGAGTATTATAATTAAGGTTCGAATTTAAACCCGTTTGTTTGTTTAATCGTTTCATAGAAAACATCAATATATAAGTAACCATTGAAAGAGTAATATTTCACTAACGGGTTGATGTGTGTATTTTATTTGTAGTCATTCTAAAAATTAAATGTATAATCGATATGATAAATATATATATATATTTATGAAATTATCTGTGGTACTTTAGAAAGACTTACTTTTTCATCTATGTATTTATTTTATTTTGTGTATTGTATTCGTTTTACGTAATACGTAATTTGAGTGAACATTACTGCCAAATTTTATTGAAAAAAAAAACATTTACCATTAATAATAAGTTAATTCGAATGTTAGTATCATAGTCGTTCTTTTTTATTATCTATTATATTTAACTTTATGTATCGTTCGATTAAGTTTCTTATTTATTTTATTTTATTAAAAATATATTCCGTTTATTATAAGTTGAATGTGATTTAATAATTTTTTGATAGTGTCTTAACTTCGTTCTAAAAATTTCTACTAAATATTTTCTCTCTTTAAAAAATTACAACAGTGATTCAAATCTATAGAATGTACCAATTATTTTTGTATTTTTTATATACAGTTTTTTTAATATTGTATAATGCAATTATATTGAATTTATAACTGATTTAGAGCTTGTTATGATATTACTTTAGTCATTAATTATAATTTTTAGTCATACACCATTATTGCTACACAAGCATGTAACAAAACTTTAATTAATAAATTAATTTTATCGTAATTATTTATTTTTACTCTAAAAAAAGAAGATTCCCTCATATAACTGAAAACTTATATTTTTTACAACATTCAAATTTATAGATAATGAAGTATTTAATTAATTTCATTTGCATATAATGTGACGGTTGTGTAATTTTATTTCTAATACATATACAAAGCAAATAATTAATTGATGACGTTGTTATTAGAATGCAAATATATTTGAAAAAAAAGCTTAATTATATGTTAATGACTCAAATTTATGACTCTCATAAAATATAACTGTTTCGTAAAATACGTAGATTTTGAATTCTTAGAATTATCTATAAATGTATAATTCGTATTGGTAAACTTTTTTTCGATAAAATTAATATTAATCTATAAAATATTTATTAAATTAAAAAAATAGATTTGCATTTGATATATATTTTTGGTGATTATTACAAATTATATTTAATCGATATCATTTTTTTAAAAAATAATGCGACATCTAAAAATTGGAATCGTAATTAACACTTTAATGGCCATTACACCTATGTTGTGTAACTGGCCATTAACGTGTTAATATTTTAGTTTTATATCCATCCATTCATAAAAAAATAATCAATAATTTTTAAAAAATATATTTTATTTTAACATTATTTTTTTCTATTTTCTTACACTATAACTGACGGTTGATGATCATGATTTCAATATTTACTTTTGATACCTTGATATTAAAAAGAAATACCAAAATTTTCCAATGTTATTTGTATAAATTACAGAGTCAGATCATTTTTCATTCGTTCTGACTTTGACAATTTTCCATTAACGACAATTTAAATATTCGAGTATCTTCAATTTAACGAACACTATAAACAACGTATTTTTATTTAATCTATGAAAATCACAAAGACGTTTATCTTTAACACGCTACACCTATATAATAGTTTTTTTTATGACTGCGAAATAATAAATTTCAAACGATTACACGATTTAAAAAAGACAAATTTCGAATTATAAGATTCACGGTTGAGAGTGGCGAAAAGGGCGCGACTCGTGGCCGTCGAGCTGGCCGCGAAGGCCAAATCGCTTATATGTGTCGGCGCGAACAATAATAACATAGAGACTCCCGCTTCAGTCAGTCTGCGGCCGCGACATGAGCTGGAGGGAGACATCGGTGAGTTGCCCCGTCATATTTTCGCCCCTCCCCCCCAACCCCTCGCCGCGCGGATCGACTCTATTTATAGACAAGGACCTCCCCCTCCCCCACCGTCGAGAACGGAACCCCCTATATTTCGTCGCTCTATATTTCAATCTCTATTGCGTTTTATTCCTACAAATCGATAATCGTTACCACATTATTTGTTTATTATTATTATATATTGATATCCTTTATTTCTGAAAAAAATAACATTGTACACTCATTATTTTTAATCTATTATAAATTTATTTCGATTCATGTAATAAATATCAAATATCACAATGGCGGTTAAATCTACTTTATTCAGCTGAAAAAAAAAATATTAATTTGTATTCTATTTAAAAATATATATAATTTTTCAAAATCTCATTCTTTATTACAATGTTTTATATATATATACATATTTTAACTGATTTCCAAAATCTACCCTTCAACATTTGGCTATTTAAATTCGTTTTGAAAATACAATACCTCGAATTCTTGTCTCCGTCTATCTTCAACGACCGAAATATAATATAAGTATAAAACCCTGAAACTTTTTTTTTAACATTCTTCAGAATACTTTCTTTCAGACGCAATAATTACAATAACAATTTGGTAACAAACGAGGACTACTAATTATAATTGCCAAGACTTAGAATTTCATAAAAAAAATATTTTGGCACGCATTATTGTTTTGATATACTGTCATTTCTCCGATTCTTTCGTGTCGATGTGATTTTCTTATCTATTTCTATGCATCTAAATAATAAATTTTTCGATTTCTCCAACTCATGATAATAAAAATTTGTATGCTTTGATTTTATAAGACATTACTTAATTTTCTTCCTCATTTTATTTTATTTGATGATTTGCTATATTTAATTTATACATACTATCAAATTAATTTTAATAATGAGCATTAATTTCTTTTATTAAATCTTAAAATAAAATTTCCTATAAATCATAACATCGCTTATAATAACTTCCATTTTCCTCATATAAATTATAAAAAAACCTCGATTCTCTCTTTGACTTGTTTTTAAATTCTTGTTATATTATTTTAAATTAGATAATTTAAAATTATATTCGAGATTAATTTTATTAAAAATTGTTTAAAATTGAATTATTTTTAATATGGCGCGTATTTCACTTGTGATATTAGAATTTTTACTTAGCATCCCTTTTTTTCTATTATTTTGGAGTAAATGTTATGAATTCGTTATAAATTGAAAATAATTATATATTATTACGTATTATACTACCAATTAAATTTTCATATGTCTTAATTAATCATACACATTCCTTTTAAAATTCTTACAATGATTATTTACTAGTATTATTTCATGACAATTATTTAATTTCAATTTGTTTTTAGTCTCAACTAAAAGGAAGTAATTTGAATAATATATTCAAAAATGTGTTTGCATTTACACAACTTATATATATATATATATATATATATATATATATATATATATATATATATATATATATATATATACATACAACACAATTGAAAATTCTTTTCGCCTACACTGCCTTTTTAATTATATGAGACGAATTAATTTTGTTACATTTGTAATTCGTCGTGATGTCATTTTATGACAATTCAATTAAATCAAATAATATTATTCTAAACGTTGATTGGCGTATCTATTTTAATTACGCTTAAACCTGTCTTCCCTTATTTTTTTTAGTCATAAATATCATTTTACACATATCATTTTTTTTCTAAATAAACAGAAACAGAATTCCTCTAAATCATACCACATCACCACATACAATAATATAGTATTAAATTACAAATATATTTTTATATAATTCTAGTATTAACAATATTATATTACAAATTTATACATGTTTTCATAAAAAAAGTGATCTGTTTTTCTTTGGAATCATTAACTTCAGAATTCGTTTTGATTCATATTTTCGCATGGTTTACTTTTAGATATTTATTTTCAGTTAAAATCTTAATATACGTATTTTTAATCATTTTTAGCTGAAAATATATAATTTTTTTAATTAAAACTTTACAAACACTAAATATTTATAATATTTATTTTTTTTATAATATAATATTTATTTTGATACTGTTATTAATTATTTAACAATTTATCATATCATAATTAAATTGAAAATAATTTTTGGAGATCACTACGTGTGTGGCGTCATTCTATTTAATGAATTAAATTCAGCATCCTCGTTAGTAAACCCGCCGAAAGAACCCGACACATAAAAAATATAAAATAATATATATTCGCTGTGAAGCTATTTTTGCAAATACCCATTAATATTTATTATTGAACATTTCTACATTGATACTAAAAATATTCCAGCATGTTGAATTTTCATTGGGAATTTTCACAATAAATCTGAAAAAGTTTTCTTTCCCATTTTTTCACATCAATAGCTCAATATCATATCTCCTTTTTACTCCTCTGTCTCAACCACTAAAATGTTATTTTTAAACAGCAGTATAATATCACAGTTGTGAAATTCTTAGCGTATGCGTAACTGTATTATTTAAAGAACGAGTCTTCCAAGGAATGTCCATCTGGCAAACGGGGTGCAACGCCAGCATATTTAACCCAAATTATTCTCATATGGTTGCAATCGACTTTCGAATGATTTAACTTTTGACAATTACATCATTAAAGTCAATTACCTGACGGCAGTTTGATATCCTCGAATCCCAGAAATGAAGTCGTAATATTCTAGTCTGCTTGTAATCTACTTTGGCCTTGATTTAAGTTTTTGTTTCAGTTCCAACAACTTTTCTGAAACAATAACTTGCTTCACGTGAAATATATAGTCTATGGTGACAGAGTGCCATTGATAAATGGGAAAACTTATATTAGAAATCTTTATATCGTGGTATATTATATTAAATAATATATATTTACTGCTAAATTATAAGATTACAATCGACACGTAAAAAAATTATTACAAGTGTAATTAATTAATATTCTTTGTGATCATGTGTTCATTTAAGTTGGCTTATTTCATATTTAAAATTTAATCTGCTCAGCATTTCCCAACTTATAATGTATGCAATATTGTTTCGTATAAACGATTGTTATTTTTTACAATAGAAATAATTATTTTTCCCTTTATTGATAGTTATTTTTAACTTATAAAGTATGTACATATTAATATCACTTTATTTTATCTTTAATTGCTATATTTAATCATAAAATAAGAAATTAAATATAATAAATACATTTTCCCACTTATATATTATTTTTATAATAATTTTATCTTGTTTTATTACTAAATTGTTTTTTCAAACTCAATAATTGAATATACTCGAAAATTTGCGCTAGACGTAAAGTATTGATAGCAAATTGGTTCCAAAAATATTGGTTACCAGGAAACAAAGAATTCCGCCCACAACAAAAGCTCTCATTTTTAAAATACTATTGAAATATTAAAATTGTTTATTTTATCGAAAATTTTCAAAATTTATATTCAGCCAAACAAACTGATATCCTAACCGATCAACTAATGTATATGGAATAGAGAATAGTTGCTAGTTTTCATTTCCAAAATCAACAATTTAGATCAGAAACGTATTTCGATAGTAATTGCGTAGGTAACAATTTGAAAATATCTACGCCTCCAGCTCCGATTTCAAAAAACTGATTAAAGATTCATTCAGAACATCAGATAATATAAATTTCAAAGTTTCAAAAATAGCATAGCGAAATTCTTTCAATAAACAATTCGCGTCGATTTTCAGTTTATTTTTAAATAAGTTCTAATGTTACAGACAAACAAAAAATATTTTCACGACGTTAAATATGCACTAATTGAATCATTTGTGATCACGCGAAACGTGTATTTTTTAACCAACCTCGGAAATAATAATATCTGTACTATGTTCGCTTGTTTATTTTACCTGACATTGGACGGTCAGAACATGAAGATGAGAGCTGATTAAGATCCTATAATTTAATATTTCATAATGCGTACTATTTTTAATTTTCTGAAACGAAAATATGAATATTTAATTTTTGAAAAGAACTCTTTTTCTTCTTCCTATTGGTATTGATCTATTAATATTATATATATATATATATATATATATATATATATATATATATATATATATATATATATATATATATATATATAATATTGTTGATGCTTTTTATAGAAATTAATAAGCATGTTGATATGTGGATTTTCATTTTTATATTTATAGTATTACTTATTTGTAAAATGAATCAGAAGTGTTATAACCTTTTTGGAGGATCTCCAACTATACGCCCAATCTTAAAATATTTATTTCTACCAAAAGAATCTGACATATAGCACAAAATTTTATAATCATTTTTCATATGAAAACGAAAATTTAATATATATACATATCTTAAAAATAGATCTTGAAACCTGCTGTATACTGAACAAAAATATGATTTAATTTGTAATTTTTTTAATTATTTAAAGTAAAAAAATCTACAGTTTATTTTTTATAGATATTGTATCTTTATATTCACTGTTACTAAACTTATACCCCTTAAATATTTTTCTTTCTAATTATTCTTGAATGTGATTGATTCGTTAGAAAAAATAATTTGATAAAATATATTACAAATATTTTGAAATGAATAATATTTAAATGATCATTCCATGAAAAACTATTTGTCGATCAGCATTATTTTACACATTCATTGAAAAGCTTTTGAAATAATCCAAATGATTTACATTTTAAAGCACTCATAAATATTAACTAATTTCAGAGTATACATAACAGATAAAAATAACGTTTTGTTGCTTCGTTTGATATTATATATTCTGATTTCATTTATAATATAATACTTCATGTATATCGTTATAGACGATAACAGGATGCTGTATCTGATTGATTTGAATAATAGTATTCAGTCAGGATATTTCTTGTATTAAATGGATTTAATGTATTCTTATTGTCGTTCGAAGTTTTAGTTTATTTTATTTGCTTAGTAATTTTGAAGCATAAAATGTAGTAAATTCTGCATTTACTTAAAATTTCACTAACATGTTTGATCGATATATATTAATATGCTATTTTTTATATATCTAGTTAAATATTGCTCGTAATTTCTATCACATCTTTAAATAGCGTTTGTTCAATAATGGGTTAAGTATTTACATATAAGATTAATATGAAATGTGTTATTGCTTTTTATTTTAAAACGATAAATATTTGCATATCTACATCAACATAACATTTACAATGTCAATGTAGAAACACACACATATATATATATATATATATATATATATATATATATATAATTGTTTTATTTTAAACGCTTTACTCTCTTATTTTGTCTTCGTATATTCGTATTAATGATTGGCATGAATAATTCTATAATAATTAATTACTTCATTTATGTTATCATGTCTTTTTTCATTTCTTTTTTGTATTTGTCTCTGTCGGCAGTCCACATTTCCTCGAGTACATTCGTACTCAGCGGCGAGCGAGCAGAGGCTTGGCTCCTACATAAGAGCTTTAATGGTACTATTTTCTACTGAAAATATAATTATTCAATTAAGGATATCAATTAAACATCATATTTATGACGTTATAAAATAATATGCGAGATTTTGATTTTTTTTTCTACATGTATATTATAATACATATCCTTAATTGAGAGGTGATAGAATCAAATTTAATATTCATTTCAACTCTCTACCCTGTCTTTTTATCTCAAAACATTTGTTTATTCTATTCTTATTGTGAAGGCTGAAGTTTAAGATATGCTTATTATACACAATGACGTTGAATTTTTTTTTATAATAGTCAACACTCAAATAAATATATTTGTATTTTAATCTGTATATTTTTGACTTCAGCCTTTTACATTTTCTATAAATTTATTAAATTATAACTTTTTTTTTAAATTCTGCTTTTTATTTTTAATAATTTACTAGTTATAAGTCGTACTTAATGAATTTTATATATTACATTAACACGTTTACAGGGTAAAGAGTAGAAATCTCGTTTATGGGCCCATAATTTTTACTGCATGAGACATACAATTTGAAATTACATACTAGTAATAAAATGTTCATCCTTTTGTATGTGATTTAGCACTGTTTAGAAAATACCATTGTAATATATATTGTATTGTGAACATATATATGGTATATATATATATATATATATATATATATATATATATATATATATATATATATATATATATATATATATATATATATATATATATATATATATATATATTTCATAGTAACATTTTAATCGTATTGTGTACAAGTAGAATAGATTGAACGTTTAGATTAATTGAAAAAATAATGCATCATCAATGATAATAGGTTCGTGTTGTAAAAAAACTGAAGAATGACTCATGTTTGAATATTCACATGATTGTAAACCATTTAATTCGTGGTCACACTGATGATTCGTTGAAGTATTATATATATATATATATATATATATATATATATATATATATATATAGTGATTAATTATCCATCTTATTATTTCAATTGCTAATGTGTATCAATGAGATGCATTCTAATAATGTTAATTACATATATTTATTGCAATATAGTTTCTTTAGATTTGTTCATTTTATGTTTCAATATTTTATTTTTTTATAAATTATTCTGGTTGTACTATAGAATACTATTCTGGTTGTACTTGTAGAATAACAAAAATGCATATTTTTGTTACCTATGCATACAACTTACAGCTTGTTTATATCATTTTTAATTATTGCTTTATGAATATTTTTCAAAATAGAATTATTGACTAAAAACTAGACAGTTATTTAACGTGCACTCAAAATTCTCATGTTAGTTGTTGATATATTTATTATAAAACGAGTTTTCTACCCTTTAATGTTTTTTTTTAATATTTTAATTATATCATGCCTATTATTTTATCAAGTTTCCAGTTTTAAAATATATATCATTTTATTGGTAAGTTCATATATTAATTACCAACTATTTTAACATGAATTTCTTCACTTTTTATATTGATTTAGTTTATTAATGGATTTATATATATATATATATATATATATATATATATATATATATATATATATATATATATCTACTAAATATTTTTATAACATTTAATATGTTTTCGATATTAATTTTTAATATTAATAGATGTAGTCACTGATGTTAAAAAATTATTACATTAACATTTACATATATTTTTTATCTTCACTTTTCTAAATAATATTATAATCATATATCATATGGCATGAGCATTGTAGGTATCATAATTACTGAAAAAAATATATATGCAATATGTTTTTTTATCATAATGTTTATAGTGCATCTCACTTGCATATTATTTTGATTGATGAAACATGTAATTTTCAATAAAGTATATATGTAGTAAATATGTATGCATGTATTGATGGAAAATATACCAAGTACGACTGCAACACTCTTCTGGAATGAAATATAAAAATGAGTGTACTTTTTTTATTTTTAGTCTTATTTATAAATTTTTATGGGTTCAATCATTTAACGTTGGCATTATACAGGATTTGAGAATAATGTTTATTTTGAAAGTTCCATTCTTATATTATATATCAAGCTATTATCACCTTAATCAGGCATGTTCTCAGATTTCTTGTTTGTTTTAGTCCAATTTCACATTCTTGTGTCAATTCATTTTAAAGCTTTTTTTTTATACCATTATATAACGCGAAAAAAAGAAAGCTTCCATTTATCAAATTGAAAGTTGTAAAATTTTTCTTTATGTTATTTTTCAATGCTGAATAATGCCAATGATTTTTTTTATCTTTACGTATATCAATAATAAATACCGTTTTATTTATTTGCAGAGCCCTAGTGGCAGTACAACAACACGTCACTTAATTCACGTGATAAATTCCACACGGTCTCCTTCACATCACCTTCCAGGATATAGGTCTTCATATACTTCGTCTTTATCGAGCTCGGTAGATGCTTGCCTGAAAGATGTCGATTGTGATGAAGTTTATCCCAAACTCTTCGTTGGAAATGAGTTAGTGTACACGATTTATATTCAAATATTATCCATTATCAATTTTAGAAATAATAACCATTTTTTTGCAGAGAAGCAGCAAAATCGAAGACTTATTTGAGATTAATGGGAATCACTCACGTTTTAAATACGGCTGAAGGCAAACACTTTGGACAGGTGGACACGGATCATCTTTACTACAGGGACTGTCCTCGTATAAAATACATGGGATTTCAATTGATTGATCATCCATCCACAGATATAGCTAAATATTTTTATATAGCTGCTAAATTTATCAGTGAAGCTATGTATTCTGGAGGTGAGTGTTAAATATATATTTTTGTAGCATATTTATAAATATAAACGTCACTTAATTGTAAATATTTAAAATATTTTTTATAACTGGTTTGCTAATATTCGACGATATTTATTGACCAAATGTATTATCGCGTATTTTATTTCACAAACACGTATAATATAAATTTGTCCAAGTATTTCAGTGATATTTTAATTTATTTATATTTTTGTATTGATTAAATTTTGATATTACTTATATCTTGTATTTAATACTTTTTAATGACCAAATTGAATCTGAAACATATCCAAAACTTCTATAATACTAGATTCACTTTCATTTACAATGTAATAATTCATTTTACTGTTTTTTTTTTTAAATATTTTTTGTAATTTATTAATTTAAAAACTTCTTAAAATTATTCAGTATATATTATGTTTTCTGAAAACTTCTTTTCCACTTGGGATATTCAATTAATAATAATTTTTACTAATCTTTATTTCTTTTTCTGTAAACCTAACTCATATATTTTTGTTTGAAAATTTTGATTTCATAATTTTATCAAATTTATGTTATATCTGTTCATAACTAGAATACTTTAAAAAATGAACTGCAATTATTTTTATCGAAATTTAATTTATGGTGAATTGTAGAATTCAAAATATTCTTATTTAATCATTCAGGTAAAGTTCTTGTCCACTGTAAAATGGGAGTGTCCAGAAGTGCAACTTGTGCTATAGCATATCTTATGATTGAACGCAATATGACAGCATCAGAAGCAATAAGGACTGTTCGCAGAAATCGTAACATTCGTCCCAACGATGGTTTCATGCTTCAATTATGTAAACTCGATCAAGAATTAGCTGTGATGCGGAAGAACAAGTGTGGAGTATGAGAAATATCCCGATATTGTTTTTTTTGCAGCCATATATACTGATATTTTAATTTGACATTGTTGTATGTAAAGTAAACACACATATATTTCGTATTCAAACACTGTAAAAAATCTGTACAAATGTTCAATATATACAAAGTTAGTTGGTCGATTATAAAAGTGGCGTGGATTAAGTGGAAAATGGTCGAATAATAATGAAATAGTATTGTATATATACATATATAATTGAAGTGTATTCTATTTTCATTTTTATCTTATGAATTCTTATTGAAAAACATCACACAAGTATTTAATACTTTTTATTTCAAAATAATAATAATATTCGTTACATCATGCATTAGTTTGAAGAATGAAAATATCCTCTATCATTATATATATATATATATATATATATATATATATATATATATATATATATATATATATCTTTAAATGACCTTGTATTTTTGTCCATTATATAGATAACTGTAAAGTTCGAAATTGGAATTATGATCATAATAATGAATATAGTCAAAGCAAAGATAGTATTTTATTCTTAGTGAAAAAGAAAATAAATATTTGTTTCTTCATTGGATAAAATTTTGACTAACATGTATGTGATCATAATTACAGAAAAAACTGATAGCATATTCTGAATTGATTATTCTAAGTATTATGATATTTTTCGCTTGACGGATTTTTCATTTTCCTTTGACGTTTTATCTTGCATCATTATTGATGAACATCCTTTTTCTTAACTATTTTCTTTTTTTTTTTTTGATTTTATTAAATTTAGACATGGCCTATTTTATTATATAATATACATTCCGTCAATACGAATTCATGAATCCTTTGTGTACATAAAATTTTTAATAATTTATAAACATATCAAGATCAGCCTAATTATATGATGTCTGTTCTATTAGATTAAAAAATAGATTTCATCATGAAATTCAAGCACTAGATATTAAATATATACTTTTCTGTATTCAAATGTATTTTTTAGATCTTCTTAATTCTAAGCAGATATTTATTAGCGGAAAGCGATTCGTTGTATCGGAAGGCTTGTGATTTGATGCAGTTTAGATTTCAGAAGAATATACGTGATTGAAAATAAATATATACATATATATATATATATATATATATATATATATATATATATATATATATATATATATAATATAATATATAGTCTAATAATCGTTAAAAATTCATGTATTATGACTCATCGTGTTAAAGTTATGAGTATATATAAATAATTCATTTCAATTATAAAATTAGTCTTGATCATTTTTTAGGATACATATAATATATTTGTGTAATAATTTACTCCACATAAATAAAAACAAACAAATTTATATATTAATATATATATATATATATATATATATATATATATATATATATATATATATAAGAATGTTTGTATATTTTTGCAATGTTGTGATAATACAAATTATTGCGTTTTAGTATATATATATATATATTCATTATTAAATTAAAATGAAATATTATTTCTTGAAACATTATCATCAAATTTCTTAATTTTCTAGTTATTATATATATATATATATATATATATATATATATATATATATATATATATATATATATATATATATATATTTCAACTTGGGATCATAAACTTCCATATATGATAATAATTATTAACTTTACAGAAATGCAAATGAAATCGGAATTTTTAATTGTGCGGTTTCAAGAAATAACTTCATAAATGGGAATTTTTTCACACACCATAAAAAGACTTGCACAACAGTAGTATTGTCAATATGCGAAATAATATTCTATATAATTATTGACAATATTATTTATCGTATATAATGATCCTTATTAGATTTTAACGTATAATATATATATATATATATATATATATATATATATATATATATATATATATATATATGTTAATAATATTCAATAAATAAATAGTACAAATTCAACTTATTGTCTGTGAAGGAATAGGATGATATTGTTAAATATTTCACTGTTATGTTATATATTGATTTTTATACTATCAATATATCAATTTTCAAACAAATAATATATTATCTTATTTTGTAATTTCATTTTATTTTTAATAGACTGATTTTGTGCATATTAAATATTATAAAAATAAAAACACTAAATTATATCGACAATATGATTTTAATTAAAATGAAAACGTTGTTGCTCTTAAAATGAAGCGTTTATTTCATAATATTGTCAACACTTCAAAAATCAATGTTGACGTTATTGAAGTATTAAAAATATTACACGATGTCCTCTTTAAACTAGCGTTTGTTGTTTTTGAATATTTAATCAAATTTCTTAACTTTCTTTTATAAATTTGTTTATTCGTCATTTTTTTCCAGAGTAAATTTTATTTTTATAATCAAATTTTTATCTTATTATTATAATCTTATTTCATATTTCAGGTAAAATTATATGAATTTTCTCACATTATAATAAATGTTAATTAAATTTTATGTAAAACACAATATTTAACTTATAAAGTTTCTTTTTGTATCTGGACTAGTCTATTTCGCTTCTAGAATTTTAAATCAAAATGTAAAATTTATATTAATTATAATTAAAAATTTTAACTACGTTTATATATATATGTATATATGTATTATTATAAATAAAAAAAGTATATTTTACATTTTATTTTATATTTAAATATTTTAAACATATATATGTGGATTTGATATCTCAGTAGTAACATGAAATATATATTTTCAATTTAAAAAAATGGAAAGTAGATATGAATCTAGTAATAAACCTGAGAATCTGTGATAAGAATTATAATTTTTTTTCTATATTTAACCATCAGTATTTGCATAATTTATTTTTTGTAATAAAAATGGAACATCATATTTTATTGGACTCTTATTATCTTAATATATACTTGTTATATAAACCGACAACTAATTGTATCCATAGACGAAATTGACAGCGATTAATTGAACGTCGAAAAAAATGGTCTTCCAATCAACTGTTTCATTTTTTTTTCTTTTATAATTATTATAATAAATATATAAATGTTTTTGGATTTCATAAGTGCAGCAGGTTGAAAAAAAATATTGGAGTAAAATTTCTTTTAAGTTCTATATTTTTTAAACAAAATATACGAAAATTTATAAATAACCAAAGACCTTCTTGTATTCTTATTTTTTAATACTCCAATTGTCCAGCTGATGCTGCACTGCTATGGTATATATTTAAAAAAATCATTAATGTACAAAATTTTCAAAAAATTAGAGTAATTTATTCAAAATATATGGATCATATTATTATTATATATAAAAAAAATACTTAATTGGCATTCAATTCACAATAAGGGCGTGCTCTTTACCAAGATAATCCATTTTCAAATATATGTATATTTATCTATTGTACTTCATATTAATGACTAATTTTGAATATATAAAATTTTCTATGTAGAAAATGTGTGATATTTTGGGATGGCATGTTGTGATTAATAACTTTATTATAGTTAAAAAAGTCATTAAATGACCATATCTATTTTTTCTTATACATATATATATATATATATATATATATATATATATATATATATATAGATATTGCTTTTATAATAAAACTCAAATTGCTTATTATTTTTTTCGTAACTTGTTTAACAAAAAAGTGTTATGTAATATTCCCACCCTTTCTGTGAATGTAATATCTGATGTTTATTTTTTTAATACATCTAATTATATTCTAAAATGAATATTTTTTAATAATGTTGAAATTTGTTGAAAATGTGATATGAATCAAATAAATGATATTACTAAATAATATACTTATTATTTATTTTGAAGAACTATAAAAGAGAACCACATTATTTAAATATTATTTGTTTAATGATTATTATCATTAATTCACACTATTGACATGTTTTAAATGTACTATGTGTATTGAGGTTTCCTAAATGAACTATGGATTATAATCATAGCCTAGAACCTTAAAAATAAATATTTTGAAAGATTTTTAGAAATAAAACACTAAACGGCGATTAAATATATATTATATATTTATTTTTTAATAAACTCACATTTTTAATTTATTCAAAAATCACAATTTAAATCAATATAATTTTTTCTCATCACTAAAAATATATAATGGAATCCAAACAAAAATATTTTATATTTAGGACGGTACCATAAATTATAGCAATATTATTTTTGAATATTAAACGAAAGAAGAGTACAAATCTGATATTAATTCTTAATGCAACAATTAATGATATATAAAAAGAATAAAATACAACATTCAAATTCAAATAATCACAGTTCATAAACAACTAATAACAAAAAAGAAATATTACAGACATATTTGACTTGAACGTGAACTTATAGTCGTTTTTTTTTTTATTAAGTAGGAAGTATTAGACATTTATTATTAATTCATATAATCATACGAAACACGAGCACAATATTTTGAATACGACAACATTCATTATTTAAAAAGGGAAAAAATTTTTTAATCAAGCAATAAATGTAAAGAGAAATTATCTACATAATCATAATTATATACGTATTCCTATAAATAAGGAAAAGCCTTTTATTATTATTATTATTTCACTTCACCAATAACGCTCTCATTGTTATTTTACTGGCAAAGTTTTAATAATTAATTATCGACATATTTTTTTTTCATTTAGATGTAATACAAAAATAAGACCTGCTTACGTCGCTAGTCATTCATCTCAATAACAAATACTATTTACAAAAATAGTTTTATTTCATATTTTATTTATACTCTGCTTTCCACTTCAGCTATTATATTTTTTCCAATTTTTTTTCTATATATATATAATAATCGCATGATCCCTTTTCTCTATCCATTTATGATATATTTGTCATATTTAGTAAAGTTTCGCGTTTCCTTCTACAGAAGCATTTTGAAGATTGACACTACTGACAATCAACATATTCTAATATACATATATATATATATATATATATATATATATATATATATATATATATATATATATATATATATATATATATATATATATATACCTACTTCATACATTTGACATCTATAGTATAAAATATTTTAAAATTATGATTAAATACAGAAGACATACAAAAACCTACTATTCAACGTTATAACTGTATAAAAATAAATTTACTTCTAATAAAGGAACATAAAATAAACAATATTGAAAACATTTTGAGAACAAGAAATTCCACATTAGTCTATTATGCAAATACAAGTAAAAAAAGAAATATATGACAAATGTATGAAGTCGGTTTAAAACTATTTTGTTAGTAATTATTTAAACTTGTGCGAGCTGAACGACGAACTACACACGTGTTATACGTCACGTTATATATATATATATATATATATATATATATATATATATATATATATATATATCGCCCTAAAAAATCTCGTTATTACAGACGATTCATTATTCTCATTAAGAATTATAACATTTTGTAAATGTGATAAATATATCACTTTTGAAGAAAAATCATTTGGTGTTTTCAGCAAACATTTCTTAACAGAAGGCTATTTATTGATAAAACTTTTTGAATATACTACATATATATTAAAAATCTTTACTATCGCCTTATTAAAATTCAACATTTGATAATACATAGATATTTTTATTTAATCTCTCACTACTTGTAACTAGCAAGAGAATATAGAAAAGTAATATGAAGAATAGAATATAATATTATACGAAAACAATAAAATAATAAATCATAACATATTAATGTCAGTATAATAAATAATTAAACTAAAAAATACATCATTGAATATCACGTCAACATGTAACAATATAAGTACAGTTGAAACTTAATTATATAAAAACTTAAGATGAATTATTCAATATTAAAAGTAGTTCTATTAACAAAGTATACAACTGGCAATATCTTCTTTTTTATTGAAATATTAAAAATATACAGTACATCCCTCTTTTCTATTATACAGGTAGTTACTTTGGTCTTTACAAAATTTGAAAAATAATATATAGATATTTGATAATTTGTCTTTTGTACAAATTATTATTATACATTATATAATATTTATGTATAATAAAATAAAACAAACTTAATTAATAAAATTATATTAAATAAATTAACAAGTTTTCATTAAATATTACCAAAGCATGTTGTTCTCTATTCAATAATATTAATGAAATAAAGTAAATAAAACAATAATAATAACATATGTTAAACAGCATATGTAAATTCATGATATGATATAACATAGATATACGAATAAAGATGATAATAAAATATTTGTTCATACAATAAAAAAACATGACATTAAAAAAGAACAAATGTCATCATTACTAAAAATGTTACGTTTTTAGCTATCATATAATATATAAATATATATATCCTTTAATAAGATTATATAAACGAAAAATTATAACTATGTTGGTTGGTAACCATTGTTTGATTCTGGTAACATGAGATTCGGACATGAAGTTCCACTTGGCGAACTCGTGCTAGAGTCTGAAGCAAAATTGTCAGTGCTTGATGCGCCCGTATTGTTATCAGAAAGTTCCAACATTGGAGTATCGCTATCAGAAAGTGTGCCGTTTTCTGGATATAATTGATCTCCTACAATAACCTCTGATTCGCTGGCATTTGAGGTGTACGCTTCGGTTGCTGGTTTTGCAATTTGATTTGGCTTTGGAATTAAACGACTTGAGCGAGGACGCATTGCTGAGGATCTCGGTCGTTGACGACGAGGTGCCGCTACCGGTGGTGTGGCTTCTGAGTGATCCGTTATACTGGCGAATCTATAAAGAAAATTTAAAATACATTTTATGAAAACAAATAAGCGTTAACCAAATGTAAAATAATTATTACCTAGTCGGATAACAATATACAGGAGGTGAAGCTCCTTGCATTATAGCTTCTTGGTACGAAGGAGGTGGTTCTCTATATAGATGATATAATGAACTATCATCTAAAGGTTCTACATTTTCTTGCCTTTGATAATGATTTTGATTACCAAGAATATTCATACGACTTCGTGATGAATAATAACGCCAACCAATAGCTGCACCAAAAACAGCTAACAATCCGCATATAAGAGAACCCATAATAACTACAATTATCACAGAATTCTACAAATAACGTGAAGTTTTCTAAGTAAGTCATTACACAATAATTTACAGTAAAAATGTACTTAAAGAAACATACTTTAATACAATCCGATTCATCCGAACCATCACCACAATCGTCTTCTCCATTACAAACCATATAGTCATCTACACAACGAGAGGTAGTAATACATCTAAATTTAACAGGAAATGCTGAAACATATATAACATTATTAAATTGAAATAACCTGCATCAATAAAAATATGAAAATAATTTACCTTGACATCCAACTTCATCAGAATTATCTAAACATTGAGGAACGCCATCACATCTTTCGGAAGGTGAATAACATCCTTGAACATTTGCACATGCAATTTTGTTTTCACATCCCGTGACTACAATTGTTAAAGCGTAATTAAATTCAAAATCAACGTCAAGATGAAATAAAATCTATAATATTTACCACAAGATGTCTCATCTTCACCACCGGGACAATCCATTTGACCGTCACATCTTTGACGATGCGCATGAAAACAATGACAAGGATCGTGAAAACCACAAGGAACATAATCTTTCGTACATACACCACAACCACCGCGCAATCCTTCGTCCCAACCGCCGGCACAATGAACTATATCATCGCAAGCCCCATATGATGGATAACAACCGCCGGATCTAAGAGAGTAAAATAAAGTAAAATTCTTTTATTTTGATTTTCAAAAAAAATCAACACTCGGAAAACTTACTTGCAATGTAGGCTATTAGGACCGCATAAAAGACAGTTGGTTTCATCATTAGCTGTACTCGGACAATCGACGTTACCGTTGCACCGTTCGGTAACATTGTTAAAACATATTTTGTCAGCACCTCCACAAGGAATCATATTATCTCCGGCGCATTCTAATATAAAAAAATTATTACAAATAATATGTTAAACTTAATATCTACCGTTTTTATAATTAAAAAAATATATTACCTATCAGTTTCTTCTCTCGACAGTGCCATTCATCGGAACCGTCAATGCAATGGAATATTCCGTCGCATCTTTGCGATTGCTCAATACAGCTTAAACAATCCGCGCAATGAAATTGATCTTTTTTACAAGCAATGTACGCAATAAAAAAACCGTGACCGCCTTTAATAACCTAATAAATATTAAAGTAATACATAAAATCGCTTAAACATTAAAAAATTAACGAATACGAGTATAATCCGAGAAAAAGTTAAAAATATTAATTGAACAAAATTACAAGGATTTAAAATATTTCAAATATTACTTACTTTAGAAGTATGAAATTTAATTATAGCTCGTTTCTTTTCGGCAATAAAATTGGGTACTTTCAAACCGTGGCCGCATAGTTGTTTGGAAGAGTATTTCAACCAATTACGAGTACAGCAAGGCGGGTTATGACAAATAGCGTCCTCTTCAATATCTATATCCATTAATCTGAAAATATCGTTATCGCTTTTAAAATTATTCGTGTCGAAGATTATATATAACAAAAAATATATAATCTTCAATTCGATAAATATAAGCGTATTATTCGACGGGATACGCTAACCGCCGCATGACCGCGAATTTATATAGCGAATACGATACAATTAATTCTAATACCGCTACATTTTCGATTCGCTTACTTGATGGAGAGCGTGAGGTCGTCGGAAAAGTTCACGATCCACGTGCAGCTCGTATAAGAGGGATACGAGGACGGATATCCGGGGCTCGACAGCGAACCGGAATCGCCCCACTCGGCGCGCACTTCCAGCTCGCAAGGTGCGAGTTTCGACGACAAGGCGGACACGGAAGACGTCGAAACGGAGGACACCATCGCCGCCATTACGAGCCACGATAGCAACGAGCGTTTCCTCCCCGCGAACCCCATTTTGCGGCGACGCCCCCCGTCACGTCCCGCCGACGCCCCCTTCGACGGGCCGAGCGTGCGACGATGCGCTTGTTTTGACGGACGCAAACGCGCACTGCCGACAACCGACGGACCGACACTCGACATTGATCAGGGCCGACAACGTTGCGAAACGAAAACGCAGTCGATTGCGTCATCGCGAATCCGTTCGCATCCTTTTGAGTGCAAAAAAATTAAAAACGCGCAAAATAAATTTCGAGTCGTTTATAGGCCGAGGATATTTTCGTTACGAGCGCAAACGGTTCAAAAATGAAGTTATACGAAGAACGTCGGTCTCGTTATCGTTTTAAAATTTAAATCGCACAGAAGGTATTTCCTTAAAATCGTTTTTTATTTTGCAAAAAATATTATATACATTTTTAAATCTCATAACCAAATTACAAAAATGAAAATGGATATTTTGAAAAACATGTAAACGAATCTTAGTTGTATTATATACTGATGTCCTTTAAAATTTTTTCATTTATTTTATTTAGAAAAATGGTCGCGGTAAAAAGATTTAGACGACGGCAAAAAGAAAAAGAAAAGCCGTTAACGTTTCGACGATTCGAAATGAAAAAACAAAAAGCGGGATAAATATCAAAAAGAAAATACATAATATTTTACGAGAGTATTATTTTTTATAAAAGAATACGGTCGGTCACTTTACGTAATATCGATAATATTTTTTTCTAATAATATATAATATCAAAAATTAAATTATATAGAATAACTCGAAACGTATAATCGGAGAAAAAAAGGGTTTGTTAAAATCATCTACATACACGATGATTTAATTTTACAGGATATAAGAGTATATAAAAATATTGAATTTTATATACCGATATAAATTAAAAACGTAATGGTCGCGATCGCGTCGATTTGGACTCGTATAAAATGTTGGCGGGCGAGCGAAGACGAGGGTGAGGGTGAGGGTGAGGGCGAGATGTCGGCTCCGCCGTGGGTGTCGACTCCCGCGTCGGCCTCTCCGTCGCCCCCGGTCCCCGCGCCCCCCTCGGCGAGAGGTGCGACGCCCCTTCCGCCTCCCCCGCCGCCGCCACCGCCCCGTCTGCAGCCACAGACGCACCACGAAGACATCAGCCTTACGTCGCACGAGCTGCAAGCTCTCTCGGAACTTGACAGGTCCGCTTCTAACCTCGCATTTTGCGTTCAACAATTGCGCATTTATCCATTTCGGTCGTCGGTCGGCGCCGGAAACGCCCAACGTCGCGACTTCGCGCACGTAACGACGCCGGAAGTCGGCTTTTTTGTATTTTCGATTCGTTGTCGATCTTTTTCTATATTTCGCGGTTTTTTTGTTTTCCGCCGCATTTCTTTCGTTTAGTGGTTTTTTGTTTCGTTCGAACGTTTTTTAAAATATTTATTATTGCATTCAAAAATAAGACGATTTTTGCGCATTCTTCGACGCAGTTTCTAACGGTCGGTTTGCATAACCTTGAACTGTCAATGTCATGTCCGCACGCACGCGCACTCGTACGCGTTTGTTTATATATTCCATACGCTTATCCTTCGTTTTATCTATCGCAAAAATTATTTAATTTAGAATTAAATATTTTGATACGTTCTTTAATGCGTAGCTAGATTGAACGATCTCTAATAAAATTTTTGCGAGAATTTTCGCGATCAATCGCCAAAATTTCTCGCACGAATAATCAAAATGTTAAAATTATTATGTAGTTATACATAATAAATTAAGGTAACCGACTATCCTTCAAAAATATAGTAATTTTTGGGTAGGACAGGCGTGTCAAACTCGTAGCGTATTGCGGGTCACAAGAGTTTTGTGTACTAAATCGCGAGTCGCAGTTTTCATTTTCCTTCAAGTTGCGGGCCGCAAGTTTCAACTATAAGCGTTAATCAAAATATCATTTTTAATTTATTTAAACTGTACACTACAATTTTATTAAATGGAACTACATACCAATAAAAAAGAACAAAATTTACTTATAAATATTAATTTTATATATGTTATCAAAAATCGCATGCGGACCGCAGTGCGCAATATCAGACATTTTTCTATTATTTAAATTTTTTTTGTAACGTATGATTAATATAGATTTTTTAAAATAAATAATATTTGTATTGCAGTCGACAGTTTGGCTTTTTAAAATTAAAGCAACCTGAAAATGCTAAAAAGAGAGCAACCATCCTCAAAGCTGTTAAATATTTGGAAAGAATGCTTGTTCAAGTGCAATCCCAAAAAGAAGAAGATAAAATTAAAGCGGAAGAAAATTTGTTGGCCCCTAAAAAAGAAGTGCAAGATAAAAATGATGATGCCGCATTTTTAAAAGATATTTGTATCGATCCTAAGACCTATTGTAAACTTGGTCATTTTCATTTATTACTCGAAGATTATGGCAAAGGTGTTATTTTTGTATTTTTTAGTTTATCATTTGCATATACTTATTAGTCATTTTATAAAACTTATTTACAATTATTGTTTTTTTTTAGCTATGTCGGCCTACCAAAAGTTTTTTAAATTGGAGCCGGATAATTGGAAAGATGCAGCATTTATGTATGGATTAGGTCTTTGCTATTATTATTTCAACGCTTACAGATGGTAAGTTTTTTTTACATGTAATATTTAAAATTATTTTATTTGAGATCAAGTTAATGTATATTATTTTTAAATACAATCCTTATATTGTTAAGAAATATATTAATTAAGAAATCATATTTTTTTTTGGAGTAAATATTACTTATAATTAATTTTCAAGAATTTTAATATTATAATAAGGTTGACTCGAGCTTATACTAATATAGTTGTTATTTTTCTAATAGATGTCGCTTTTAGAAGATATTTTATAAAATAAATTGAAAATATTATATATATATATATATATATATATATATATATATATATATATATATATATATATATATATAATATTTTTAATTTTATATAAAATATCTTCTAAAAGCGTATCTGTAGATATTTTTTTTAATTTTCTTCTTTATTAAATTGATAGATTATTTTTTTTATTATAATCGTTGACTTGTCATCTAGTAAAATCGTACTTCAGATTTCTTATATATTTTTATACGAATTGAATACTTTAGTTTCTCATTTATTTATTATATTCTGCACGTGTATTTCAGATATCTTAAACCTTTTTTACTTTAAATTTAGTGATTCTGTTATGGTAACTATCAACATTCAATTTTTTAACGAATTAATCATAAATTAGTAGATTTTTTTTGTAATATTGATTATTTTTTATTGTATAACATTGTATTGTGTTTAATATACGTTAATATAAATAAATACAAGTCGCATAAAAAATAATAATAATATGAAACTGCCATATAACGATATGAGAATTCAAATTTAAAATAATAATAAAGAAAAATATTTATATTATACTAATAAATATACTGCTATTATGTTTATATCTTCATATTTGAATTTATGTAGATAACTCACCCATAAAAGTATTTTCTGCTGTAAAAATATAGTGAAAATAAAAAAAATCGTTTATGGTAGAAAGATTCACTATAACTTGTCTAGTATCCTTAACACAAAGAGGTCGACCTTGATTCCAGATTGTCATAATATATGTAATATATAAAGAATATTGATAACAATAATAAATATCTTATTTGTGCAGTTAGTTATACAATATGCCCATAGAATGAGTTAGTTTCATATGTCATTTCCCTTTTATACGTTGAATAAGACATTTTGTTTCAATTAAAATATTTATTTTTATAAAATATAAATTATCATTAAATATACATAAAATTGTGATATTAAATATTAATAAAAAAATGATCCAGATTTATCGCTCCAACGAATTAATTAATACATATAAATCATATTTAATTTTAATATCGTATCCTGTTCGATTATTTTTTATTTATTTAAAAGAATTTCTATTGAATTCGTGAAACCTTTAACTTTAATACGGAAATTGTTTTCAAATTTCGAACCTGTGATTCGTTTTGTTATAAGAGCTAACTCGAATATTTAATTCATCCCTCAATAAATTATTAACCTTTATGAATAATAAATAATACAATAAATATCATTTCTCAAATGTCAAATCGATATATCTTATATCGAAAACCTTTCATGTGTTTCTTTATTTTATTAAGAATTTTCTTATATATTCAACTGACTATTATAAGAGATATTATTGTTCATATAATGTCAATTATTTCTGTAATAAAATGTCATAGAGTCGTGCGTCAATTTTCTCCATTTCGAATATATCTCACATTTCATTTTGTATTGTAATATATGGATTGATGACGTAAATACCGTTTTTTTATTTTTATTTTGATAAATCGTTTACATCGCAACAAATTCAAATATCATTCGCTATATTTACAGGTATAAAAATTCAATGTGATAATATTTGTTTTATCGTCTATATTTTTCAAGTATAGAATCGATTTTTGTTGTAATTTTTTTTTTTTATAATAAACACTCAAACACACTAATCAATATTCATCGATATATAAAACGAAAAATTGTTCTTCGAATTTACAAAAGTACGCTTGATTATGATAAGTAAATAAATGAAAAAAAGAAATAAACGAAAGATCAGAGATGAGGTCTGAAGGTGTTTCTCGAAAAACGGCACGAGGGTGGCCAAGATGCGAACCCCATTGTAAATTCGAGCTGATGTGGGGGAGTTGATTCTCAACGTCGCCGGTTTCTGGCACTGCTGCCGCCTCCTTCTACCTAGTCTCTCATCAGATCGTTCTTCTCATCCTTCGCGGTTTTCTTTATTCGTCTCATACTCCATCGCCTCCTTCTCACCACACCATACCACGGTTCCCTTCGTTCCGTCGGGCCGGGTTCGACATTACGTACGATGACCCCGTGTACGCTAAGTTCATTCATCGTAAAACCTCGAAGCGTACGCCGGTGACGCACTTCTTTTCTTCGCGTTTCACAATTATTATAACTAATACAGTGCGTCCACGAAAATATTCACGCTATAAATAAACATAATTAAATGTTATAAAAACGACATTAATAATTTATGTATTTTATTATATACGCATATGACGTGTTCGTATTGTCATTACTAAAACAAATTTATCGCTTATAATCATTATAGTCAGTTCTCGACTTAAGATGGCGTTCGAAGATGGCGAATTTTATACAAAAATAAATAATATAATACACATATATGTATTATAATAAGCAATTATAGTGGCTTTTATTATTTCTGATTTTTAATTGTTAATTATTATTTTAGTTGATTAAATAAATAGCTACACACACACACACACACACACACATATATATATATATATATATATATATATATATATATAAGCATTATTCTGGTTTATAGTCGATTATCATTTGAATAATCGATTGCAGAAGCGCAAAATCAATCGTCAAATTATATTAGACGAATATATGACGAAAACTATAAAAAACGTTGTTAGGTTAAAAAAATATTAATTTTTAATGTAACAAACTTATTTCATTCCAATGCTTAGTTCATAACTTTGACATCCATTTTTCTATTTTAATTGAATACGACTATATTATAATATTTTGGTTAATCTTTTCGATTAACTATTTTCATAACAAAATAACATTTTTATTCGCGTTAATTATTTATATTATATATAGGAAACATATTAGTTAATTATTTATAGTGTACATAGGAAAATATATATTGAGCATCGAGTAATCTCCTTCATACTTTTTTCTTATATATCAACGTTAGCTCTTTTCATTCTATTTAAAGATATTGTCGCGTGTCGCGTGATTTATGACTACATTTTTTTTTCTTTTTTATGTCTTAACACGTTTCAATGTACGTCACGCGTGAAATAATAAGATTAACCCTTTCACGTAATTTTTCTTCAATTGTGTTATTTTGTGATAATTAATATCATTTCGAGTCGACACCGGATGCAAATAAAAAGAAAGTATAATTTCATTCTATGTGATTTATGCTAAATAGCACTGCATTTGAATTTAATTATATTTTTATATATTTCTACTGATAGTTCATATATATTAATAAATATGGTTATTCGACTTTTATCATATTCAGAAAACCTTTCATATTATAAATTTCCTAAGGTAAAACGTAAGTTTTATTCAAGCGTATTTCTTTAAAAAATGAAGTATAATTAAATTTTATAAACTATAAACATTAGAAAACTGTGTTTTTTTATTGCATATAAATGGTATTTTTTTTTACATATAAGTAGGAAGTAAGAAATTGTTTCGTTTCATTTACAATTTTTTAATTTTTGGTTAAAGTATGTTTTCCTCATTATATATACATACAGATATGATATGTATGAATTATATATATATATATATATATATATATATATATATATATATATATATATATATATATATATATATATATATGACATATAATTTATTCATTAAGCTATAGTAATTTAATGTACGTTTTAAACGATTTTTAATGTTCAAATGTATGTATAATTACTTTTTTATGTACATTATGTGCATATACTTATTATATGTAATTTTAATGATTTATCGCATTAAAACGTTTATTTTATTTGTCAATATGTAGTAAATTCTCATCATATACATATATTTTTAATTTGTTGACAATTTTCAATTCTTGAAAAATTGGATTGTTTTGAATAACCAATCATAATCTTATAAACCTATTAATTTCAAAATATTATTTTTTTATGATTAAAAATAAAACACAAAGAACATTATATTCTCTCTAAATTTATTTGATAATTTTACCGTATTTAAGCAGTATGATGATTTTCCTTAATTCTTTATTATTTTGATAATAATAGTAAATATTACCTTTCTGATCGTAAAATGAAGCATCGGACTATGGAATATTTAAATTTTCCTGTTTTAATTATATTGGTAAAAAACTTCGCTTCAAAACTTATTAAAGTTTTTGTTACATTATATAGAAGTTCAAATGTGTATCAGAAGGTTTTGAAAATATACAATTGTTTATTTTTGACGTCGTATAATATATTTATAAAAATTTTCTTATAAATTAATAATTATCTTATAAATTCTGTTTTTAAAAATTTTTATTTCATTTTGTTTGCAGATTTCTTCTATTTTTATGTAATATGTAAGGAATCTGTAAATATCATAAAAATCCTTATCTTATCTCTGGCGCTCTACTTTTTTTTTAGTTATTTCCAGGGAAACATTGTTTTTATCGTGAATATTTTTTAATATTCATACGTAAATATGCCTTTTTTATCCTTTTTTTCTTTATGTTGTTTTTATTCCTATCCTAATTTAACCTTCCCACGAAACATCTTCCTCTTCTGTACACCGCCTAAACATCTACTTGTTGTTCTGGATTCGTGTACCTTTTTATTGTATGTTTATATATAGTATATTTTTTAACATTTTTTTTAAATTCTGCTTTCGTTCCTCGAATTTTGTAAACCTAGAACTCGTCTCGCCACAGATTTGATAACCGCCCACCAAACTATAACATCGACCGTTTTTAAAATAAATAAAAAAAACGCACACACGCACACACATGTATTCCAAAAATTATCCTGTTCGAAATTATCTCGATGCTTTTCGACAAGCGAACCGCATTTTGTAAAGTTTTATTATGTATTCACATTTCAAAAGACGTTCCCGTGTTTCAAAGATGTAAATCTCGAAATAATTCCCGCATTATTCGTCAAAGTCGAAATTATACTTGAACTTCTCGAAATGCCTCCGCCGTTACACAAGTTTTCAATTAAAATTTTTAACGCGTTGATCGTACGTTCGTGAACTTTATTTTTTATGTGATAAAATTTCAATGGTTAACACCGTTTGTGTTGACAGGTTTTGTCTGTTACATGTTATTTTATTTTACAGTACCATATGCTATCATATTTTTGTTGTATATGGTATATATTTGCTAAATTTTGTTGTTAAGTTTACCACTAATTACACATTTTAGGAAAAAAATATCCTTCGAACTAATTCTTACAGAAATTATAATTTTTACTGGATATACCATATACGTTAATTAGAACTTTATTATATTATTCTAAGTGGACTCATATATATATATATATATATATATATATATATATATATATATATATATATATATATATATATATTATTAAAAAGTTAGTTTTGTCCAATCATTAAAAATAAAAAAATAAACGCTCGAACATATCTTATATTGATATCAATTTTTTTATGTTAAAATATTTTGATTTTATGATATTTCAAAAAAAATGTACCGTTGGAATGCTTTGTTTTATTGTTATTATCAGTTTTTGCTATATGACAATAAATATTTTTAAATTATTTATATATTCTCATAATTATTGATCATCGGTCTGATTTTTATGACTACCCGGATCATTTCTTGTAAAAAGATCAAAGATTATTATTTTGTAAATGCTACTTTTTTCTGTTCTATTATTGCTATTATTATTATACTAATTCAAATTTCAAAATGGAAACACGCGTGCTACCGTAACGTTTTCTTTCTATTTTTCTTTCTTTCTGTTAATCATTATTTATAGGCTCGTCGAACGTTTCTTTGTTTCGAAAATAAGACAAACGCGCATCGTATTTTACAGTCAGACCGTTGAGGTGGGTGAGTTCGTTTCCTCCGGTGCATCTAAAAACTGGACAAATGCGAACATTTGACGTTGCATCGTGCTTTGGTGGAAGTGCACCGAAGAAGGAACACCATATCACTTATACGTGGGCAAACCTACCTACCTGTTCTGTTGAACTGCTCGCTTTCTTGTGCTCGCTAGGCCTCGATCGTGTTGCACGGAGAACGTTGACCCTACTTTGCGGACGGAAAGGTCTGCTTAGAACCTGTCCTAGACAATAAAAGAGAATCCCTTGCGCGCGCGCGCGCAAGGGAACCAAGAGAGACAGGTCCATCTTCTAACGCAATGTAACCTTGCTTTTAAAGCGATGAGATACCGCGAAAGTCTTTTGTCATTTACATCCATCGGAAATTGTTTTATTCCAATTTCCAAGCAATCTTCAATGTTTACTTTAGCGAAATGTCCGATTGTCGTTGCCCAATCGAAAGGCGACTTCATCTCCGTTTTCGATATTTCATTATCGACAGAATATTTTTCTTTTATAATGCTTAATAAAATTAATGATAAATTCGTCAAAATAAAATGTTGTATCTAATTAAATCGAAAATACCTGAATTACAATTAAATTCTTATTAGTGATAATCACATTTTCGTCGTTTACATAGCGATGTTATCAAGAAACGTTATAAATATTCGATGTGAAACGTACTTGAAATAGTTTCTTCTCGGAATCGATTTCTGATGAAACATGCAGATAATGGATAAAGATTTTTTTCTTTCCAACTTGTACGCTCTTTTGACTTTATTATTTATGGGTTCGCTCTCTACTGAAGTTTAATACCACTTTTTGAGTATGGAATTTTTCTATTTGCTCCTTAGGCATATTTTAACCACAAAAAAAGTTCAATCTCGCATGGTAGCTGCACGTTTTTATTTAATAGTTAAAAAGTCGCAACTATAACCATACGTATCAATATTTAGTATTATATACTTATATATGTTGTCGAACTGGTCGAACTAGAAATGCGTGTACCTAAAACATCTCCTTTAACTATCGTATGCGAAATAGCGTTTGCATACTATTTTTTGAATAGTACGAATGAATTAAAAAAAGTTTCGAACTAAATTGCCTTTGCTCACAAAAAGGAAATTTTTGATCCATTTTGAAGTTACTACAGTTTAGTCGAAAATAGTACTTTGTTGAATTTCAGTTCGTTGACCTTTTCGCGCTTACGTGATGGGGGTGCTTTCGGCATTTTTCTGTGACCTTTTTACGTCTTTTGAGTTTGTTTCCTTTTTTTCTAAAGGGCACGATGAAGTGTTTATTAAAAATATGACATATATATTCCTTATTCCTTAATAAATATATTCCTTATTTAAATATATTTTGAAATGTGATATGTTTGTCTTGTTTCATTTCATCATGAGAAATATAATTAAAATTTTAGCGTGTGTCGTTATGAAATTCGTCACAGTTGAGAGTGATAAAATTCTGTTTTAATACCTGTAGATATAATTGAATTATAAATTAATACGGAATATAGGTTCTCCCGTTTGCTAGTGAAATTTAATATGTTCGCATCTGTAGCTATATAAATTATATATAAATATATATATATATATATATATATATATATATATATATATATATATATATATATATATATATATATATATATATATATATATATATATATATATATTTATATTTATATTTATATATATAATATCATAGTATATAGAATATTCTGATAATTTTCTACATGATATATTATAACTACTGATATTTTATTATATAAGTGTTTTTACAACTCTTGGTCCCTTGAAATTGATTTGGAAGAATAAATAAAGAATTTACATTTTAGTAAAAAAATTCACCTTACATTTTGATCAGTGTTATTATTTACTGGTGTTTATTGAAATATGTAATTTTAGTGTTTATAATGATATATATATATATATATATATATATATATATATATATATATATATATATATATATATATATGTCTAGACATCACCAGACGTTTAATTATTGATCTTATGAAATATTATTAAATAACGTTTCAAGTCAACTTGAAATATTTGCAGAAAAAATATTGTTCTACGCTAATTAATTAGTGTCTTGTGTTAATATACTATAAACAAATTCATACTCATAGACTAAATTTGCAATTCATTGAATACTTATAAGTATATACTAAACATTTCATTTCTCAGATCTTTAATATATTCTTCTGTATATATTCGTAAATCTGAAAGACAAATATAGTGATATTGTGAAGTGGATAATATTATATGTATAAAATAGACATACCGAGTGAAGCTGTCGTTTTGTAACGCTAACAATGCTATTTGAATTAAAATTGAAAGAAAAATTCTCTTATGTATCTAAATTTCTCTAACATCCATACTGTATTGATTTGAAAACATTTCATATCAAATTATTTTTTTTTTCTTTAAACGAATTTTTAGTAATTTATTTAACAATGTTTCATATTATTATTTTATTTAAATGTGAAGTAATATAATGAACAAACCTTTATTAATTTATTAATTATTCTATTACAATATTCGATCGTTTTAGCATGATATATATATATATATATATATATATATATATATATATATATATATATATTTATATTTATATTTATATATTGACATGAAGTAGACATATCATGTAATATTTTCAATATTGTCCGATATTAATATTCGAAACAAGCATGTTGCAATTTTGTCATGTCATCAATTCGGTGTTCGGCTTAATTTACGTAACAAGAACTGCAATTATTTAGTAATATATATATATATATATATATATATATATATATATATATATATATATATATATATATATATATATATATATATATATATATATATATATATATATATAAACACACATAAATTATGATTTTTCTATGAATATTAATTTGATATTAATTAAATGTTAGAATTATAATATATCTTTAGAATTATCATTTTCAATTCGTATAGTATTTTCCTAATTATTTAGAAAATTCGTTTTTGGAATAATAAAAAATATTCTCAATTTATAAATATATCAATAATTATCGTATTATAAAATAAAGGATTTTTAATTTACGAATCATTTTTAAAATGAGATTTTTTTATATATTTTAAATTAAAATTTTTAATTAAAAATTAAAAGAAAACTGTCTTCATCTTTCATTAGACATTCTTTTTGTATAATAAATACGTAATCATTAAAGTGTTGAATAACTCGCGATATTTTCTTTTGAGTGCTTAATTTGGAATTTAAAAGACGTCTAAATTCGAAATTGAAAATGTCTTTTTTTGTCTAAAATATCGATATAATCGTTCCTAGACATTTTTTGACACTTGTATTCTCAGACAGACGTTCGTTGACCTACCCTTACCAATTAAATTATCAAATCTAACAATATATAGTGAAACGCATTGGGTCTACGGGTTAAATATTACATGTTTATTCTAATAATTTTTAAAATTTAATATTTAAAGCGATATAATTTTGTGAGACTTAAGATACGTACAAAACAAAATTAATTGATATTGAAACTATACAACTTTGAACTTAATTTGTAATGACGTGTAATAAAAAAAAAATTTAAATTTTGCATCGGAAAAATTTTCATTGTTACTTAATTTTGTATTGTTGCATTGGAATATATTAATATATTTATACCACTGGAGAAAGTGTCGTGTAAGTGAAAATTGCTAAATACTAAAGTAAGGTAAAAAACTATTGCACTTTGTATCTATTCAATCTATTACTTCACAAAAAAATATAAGTAAGTATTTATTACTTGATTATTCAAATTAATATTATATATATATATATATATATATATATATATATATATATATATATATATATATATATATATATATATATATATATATATATTTATTAGTAAACCTATAAATTTAATATTATTTTTACTATCGTTAAAAGAATGTTAATTTAATTTGCAAATATTTAAAAATTAAACAGTAAGTCAAAATAACTAACTCTGACCTACTAGTTACTGACGTAGTTATATAGTGCGTATTTTTATTAATTTTTACTGATACAATTAAACAAAATAGGTTTACATAAAATAAAACTATTTATTTTTATTAATTTATAAATTAATATTTATAATTTAATTTTTTTTGTCATTACGTGTCGAATGTTATAATTTAATTTAATTGCATGCAATTTTATCAGTGTTTATTATTATTATTATTACTATTGATATCGAAAAGTACAGTGTGACAAGAAAAAAATGACATTAACTTGTACATGGCCTAAAGAGAGAGAGAAAGAGCGCTCGCGGAGAAAGGGATTCGTCCGGACGAACGATCGTTTACCTGCCCATCCCCGGTCAAAGGTAAACGCAATATATTCACGCACACTACTAGCATAAAAGTGTGTGCGCACGTGCGTGCAGCGCGTTTCATAAGACTGCGCCCTCGTTTGTATAATTATTTACGAATTATAATTTGTATGTGTGTTAATAATTATCAGTCAGTATCATCAACGATTGTTTTAGAACTGTTTATATAGTATTTTTAGTAAAAGAGATAATGAATGAATATCGTAAGAGTCAATAGGATCCTATATGAAGCATGATTATCTTTTCCAGGTGTTTTTTTTTCGAAAGATTTTAAAATGTATTGTTAATGTATTTCTGGTTGAAACGATTATTATAATTAGTATTACAATTTCAACGTTTTAAACATTAGCGTCCTGAACGACTATTCGGATCGGTAGTTCTAACTATTCAATTATCTTTATGTTATTGTTTAAATATAATACCTTAGGTGTTCAGTTTACAGTTATATATACGGTCAGTTCTTGAGTTTTAATCGTTCCCAATTACGATGAAAAATTTTATTTTTTTTAACGTTCAATTTTTTTATAGTGTTCGCCACATATAAATTTATCTAATATAATCTTTTGCATGCTTTTGACGAATGATTTCGCGCTTTCGCAATCGACCATAAGTCAGAATAATACTTATTTACTTAACCAATGAAATTTATAACAATTGAAAATTAAAAGTCAGAAATAAAAACCGTTATATTTGCCTATATAATATTATATATACTACTGTGATCAAAAAGTTAGGTGAAATTGTTGTTTAAAACTCCCGGGCATTAGGAGGGCAGGTAAATTGTATTTTTTTTCAAAGGTTGATATGACATTTGTTTTTATATTTATCAAAAGGTTTAATTATCTCCGAGTTACATGTGTTTTTACAACTCTTGCTTCCTTCATCACTACAATGCACTCTGTCATACTGCATTGATTCTTTGCGCCTTTTTTTGCCAAAAACTCGACTCATGTCGTTCCGCAACCACCATTTTCGCCCGATTTGACTCCATGCGACTTCTGGCTATTCAGCAAACTTAAACGGCCAATGCGGGTACACCGTTTTGACACGATTGTCGAGATAAAACCGAATCGTAGGTCTTGAAAACTATTCCGACTATTTCGAGGACTGGAAAAAGCGTAGGCAAAAGTACGTTTTATTGGACGGGGTTTACTTTGAAGAGGGTGAAATTGATTTGGAAGAATAAATAAAGAATTTATATTTTATTAAACAAATTCACTTTACTTTTTGATCACAGTAGTATAAATGCCTATTATAATATATTATTTATTTTTGTTTAAAATTCAACTTGCGACCATTTCGACTTACGTCCGAAGTTACTAAACCGAACCGTTGAGAGTCGTAAGTCGAGAATTGACCATATTTTAAATATGAAAATTTATTAATACTTAATTTTAATTTGATTATCGTCAAATTTTACTGAAATCAAATTTATTTCATTCAAATATAGAGGTATTGTTTTGATTCACCGTGTACACATTATATATATATATATATATATATATATATATATATATATATATATATATATATATATATATATATAGATGTATACATACATATGCGTCGTATACAAACACATACACACACAAGCATACACATACACGCACGCACTGCGTAACACGTGCGTACACACACTGAACAACGTACGCATGCGCACTAGTAAAAAAGAGCACATGGGGGACGGCGCAGCGACAACGGCGACGCTCTCTTCGAAGGGCCGAATGCAGCGGCGCGCGGGGCGCGAGGGGAATGAATTAGAGGGGGGGCACGAAGGGAAGATCGGAAGGCGCGGCGGCGGCGAGGGGAGGGAACGCGCGCCGTCGCATGCAGTTGGTCGCAGCGCGGCGCGCGGTTTGGTCGCGTTTTGTACGGGCGCGTGTGCGCGACTGAATCGTTCGAGTGTAGTGTGTACATTTTTTTCCTCCCTTATCGAACTCGTTATTGTTTTCATCACAAAAAGCACCCCGCACACGCTTCAATAACGCTGCGTTCCGTGCGCCCCGTACACTACGCGCTTTCCGTTTACTGTTTTTAATTGATGTTTCTGCATCGCTATAGTAGTTTTTTCAGGATTGTTTTGATGTGCTCGACGTTCCCAAATCGATCCGGCGTGCGCTCGTGACGTCACACGCCACCCCTCCAACAATGTCGCCACCGTCTCTCACTACGGCGAGCATTTAAACACGGTGCATTGTAAAGTGTGTGTGTGTGTGTGTGTTTGTGTATGTTTGTGCGTTCATTACATGTGTCCGTTTTATTTATTTATTTTTCCACGACTTCCGGACAATTTATTCGTTCGTCGGCTGCGCGCACGAATGCTTCGCGCGGTCGTCTCCTAGCAGTCCGTCGGAATTTTGAAAAGTCGCCGCGGTTCCTTCGACCGATGCACGTCAAGGTAGTACTGACACACGACCGCACAAAGTTTCTCGCGGTTGCTTATCTCTGACCGCGTATTTACAAGACAGCGGTCCGTAAATGACGGTTCGCGAGTTCCGTAAAGTAAAATAATATTTAATTTTAAATAAAGTAACACTTTGTATAACATATTATCTTAAAAGTTATATATGGAATCTATTATTGCTAAATTTTAACTTTTCGTTGGATCTTTTTATTAATCCTTTAAAAAGTTTCGTACCGCTGATATAGACAATAGAAATTACAAATTCATGTTTACCCGCATTATAAATAACGTATCCCTCTCGGTCAGAGATATGAAACCCTTTACATTTTATTGTTTGTTTATTAGAATGCTAAGTCTGATATATACAAAAATGATTTCATTTTTTACATTGTGCATATAACATAATTTTTATTTTTATATATCGCGTTATTACTGTGGAATTCGATTAATTTCAATATTCATTCATCGTTTTAATTTTAAGTGAATTTTATGAGCTGTCAACCGCATGCTTATCGTTATTTATTCTATTACGGTTAGTATATCTTACGTCATAAAATTCATTGAGGAGACATATTTTTTACTCTCCTTTAGTTTTAGAGCAAAAACATCTAAACGTATCAGTAGTTCATTGACTTTCAAAGATAGTATTGCTAGCATCAAAAGCGTTTATAATTTAATTCTAAAATTTTGTGTTCTCTTTCGTTAATCTTTTTCGTTCTACATAAATCATGCAAAATTATCTTGTCGGTAATCAAAATAATAAATAACATGTTTTAAAATAAATTGTATAATAATAATTTAAAGTCATGAAAATATTCATTCACGTCATAATTATAATGTTTTTTTTTATTCGTAGTCAAAAGTGGAAAATCCATTTTCGTAGTAATACTCGGTAATTCTCTAAGATATGTCATGATACAAACTTTAGATGACGACTAGTAGAAGTGACGCAAGGAGTTGAACAGTGACATACTGATTGATGACACATACCTACGATCTGTACTGACGGAAGTATTACGTACGTGATGTGATGCACGCATACAATGTACATGTGCCTACATATTCTAAACGTACTAAACACCATTTTACATTTATGTACTTACGTATAAGTGCGTGCATCGGTGATTCTCAATCAGTATATTTGCGAAATATTTTTTTTAATTATTTATAAATATTGTCATCAATCATTGTGTTGATAGTAAGAAAACAATATATTATTCTGAGAATAAAACTATCTGATATAACCATTATCTCGCATAAAAATATCTAATTAACATTGAGAACCAACGACATACTCAATGTAATGTATACTAAAGAGACATGTCATTTGAGTTGTTTTTTATGTTTTTTTTATAATACAAAATATATTTTATTTTATTTTCCTATATACGACTCTCGCAGTGTTGAGTCAATGTCCGTTGTTCAGAGTGCCGCGTCCGAAAACAGCTGATTACTTTTATTATTACTGTTATCATACGTTGACGCGCGTACATATTATCTGAGATAAAATACGGCTTATTGGTTTTTTATTGCTGTGTTGTGTTTTGACAGTGTGCATCGATTTCTTATTGAATTTTTACGATTCAGTCTTCGTTTTGTATATATATTTAAAAAAAATCTTCGTAATTTTTGACTATAATATATATATATATATATATATATATATATATATATATATATATATATATATATATATATATATATATATATAATGCAAGCAAGCAACGAAATTAATTACGCTCGTAAAGGTAAAAAGAGTCATTTTGACGACGTCGTTCTTCTTTGTAGATTTTTTTTGTGATTTTTATGAATCACCTGCATTTTTATATAAAATTAAAAATAGTAACGATGAAAATTGTGTTTGATTCACTTGGCTTTATACAGAATCGTTGTAAAAACGCGATCATTCATCTCTGCTTCCTGGAATTCGTGAAGCTGATGATTTGTTCGAGTAGCTCATTTTCCAATGATTAAATCTTGATTTTTAATAAAAATTGTTTTCCTAAGAATAACGTTTTTTATATTGTTCTATATTTTCAATTATGTTTAATTTATATTTTTTTTATATTTATTTACATAATGAGTATTTGTTAACGTTGTCTAAAAAAAACTTTTTTCGTCGCCTTCGTATATTACAAATTTGGCGAATGCTCGTCGAACTGGTTTTTATCTTACGAATATAGCTGTTTTATACGTCAATTCATATCTTACTATTATTTACAGGTGCAGATTTTTCTGTAATTTTTTTTTAATCGTAAATTTTTAAACCGCAATTTTTGCGACTTGACGTATAACGGGATTCAATTCCTAACTAACTGTTACTGTGTTAAAAATTTTCATCCGTTTCAATATCAATATAAAATAACTAGTTTATACTTCAAATGTTGTTCCTTGTGAAATTCTTGAAATCCTAATATTTTTAAATTCACATAATAGATATTTTAGACATATTTAGAAAAAAATACAATGTAACGATGTGTTTTATTGTAACTATCACGTTTCTAAAAAAAAAATAGAGATAGTAAATATAGCACAAAATGAATAAAGTAACCATCATCCGTTGCCCTATTCAATGATTATATCGTCATTGTCAACACCATCTCACCATCATCGCGATCTTGTCCCTGGAATGCAGTTTTGTCGGTGGGGATATATATTCATATAAACCAGAGAGTTCAATGAACGACCGATTCCATCTACCCACACAATATCTTTACTATCCGACCGATATATACATATATTTTTGACGATTGAGCTTCGATTGGCGATTAACCATTAGCACATTCCTAAATCGAGTCGCAAAGCAATAATTTAACATCATCAGTAATGTTTCTTAATCGACTACCGTTAATATAAATCGATAATTTGTGAATATCACTCGTTATATTGACCTTTTTAGATAGAGTCGGTCAAGAGCTCGATGTAATAGAATCGCCCCTGGAAACTGTTCCCACAGAAATGGATCCCTTTCGTATTCTCTCTTTTTTTTTAATACAATCGGCATACTTATTTTATTATAAGCACCTGCCGAATGATGTAATATGTAGGATACTGACAAAATTCTCAATGGATCCACTTTTTTATAACTTACATTATGTTAGAATCATTTTTTAGTTTCGCGGAAAAACGTGTAACTTTCTCAGAGGCAAGTCATCGTTCTATACTTAAAATTGTGGAGCGCCTCATTAAATTTTTACAAATAAAAAATAACAGCTGAAAAAAAACGGTGCCAAGAATATTCGCCAGATATTTTATATACGTAATCCTTACACACGTCTTCAATCATATGGTTACTGTATTGTAAATATTGTTTGTCGATTTATTTATATTCGTGTACTGAATACAGTACATATTTATAAAACATGAATTTTGTTTAATGTACAGTAGAATCTCGCACATAAAATCAATAATATCTATAAAAAACTTTCTGAATCTAATTAGACTTTAATTATTCAAAAAAAACGACTTTAAAATATATAATAACTGGTGATAGTTCTTATAAATGGCACAGCAACTTATATTTAAATATAAATGTTAATAATTGACGGTCGTTTCTACTGTGTGTATATTATAATTATTTTCTTTTATTTACAAACATAATTTGATTTTATACCTTAAAATTATAAATTAGCGGTGAATGACACTTTAATTTTCATTCGAATACACTGTCAACATGTTATAAAAATACACCATTAGTTCATAGAAAAATAAAGATAATAAAGATAATAAAGATAATCGCTTATATAAAATAAGCGATTATCATATACGATTATCATCATGCCTACACTTAATCCAATCTGGATTTATCGGTTTCTGAAAACCGTGAATCCTTTTATACCGACGTTCTTCAATATCATCGTATTAACGCCCACAATATGATATAATCGTTTCAATAGGTTTTAATATGTGCGATAAGTTTAAATTTTTTAATCACTTTTTATTACGAACGTGCTAGATAAGAAATTTTGGTTTAAAATGCTTGCTCACTTTCGTTCTCTATGATGTACACACACACGCACACACACAACCATTTATATATATTTAACAAAGTTCTTCGACTGTTTTTGTACGAGGTGCTTTTCTTCCGTTTTCTTTTTCGTGTGACTAAATTCCAATTTCATTTATTCTTATTTACATACGGATTTAGCTTTTGCACACATATTTTACAGTCTGGCAATCTATCGAAGATCACATCGTCCATATAGATAAAAGAATCTGCAAAGATATATCGGTTCATTTATGTTTGTTTATATATATATTTTTTTAAAATTCATCGTGTTTTTAGTATCTATCGTATATGTATTTTCGGAATAATGCATTAAGACAATATTCAAATCACGTCGCATTATAAAGTCTAATTTCCTTCGCTTTTTCAAGCGGCGTCGACGAATTACTTCGCCTCGCGCTACGTTTCGACGTTTATAACTTTTTAAATATAATTTCGTCTACGATGTTCGCTCGAATTTCGAAGTAATCCTGAATAAAATAAAGAAAAAGTTTCTTACGTCACGATTTGAACCCGAGTTCCTAAATGTAAATCGGAACGCGTTTGTTGCATCGCGACGATGCATTTTTATTTATAAAGTATGGCGCACGTGTCGAGCTCAATGTACTCCAAAGTCAATATCACACGATCGTTGACATGGTAAAAATCTATATTGAACATCAATTTCACTCAATATCTGTTCCAATTTGTCATGAAAATTTCTTTTATTGCGCACAAGTTTCAATGCAATTACTAAATTTGACGTCAATTGCCTTACAGACCTATTCCAACATTTTTTTGATATCGGAAAAAAGTTTTTATCGTTTACACGTTTGATAATTTGGTCGATGCTGATTTAGAATTCTTTAATATCGCATGTACTTTCGATTTTCATTTAAAATTATTATTTATGTATAAATCAAAGCATGACATTTAGATACAAAGTTACTAATTCAGATTTGATTTAATATTTAAATTCATATTCGTTAGTCATCGGTCGGATGGAACGAATTTAAAACAAATCAATATAATGCTATAAATATGTTCTTTTATTAGACTTACTATCGTTATATTTAGAAAACCCGCTAGTTACTAGGTAGAAGGATCACAGAGATGTACAGAACGTTTTAAAATCAAACAAAGATTATTACGAAATTGAAAATAAATAATGTTTTGTAAATATTCAATAGAAACGGATATGAAACTTTAATTATATTCGCTGATCATAACAATAACATTGTAATGCCATAAATTGTATGTATTTGTAATATTTCTTTAAAATCATATCAGCCACTGATTTAATATTTATGAGACTATACATTCTGTAAAATTTTCATATTATTGATCAAATCTATTTTAATCGTTATATATTTAGATTTTAAGCATTGCTGTGTATAATTATCTTTTTATAGATATGATGATATAAAAATATTATGTTAATATCCCCATTTGTAATATTTATAATAAAACCAACCTTCTTTAAATAGACACGTCAAAAAAATCTATCATAAAGTCTCGATTATGACATGATTGTGATTATATGTACAATAAGTATATATAAAAGGATCGACAATTTTATTTCAATGATCGTTTAATATATATATATATATATATATATATATATATATATATCTTTTGTTCTACCTTTCAGAACGCTTCCTGCATATAAATTTAATTTATTATACCGCTAGAAAGTTATATGGCGACGTTGATTTTATTCATTCCTTCAGAGAAGATATCAGCAGAATGCTAATGTCTTTTATACGAGTCATTTTCGTCTTCGATAATGCGAAGATTCCGTATAACGACATAGCGTCATAGATAAATAATAAAGAAAATATATCTATTTTAATGTTTATAATGATTTTTTATTGAAACGTCATATACCCTTTCACTTCTATATCCTCTAGATGGAAATAATCGTTATATTTATTGTGTAAGTTGTGGTCAATGTTGTTTCTATGTAGGCAGTCTTGAAACTTGTTATCTAATAATTTTACCTTTAGTATAATATTCTATTGTTGTAATGTATAATTTCGTATAAAAATATTAAATATTTCAAAATTGGAATTTATACGATTCTTCATCAGAAATACGGAAATAAAACTAAACTACATATAGTCGGTCACATTACTGAACATAATACAATGCATAGTGATTTTAGAACTGTTTAGCTTCCTGCATTGCTAGGTAACGGTAAATTGCTTTGATTGACTTTACCTAGAAAATTATTATCTCTCCCGCTTTAGTAACACGTTCTAATATATCGTCGTATAAAATTTATATAGGTTGTTATATCCTTAATTGCTATTCTGTGATATAATTGGAATGCACTTAACTGTGGTCAGTTCATTGACGATCCATACGTAGTAATTCTTTATCGAAGTGTATGAAAATCGAGATCGATCAACATAATAATAATGTATATGTGTGTGTGTGTGTGTTCGCTTAGAAATGATTAAGAAGACCCGTGTGCGTTGTTTTGTTGGCACGGGGCCGCGGATTATGGTTAGTGCGCGCCTGCGCGATAACGGGTTAACCCAATTTGGCGCGGACGATGCCCTCGCGAGAGAGCGGTCGCCGGTGTGACGAGGATTGCCTCCTGCGGTCGACGACTCTCGTCATCATCATCATCATCATCGTCGTCGTCGTCGTCGTCGTAGTAGTGGTAGTAGTAGTAGCAGTAGTCGTGCTGCATCATCATATCTGTCGACGAGACTACGCTTCACTTCCCACCAACGGATGTGCCCACAATTAAAACCGGACACTTCGAAGAACTTGCACTCGTGCATCCCATAGTCTTAATCTAAAATCCGACCGAGTCAACAAACTCGACTAATAATCTTTTCTACGTTTTCTCGTTGTAAAACGTTCTTGATAAATTGAGTTCGTATTTCGAGATGACTTTTCGCTGTGTCCTATCTTGTCCGGACGGAACTAATGGAATGATACGCCAAGTTTTCTGAAAAAAAAATGAATAGATTTTATAGAGGACTTTATAAAGTTAACATAAAAAAGTAACGATATATAGTTTATTCAACCTCATCTTAATCATTTCAGATCATTTAACTACTATTTCTATTCAAAAATAATTTTGGTTTTATATTTCAATGAAATAGATAATGAATGAATTTACTTATATTAATCCAATATGTATTCTAATTTCATAATAGTAAAAAGATATTCTTAATTTTGTAGTGATTGGAATTACGCCAAAGCTTTTTTGTAACAAATATAAATAATATATACAAATCGTTTTTTTTTTGTTCAGTAAGTGGGTTTAATTGAAAAAAAAAACAAAAAATATTAAGTTATAACATGCTGGAAAAAATATATAAAGACCTGAATGAATCGATGTTGAATGACGACTAATAAAATTCAAACGAAATCTAATTGATCTTAAAAAATGGAATGCTATTTTTTACTCGTAGTTTTCATATTATTATTTGGTTGTTTTACTCATTTTTATTAGTACGGCGTTCATCGTTTTTAATTTTGTCAATTAGTGTAAATGTAATATTAATTTGTTTGATCACACGTTCAACATCACTAATGTTATTTGATAGTTTAGCTATTGTTTCTGTTTAACGGTATGAGAACAGCTGGCTAAACGTTAGTTACTGTGAAATCAGCGTTTTGTTTTTATCATCGCGTGATCGGTTTACACAATTCATTTAATCTCCAGTCAACCAAGATTTTCGAGATAATAACATTGCGAAATGGCGTTTGTAGTTAACTTAGAAAAGCTGTTGCATTTCCTGATCTTTTAAAGCGCAGAATGTAAACGTTCCAATTACAGTTTTTTAAAATATTTATTTTTTCATTTTCTTTCAATTTCAGTTGCAGTATTCAGTATTAATTTCGAAAATTTATTTATTACTTTTACTATAATATCGCATACAATTTTGATGTTACATGTATATTTATCGCTAGCAGCGGGTTCGACAATTTTCAGTCTATGTATATATGAAATGTTCAAAAGCTCGAAACTAGGAATTTCAAGAATTACACGAGTCAAGGTAGAACAGATGGAATTCAAAGCCAATTTGCGACTCGTTCGTTTCTTCTTGCGTCATCTCACAGGTATTTTCTGTCTTTGGTTCCAACAATCGATCCGTGTGGTCGATTGACTTCGCAAACTCCACCAAGATCAGTACTGCCTACAATTCTATCATTTACCGTATTTATGTATATATGTATACACGGGGAGTTCATCTTTATCAAAGAAAATTATCGATAGAAGGGCGTTTTGAATATTTTATTCGTTTTACTGGTATATATTATTCATTTTCGTTGATAAAAAAAAAACTCGTCTTCTGCGTGATGCAACGCACTGTAACGAGTTACACAGCTAACTTGACATTGGAAACAGGTGAACTGTTCAGCTACTTTCTCCAGTTGTGCCGCATTCTCGTTTCTTTCTTATACTGTCATTTAGATATTTTTTAGTTGTTTTTTTTTCATTTTAGTATTATTTTACTAGAATGTCTGAGAACCCTTTGATTTTGGAGAGTTTCACAGTCTTAATAGCCATAGATTAAATCGGATGTTTTTCCGTATAATAATAAAAAAACATTCCGCCATTTATCCATTATATATTCTACTGTTTTAGGCTGTGCATTATGGCATTAATTATATGCTTTGCTTCATTTCCGGTTTGACGATGGTTTTTAAAATTCATAGCACAATAACAAAGAGAGTCGAGTTCAGTAAGGGCATAAGGGACATCGTTTCGCAACAGTTCGCTACTCGTTGGAAAACATATATATGGTATATATTTACATAACAAGTTTTTTCCGACCATAGTATATATCGGACCGGTAACAAGTATACCCTGCTTTAACTGCTGCTTGTTCGGATATATGAATATATTTGTTATTTCAACTCGAAATTCAACAAAACGTCAGTGTCAGTGGCATTGACTCTGGTTGTTGACAAAGTCAACGGTAAATTATCTGAGCGTTTTATTTCGCATTCCCGGAAGAACGTTGATCAGCTGCTCGTATCTGATTCACTTTTTATTTATTTATTTGCGTTACGACCGATAATAAATCGTTGGCTTTTTATTCTTTCAGTCATTTTTATAACAAATAAACGTATGCGTACATTGAATTTTAATTTAACTTTTGGATTTTCCATTGTGTAGTAAACAAATCGTTTGGTCTGGATTTCCATTCTAACGTCACGATATGGTTTTTACACATTTTATAACTGACTAAGTGCTCTGGAAACCGCGTTTTATTTATTATAACAATTGAATGTATTGATTTTTTCTTCAATTATTATATATTGTAAAAGTATCTAAATTATGCGTTTAAAAAACATAATATTACTTATTTTTGAGAGAATTTTATCAAATTAGTTGGGATACACCATCTTCTTGTTTTTAATAACCATTTATAATCGCTTTGATCGAACCTTCAAAGGAACGTTGTCTTTTATCTAATATTAACAATTTTAAAATTCTTCTCTCGTGGGGGTATTTTCAACGATATTTGAACCGGAACAAGAATTTCCCACGTGGGTTTTTTTATAACCTCATTTTGTTTTTAAACCGTTGACGTAACATTTATTTTCACTTCACCTAGTTTCCATCATCGATTCGCGCATAATGTGGAAAAAATTGCATGCAAGGTAAAGGGTTAGAACCTTATCGCCCTATCAAAGGCACAAGTACGGCTTAGGCCCCTACATATAAAATATTATGGACCAACAGACTACTAAGGGCCGTGGCACAGTTTTCAAATGACTGTTACAAGTTACTGTGCGTGTTTAGCGCACTGACCTTGTTGTGTTTATTGTATGCAACTTTGTTGCATTCATTTGTAGACCAGAAACTGCATTAGTTTCACACAATCTTATGTCACTTACTATATTGTTTCTTTTTAATTTATTTATTACAATTGTATTCACTTTTTATTTATTGGTTTTATATTATCTTTATCATTATTTTACTAATAATATTATAATTCGAAACATCGATTCTAACTTTTTAATTTATATTTGAGAAATGTATTTAGTTTTTAATTTTACGTTATTTTAATAACTTCTCATTTATTTGTTCTTTGAATATTATTCTGTTAAGTCATTTGGCCTTATTATTCACTGTGCCAACGAGTATCTCCTTGTCCTCAATTGCATCGTAACGATAAATGCATCTTTGCATCTCAGCGATCTAATGCATTTTTATCTGTTTTTGTTTCTACAATACTTTCGCCATGTCCTTCATTGTCTTTGTGCAACATATAAATCTTTGCATATATAAGAATAGTTTTTTTTTGAATATCGTTATTTTTTGTGATAAATCTAGGTGTATCTGATTAAGATCAAACATAAGAATATTAATAATGATTTACATTATCACTATTAATTTGTTTCGTCATTTTTTTTAAAAGTACTGATTAATAAAATATTCAGTTTATTTAATAAGGAAATTCATCATATTTAGGAATTTAAGTACTAATTGCTTAATTACTGTATATCTATCTGTTTCATTCATTATACTTAAAATTGTATTGTTTAAAGACAAGCATTGTAATTTTATTATTTAAAAAAGCGGTATATTATCAATTTCTATATACGAACACGTTGACCAAAACGTTATTCGTGCTACGTTCACAATTAATTTAGGTCATGACCTTATAACTAGAGCAGCCAGCATGTTATGCAACAAACCATGCTTTGTATTATATGTACATTACGTGGACGATAACCGCTTTCAGTAATATTTCTCGTAAAATGATGATATTAATAAAAATAGTACACTCGTACATGCTCCGGAATAATATTAAATTAAATACGTATATTTTTTTTTGTTATTTATTTGATTTCTATAGTTAATTTATTTTAATGTTTTATTATTATACATGAATATGTTATTTTTTTTGTTTCTTCCGCTTTATTTTTGTTCAGATTAAAATTTGATCGATTTAATCACACAATTTTGTATATTTGACCACATTTTGACGTGTATTTTCGTTATCTAGAGAACATATGTAACTTTATCACTATTGATTAATTTATGTGCTTATTTAAATATAAATTAGTGCTAATATTTATTCCACCACAAACTTTTATAAAAAAATCTTTTTTATGTATTTAATTACAATATAAATTATTTTATCATTACTAAATTTTGAAATTTCGTCTGTTGATTTAATAATTTTTATTTGTTGTCTTTATTATGTTTAATTTATTCAATAATATTCTTAAATTATCATTTAAATATGAACATTCGCTTCGACTAACGTATGTCCCTAATTATTTATTTTTTTGGTTAAATTTTTACTCTGTTTCGGTATATCTAAATATACTAATTAATAAATAAATGAGATTTACTACTGAAACACTTGATTGTTAAACGAAATAATATCAGGTTATACTTTAATAAACAGGAAATTTATTTATTTAAATGATAATATGCCATTATGACAAGGTAAAGCGTAGTGTTTATTAATACATTTGCACAAAGAAACATTATCCGTACATAGAAGGCTCAATGTTAATTTATAATAAATGTAAGCATTTTAATAATATATGCACGTTTAAACCCGTATTACAATCACCTTGGTATTGTACCATCTATCTTGTGTGACATCACAAATTCCGAGCCCTTTTCCTGATTCAGAAAAATTTCATTAAGCATCGTCGACTGAATCGACGTTTTTATTATTTTTATTTTTTATAGTTTATTATTTATTTTGTATAGTGAAACTGCGAACCGACGCTTCGCTGAATTGTCGGGGTCGTTTGGGTTCTTTCGCATTTGTATGACCTATTTTCACTCTCGACGTTCTACGTAGCACTGTTTTTGGGTCAAGTTGCGACCCAGTAGAAGCACACCGACCCGTCTCTGCAAACTACACACAAGCACACGTACAACGTCTATGTTATTTTTTAAATAATCATATAGAATGAAATATATAAACAAAAGGTTTTATTTCCTATTAATTTTCGCCATTTATATTGAAAAAAAAAGGTAAATATAATGCTCCAAAACTATCTGAAGAACAATAATCTAATTTAATATTAGCACGTATACTTTGATTATCTTTAACGTGTGATATAGAGTTACAATTTTTACTATTATTGTTCATCAAATTTGCAGTTAATATTGTTCATTATTTGAAATATGTTTTAATGTTCATCTCGGATTACGAAATTTATTATATGTTAAATTTTAAACAATCGTCTATAGATTTATAGACATCTCTGCAATGAGTTGTAAATTAATTTAACCGTATCATGTTTATATATTATTTATTATATAAGATGTTATGTACTTAAATATTTTTCTTCTTGTCAAAAAAACACTTTATATGCGTCATTTCTCGCAAGTGAAATTACGAAATGGTTTAGTTTTACTTATGTAATCCCACCCCCTTTTTGCTATTTAATTTTATAAGAATTCGTGGCACCACGTAGTTTTCTAGAAAAAGCATTACATGCTTAGGTAACCCTAAATCGGCTTCATTCCCACGTATATATTTACCTATTGTGAAATTTATATATGTGATGCAATAGAAATCATTCCCTCTTTATAGATTTACAATCGTACCCTTCCCACCCTATTTCATTGAAATACTCTGTTACCATTGTATCAATTTTGTCAAATGCTAGGGTGCCAACCCTTTCAAATATTCTTTGCATTAACTCGTTTTAGCGCAACCTCTACTTCTATGTGAAAAATATTTAACGCTGTAACTGCTGTATATTTCCAAATGTTATTAGTGTAAGTTTTCGACATGATGTAACCGTCGTATTCGTCAGATGGTATAACGCTGTTCTAAATACTTGACCTAGATTTCCAGTTTTGCTCTTATGCGCAAACTCTGGATGCATCTTATATTTTACTTGAGCTTTTTCTTTCAAAGACTGTGAATTTTGTAAGGATGAAAATAATATTTACACCTGCTTCACATATGTTGCGTAAGTCGCATATGAGGGATGATGCAGCTGTCGCTTTATACCTTTTAACCTTCGACAGCTAACATTTTCAATTTTAAGGATTTGTCCTTGATATTTCTTTTCTTTACGTTTATTTTAGAAAAAAACTTTTCATGTTTATGTTATATACGTATATGATTCCATTGCATTCAATAAATTTAATATACGCAGGATGTTGTGAAGATTTAGCTTGCCAAAACAGACACAGGTGGTCGCTCTCCATTGTGGTAAAGCATACCTGCTTTATCCCTTGGACTCCTATTATTCGAGAAACTTTAGTATAAAACCAAGAAAAAAACTAAAACGCTCTTGTTAGTATAGCTCGCAAAAAATAATGGATGCTTTTTATAATCCATCGCATCCAATTTGTAAATATGCGGGTTCGATTTTATACGCTATTGCACTTCAACGAAAACGGTCATAGAAGTTTAGTTTTATTTGTTTTCTAGAAATATATATATATATATATATATATATCTTGATATACGACTACGATTTTGTCATTTTAGTCAATTAACACATTTCACGTGCGTTTGTTTGTTTTGTTTATTTCTTCTTGTTATTTATGAGCGACGCAATTTTTCTTTGTTCTCTTATGACAAAAAGTGTGCGCTTGTAAATCAAAACAAGGCAGTGTTTCAAATCGTCCATATTTCAAATTTCTCTTTCTCTCTTGTTTTACATTATTTACGATATCCTATATCTTCCTTTGTGCCTCGCAATTCTATTCATGCCTCATGGTGAAGACGTCTTTCTTCGCAGGTAGAGAGAGAGGAATATGCACGAATACAATCGAGCATTTCATGGGACAGCTGGTTTTTACCAAAAAAAAAAAAATCCGATTCTTCTATAACTTTTTTTTTCTTCTTTCCGTACGCGTGTATATGTAATTCGTACGAACATTGAACGGGTGATGGTCCTGCGATCCGATAGAAATAATGGGACAAAACATCTGTACCTGAGGCAGGTGACCGGCATATGCTGCACATCTTTGCTTCCCGTATAAAATTGCTTTTGAATTGATTACTTTTAAGTTCAGTAACGAGACAAGCTATTTTTATAAATATATTTATATTTAAATAATTTACATTTATGTACTTTGTATTTTTTTTATTATGAAATATTATTAATAAATTGAATATAAATAATTTATTTAACCTTAATCTCGTCGACCTTTGTATTAGTAAAAATAGTAATAAAAAAAATGTTTTTAAATTTAATCAAAAATTACTTATTTTAATTTTTTACCGAATAAATTATAAACTTTTTCCGAATTGGGTCGTTGTTGATTTACAAATAATACAATATTGACTACCATTGTAGTCAACTCGTGTTTTTATATACATACATACATATAATAACTGTTCTTCGGTGCACATAGTAAGGCCATCGGCCCTGCGATGCCGAAGGGAGGGTTGCAAACCGGGACTATGCGAGGGTTGGATTTTGGTTGGAATGGGGGAAAAGTTGGAAAGTCGGAATTTGTATGGCGTGTTCGTCGTCACGTAGGCCATCGTCGGCATCGTTCTTACATCTGCACCCAGGATATTCAACCCGGACGGACTATCGACCGACTACTGCATGCATGCCCGTTGTGTCCGGACGTTATTTTGTACTTCCGCTTCCTTCCAATTTACGTTTAACTTGCGTTAAACAAACACGTGTCTTTATTATGATTCTTGAAGATGTCCATATTTCTTAAAATAATGTAATGAAATATTGCAATCATATATATATATAAAATGCTAGCGCCGTCGCTCGCCGATGGTGTCACATTCGAGCGCTACCTTATTTGTACGATTTACAACTCAAAATATATATCATCGTCATGTTAGCATTCAATTTATTACTATATGTTTTTTTTTTGTAAAATATTTCAGCATTTACGATCTAATTTTGTTTCAATTTTCTTTGATTTTGACAGCTGGCCTCTTAAGGTACGGTTATAAACGCGAACATAACGATACTTTTCTTGACCGTAATTTTACACGTTTTTTTAAATGTGATTTTTAAATTAATATTTTTTTCTAATAATTGTCGCTTAAATTAATTAGGATTTCTTATTTTTCATTTGTTTTATTTATTTTTTTATGTACTATTTCAGTTATATAAATACTAAATACACCTTTGTTGATACCTTTCAACCTAATATAATATTTATAAATAAATATAAAATATTACAAAGTGCGTAATAGCATTGTCGTTAACTGAATTGTTAATTTTTGTTATTTTTAATCATTAACATGTTACTTTGTTTATGTTTCATTTAATTTAAATTTTAATACTGAATTTAATAATGTTTACAATAACCTAACCCACACTCGTTCTATATAAATTTATAAAGTCAATATGTATAATATGGAACACTGTTTCGATATCCTTCCGACTAAATTCATCTGATGATTGTTAGATTAATAGTTTTTATCTATTCTGTATACTAATAGTAGGAGAGTTGTTTCTCTAAAAATATATAGTTTCACCTCCTGCATCGGCTTATTATTATACCACGGGTCAAAAACATTCGATCGGTCAAAATAATTCGATCGAAATAGCCTCCCTTCCGGTCGTTTATTCTAAGCAGGGGAGGTGCACTCTTTTAAAGATCACGTTTATCGCGTTACGTATTTATCAATTGTTTATTTTTAATGTTCGCTCACGACATATTTTATGCGAATAATATAAGTTTAACGCAGCGAACTTCCATATAATCACAAATGACCTAGATATTCTAATCGCACTATTTGTTTGTAAACTAGGTTGAGCATCGTAAATAGGAGTGTACGTCGAGTTATAATTCTGTTTGCATCATCATAGCTCAGTTTTTCTTCTTCTTTTTTTATTTACACGAAATGAAAATATTTTCTATTTTACGAAGCAATAAAATAATAATAGACAATCAACTGTGTTTTGCTGCAGCGAATAAAATATTCTAAATCTTACTTTTATAATAGAAAATATTGTAAAACGTACATTTAACAAATCCCGTTCACTCTTAGCGAAGGTCTACACGATGCCCTTCTTCAACTTGGCAATTTATATATTTTATTTAATCGCATATTACGATAATTTTCATAGTGCAATGCTTGTCATAAAGTAGTAATAAACGACTTATTTCAACATCATAACGCGTTAACAATTTCGTAATTAACTAAGATTATTAAAATCAATTTGTGCTTGTGGACGATGTTATTATTATTATTATTTTTTTTGAAAAGAATAAAATAATAAATTTTGTAAATGTTAAAAAATATTTGTTTCAACAAGTTTACATATAATATAATATATAAATATTTTCTTCCTGTATTTTATAAAGATAATACCAGTATTCTTAGTATTAAACCACTCCTCAATATTTACATGTTATCAGATAAATAATATTTTCATATTTTATCGTATGTTAAAATTATATATAAAAGATACTTATTTTATAAAGCGATCCCCCAGATTTTTTTAAAATTTAATTAAATACATTATATTATAATTCTACAATTACATTACATTTTTTCCAAGTATTATACCTGAACGGTACCACTTATACCTGAAATAATTATATTTGAAAAGTAAAATTATCAAAATTTAATCTATAATTTTCATGTTAGAAAAAATTCTAACCATAAAAATTTACAATTGTAGTTTTTTTACAAGTTATAATATTATTTACACTCTGTGATTGTTAACTGACACTTTTTTTTATAAAGTTATTTTCTTGAATGGCTTCGTCTTTTAAATACTATTTTTTATTAACTTAAATCGAATTAAAAAATTTTTACAACAAATTTCTTTTACAAATTTTATGTATAATAATTTATAGAATTAGTTGTGACTTTTTTAATTACTTTTAACATCTATATTGACTTAGTTGTTTTCTACCATATACGTCTATTTTTTATGATTTAAACTATTGAAGTAAACCAGCACCATGAAATGTATACAATGTCAATGTATAAAGGTTTATCGTCTTCATCCGATATCTATCATCTCCTATATCATTTCACATATATATCATGTAATATTAGATGTATCTAATTTTTTAGTCCCTTTGGTTAATATTTTAAAGTGAAGTGCTTTATCCCCTAAAAATAATATTTTCATATTTTTGTAAATGATAAAAACATTTCTATTTCATAAAAAATCATAAATTTTCTGTATGACTTCAATTTTGTTTATGGTTTATTAATGCTGCAATTTTATATTATTTCGTTTTCACTTTAAATAATGTTTTTTTTTTATAATTTTAAATTATTTAAAAATTTGCAGATGTTTTTTTTTATTATTTGTGAGATATATTAAATAGTAGAACACGTGGGTGAATAAAGGGACGCCGCCCCTGTCCACAGGGCTCCGCCCCCGTAACTGTCACTCGTGACCTGGTTTTTCATCGTTCGCCCACGCTCAACGACCACGTGTTTACTATCGCTTTACTACGTGTACTACTGGACTTTGTTTATAATCGGTACGTCGAAACGAAAAATCGATTGCGTAATAATAATATGCACACGAGGGAACAACTCTTATCGTTCCTTGTTTATTCTCTCTTAAATGCGAAACAAGATTCAATCTTTGTTTTGTTTTTATTTTATTTACCAAATATGTATTTTATGTATCATATATTGTTTACTCGAAATCGATGAATATACCCTTCTCAGAAAATTGACTTATCGTAACATTGTTTATATTTTTTTAATTAGTTAAAATTAATTTTATATATAGAATTGAACTTGATGTTTTTTTTAAACACACACATATGTTATATCTGAAACGAATATATATTATTATTTATATATGTTATTTATCTATGAAAATATTTTATCACGACTTTTTTATAAAAACACTAACCATTTATATTCAGGAATGATAATAAGAAGATATCGTTTTTATATACACGTAACCCAAATTTTATTAATGATAGATAATTTGATATTTGGAATTTTGATTTCTTGGTTTCGAGTAAAAAAAAATAGTTTTACGTTCAAAGATCGCATTATAGATAATGAATGATAATTCTATCTCTTACGAATTTAATTTTAAATTATGTTAATATTTGTAGTGAAAATGTTATTAAAACTTTTTATATTATAAAAAGCTTGTAAATTATAGTATACAAATTAAAATTAAGTAAAAGAGTAACTAATTAAAAGTAATATTGTTTTAAACTTATTTATGTTCGAATTTATTTTAAAATAAATTACTTTCGTTATATAATTCATAACTTTATTTCGTATTTTTTTTTACATATTTATTCAGATTCCATAAACTTTTTCAATTAAAAATATTAATATTCCAAATACAAAATTTCATTGATGACCGCAATGAAATAACTCGCACGTAATATATATATATATATATATATAGGGTGTATATAAATGAACTTCGCTCTTCAATGAATCTCGTCAACCTTTTTCTCCCACCCGCCACCGTTTCGCATAATAATTTAATAAACGTTCATTTTATTAATTCAAGGAATTATTATTTATTCACCCTTAAAATCCGGAGCTAATTTGCGAAACACGCACGTGAACACGTGCTTGTTTCTTGTTCCTGCGATACGTGTTTATTTTATTAATTAAAAACGCGTGCATTTTGCTCACACGCGTCTCTTAATATTTTGCATGTATCACGCAAAAAAAAGAAAAAAATTCGAACACGGTCTCACTTTGAAATTTCTTTAGACAATTTGATAAAATTTAACGCGAGTGTTGCAATTTATATTTCCGTTTGAAAATACATCTAATATTACTTAGATATTATTAATTATATGACACGTCTTTATAATGCTTATTATTGATTTATATATTGATATTGTATTTGAAAGGTTTGCTATAAAACTCCACAGTTCAATGCGAATCAACAATGTTTTGTCCACAATAGTAGCTCTCAATATTACCAATACACATTACAAACATACATTCAATTTATTTTTGCTAGTTTTATATTATCGACGTCAAATTTAGGGTTGCCTTTATCCTCTGTGCCTTGACCAAAATGGCGTTCTCGTCTATCTCCCCCTCATCGATTTAATGAACTTCCACGATCACCCGCTCGGCTGCCCAAACTTTTTGTCCTCCCTACCATAGAGTTTTGTACTCTCTCGGTTTGAGCCCTCGTCGTTTTATACCCTAAACCTCCCTTCTTGCGCCCCACTCTTACCCTTCAGAAATGCGAATCACCCTCCCAGAATCCAGTCTTGCTAAATATGGGTCGACCCAGATCGATCCTTCAACAAATACTAACTCGATATTGTGCGAGTTTTAACTAATTCACATTTACTACATTATTATAATCGAGGCGATGCTTTTAAAGCGATCTCTTTGTTTTTCTCGCGTTTCAAAACTCGAAATGACGATAATGTTGGCTTGCGTGCCTTTGTGATCTCTCGTTTTCGACCCAAGAATCACTTCGGGGTGTATTCGTTTTGTTTCCAATTAGCTCCGTTCTGCGTATATTTGCTGACATTCCGTGTCCTTCACTGGAGGTGAAGTCTTTTGTGGTCAAACACCCGGTTAATTACCTTTAAAAATAAGGGTAATAATCAACGTTTAAACGCAGTGTTACGCACCGATTACTATCTATTATATTAAGCTGTTACAAAAAAAAAGACGAATATTATAGTATTATCAAATGGACAGGCGTTTAAAAATTTTGACAGGCGTATGATTTTTTTTTACAACTTGTATATCAATTATGAACACTTATTAACTAATTAAATGAAATATTAATCACTTATGGCTTCGTATCATCAAAATTAATGCATCATAATATTTTTTATGCTGATCTAAGTTGACGTACTTGTTGTCAGCATTATTATTTGGTATATAATGAATTTCAGAGTTTAACTTTAACATTTTATTTTTTTATATTTATTTATCACAAAAATATTTGAATTTTCAATAAAATTCTATTAATTCTATTGTTAATTTCTATATACAATATATTATTTATCAAATTTTATTCGTTTTTTGTTTAATTACTGTAAATATACATTTTCATAAATAAATATTTAAATTAGCCTGCTTTAAAATATAAAACTGTCAAAGGATTAAAAAATGTACTGTTAAAGGATAGACTATTCTTTTTATTTTACTTATTCAGTAGGATGTTCATATACATTTTTTATTTGACGTCTTTCACCTGCTGATGTATATTCGATTAATAAAAAGGCACGTGCGCTTAGCAGGTGTATTGTCAGGTGGCTTTTCGTCAGCTGGTGCACTTCTTATAGGCAGTTAAATTATTTCAAGACCTTCTTCCCTCTATTAAAAAACAGTTTCAACACCCCTAAGTTGAACAAGTCAACGACTTATATGTGAATACGCGATTAAAATAAAAGCAATTTTTCGTTTTCTATAAATTTATATATTCATTTACTTGATCTCAAATAATTCAATTTTTACATATATTATATAAAATCAATATACTGGTTGATTATGCAGGTCGATCAAAGCGTTGCAACAAGTTTTGTATTGTTGGCCTTCGTTTTCGCGTGCAGCGGAAGCTCATCTAAGACTAGGGTTAATGTTCAAAACACTTAACCAATGGACACCAGCCGTTAAACATTTACAATTAGCCCTTGCAGATGCATCAGATACGACTTTTACCAAATTAGATGGTTAGTTAATTAATAAAATTATGTCGTATAATGTCAGACAAAGCATTTTAAATCATATTTTTTATCGTATGAAAGTAAATCTCGTATTTTTATCACTTTTAATAATTTATATTTTTTTTCAGTGCGATTTCACATAGCACACGCATATGAAATACAAGGAAAAAGTAAATTAGCTAGGGACGCTTATGAATCTCTTTTAAAAGAACCAAACCTTACAGTTTCTTTGAAAGCTGACATTTTTAGACAATTAGGTATGTATATTTTTCGTTTTATTTGTTTGAAATTTCGCTGAATACAAATTTTAATTTCCAAATTTGTTTTCATAACTAGGATGGCTTTATCAGTGTGTGCCAACATTAGGTGAACGTCTGTATAGGGAACGCACAGCTGTTGGTTGTTTACAACAATCAGTTAACTTGGAATCTACCAGCGGACAAGGGCTTTATTTACTTGGCCGTTGCTTCGCCGCACAGGGTAAAGTTCACGACGCTTTTGTTGCATATAGAAATTCTGTCGAAAAGTCTGAAGGCAACGCAGATACATGGTGCTCCATCGGGTAATTATTTCAAATAACATCTGAAAGTTATATCTTCTATATTTTAGATATAATTAATTTCTATTTTATCACAATTATTACTTGATTACTATAACAGATATAACTTTCAGACGTAAAGAAATATCGTTAATATTCCCAGATGTGCAAATTTATATGGCTAAAATATTTAACATATTTTGTTATACAGAGTTTTATATCAACAACAAAATCAGCCTATGGATGCACTGCAAGCTTACATCTGTGCAGTGCAACTTGACAAGTGTCATTCTGCCGCTTGGACTAATCTTGGAATATTATATGAAAGTTGCCTGATGGCTCGAGATGCTTTTGCATGCTATTTAAATAGTTCTCCAACTCAATTGGGAAAAACACATCGAGGTGGACCTGTAACCCAGCGTATTAATTTTCTTAAAGGGCATTTAGCTCAAGCTCCAATGCCATCTATTACTAGCAAGTAAGTGATTTATAAAAATTTAAATTGTAAATGTGATGTAGTTTGATTTTTCTACTAAGACGATATTTTTATATTCATCTCAACATATCATTATTTAATAAACATTCAGGTTATTCAATATACCAAAATAAACGATCACTTATCAAAGCAAAATGGTATTCTTCCATCATTATTAATATTCATTTATACTATTTGTGCACCTTCATGCGGCCCATTGCCTGAAGTCTGCATTATTAAATATGACGAAGGTTAGTCATTTCATTTATAAAATGAATTTATAACACAACTTTTATTATGTAACTATTAAATTTATTTATGTTGTGATAATAATGCTGGTAGAAAAACTTGCTTTTTAACGTATTTTATATATTGATTGTAAAAGTTAGTTTTTTTTTATTATTATTTTAACTTTTTTTAAGAGAAATATTATAGGCGGAGTTATGTTTTATTGCAAATTTTAACACCACATCAATTAAATATTGAATTTATTTTTCATCTCAGTTCAATGTCCATTGCTCTTTTATATAATTTTTTTTTTTTTTAAGGAAGCGTCAACTTCCTTCTATTGAAGAGGCATGGAATCTTCCTATTTCTGCAGAAATGTCATCAAGACATCCCAAACCTCATCAAGTAAAATAATATTATTATAAAAATGGAATTTTTGTATATAGAATTATACATTGATTAATGTTTTTATAGTCATCCGCTGGCGCACCTCCATCATATCCAGTAAAACGATCAAGAGGTGAAAATGTGGGAATACCTGGACAAGTATCTAACACCCCTGCATTACCACAAACGCCACAACTTACTCAACAACAAATGCAAACACTTCAATATTTTCAACAAAATGCTCATAATCTTACGCCACAACAACAGGTATATATTAATATATATATATATATATATATATATATATATATATATATATATAATATATATATAATATATATATGAATAAATACCTCATTATATCTTACTTTTAGGCCCATATGCAACAGTTGATAGCACAATATCGATTAGTACATCAGGCTAGGCTTAGAGGTCAACAAATACAACAACAGCAACAGCAGCAGCAACAACAACAACAGATGCAAATATTACAGCAACCTTCCAATCAACAAATTCAACCTCAGCCAGTTCAAACGTCTTCTTCCGTTCCTCAAAATATTGTAAATACATTTGTCTTATATAAATAAAATTATATAATAATCCTTTTCTGTATTTTCATAACTATTTTTAGGATATAAAACCTTCAGTTCAAGAAACGAATGAAGCAGTGATATCTGATTCGTTAGCTGAAGACCTCCTCAAACAACTTTCTCAAGAAGCGTCTTCTAAAGTGAAACAGGAAACGCCAACAGGTAATTATTAAGAAATGAAAAAAAATCAAAACGTTTTGAATAAATTACTGCTTGTCTTTCAAAAAAATCTATCGCTTTATTTATATCATTTTTATGCTTTATCAGTAATAAATTAAAAGTAGATGATCACCAATTTTTTATTTATTATTACAGAAACAAATAGTACTGTAGATGTAAAACCAGACATTAAAGTAGAAAAGTCTGAAACAAAAAATATATCATCTGCTGCTTTAAATTTATTACCAAAAGGCAAGGAACCTGTTGTTAAATTAGAACCATTGAAACAAGATGCTTTCAAAATACAAGACTTTAATACAAATATGACATCTAAACAAATTATACAGGCTAGCAAGTAAGATTTTTTTTATATATGATATTTAGCTTTTTAATGAATAAAGAAATTATTAATTACATTTTTATATTTTAGGGAAAATATTTTATCAGCCTGCAGCGCATGGAATGTTTTAGGGGATGGATATGGCCCTCCGGTACCTCCATCTTGTCCTCCAACACGATTAACACCTCAACAATTAACACCACCTACTCCATCAGTATATTTAGAATCTAAAAAAGATGCTTTTTCACCTCAATTACAAGATTTTTGCCTTAAACATCCAATAGCAGTAGTAAGAGGGATAGCAGGCGCTTTAAAATTAGGTAAACAATCAACCAATTAAATAATAAATTTTTAAACTATATTCATAATTTAAAATTTAAATAAATATATTAAATTTGCTATTTGGTTATAGATTTAGGATTGTTTTCAACGAAAACTCTTGTAGAAGCTTGGCCGGATCACACAGTTGAAGTCAGAACTCAAGTACATCAATCTGCAGATGAAAATTGGGATCAACAGGGAGAAAAACGCGTATGGGCATGTGTATCCCATCGTTCACATACAACAGTACACAAATATGCACAATATCAAGCTAGTAGTTTTCAAGATAGTTTAAAGGTATTTTTTATATTAATAACTAGATTTTTACCATTGTTTTATTCAATATATTTTATCTAATTAATATATTTATTGCCCTTTCTAGGAGGAACGAGATAAAGTTGCAGGCGGCATTCCCACTAATATGAGTGATTCAGATTCTAAAGATTCAACGGGTCCTAACGGAAAGAAAAAGAAAACTATGAATAAATATAATGGGCATAAAATGTTGAAGTAATTATTAGTATTTATTTTATGGAGCATTAATTATATATTTATAACATATATATTAATAATGATGATTTTATATTCATATAGATTTGGAACTAATGTTGATTTATCTGATGAACGAAAGTGGCGTCCTCAATTGCAAGAATTAATGAAACTTCCAGCTTTCACGCGTGTCGTTTCAGCTGCAAATATGTTGTCTCATGTAGGTCATGTAATTTTAGGAATGAATACTGTTCAATTATATATGAAGGTACGTTTAGAACAAATTTACTTATTTGCTGCGAAATTAGTTAACTTATACTTATTGTAATTTACTAGGTACCAGGCTCTCGAACTCCTGGACATCAAGAGAATAATAATTTTTGTTCAATAAACATAAATATTGGTCCTGGAGAATGTGAATGGTTTGGTGTGCCAGATGCTTATTGGGGTGGCATACAAGCTCTTTGTGAACAAAATAATTTAAGCTATCTACATGGTTCATGGTGGCCAGCGCTTGAGGATTTGCAAGCAGCAAATATTCCCGTATATAGGTTTACTCAACGACCTGGAGATCTTGTTTGGGTGAATGCTGGTCAGTATAGTTAAATTTAATAAGTTTTATGTTTCCTATTCGATATTATTATTATTTATAAATTTGTAGGTTGTGTTCATTGGGTTCAAGCTATTGGATGGTGTAATAATATTGCTTGGAATGTTGGTCCTCTAACAGCCCGACAATATTCGTTAGCTTTAGAACGATATGAGTGGAATAAACTCCAGTCATTTAAATCAATTGTTCCTATGGTGCATTTATCATGGAATTTAGCCAGAAATATTAAAGTGACAGATAAAACATTGTTTAAAATGATAAAGTGAGTATTATACTCTTATATAAAAAATAACAATATGTATATTATAAAGTGAGGAATAATCCTTTTGTTTTTCTTCAGAACTTGTTTATTGCAAACTTTGCGTCAAACGGTATGTAGTTTAGAATATGTGAAAACCCGAGGAGTGGAAATTCGTTTCCATGGTCGCGCGAAGAATGAAGCATCTCATTATTGTGGACAGTGCGAACAAGAAGTTTGGAATGTGCTGTTAATTAGAGAACAAGAAAAACGTCATGTGGTACATTGTCTCAGTTGCGCTCGAAAGAGCTCACCTACGTTAGGTGGGTTTGTTTGTCTTGAAGAATACCATCTCGAAGATTTAATGCGTACATATGATGCCTTCGCTATACAAAATTCAGCATCTTCGCTGGATCATTCCTAATTTTGATTGTATCTTCCATTATTTTTTTAGTAGAATTGATACTTGGCAATAATAAAACGAGTTTTCTCTCTTTTTTTCACTAGTGGTAATCAATTATATATTTTTTTGTGATAAAAATAAGGGACTTTTCATATGGCGATGGTGTAGAATAATTACCCATTGATTAATTGTTATTTCCATATTACTATTCTGTAATTAGTGTTTTATACTTGCGTAAAGATTGTTAAGAGTAACTTATTTTAAATTAAAATCATAATGTCTTAAAATGAATTATAAGTAAATAATTTTGTAATTATATATCATTTATTATTATCGTGTGCATAGTTGAATATATTAACTAATGGATTTATTTGATATATTATATGTATTATATTATTTCATATTTTAAATGTTTATATTTGTTCGTATTTAAATTATTAAGTAAATCAGAGACTTTATGATTAGACTTGTCGTAGTATTTATGTACGTATAATTTGAAATTGCGTAGGTGTTTTTTTTTCATTATGAAGGAAAGTTGATGATATTATTTTCCATGAATTATTATATATTGAAAGTGATAGAAACTATATTAGTTACGCGTCCTTTCATTTGTGTTATAAATATTTTGTTTCTTACAGAAGATGAATTTAGGTCAATTTGTAATTAATAAAAAAATATAAAATATTTTTAGTACATTTGGGCATCGTTTCAGATCTCATAAACTTAGGATTAATCAAAATCGATTGCTATGACTAGAAACTATGGATTATTTTAGGAGCTTTTAAGCAAATGTATGTAAATTGTATTTTGAAATTTATATAAATTTTGTAACTGCAATTAATGCACCTATTACATTTTGTGCATATCTTACGGTTGTTTTGGATACAAATTTACGTAGTTTTATATGAAATAACGAATATGAAATCATTAATTTATATCAAAATCAATTTGTACTTATTATGTTTTCCTTTATATTTATAAAATATTACGCAACTCTATTTATGCATAAAGTAAATAATAATAATGGCTTTTTATGCATAAAGTAACAGTGAAATGTCTTTCATTGTGTTAAAGATCATGTTTTAAATATATATAAATATTTCTTGGTGATAAATAATGGTAATGTTAGGCTTAACCCATATCCATGTGATAATATTAAATACATGAATATGAAAAACCAATATCTGCTCTGCACTCGCCAAATTTATTTATATTAGTCATTATTGATATATACTATATGCTTGAATATAGTTGAGTTCAATCAAATCGAAAACATTTTTACGATGTAAAAAATGCAGTAATAAATTATCCATAATATATTTTAACTTCTGTAGATTCTTAACAATCTACATTCAAATACGAATAATTAAAAAAAAACTAATGTTTATCACATAATGTTGTTAAAATAATTTGATCGCATTTACGTATATATTTTATATTTGCAATCGAATAAGAGGGCTGTTCGTAAAAGAAAAAGATATGTGTTTTTTTAAATGAAATTATAATACTTTTTGGGTTATTTATTAACCCATGTGACTGAACAAAAGGCTCAATCGTCAATAGACTATCAGAATTTGTATGTCATTCAAGTTATTATTTTTCTGCCATAATTTGAGAAATTATTTGTCGTATTTTATTGTGTCTGGAATTTTAGAACCTCACATATTAGGATTAAATAAATTTGGTTTACATATGAGTTTAATTTCAAAATTTTATGAAGTGTTTTATTAAATGAACACTTGTAAAAACTGTGCCTATTAGTTATATTGCTTATATTTTTCATTTTCTTTTAAAAATAATTTTGAAAATTATGATAGATATGAAAAAGTTAATATGTTAACTTGATCAAAATCTAATAATAAATTGTTATAAAATTATTTGTTATTTATTTTTGTTTATATGTTTTTATCATTAATTTATTTATAATTTTATTTCAATATGTGTGGTTCTAAATCGTTGCTCATAAATTGATATAAAATCGGACAACAAAATAAAGAAATAAGATCATTTTATTTTAATAATGTTAGTCTCTAAGAGTTTGAATAAAACGTTTTTGGTGTTGTGAGGAATGATTAAAGTGTATTTATTAGATTATCTCATAGAATCGATTAATTTAGGCAGTAAAAACACGTTGTTCATTTGAGACTGAGAAAAGGTTTATATATTTGGCGAATCAATTTACCATAGAGAGCGAGAGAACATTGTAAAAGTACATTTTTTTAGAAGCCAGTTAATTCACTGCCATTTATGTAAATTAACAATCTCACAATCCCTCCAGATATATATATGTAAAGAGAAAATCGTACGCGTATCTAGTAAATAAAAAATATAGAAAAAAAAGCTAGATGGTTAGAACTTACAATATGTAAAAAAGTGCATTTCAGTAAGTCAAGTCGCAGGAGTGATATATTTTAATTGTATATTTTAAGCCAGTGTTTCTCAATAGAGAAGTGAGTTGAATGATAAAATATATTTCTACCGATAATTATAGTGTGGAGTAAATACAGAAATTTTAGTATCTTTTGTGCTATCAATTTATATTCTTGTGTTGGGAATGTTGAGAAGCATCGGTTTAAATAATTCCTATTTACATTATATAGTAATGTATTTTAAACGAAATATCTAATGCACATTAATACTTTTGACTTCTTTTTACTTTTTTTTTTGTTTTTAATCTTTGTTTTTCAAGTTATTTCTTTGCTAATGTATAAAAAATCTACTCTCATTAAGAAAGAATTGTGGTATTATTTTTTCTACTAAACAGTACAAATTAATTTATGAATTGGAATAGTACATAAGTATAAACACTAAACTTTATGAAATATGCAGATATATGCCTTGCTACCATTTGATGTGCAATTATGTATTTATCGACAAATTTACTCTAATTTCAAATTGTAAAAAGATACAAATAGAACTTTTTAAGATGAAGATTATTTCTCTTTTATGTTGCATATCATATTGAACTAGAAGTAACGAATCTATTATATATATTTGAAAAAAAAAACGTAAATAACGTGAATTATGTAAAAGACTTATTTTACTTAAACAATAAAAAGTCATCAATTCAAATGGATAAATATTATATAAGGTTTTTCAAAATGCGCAATAAAAATGATTCGTTGCTTCTATTCTAAATCATAATTTTGTAAGAAAATGAATAACACAAATGCATATTGTTTGTTAAATGATTGTTTATAGCATTTATTTATGTTTCTATAGAAATTCGAATTACAGTTCTAATCGTTTTATTTCATTAATCAAATCATATGGATTATATATTTGATATAGATAAAGATTTTCTTCTCTATTATTGTCATGAATTTATTTACATGATTTTTAATCTTCTGTGTATATATTTATTTAATATATATATATATATATATATATATATATATATATATATATATATATATATTCGAAAGAACGATGAATATAAAAATATAACAGATTAGAGATTGGAGATAAATATTTCACAATATAATGAAATTTGTAGCATTATAAAAACACAAAGTATATAACTTTAAGTTTATCTATAGGAGTTACCATAGTAAAAATAGACATATTTTTAATAAAATTAATTTTTGACAAATATTCAATTTTATATACATACATACATACATAAGTACGTACAGACGTTTTATTTATTCGCGTGTATGTTTTTAAAATTTTTATTTCTATTAATAATTGCAATACCATTTGACCCCATTGCCTTTTTACGATACCATAAATTATTATAAAAAAATCAAGTTTTGTTAATTTGTTATGTTTTTTATTCTCTGATAATTTCCCATTATTTATTCGTTGTTTTTTTATTGTACTTACTATTGATTTAAATTACAAAAATAATGGTAAATGAAATAATATAAATTGAAACGTTATATATATATATATGTATATATATATATATATATATATATATATATATATATATATATATATATATATATATATAAATATATATAAATATATATATATATATATATATATATATATATATATATATATTGTACACACATACGTCAGTTATGTATTATTACATTTCCATTGCACCCCCTAGTACAGAAATAATTATTTTTTCGAGATTTATTCTGAAGCCAAATAATTTGAATTATATTGTAAAATATAAAAATATATATTTTCTGAAATATTGATCTCACTCAATTGTTTTGCATAAATTAATAACATTTTTTTCTTGTCATTTTATGCATTCATTTATATCTTTATATTTGTATAATAGAAATGAGAATAATACGTTGAAATATCAGTATGCCATATAAATATTTTTAAAATCTATTATTTTTTTCATTATTCTTAAATGAATTTAGTTATATATATATATATATATATATATATATATATATATATATATATATATATATATGTACATTATTATTATTATTTCAAAGTATTATTCTTAAGAATGTAATAATAGTGATTATTTGATAAATTATACATACCAAATATCTTCTAATCAATTGAAATGCCTTCAAAATGTGGTATTGGCAAAAGTACCGTTATGCGAATTGGACACCGATGCTATTTTAATAATGTAAATTTTAATACACGCGTGTCTTGATTTCGAGAAAAAGGATGTCTATAAAAAATTGATTTTTAAACACTTAGCTATAGAATTTGTTCTGTAGAATCATTTTTCTCGAATTCAATGTTAGGTGCATGTACATTTAATGTGGTGTGAGCCTGATTGTGAAACCCTTTATATTTATACATGTATAAATAAATATCACTGCCACTTTTATAAATTCGTTTTCAATATTATTCAATGCTATACCATATTCCAAATTTAATCTAACCTTTTCTTTCACATTTAATGTTCATCCCTTTTATCTCCAATAATTTTGCTCATTTTTTTTGATTTCGCCTTATTTATTTTTAGGCTTATTGTTTGAACTTAACGTGTTCTTTATTACCTATTTTTTTACATCATTTTACATTTTATAAAAAGAATATGTTATATGAGAATAATATGAAAAGTTTTAAAAGAAGTTTATGTTATCGGAAAATTATATCCTTATTGGATTTATAAAATAATATTTGATATTCTTAAATAAGCAAAGAAAAAAATAGCGCGATTTTAATTTAAAGTGTAATATGAGTTTAATTCGTTCCGTAATATCGCTCGTATGTTAAATTGCTCGTATCTCAAAGCAATTTTCCTCATTGAAATTAACTGAAATACCATTAATCCATTCCAGCTCCTAAAGCACCACCTCAGTTGTTTTTGTTAAGTGTTTTTGAATAAGAAAAATTATTTACCAGAAGAAACATTTATTTATAAAAAACAATATATTCTATAAAAACAAAAGAAAAAGTGAAGTGCTTAATACGCTTAATTTTCGTCACCGGTTTTACTTTTTTCGTCACGATTTGCTTATTTTCATCTGCGGATCGTTTAAAAAATCTGTTAAAGGAGGTTTGTTTCTTTCCCCTTTCGGTGTTATTGCGGAAATAAGTTAGGCAAGTTTCGTAGAATGACTCCGATGCACAACAATTTGCAACTTTTTCAGGGTAATTTTTATCCACAAACCCTACAATTTTCTCCCACATTCCCAAGATCTCTTTTATATTTCTTATAGAGATAACCTACACCATCCCTGGCTCCTCTTCAAAATTATTTTTTCGTTGAACCACCGTATGCTGCTGCGAATATAGATCGTGGAACTCCTCGATTGTCGGCTCATGAGACTGTTTCTCGACAAGTTCGTTCACATCTCTCTCGTTCGCCTCCGCGTCCGTGGATTTTTCCAGAGAAACAATCTCCTCTACCGCTGATACTTCGGGTTCCAATCCTTCGAAGGCCCTTTCGGCTACGATCTCGGACTACAGCTTCTCCCATGTTGAAGTTAAAATTGAGGTCGCGTGTAGCGGTGTATTATGCGATTCCTTGTATCTCAAAACACTCGTATATCGAGGTACCACTATATATATATATATATATATATATATATATATATATATATATATATATATATATATATATATATATATATATATAAATATATATATATTTATATATATATATATATATATATATATATATATATATTTATAAATATATATATATATATATATATATATATATATATATATATATTTATATATATATATATATATATATATATATATTTATATATATATATATATATATATATATATATATATATATATATATATTTATAAATATATATATATATATATATTTGCACTCGGAATATTAAAAATGCTAAATTATTTATTTGCCTTAGTTTAATAGATTTTTCGGTAAAGGTCGCGTTTAATCGCATTAGGACCGATTTTGCTGTCAAAACGGTTACGGCTTTCGCGAGCGGAGTCGGCGATGCGTTTTGTCGCCGATATTTCGTCGGCGGCGATCGGACGGCGAGGAAGCGACTCCGGCTGCTAGAGTGACTAAAGTGCTAGAAGACGAGATGACTACGGTGGACGGAGCCCCTTTCGAACTGCGCGAAATATGCCAGTTTCCGAGCGAGCGGACCGCTCTCAGACAGAATGAGCGGCGAATCGTGGTCGCGTCCGTCTCGGAGAGAACGCTACTGCTGCTGCTTCTGGAGCTCGAGACGAAAGACGGCGAGGAAGTCGAGTGGGCGGCGCCGTCCTCGCATCTGCTTCAGTGGAACGACGGTGCCTCTACCACATCGCTCTGTTTTGACCCCTCGGGATCGTGGTTGGCGTGCACGATCTCCGCGCCCCAGCCCTATCTTAAACTGGTGCCCGCGCTGTTCCTGCTCAAGAAGGGCTGGGGCGTCAAGGACGAATGCCCTCCTTTAGCGATCAAGGCGAACTCGACGGAGCCGAGCGAATTTCCTCTGCCTTTAGAAACGGGTCGGATTCCGACCGCCGTCGTCTGGTGGAAGACTTCTACGTTCCAACCTATAGCCGTCGTCGGAGATCAGGTATATGAGATTTGTACTATAAACCCTGTAAAACCTTGGTCGCTTTCGTAATGTTATAATTTATAAAATCCTACTTTCATTTTCAGACCGGAGGATTGTTGTTTTTCGCTTTGGACTCTCTTAAAGTTATCGGAAAGTCTTACATCGTCGGAAAAGTATGCGAATTAGCCATTTGTACCGATGAAGAATTGGAAACTGTCGATTTGCTGGTAATTTAATTTGTCAACTTAAATTTTCAATTGTTCTTAACTAGATAAGAATATTTATATTCATAATATTGACTACTTTGTAGAAACAATTTTCGAACGAAAATATTGACGGTTCTAATTTATATATATATATATTTAGATCTAATATATATATATTTAATGTCTATATCGTTCGATAACTATTTGTTAATTAATAAATAAATACTCAGTACATATCAGTTATTAGCAAAACTATTTGCGATACTCTTATCTTGTAAATGAAATTTTAAAAACGTTAAGTATTTTAAAAATTAATTTCTAGATTACCAGCAGTAAAAACAGGCAATGGCATCTCACTCTCGAAGAAAAGAAGCGAATAAAAATTGGCACTCTAAACGGCGATAGAAAAAAACAGTCAAAAACCAAAGATAATAAAAAAGATGATTATATTCATGCGATTTTTAGTGACAAAACGTTTCAGTCTCTCTTTTCGTTTCAGTCGACTTCGAGTTTGTATAATAAATAATATTAAAATATTAGAGAAATAATTTTATTTAGTATATTTTTACACGGTTTATAGATGTATCGGAAAAGCAGAACAATCCTTCGCCTATATGTTTTTTGACGCAAGACGATAAAAAATCAGACGGAGGCGAAACGACTTCAAAAATTAGCACAACTCAATTAATTGTAAGACCTCAAATTGCCGCCGGTCATAGTTTCATATCGATATTTAATCCTACATCCGGAACGTTAAGTGTAAATTTTGCAATTCTAATATATTTAAATATTATATGTTTTACATTATTAATTTTATATTAAATTAAATATTATTGTAGTTACATCGTAATATTGACAACCGAGAATCTGTAATGTCTTACAAAATAGAAGATTTACCAGTTGATGTATATAAAATTTTATGGCAAAAAATTATATTATATTCCTTTAGTTCAAATATAATAAGAATACATAGTAGTCATTTTGCGTTACTGGAGGTATGATAATAAATTTGAATCAGATTATTGTAATGTTAATAATAATTAAGAAAATATCTTTGTATATAGAATAACAATCAGCATACAGTTATTTGGGAAACTTTTTTAAATGAAGGAGAGTGTGTCGTAGATGCTTGGGCAATAGATAAAATTCAAAATCCTTGTTCGAAGAAGGATAAGAACATGTGGTGGGCTCCAGCAGATGTTAGTAAACTGCAACTACCGCGTTTTAACCTAGGACCTTGTATTGTGGCTACTAATATGAAGATTTATGTATTAACAACAATGTAATTAACTTTACAATTATATATATATATATATATATATATATATATATATATATATATATATATATATATATATATAAATTTAATATATTTTTTTAGTTCTGATATTTGTGAATGGTTAGTTACTCTGTGGATTCAAGATCATGCTGGATTAGAAAGATTTGCTGCGGGTTTGAATATAAATTTCCAAGATATATTGGCTGGTGCCGCTGATATTTTACTAGCTAAAAAAGATCTTAAAAGGGCTTTATATGCTTATCGTTTGGCAAAAGTATGCTTATGTTTTATTTGATATAAATGAATCTATAATTGTTACTTATTTTTATTTAATAATTAAGGTTCCCGCTGATGATATTATTATTAAATTAGGAGCGTTAGGTTTATATGAAAAAATTTTGACCAATGATTTGAATCCACAATCTAATATATCAGCAAACGTTTATTTTGTAGCACATGTTCTAACAACAGTAATCGAAAAACAACATTTAAACACACTGTACGTATGAATACACTTTCTTATTCATCTTAGTCTAAGTTTAAATAATTTTAAAATGCATAATATGAAATTTTAGTTTGAATTTTATACGAAATGATAACAATTTTGACGAGATTACATGTTTAACATTATGTGCCGATCTTGGATTTTGGAGAGCAATCGAAGTAGTATCATTTCAAAAAGGAATGGTTTGGTTGGGTTTTGAAACACTAGTCTGTCGATTAAATTCGCCATGTAGAGGAGTTTTATCAACATTGCTGAACAGATTTTATATACCATACATTATCAGAGAATCCGGTCTTCCATTACTAAAATTTATCGATCAGTATTGCGAATCATTTGACACTTTATTATTAAAAGTAAGTGTTTGGCATGAAAGATAATTTGTAGTAAATTTAAAATCGCGAATATAGTTTTAACATTATCTGTATTCTTCAGAAACTTTGTTTGTGGATGTGTCCTTTACAAGACTGCTTTAAAATTGTACTTAGAGCTTTATATACATCACAATCTAATTCACACGTATGTATTATTTTCATACTTATTTATAAAAGGCAATACTTATTCAAAAAAAAAAAAAATATTTTAACACTTTTTAGTTGATTGGGATGCGTAGATTGATTAGAACTTTTTTTGGGGTTGTTTCTATTCTGTTTTCCCGTATTTCGTCTAATGAACAATTAATTTTATTGCCAACTACAAAGACCCCAAAATTAGTGTACGGTAACTTGGGTAATATTTCAAGTGACATAGAAAATGAAGATATTTATCAAACAGTTGTGTCTTGTGGTTACACCCATTGGGGAATTGTTTGTCAGGGGAAAATAAGTTTGATGCGGAATAGTGGATCTAATGAAACTATTAATATGGATTTAGATATTATGGGACAGGTTATTTCTGTTTCCTGTGGAAGAGAACACTCAATAATATTAACTGAAAATGGGGTAAGTTAAGAATAAATTTTATATACTTTAAATTATTATTTACATATCATTTTATTAATGTTCTGTTATCACTTTTGATTATTTTTAGATTTATTCATTTGGAGACAATCGTTTTGGTCAGTTAGGCGTTGGAAGTGGTATCAATCTGATTTCAGATATGGATTATCCTCTTTTAGTTGGTACTATGAAGAAATCAGAAAACAATGTTAGAACTAGAGAAAGATTCGCTTGGTATGACGAGAGAGTAATTCAAATAGCTGCCGGTCAATATCATTCTGCTTGTGTCACTGATCAAGGATCACTTTATACATGGGGGTTTGTGTCCACATCACTTTATTCATTCACTTTCAGTTCAAATACGTTAATATTATAATTTTTATAGTTGGGGGATTCATGGACAATTAGGTCATGGTTCTATTTATAATGAATTAATTCCTCGAAAAGTTACATCTATGCAAGAAGAAAAGGTAATTTTTAGCATTACTATTTAATGATTCATTCTTCTAAATGTATCAAATATATATATATATATATATATATATATATATATATATATATATATATATATATATATATATATATATATATCTATATAATTAGGTTACATATGTTGGATGTGGATCCTGTCACACTGCTATTTTAACAGTATCAGGAAATGTTTATTTATGTGGTAATAGCGCTTTCGGACAAATTGGCGATTCTAAAAGGCAAAAATGTAATACACCAATTCGTATAGATCTTGGTCTAAGTCCTGTAACTATGATTGCTGTTGGTTATTTCCATACAGTAAGTTTTATAATGTATAACAAAAAAAATCGATTCGGATTTAATTATGAATGCTTTGTCATTGTTAACATTATTTTAGTTAGCGCTCAATGAAAAAAATGAAATTTGGACTTGGGGCTCTAGTCCACAAAAATTAAGAATAGATGCAAGAAGTGCAAAGCGCGCACTTTTATCTGGTAATACTACAAGTGATCCTCAAGACGATAACTCCGCACAGGCACCATCTCCAACTGCTCCAGATGACGATTTTCATTTATATCCAACGAAAGTGGATACTTCAAACGTTCATGGCAAAATTACAGCTGTAAATTTTAATATTCTTTGTATTGCTTTATTTTAACTAGTATTTTATTTCATATGTATATGTTTTTAGATGGCGGCTGGATGGCACCATTCGAGTATAGTAGACCATTTTGGTTATTTATATGTGTGGGGTCTTAATTTAGATTGCCAACTAGGTATATAATTACGTTTTATTTTGTGAATAATAATAATATTAAGTATAAGTTAAATTACAAATAATCACAATTTAGGTACTGGTGACAGAAATGAAGTGTTTATTCCAACTAATGTCGATGTTACTAAAGTAAAAAATGATCAGGATCAAAATTCTACTAAATTTTCGAGAAAGGCTGATAGTCCTTCAACGAATAATAAATATATACCAAATGTTGGTTGTGGAGGCGACTATACTGTGTTTGTAAAATCAGATGGCTACGTTTTCATTACTGGAAATTCTTTTTTACAAGTAAATTATTATATAAATATAATTATTATATTTTAAATATTCTAATAATCCTCAATTTATAATTTATATTTTAGGAATCTCTTCCATCGAAAGGTGAACTAAGAGTCATTATGTTTAAAAACAGTAAACGAGTTGTCAGATTACCAAAACCTCATATCAATCTTCAAAAAACATTTAGATGTGTTCCATTAATGTCAAACTTTTTACATAGAGCAAGATCATACAATATGAATAATACATTTGAATGGCCTCAAAATCCTCTTTTATCTTTTAAATCATTTGAAAATTCTAGATGGGCCAGCAATATAATAAAAAGTTTATATATGTTTGTTGATGATGACACTCCATTGATGGATACTCAACTTCGGGCGCTTCTAGCTAGCTTAAGAGGTGATTATGCTGAATCTTTAAATTTGCAATTAAATACATTGTTTTGTGAAAAACAAGAAAAACAACAATATACGTATTTACAACATACGAACGAATCTGAGGAATGCACATCTGATGCTGTTCAAATTTTAAAAGATAGGATAATGCAAATGTGCAGAGAATGGAAGTTACCCGGTTATAAGTTGCATGAAAATATTTCTTCTGTTCGTTTGCAATGTCAATGTGATGAGACCAATTTTCTGATACCTGACGATGTAACAGTTGAAAGTCCTTTTAAAAACGATATCATAACTCGTGCAGTATCAATCACTAAATCGGTATTAGATATTTTACCTGACAATTGTAAAACTTGGACAGATTGCATAAATGAAGCTACAACGTTTTGGATCGATCACGAACTTGATATTGATGAATTAGAAAATGTATTGTTGAAAACTGTGGCTGATGGTCAAGCAATAAATATGGCTTCAGTTATATTCTGTTCAAAGGAAAAGATGGATTATCAAAAGCATCTTTCATCATCGTTTAACTTGGAACTTTGCGATAAAATTTTGGAATCGTGGACTTAAATTATCGTCTTCCTAAATTTGACTATTTATCAAGCAATTAATGTGTCAACTTGTATAGGAAAAAAAAACAGCAAAAAACTTGATTGAAAGTAATAAATGGCAATGGATGTGAAATTGAGAAATCGTATTTCAAAATTGAAAGGCATATATTTCTTGTGTTATTTGCAGATTTCTAAAATTGCATTTGGCAGTTGACATTTGAAATAATATACTAATTGAATAATAAATGTTTTCATATATATATTTATGTTAGACAATCATTGTTGTGAAATCATAGAATCGTGACAATTTCGATAGTTTCTCTACAAAGTACATCCCAATTTATATGATAATATATCATTATTTTAATAGAGAAACTACTTATATACAAATTTTTTAACGACAAAAACCTCGAGTCTCATCTTTTGATATATGTAGTTCTTAAAAACTATGGATAATGTTTCCTTTAAAATTAAAATTGAGAACTTCATTTATAATTATGATAAATATTTAATTTTTAAAAAATGGAAAGCTTTTATTAATAGAGGCGACGATAGGTGCTCAAGCCGTTGTGGCCAGTCCAGTACAAGTCTCTTTCCCTTTGTCCATTTCTATTGAATTCAAGGGTTTAATCTGACAGAGATATGTGTAGATTATTATGGATTAGAATTCATTCAACAGGGTGGAATACATTTCCTATGAGCCAGATTTTTATTATATGTATGTATATGTATAAAAGAAAAACCAAAGATTAGTATTTCATTTTTATATGATATATATATATGGTATATATATATATATATATATATATATATATATATATATATATATATGACAGAACTTTTCATGTACTATTTAAGGATTTTCTTGAATAAGTATGTATCTAGTATGCTTCATATTATATATAAAAAAAACTGTTACCACATTATAGAGCAATTCTATGTGCAAAATTTGTATGTTTTATTTTTCAAATATTTTACATATAATATTGATATACTCGAATTATTTTTTAATATTATTTTTTCCTATTTTAGTGTAGTTATGGATGTTGAAAATAAAAATATGTTGTATTTTGCTTGTAAACTTTGTCATCGTGTGATATTTTAGTGATTTATTATGAATCCTATGAACAAAAATACAAAGATCGATAAATTATTCAAAAATTAGTTGAATTGTAATTAATTAAGAATTTTGATGTTTGTTGTTTTGCTGTTGAATTTGAAGTTTGTGAAATTTTACATAGTGCAAATTGTAAGATATTTTTTTTGCACAAATTATTGAACTTTTTCAAGTTGTTATTTTTCTTAGAAGTGTTGAGCCAAATTATTAATTTATTTAACAAAATGCGTCTTGTTTGCTTAATAGTTTTTTTAATATGTTGTTAAAACAAATGAATGTAAATTTGGTGCTATTTTTTTTATTATACAGTAGAACTTTATTTATTTATTTTCATGATTAAGAAATGACAGGAAATATAAATAAATGCTTTTGATATTTATTGATAATGTAATTGAATTATATTCTGGTAATAACGTACAAAATATGAAACTTATATCTAAAACTAAAGAATATAATACCTAACATCGCAAGATAACATATTGAAATTATTAATAGAAAAAAATCAATATATTCTCGCTAACAAATAATAAGTGTGATGTAATTATGAGGAATTATATTATGGAAAGCCAGATAAGAACAGTTCTACTGTATAATTTAATTAGTTCAATTGTATCTGCATTATTACTTAAATTGGAAACGCGATCTGATTATTTGACTGCTGGAGTAAGATTTTAAACCATATCATATCATTTTTACATGTTACTTAATTCGTATTATTAGCCAAATGTATGTATTTATTTGTTATATAATTAAAAAGGTGAAAAAAAAAAGATAAAATGTTTATATATATATTTTTTTTACTAAATTCCTTTATTAATCTTGTTACAAATATATGCCCTTTTCGTGTCTATAAAAGTGTTCAAAAGTGGAATTTTATTTCTCATACATAAATGCTATTCGCTTTCAAGTCGAATTGGAGGAAATTGTAAGATTTGAGATGAGAAGACGAGATATACGTACCTATATGTTTATAAATTAGTTATTTACAAATCTTCAAGTATATACCATTTTTTTACAATAGTTTTTTTTTAATTGAAAATAAATAAAGATCTATCAAAAAAAGAAATTAAAAGTTAATGGGTTTTCCAAAGTACGCCATTAAATTAGCTTCTCTAAGTGCTTCAGCACAAGTCTGGAAAAATACCGCAAAAAAATTTTAATATTGCCGAATTATTGTTTCATTTCTTTTAAGAGATAAATTAAATATTTGACTTACTGGATGGGCATGACATACTCTAGCTACGTCTTCAGCTGCAGCTCCATATTCGATAGCTAAAACTGCTTCGTTTATTAATTCACCAGCACCCTAAAAAACAATATAATATTAAAATAGCTCTATCAGCATAATATACATTTATTTTTTCATATACGAGTATATCATAATATTTACAGGGCCAATTATGTGGGTGCCGAGTATTCTATCTGTCGCTTTATCAGATAATACTTTTACAAAGCCCTCTGTATCATTGTTCGTCTTCGCCCGAGAATTTGCCATGAACGGAAATTTACCAATTTTATATGCGATACCCTTTAAAATATAAAAAGAAAATTATATACCTCTATCGTAAAATATATTAGAAAGAGCAGATGTCACCTACAGCTTTTTTTAAATCTTCTTCTGTCTTTCCTACCCAACCAACTTCGGGATGTGTATAAATAACAGAAGGTACACAATTGTAATCTATATGTACAGGCATTCCCTAATAATGTAATATTCCATATTATTTATTGTATCTTCAATTAAAAACAATTTAATAACAATAAAACAATATTCACAGTCATTCCTTCTACGCAGACGATACCTTCATCCTCAGCTTTGTGAGCCAACATTGGACCATGAATGCAATCTCCAATAGCATAAATACTGAAAACGAAACATCCACAAAATATAAAAGTGTTCCATTCAAAAACATTTGAAATCAATTATCCTTGAAAAGCAATTGCTTAAATTTATATGACGACATAGTTTCTATTATGTCAATCAACGACGAATTTATCATATAATGGATGAGTTGTGTATATGTATTTCAATATATAGAAACCGATTTGTATAATATAAAAATGACTTGCCCCGATACAATCGTCTGGAAGTTTTCATTAACAGGAATACGTCCACGAGCATCAGTTATTATTCCAATTTTATCTAATCCTAAATCTTTTGTGTACGGTCTTCGTCCAACACAAACTAGTAAAACGTCACAGTCCAACTGTAATTACAATTCTTGAGAGCTCCAGTATTAAGAAATAAAAAGAACTAGTATGAAAATTATATTACAGAATCCTTTTTAGCGTCTTTGACTCCTTCGACGTCAACTTTGATTGTATTTCCTTGTTTAGTAGCACCAGTAACTTTTGTGCCTAATTTAAATTCAATACCTTGCTTAGTTAAAATTTTTTGAAACGCCTTTGCAACTTCCATATCAATTCCGACGCCTATAAATTATACATACATAGAAAAAATATTATATGAAGAAAATTTGATACAAAGAATGTATTATAAACCTCCAATGGAATCCAAAAACTCGATAGCGGTAACTTTAGCTCCTAACCTTTGCCACACAGAGCCAAGTTCGAGACCTATAACACCAGCTCCAATAACAACTAAATGCTCAGGAACTTTCTTCAAACTTAAGGCACCTGTCGATGATACAATCGTTTCTTCATCAACCTAAAAATAATCCAAATAAAACATAGAATCATTCATATTACAAACTATACAAAATAATTATGATTTTCATGTTTATAATAAATAATAATAATAATTTAAAGTGAAATAAATATTAAAGAAATTTATCTATTAAATGAATAAATTCATAACGTATTGTAATAGATTTAGTTAGTGACTAAAAAGGATGAATTTAAATCATAAAACTGATAATTAAGTGAAAAATAAATTAAATATGCATATAATATAAGGAATCTTAATATAAATTTTACAAATTAACAACAGACCTCTATTCCTGGGAATGGTGTTACTTCAGAACCTGTTGCAATAAGAATGTTTTTAGTGTTAACCGTTTCTACAGTTCCATCACTTTTTTTGACAGCTACTTGACCGGGAGCAATAATTTCTCCGTGACCACTTATAGCGGTAATCTAAAATGGTACCATTTTAAACTTTTGTGTAAATAAAATCTCCATTGTGATAAAAGTAAATTCATTCAAATCAAATCATTACCTTATTTTTCTTGAAGAGTTGTGCAATACCACCGGTTAAAGCTTTAACTACACCTTCTTTCATACTCATCATTTTATCTAAATCTAACGACACGCCGGATACATTTATACCTCGTTGCTGAAGATCGTCTCCATGAGCCAAATGATAATAATGGGAATTATTAAGTAAAGCCTTAGATGGTATACATCCAACATTTAAACATGTACCTCCAAATGTGGGATCTTTTTCGACGGATACAACCTTTGAAAAAAAAAGATATATAGTATAAAATAAACGAATGCGGAAATATATATGAAGAACATACTTTCATTCCCAATTGCGCAGCTTTAATGGCGGCAACATAACCTCCGGGGCCGGTTCCAATGACGACGAGGTCGGCATCATGAGTAGTCGAGAAGCAGCGTAGTCCTCCGAGCAAACATTTTTTCTTCAATAATAAATATCACAATTACGGCGCGTACATAAAATAAGTAGTTATTACTACGTGTCATATCGATTGACATTTGATAACGAAGCGATTAACTTTGAGTGTATCAAAATTGTTTTTTATTTATATTTATGAATTTATCTCTATTTATACAACATAGTACAAAACAAAAATTTATTACGTTAGTATGAATTTATCGGTTAAATATTATATACGTCAGATAATATAAATATAGTGAGAGAAATGAGATTATGTTTAGTTTTAAAATATTTTTATATATATAATATACTGCAGAATCGACTTCCACGTAAACGTATATTAAATACTTTCTTAATAAAATGATTTTAATAGGTAGCATAATTGATAAATATTCTTCTCGTAGATGTAAAATACTCAATCTGTTTATTTACTAGTTAATATATTTATTCTTACATTTCAAAGTGTCTTTTGAAAGATTCTCCGAGTGTTGTGCGATGGATATTATTTTAATAGCATTATTTTATATTGTACATTAACGGGTTCGTTGCTTGACGTGATTCAATTAACATTCCCGCCGAGTCCAAATCTGAGCCTCGGAATGTAAACAAACCAATGAAAGGCATTTATGGAATTCTAGTAACGATATCGAATCTTTACTTTGTGTTATTAAGTATAGTAAGACCTCGCCTTCATACGGTGGATATATTACAATAAGTACTAGAATTAAATGAAACATCATAAATGAGGTCATATTAATACGTCAATAAAAGAAGTAAGTAAAATAAAATAAAAAAAATTCTTCTAAATTTAATCATTTTTGTACAAATTGATCGTTAATTTCAATTTTAGTGTCGACGATAATATAATCGTCATCTGGATGAAGTGACGAGGCGACGAACGCGTTGAAGAGAACATAAATAAAAAGTAACGTCCGATAGTTCTCTTATAGGAATGAAGTTTGAGGTTATGTTAGTTTTCTCCATCCGTGATCGCAGATAAAACAAGCGGTGTTGCATAATAATACACGAGTGCGTTCGCTTTTCCCGATTACATTATGAATCGTGCGACGATTCATAATATAATCGAAGGTTTGATAAAAGACGAACGGACGAGGGCAACGAAGGCGGAAAGGCGTTACCGAATGCACTCTGGTGGCCAGCAGCAGTCGAGTTGCCATTTCTAGAACTACCTACACCGACAACGAATACTGCTTCACTGACACCGGCGCCCCGACGAGGTCACCCCTTCCGACGAAATACCCTCGTTACGACGACCATTAACCGCAATCAAATTTTTATAATAAAAGCATATACAAATTAAAGATTTCAAGAGCGTAAAATTATTCTATATTTCTTATTAACCGTTTATGGATATAAAAAGTAAAAAAGATGTTTTAGATACGTAGAGTTCTAAAATGTATTCCTATTTTTTTTTAATTTTTCTTTACTATACATAAAAAATATTGAAGTGATGCCATACGGAATCATTGGAATGTACCAACAGAAAATATAGTATGAGTGAATTATTTTTTTAAATACGATATAATTTTTATCAACAAGATTCAAACAACATAAACTGAAAAAGAAACACATAATGAAATATAACGCCCATCAATCGATAAAAGGTTAATTAAAATATTTTTAATAAAAATATACCGCATTATTCGTATGTATTTTTTTTATATTTGCATTTGCGGTTATCGACGAATAAAAGTATATATACATTTTGATTAAAAAAAATTAGATTGTATTATTTTCATTTGGAAAATAATAGAAAAATCACATTTTTTTTCTATTAAATTATAATTAAATTATAAATGTTAAGTAACGTAAACGAGAATGTGCTAATTTCACAACGATCCAGTCGACACAGTTAACGAAGGTCGACATGTGGACGGATCGAGTGTATGGTTGTAGAAAAATCACTCGAGGCCGACGGCTCCGTCGCGTTATGTTGTCGGCGTTTCGGGGCGGCGTCTTCGACGTGTCCTCCGCGGTCTTCGGGGGCTCCGATGGCGGAGCCTCGCGACGACGATACCAGATGGCGCTTTCGTTGCGAAGACGACTCGCCGTTGTTTCGCACCAAGATTATGCTCGATCCTCATCTGGTGTTGCCGCTCAACAACTATGAACTGTTCGAGAGATCGCCTCATGCTCAGCACGCGTTGCTCGCGCATCAGCAGCATTCTCAGCATCAACATCCGCAACATCCGCAGCATCCGCAACATCCTCAACATCCTCAACACCCCCAACATCCTCCCCATCTACCCCATCGACTTATGCATCCTCAAATTCATCAACATCATCACCAACACCAACACCAACAGCAACAGCAACAGCTGCAGCAACAGCTGCATCAACAGATGCAACATCCGCATATGCTCAGCTTTGCGCTAGGACCCGATCCTTCGTCGTACGCTCTTCCGCCTCATCGACTCATTTCTCCGGGTAAATTAAAAGCGTTTTATTATTTATTTCGATATCAATCATATATTTCGCGACAGAAACGGTACACGTTGACAGCGAAATTGCATAAGAATTATGCACGTCGTGCATCGGAATTTTCTATATTCCTTTTAAATTTCTTTGCGTTCGAGTAGAAACGATAATTATAAACGACGACGATCAATATTAGTATATTACCATTTGCGTAAATAAAAGTGTTAAATTGTGTTTTTACATATTTACATTTATATACCAGTCGATTTATTATATTTATTAACGTGCGTTTTTAATATTTTCAGGTTACGAAGATCGCAACAGAAATTTTCCTAATCCTATGGACCAAATGAATTCACCTCAGATGAGAAATTTCGAACAACCCATCGTCACCGATAATAATCCTTTAGATAATTATTTAACGAATTGGCCCGGAGATTCCTCCGGAGTTTATACTCCTTTCGGACATAATTTTCTTAGCGTGCAAACGAATTCGTCATATTCTCAGACGATCGATCGAGAAAATCCTCCGGAGTCGCCGAAAAAAGATGAACAACCCGATTCCGTGGTTAAAAAACGAATCGTCGCCGAAGTGAAACCGATGAGACCTTCATATTCTGCCGTTTTATCGAAGACGCCGAAAAATTCGCCCAGTCTCGATATGAATAATAAGAAATCTAATGAAAAAGACCAGTCGAAGAATGGAGCGTCTCGCGCCGGCGGTATCGCAAAAGTCGAAAAAACGAGACCCGGCTGTAACATGTCCGATAAACCGATTCAAGTTGACGATAAAGCGAAGAAATCGAATGGAAAACGAAAAGTAACCCATTCGCAACCGTCTTCCGGTAGTGACAGTGGCGAGAATATTACAGAGCAAAAAAGTACAGCCCGGGATCAGAAAAATGCGGATGCAAATGACGAAAATGGAAATAAAAATTGGAATTCTCTCGATGATCTAATCAATGATAATAATTCTGTCAATTCAGACGTATCGCAAAACACATGTACTGATAGTAATTCTGAATGTAATTTCATTAGTCGCGAAGATGAAAAATCTGCTGCCAAAAAGAAAGCTAAAAAATCCACTTCCAAAACTCCGGATAAAAATGAACAGAAATCCAATTTGAAAACTGACGAGGAAACGAATGATATGGATGATTTTGTTTATCAAGAACCACCTTCCGAAATAGATAAGAATAAACGAAAAAACAAGGACACTGCTAGAAATTCAAAATCTACAGCTAAAAGCAATTCTGATAGAAGCAAAAGAAATAATCAATTTAAATCTAGGAAATCGAAAGGCTTTGGCTATTTGGCGCTTGTGCAAACATATCTCGATAATTGGATAGCAATAATGTTAAGCGTTATGTTTTGGTTTTCTAATTTAGTGCTGGATATTTGTCAAATGAGCGTTCATTTATCTGTTGATCTGTAAGTGAATTTATTTTTCTTTTTCTCTTTTATCTCCTTATAATTAAGTGTTTACTATTGATATTAAGGTTTTCGTCTATGTGCACTGAGACCTATGTTTGGACACAAAATGCTTATTCTCTATTTAAAGAAAAAGTTATGAATACACAATGGATATGTAATCTCGGAAATTTTATTGATGGAAGAATCGGTCATACTTACTTTGGTTTTTGGAGAAAGTTAAAATGGTTTAAATCTAGTAGTAAGATATTTTTCAATAACTGGATATGATTTAATTTTTAATGTTTTTCTTAGTTTATTTTATCGTTTTATAGTAAAATCAGATAGTGAATCAGAAAATAGGAAAAATTATACAAATATACCTTTACCATCAACTGGGGAAGAAGCAATGAAACGATTATTAGCTTGTAAAGGAAAAGACCCTTATAGGTAAAAATATTTCTTTAAAATATTATTGTTTTATATTATGCCAAGTTTTTTTCCTCATCATAGTAAATGTGTGTTATCAAAAATTATTGACTTTTACATTTTTAAATAAATTAAAAATTGAAAGTTATATGGCAGTCAGTTAATCGTAAGAAACACACACACACACACACACACACACACATATATAATACCTTATTATATTTTTTTTTTCTGTAAATTAATTTGTTTTGAAATTTAGTATTTTAGGTGTAGGAGTTCAATGTACAGACGATGATATAAAAAGGTATTATCGACGACAAGCTTTTCTTGTACATCCAGATAAAAATCCGCAACCTGGGGCTGAAGAGGCATTTAAAATTCTACAACATGCTTTTGATATGATTGGCGAACCTGTAAATAATATATTTTATTTTTAAGATGAATCGTTTTATTTTTATTATCTTCCAAATATCCATATTAACTTTTATTTAAAGGAACGAAGAGAGGCTTATGAGCAACGAGTATTAGAATCTAGGCATGTAGAAGCTTTAGCTGATTTGGTAGCCAGATTACAAGAAAAAGTTCGCAGAGCAGCTTCAACAATAAGATGTAGTGGTTGTTCTCGCCGACACGCTCGAACTCCTACAAATCGCCCTTGCTATGCAGCTCGTTATTGTGCACAGTGTAAAATTAATCATTCAGCAAAGGAGGTTTCGTATCATAAATAACTTAATCGCTTTAAGATATCTAACATTTGATTTATTTATAAATAGTGATTAATTAAATTCAGGGTGATATATGGGCCGAATCTAGTTTCTGGGGATTGATATGGATGTATTATGCATGTATGGATGGAGCAGTTTATCAGATCACTCAATGGGCGTCTTGTCAAGTATGTATTTATATGTTTGTTTATGTTATATTTTTATTTATGTTATATATTTAAAAATATTTACTTTTAGAAAAAGAATTTAAAACATCTTAAAGCAAATACACATCATGTTCAATATCGAATCGTTCATGGAAACAAACCTCAAGGAGGAGCTGGTGGAAAATCTTCGAATACTAAGTATTAAATTTTATTAATATATACTATTTAATTTTCCATAACACATCCAAAACTGACAAAATGATTTTATAAATTTCTAACCCGAATTATTTTGTATTTTTTTTTATTTAATATGAATTTAGAAATCAGTTTGGTATATATTATGGAAACTACTACATATTTTATGAACAGTGAAATATCGATATGTGTATAGCTTTTATAGAAATGTTTAGTTTTGATTTTTAGTAATTTATCGTTCGTTAATTTTATGATAATAAAAATTACACTTAATTTGACTTAATTCAAAATTAAGTTTTGTCATATTTATTTTTTAGAAAATTCAGAATTTTGTTTAAATAATAAAGTTTTACACTTTTTCAATGTTCAATGATATTATGAATCTAAATTCCTTTTTTGGATTCCAAGCTGTTCATTATTTTTTTTTGTTTACTTGTTTAATCTTCAGATTCGTATCTCGACATATTGCATTATTTTTAATAATATTATAAATGAATAACTGTGTGTGAAATATTATAAAAATGTAAATAGTTTAGCATCCCATCATTTAAACTCATTGAAAAAGTAGGCTTTAAATTAGATTATTTCAAATGTTTCAGTAATTTCTTATCTTCTTAATATCTAATTAATTGAATTTTTGAAATAATTTATATATAATAACTATTAGATTATATTAAAATATTATTATAATAATCTAAACTCAGATAATTTACTCTTCGATATTAATTTGTTATTTTCTTTCATTAGTATTAACGATGCTGATTTAGAAGACTTCCTAAATAATCTTTATACTAAAAGTGGAGTGCAACCACCTGGAATGAGTTCATCTAGTAAAACAATGCCCAACACTAATCCGCCAAGTGATACAAAAAGTAAGCGGAAAAATAAAAAGCAGAATTTTAAATAATGAAATATAATAAAATATTTATTATTGATAAAAATTTTTATAATCTTGATATGTATTTTTTGTGTTTTATTGACAAAACTTTCTCATTAATGACTAATATGATTTGTTAAAATAAATTCGCAAACGCTGTTTTGCTTATTTTTTGTATCTATTGTATCAGCTTTGACAACGCTATGTAAAATTTATATATATTATATAAATTTAATATTGAAAAAAATTGTGATATATTTTATCCTGCAACTTAAAACGATTGTTGTATTGAGCGCTTTAAAAATTAGCATTTATTTATTCCGAGCAGAACGTTCCGTCGGATGAAACAGTCGAAACTTTTGGAACTTAATTAAAAAGTTTTGATACATGGTTTAATATTCTTGTTTGACACTAGACACGAAATTATGAATATAAATTTGCCGGTTTTGTCGTAAAAATACCACGTACCAGTATGGACTACCGTTTAATAATTCATTAATATAATTACTTTATATGTACATATGTTGAGTTTATTCAACGCAACTTGCCAATTTGAATTCGAACCATACTCTTATGTATATCACCAGGAGTTTTTAACTACATTTTCGAGAGTACCGGATATATTTTTGAGACTCATTAATGATTTAAACCTTCTGGATTTGCTCGGTGTGAGGCGCGTTTCATACTTCGCCCTTCTTCGACGTTGAGTACAGTGGTACGGTTTATCGCTTCAGAGCAAAGTTACCAAATTCGAAGTATAGAGAGAGAGAGAGAGAGAATGGTTTGAAACGGAAGACTTGCCAGTTTTGGATTTTCGCGAACATTAATTTTGCAAATAAACAGGCATGATACTTTCAACTCGGTGGAAAGTTGATGAAACGCTACACGGACCACCCCGAAATTCTCACCCTTAAAAAGCCTTCGTCGCCGCTACCCCATCAGCATCTGACAAAAGTTCGAAATATGATTTATACATATTTGAGAACGTTAGGAAGCAGGGGTTAGAGTTTTGAGAAAGCGTGGAGTTTGAGGGGCGGTTACTTAAAAGCCTGTTTGCATCTAAATTAATACTTGATCTGAGCTCCGATGAAAATTCTGCGTTTATGATTTTAATTTTACGTTTTTCGCTCGCGTTTTAGTTTATTAAAATACTGAGAGATATTATTATGTTCTCTAATTGCTTTTCAAGAATGATGTCAAAGTGCGTTCATGTTAGATATTTAATAACAATATATTGTTGTTTAAATATTTTTAATTTATAATCGGTATAATAAAAAAAAATAAGTATATGTATATTATGATTCGATGATATGGTGAATTAAATTATATTTTATGATTTAAACATGAACGGCCTTACGAACTTTTTGTTTTATAATGAAATTAGATTAGGTTCTATTATATTTTTATCTTAGAGAATTACGATGCATAATGAATGTAAATATAAAATTTTGGATTTTATTTTACTGAACGACGTTTAATAGTTAAATGATTGATAATCAAAACATTACTTTTCTTATTTTGGTCACGTCTTTAAGAATTTGTAATTTCTTCTAGGCGATTGTTAAATATCAGAAACCAGAACAGTAAAAACGTTGAAAAAATGTTATGACTGAGAATCCTGATAATGAATTAGTGATAAATAATAGTAGATATTTTTTTATAATAATAATAAGAAGATATGTTATAATGAGAGATGTAATATATTTTTTAAATATCATATAACTTTCAATTTATCTTATAGATTTGAGTTTTTAGGTGATAATTAAAAACGCATTCATTCAGAAAGAAAGTACGTATATTTTTTTTCTAATGTCAGATAAAAAAAAAACGTTCCACTAATATTAATGTGTATTTTTTACGTCTTTTTTTTTTTGAAGTTTTCCCAGAGAGAATTTTCCTCATCGCCCGAGAATATCTTCGCGAGTTTTGATGATAAACGAGCAGCCATCACGATCGTTTTTCGTTTTGCTCAGAATTTCGCCGTCGAATTCATTGTTTTCGGCGATTAATTTAAGTCTTAGTCGAATTTAATCAACGAACTTGCTTCCCCGCGAACTTCATCAACGAACGCTTTCCCGAGTTGCAAAGATTAAGAATCGCTGATCCAATGCTAATTTTCCGTCAATATATATATATATATATATATATATATATATATATATATATATATATATATATATATATATATATAATAATTAACTCGTTCGTAAACAGCTAACGGAAGTGAGAGAGAGGGCCACGCAGATGAATTCAATTGTTAAAATTCGACTTCCGTTAACTTTTCTATTGCAATCTATTTTTGCTCAAAGTTATAATGATCGATAACAATTTAATTATATAGATTGTGTTCGTATATTCAGCTATTGTAGATCGAAAATGCTGAAAATATAATTGAAATCTGAAATTTTTCATATTCTTATATAATAATATTTTTGTATTTATATCATGAAAAATAATATCACAGAAAATTGAAAATGATCACAATAATATGATAAAAAAATATAACATTTACAATTAAAAAAATAATAATCAACCAACTTTATATGTTATATATAAAAGCATTATTTTCTATATTATTATTATTGTTTTATCAAATATAATAATATTAAATTCTGATTTCTGTTTAGTTCCTTTTGAATTGTAATTATTTTTGCATAAGGCTAAACTTATATATTGTAAAATATTATTTTTAAACGTCCAAAGATTATTTTTAAATTTTATTACGAAACATTATCAATTTTTTATAATAATTATTTATTTATATACGCGCGTGAAATATTTAATACGCTTTTATGTCTTAAAAGATTGTCAATCTTTATAGAATAATTGATGAAGTTAAACATAATACTTCTTGACAATCGTTGAAAAACTTTTTTTACAGTTATCTGAGTTGTAATTATTTGTCATTGTTTAACTGATTGAATAAATAAATATATTATTGGAATTGTGTGTTAGATCTTATTAGATGAAAATATAAAATATTTTCAACAGTATATATAAAATATTGCAAATATATAAATGTTTAATTCATGTCGACATTTGAATATTTCATGACGTTGCTTTTAATTTATTTGTATTTTTTTTTTGTGCCTGTAGATTGACGAAGAGTTTATAAACAGCTAACTTCAATTTCACGACCAGATACATGGTCATTCTGTTTCATCGCTGTGATATTAACCCTGGGGTTTTGTGTGCGCGAATGTTCTTCCATGTACACGCACATCTTTGTGTGTGTGTGTGTGTGTGTTTGTGTGTCGGTGATCAAAAAGTTAGCCTTTTTGATGTTGATTGGACCGTTACAATATATATATATATATATATATATATATATATATATATATATATATATATATATATATATACATATACAGGATCGTCCCGTACCATTCATTAAAACTCCAAGTAGTAGAAGGGCGAGGGATGAACGACCACGTATGTGTCGGAAAAGAGACTAATATAAATGGAAATCACCGTGTAGTTAAGTCAAAGTACTTTCATGAGTGCACATACACACATGTATATAAACATATATATATATATATATATATATATATATATATATATGTATGTGTGTAAACATATTAAGGGTTGAGTTTCAGGGGGTTCTTCCGTGTGGTTTGAGACCCACAGTATAACCCACGTGTGAAATCTTCGCTTTGAGCAAAGTTCGAGCGGTTGCTTTTACTACGTCGACGGAGGCGTTACGGTATTGAAAATCCAAACTGAGATCGCTACATCACTTTCTAAATTAATTCGATATATTCTACATATTGCACGTCATAATGAATATATAAAAAAAAAAAAAAACACCTAGGATAAAAGAAGTATATTTTTTTAATTATTTCAAATTTATTTTACATTGAATAATTGTATATTTTTATTATTTAATTATAAGCAAAAATATAGTGTATAATATCAGACTTAGGCATTTTGGATGTGTGCAGCTTCAAAGGTGACGTCTCACTTCTAACTTTTCGTCAATATTGATGTTGAAAACAAGTTCGTTGACTAGAGGCTAACACGTTCAACTTATCTTGTACATACATGTATTAATTTAAGAGTATACTGAACTTACATTTTCCTTTCAGCGTATACGAAGGAGTATTAATTTAATGACAAAATCGATAGATTGTTGTTCAACTTTGGATATTGTGTCGTTTGATGGCGTTCTATCGATAATTTTGAATGTTTGTATTATTCGAGTATGTTGTTGAAGTTTTACTAAAGATGACGGTTTAATAATTATTTGTGTTTTTTTTTATATATTTACTCGAAAAATGTGATATTGTGTACGCCTTAATAATTAATTTTATTATAAACGATATATTCGATTCGAAAGATATTTGTTTAATATGATATACTATATAAGATTTGAATCAGACGTACTCAACATATTTTTGCTTACGGGTCGTATTCACATGTAAAGTTCTGTATTCACAAGTAAAGTCAATATTTGTATATATATAAAAAGGTTGTAATTAAAATATAAAATAACTAAAATCGACTTTAAATATAAATTATTAAAGCGGAATAAATAAATAATTTGAAACTAAATTGAATAAAAAAAATCCATTTTTTTTTAGTATAAATATATTTTTATTTATAAAATATGATTGGAATTAAAATTAAAAATAGTATAATTAGTATTAATTATTACATGTTAAAAAAATTGAAAATCAACATAGAGAATTACAGAGATTTTACTTCTTTTTTTATTTAAATATTTAATTGAAGTATTATACTAATTATATATATATATATATATATATATATATATATATATATATATATATATATATATATATATATATATATATATTTGAAATGTATTTAAATGCAAAATAATCATCTCTCATCTTCCATTTCAAACGAATAAGTTATTTTTTCATTCAATTTTTATTGTATGCGAATCGATCGAGCAACAGATACAGTCCGACCGAAATTTAACAGTATATACACGGAAGAAGGACGAGGGTGAAATAGAACGAAAAAAAAAATGAAAAAAAAAGAAGAAAAAAAAATCAATTCATTTAAGGGTTTTGTTATTCGTTCGTTTTTAAATTTATTCCCGTCATGAATAAATTATTCAGATTTTCAGATGAATGTGCAAAGTCCGCTTCGGCGCCGACGACTTGATAACCGTCAAATGCCTGAAAATACTCTGAATATTTTTACAAATACGAATGTACGCTGTGTTTAAAAAAAAAAGTTATTTTCATATAATAATTTGTATGTATTCTATATTGCGATAAAAATTATAAAATATTCATTTAATTTTTAAGAAACCATATTATTATTCAATATTTCTAATGAAATGTCAGAATTTTTTATTTTGTCGTTATAAATATGATATATCAAAAAATAATTTATTTTTTATATACATAATTAAATTCTTATTTATGAAATTTATCTTCATATATATATATATATATATATATATATATATATATATATATATATATATATATATATATATATATATATATATTATACAATTATTTACATGTTTTCGTTGGCATATACTGTAAACGTTTTTCGTCTTATCAATTTTATTAGTACCGCTATATATCGTTTTATTTCTATTCGTGAACTTTTCATTTCTAATAGTGAAAATAGTTCTCCAATAAATCTCTATCGGCTTTAAATTTATCACTCGTTTAACTGGTTGTTGATTCGCTTTTGTGTGTACAACACTGGATTAATTGGAAAAAAAAATAATGCGAATTGCGACGATGGAAAATTTATAAAATGAAATCGAAATTAGTGATGCTATAATTCTTATGAATATAAATCTTTTTATTGAATTACGCGATGGTGATTTATTTTTTTTAGGGATTGAAACGATAGATTTATATATTTTTATTCAAAAGCTCTCTCTCTCTCTCTCTCTCTCTCTCAATATATATATATATATATATATATATATATATTTACTTTTTCGAATGAAAAGATGGTTTTTCGATAGGAAAAATAAAAGTGATAAACGTCTATTGAATAAAAAATAGAATTTTATTTGATCACGATAGATATTTTTTTTCATTTTTAATTACATTTTTTTAGTAAAAAAATATTAGTTATTTGTATTTTTGAACCGTAATGTTTGTTTGACTTCCTCATTTTTTTTTTTTTTTTTTGTTAAATATTCCTTTCTAGTCAACAATTCGAAAAGGTGAAAATAAACGGTCGGTGTCACGCACAGAAGTTTTTCTCGCGAAAAAACTTTTTCCGTTGTGGAAAACTTCGGTGCCTTTTCTTTCACAATTTTTTTTCTTGCATCCCTCCACGTTGAAAATCTTCGTCTTTTTACCGCTCATCGTCGAGAAGAGATTGATGTCTGTCATACGAATGTCATGCGTTATTCATATTTGAACTTTATTTTTTTTTATTCTCTATGTCGTCATGGAAAAATCTCGTCCGATTAAAAGAAGTGTGTGTGTATTTGTGAGTGTGTGTGTGTGAGAGAGAGAGAGAGTGTGTGAAAGGAAAAACAGAGTCGAGGGTGGAAAAATCGAGGGGAAAGTTTTGCCGGCGGCGCGAAAATGAACTTCGACAAAATATTTTATCTCTTTACGACGTCGAATTTTCGCGAGTACATTTAGTGGAAAAATTTTGTTTTCCAGCTTCTATTGCGCGGAAATATATAATTATTCATATCTTTTAGGGTGTTTCATATATGAAAATCATTTTCTCTATATGTTTTAAATATATTGAATAAATAATTAATAATTTATTTTTAAATTTATAGTAATATATACACATACGAATTGTTAGATTATTGAATAAACTTCAGAAACTATATGGAATTGATTCAATTGTGAATGGGCACATACAGTAATTTCTCAATAGCTGAATCATTATTGTTCGTAGTTGAGATCTTGTTTGATGAACGTCATCTATTAATTTTGATTCTACATTAAGTGCAAACCCTTCTGCTAAGGTTGCATCTGTGATATATAGAATGATGAAGACTGCACATTTTGTTATGAAATTAATAATATTAATTCAATTTTTACAAATATTGTATGATTTGAATTATAAAGATTAAAGACATTCTAAGTTGATTTTATTTTATATTACATTTTAAATTAGTGTTTCTTATATATTATAATACAAAAAAAAGAGGCTTTTGTATAAGAGTATCGTTTGTTCTCGCACCTCTTCGCGCGAGCGTTTGTCAACATATTATGAAATAATGTATGAATTAATCAAGAAGAGAGCAAAGGCGATTTTTCATAAAGGCTTTACTCTCTCTCTCTCTCTCTCTTGCGTCGTTGTCGTTGCCGTTGTACAGTTACGAAACATCAATTAAAAGTTACCCGAGGCGCAAACAATGTGACAAAAGGGCGCCGAGTTGCGTTCGCTATGTTTTTCCATCGTTTCGCGAAAGTGGGAAAAACTTCCGGCAAGCAGTAAGGTGGATTAAAAATGCAAAAAAAAAAAGAAAAACGAAGAAATAGAAAAGAAAAACGGCAACAAGAAGAAGATTCGGCGGACGGGGCGCGGATAAAAGAAACCGAAACGGAAAAACTCCTTGGTGGAAAAGCGAGAGGAAACCGCCGACGAGTTTTCCAGACGCCGAGCGTTCGCGAATGAACGCGGTCGTTACGCTCTCGCGTATAATAAAACTTGGCTATACACAATCTTATTACAAATCCTGAAGAGTTTTTCTTTTTTCTTTTTATTTTTTTATTTTTTTTTATATTTACTTACTCGTGTCGTCGGCATTTCGCGATTTTTCCACCGCTTTTCTTCGGCTCGGTGCCGCCGTGTTGCAAAATTTATTCTTTTCGATGATAATGAAAACGTAAATAAAACGACGATGATGGAAACAATGAAAATGATAATAATAATCGCTACAACGAAAGACGTATTTTTTTTTACGATTTCTTGTTTTGTGAATTCTGTTATTATATTGAAAACAAATGGGCTAGTAAAATATGCAGCGTTGTGCGCTGCACAAAGATGATGACGTATATATTTACTAATATATATCATTTAAATTTTTAATTACACATTATTCTTAAAATTTTTATATATTATATTAGAAGATAAATCTGTAAAATCAATAGTCAGGTTCATACCAATTATAAACTATATGAGTAATTCACAACGTGAACGCAAAGATTACAATAATTTGTCACTATAATATCATTTATTATTAAAAATATTCAGAACAAAACACGTTTTCTTATTATTTCTAATAAATACAATTATCCTCTCTAGAATAGCTAAATTAAACGATAGTTCGAGATCGACTAAAACACAGGGACCATCATTAATATAATTCTAAACTGGTCCCAGGATAACACTGAAAAATATACATCGCTTCTCCCGCAAGACAAACTTTTAACAATATTGTCTTTTTTTATTTTACAAACTTTGTCATACTAAAATTGTACACATGTAATGAATTTCAACATATATATATATATATATATATATATATATATATATATATAATTTAATTATTAAATAATTTTTGAATATTGAATAGGTGACGATGAGACTGTGCAGACATGACGACGGTGAAAATTCATAATTTAATTTTTTGCCATTTCACGTCATTAATGCTTTCAGAGTGGTAGGTTAACTCAATCTTTATAGCTGTTCGCTAATTAGCCATTAGACTAAGGGATGGTGGATGATGGTACCGTTCGTTTTTAGGGAGAGGTCGGGGGGAGGGAGAGGAGGAGGGGCACATTAAGAGATCAAAGAACTTACGCAGTTAAATATTCAATGGGACATAGTAACCGGACGTTACCAAGTTTCCTTGCACACATCCATAACCGCACCAAACGAAACCGAAACACGACTTCTCCCGAGAATTTACTTACATTATTACACACATATCCCAAAAATTTATACATACACACGCCCACGTTTCTAAATGCAGGGATGTGAAATCAAAATATTTTCAAAGCCGATTAATTTTGTTTATCTTTTTCTATATGAAAATTTGTGGAAATTTTATATATATATATATATATATATATATATATATATATATATATATATATATATATATATATATATATATATATATATATACTAGCTACCCTTAAATGGGAAATAATATCAAGGGAAATGTATGAATACAGGTGGTTTGCAGTTGCCGTTCATATCTTTTCACATTTTTACGAGTGCATTTCGCAATGCAATGTTGCATTTCACAAGTCGGACGAAATGTATTGTGGTTTTATTGGCATCGTGTTATTTGCAAAATATTGACAGCATTACACGGAAGATACTCAATTTTTCAAAAATTTTCATGTCGAATTCTTATGATATTTATATAGAATATACATGGAAAATTTAACTATATTGCTAATATATTATATATTTTTTTATTCGTTTTTTTTAAATTGCTTTTTATTTATTAATTTATTATTGAATGTTGATCAAATCATCATTATTATAATTTTTTTAGTCATTATCATGACTATTCAATGAGATTGGTATGATTTTCTTATATTTCCTATTCGTGTTTTTACATTTTTTTTTTATTAAACTTGTATTGTTTATTGATTTGTTTGTTTGTTTGTCGGAGCGGATTTTTGTAATCGATTTTTCGACCATTTTCCAATATACAATTGAGTTTAAATTTTGTATACTTTCTCATTCTCAATGACAACATACGAATCAATTAATTATTTTTTTTTGTACTTTCGTAATTTATCTTTTTTTTCTCTCTCTCTCTCTCTCTCTTTATATATATATATATATATATATATATATATATATATATTATATGTATAATGACAAAAGTGTAGTAAATCGACTTAAACGAGATAGAAAAAAAAAGAATGCCAAAAATAGTTTTGGCTAAACGGAGAGAGCTTAGTTAATTTTCCCAGCAACACTAATCCATAATTGAAGGATTGACCGGGGCCGTAAAAGGGTTAGCGTCGAGTTACAAAGTCTTCGGTTAGATCTATAGTAGTTTCAAGTTTGTAACACCTCACACCATTCGACATCATCAAAACGAACAACTTACATTCTTCCATGCATAAGAACTTAATTGATATAATTAGCGAACCGCTAGGGATTTAAACGAGACGAATTTACACGATTTGCGAAATCGTATCGAAATTTCACGTGTCAAACGTTGCATTAAATGTAATATTTACGTTTAGTATTTGTCGTGTATTATCGTGATGTAATATCGTATATGGATTGTTTAGGATTATGTAATTTTGATACGGCGTTAATTATTGCACGTGCACGTGCTATGATGGATAACTAGCGTTAAATTTAATCTATTATAATTATCGACAATATTTGAACGGTTATATTGATTTATTATTGTCGTTTAAAAGTATGGAATAATATGTTTACACATTTGATATCCAATAAAATCCATTTTTTTCTGATATAAAATTGTTTATCTATAGAAAAAAAAAATTGGCATTTTCTTTCCTTTTCAGTGATATTAATGATTTTTAACGGTCTTAAATATTATAAAATTATTTTTATTAATTTGCGAATTTTCATTGATTGCGATTTTTTTTATATCAAAAATTTATTGATATATATAATAGGGTGATCATTTTTTTTACAATAGAAGGAAGGAAATGGTGTTGAATTTTTTTATTTTAAAGGACGAATAAAGATATATCTCTAAAAAAGGACAAATTAGAAACACTCCTTCCAATGAGAGGAATATTTATATCAAAAATCTATTAGTGTTTTATAGTAAGGTGACCATTTTTTTCCAATAACGTTTATTGGAAAGGACAAATAGAAAAACATTTTTCAAAAACAATTTTTCAACGGAGGATATGACTTAAAAAATGAGGACGGTCGACTAGTTCACCAATAGTTGATATAAATATCTAAAAAATTAACTACAATATAATAAAATTAACTGCGAAATAATAATCAAATCGATTAACACGCCTTATAAACGATATTTACGTATTTAATATCGTACAACGGAAATGTGAATCCTTGAAACTCGAACTTCACATCCCTGACCGACAACAGTTTAGTATTATTCAGCATACGTAGCCGCTGTACACGTTCAAGTATCGAAAGGTGTGTTGTATCTCTTCTTCTTCTTCTTATTCTTCTTATTCTTTTTTCGTTTTTTTTTCTTTCTTTCCATTTCCGTTTTTCGTTTACTGTTTGATAAGTTTTTGACGCGTACACGTGAGTGTGTCCCCAGGCTTGGTCCGGGTTCAGGGGATCCATTCAGGTGGCAAGACGTACGCGCTCCAGAGGACCCGTTTCGAAGTTGGCTCCAAAGAAGCGAAACTTTTGCAGGGAGTATGCCTCGAGGGGACCTCAAAAGTGGAGGCCGTTACCGCCTTTACGGTGCCCCTGACGGCTGCTTGCGAGGCCTTCTTCCTTTCGTTTTACTTCATATGGATATATATATATATATATATATATATATATATATATATATAAATGTGTGTGTTATATTATGGTATAAACACATTCAAATCGTGATGCATTCTAACATTGATACCGAGATGTCCATTTACATTTTGTGCTCCGTATGTTTCGACAACGTGTTTCTCAAACTGTTACATAGATTACGTGCAGTCGTCTAGGTTTACAGGTTTTAACATTGTCCTCGTTTACATTTCATATTTTATTCAATATATCGTATTATATATTTGTTTTTATCTTTAAATTATTATAGATATATATATATATATATATATATATATATATATCATATTAAAAAAAAGGTGTTATTTTGATATTGTTAAAAATGTCGTATTTTTTTTAGAATCATTCGATGGAAACGTATTTATGAAATTTTATAATATAAATAATGACGAAATAATGTTTTACATTTTAAACTTATTTTTTTATATTTTGTATTTTATTATTAGAATGTGTTTTCTGAATTTAAAAAATGTACTGTAATTTAAAAGTTTATTTCCTTTTTCAAGCACAAGGTTTAGAAATACTTCAAAATATTTCTATGATATACAAAGAATTAAAATAATAATAATATTTTTAAACATTTATTTTACAAATGAAAAAAAGATAATAATTCGTAATAATTTTATATTTTTTCAAATTTATTTTATGAACGAAAATTATTGCAAAATTTTAACTCTTTATATATTCATATATGAATAATTAAATTATCACAAAATATTCATTTATGAAGCATTATTTACATTGTTATATAATTATTTTTGAGAATTGAAAATATTGAACAGACTTTTATACCGAATAATTATTGTAAATATCGAGCAATTAATTAAATATATGTTTATAATCCATCAAAAAAAAAAAAAAAAACCTGCGAATTTTCTCTCTTTCGAATAAATCGTTTCACAGCAAAAGCGAAAAGCGTACACCGAGTTAATTTTTAATTAAACTCTTAAATTTCTATCCATAAAGCAAATGAAAATTGTTTTGTCTTGTTTTCATATTATTATTGTGTGTTGATATTTACCAGTGTCTTATTAATTAATGGAAAACATCAAAGTTATTCAAGTATTAGAATATATTATATCTAAATTATGGTTTCATGTTGATTCAATACATTCGAAACGGCGAATATATTCCTCTTATCAATCTGTTTTCCACATATATATATATATATATATATATATATATATATATATATATATATATATATATATATATATATATATTTGTGGATGTTCTGCATCCATATATATATATTATATATAATCGATAAATAAATTACATCAACGTATTCTGATTTACAACATTGTTAAAACATTCTAGGTTATAGTTTCATATATAATATATAATATATTGAGAAATTATCTCCTTTTGAGTTTATTATTTACATAATTTTAAGAATAAAATTCAATATATATCTAGCATGATTATCAAACAATATTTTGAAAATTATTAAATCATATTATATAAATAAAATAATTTTTAATATTATATATGAAATTCTTAATTGATATATTCAATATATTCACTTACCTCAATTGAGCTGTTTGAAATATAAGAATCGTTTTTTATTATTCCAGCGTTTCAAATAATGCTAAAGTTTTTTTTTTATATAAAATAAATTATAAAACTGTAGAAATAATATATATATCTATTTCATATTATCGAATAACAGCATTGTATTTTAATTGTTTTATATTATAATACTAATTAATTGAATGAAATTATTCATATTTCATATTGAAACATATTAATTTAATAAATCCTTATTTTAAGGTCATCGAATCGACCTTACGATAAAATCAATAGATTGTTTTAGGTTCTGTGACGGGTTATCGTTGAATTTAAAAAAATATATTACTTCGATAATCAATTGAAAATTTATATTTTAAATAATTCGATTTGGACACTAATTGATTAATAATATCAAAAATTCGTATATATATATATATATATATATATATATATATTATACAAATATATAAGTGAGTTGCGTATAATAATTTTATTATATATTATTATTATTGGAAAAAATGCATTTATAGAGTTAAAAAAATATTAAGAATATTTTCTTTAGATTATTCATGCGTGAGATAAATGCCGATTTTTCAGGACTTTCTATAATATTCGTAAGCTTTCTCAAATATTCTGTTATAAAGTGGGAGGGCAAAATAATACTTGATAAGGGGGCGGTGGGAGGTTGAATGAGGGGGTGTGGGGAGGTTGTATGTGTGAAAATTTCTCGTCGGCGTATGATCTTCCGACCTTGCTCCGGTGGAAAACTCAATATTTTCCAGTGCCGAGTTGGAAAAGTCGCGGATAACGCGGTTACGGGCAATTTGCATATCGATCGAGCGTCTGAAACAGGTGTGACTTTCGAGTGTTTTCAGATCGTGTTCATAAACTTTACAACGGGCGAAACTCTTCTTCTTCGCGGTGGGATGACAAAAAAGTTGCCGGATCGATCGTCAAAACAATCGTTATGCCTATGCATAAATTAATAATTAAAAAATATATATTAATATATATATATATATATATATATTTAAGACGTTGTCGTCTGCGCCTTTCAGATGTCGAGCACTTCGCTTCATTACGTTTTCATCGTGCGTTTATAGTACGGTTTTGACATTTGCAATGGAAATATTCTGAAACGGAATACAAAATTGAAATTTGACACGTTGCTAAGTCGTTGATAGTTTGAATTTCAATGTTGCATTACAAGTTTACCGCGAAATCGGAAACTAATAATATTTTATTATTCTCTATAGTCTTAGCCGCGTTTCGAATCGAATTTTATTTTATTCGATACACTTTTATGTGAATCAGTATGATTTAATTATATTTTATTTTATAAATATTAATCTACTTTAATATGCAATATTTTTAATTTTTAATATAAATATATAGAAAAAAAATCTAACTAATTAAAATTTAATTAGAGTAAAAATGATATTTGATAAGATGGCATCAGAATTAAAAAAAAATATAATAGAATCTTTTTCTTTTAATGAACATAAATAAAATAAATTATATATATATATATATATATATACATATATATAACTAGGGATATTTTATGAAATGACGTTGAAAGTCGTATACAATCCACGGGTTGTAATTAATCCACCCTTGCGCTAAATTGTCATGTTAGTTCCTAAAACATGATACTTTGAATATATCTTTTCAGTCATCTATTTTTTGAAGTTTAAAAATAAACTTTCATCGATTAAAAGCGCTATAAATTTATTCAAAGTATTTATAATTAATAAATTATATATATTTAAATTTTCGTTCATATTCTTAATATATATATTACAATATATTTTGATGTATAAGTGTATATTAATGAAATTTGTTTTTGATTTATAGGCAGTGTGTTAAATGGATTAAATTTCTATTTATGTTATTTAAATTTAATTTTTTAATTTCAATTATTAATATAATTTATTGAACAAAAATAAATATTTGATTACTTAAAAAGAAAATAATTTTTAATATATATGATGATAATATTAAATATATAATTAAACATGGTCAACAAAGTCAGTTTAACACCTTCTTGCGATACTAGTTAATGATCCTGTTATTGATCTAGAAATCTTCTATTTTGGTTGGAGTACCTTCAGTTACATCAAATTAAATTATGTTACCTTAAGAAACTCTGAAAAAAAAAATTGGCTAGGGCGTTCTCCAAAGTAAACGTCGAAAGTCACTCTCTTTAGGTCTAGGAAAGATTAAGGCTATCCACGTTAGTTCAAACCCAAACCCAGCACTCACATTACTGAGAGTTCTTGAAGTTTTTAAGGTCTGACAAGCAGACGTCGTTTGTCTTCAATAACAAGGTGGAAAGGCGCTAAGGCGAAAGAATTTACACAACCAAAAAATGGTGATAGTATAGCCGTCTGAAATAGTGTCAGAAGTTCATCGAGTATTCATTCTATTCGTGCTATGATGTTCTATAATCCGTTGCCAATGGTCAATAAATTACTTCCGATTATTTTGGGAAAAGAAAGTCCTACTAATTGGTGGAGAACTGATCGACTGCCTTCTCTACGGAACCTCATAATAGAGAACAGTTCATTTTTCCTGCTGTGTTTTTCAAATCCATATACAAGAATAGAAAGTTTGCCCCGATAACGTTTCAACAACAAAGAATAAAAATATAACAACCGGGTTTCAAACAATGTACTGAAATGTAATGAAAGTAGATAGACCATTGTGTCGTTTATTGAAATATTAAAAATTGAATATTTCATATAGTCCGTATATTTTTCGATAGGACTATGCTCACTATGGAAGTGGGCTCACGCACGTGCACGCACACGAGCCCGGCGGCGAGCGAGCCGGTTTTCTTGTTTCGCTCACGTTTTACTCGCGATAGCGGTCTGAGAAACTTCGCAATTCAACTTTGCTAAATTAATTTTTGGGCGTGAAACTGAAAATTCGCTTACGCACTCGCCTACCCTTTGCCCTCGGTACAATTCTGCCGCCTTATAGCGATGCGAAGCCGCCCTATGCCGCCCTAACCACCTTCTAGCGTCTCCCATCATCCGCCCTTAACTAGATATTTAGTGAGTGGGTATATCGGTGTGTTTAATATTATGAAACGCGTTAAATTAACTTGACGAGTTTAATATTTCACTTTTGATGTGCGACGCCATTATTTAAACGGCTATTTTTGCTTATTTCAATTACTGAATTATAACTTTTGCGCGCCGTACTTGTTTCACGTATTAATTTATTTACTTATTTACATGTATTTTCTTATTTATACAAAATATATGCGACATATTAATATTTTAATTTATTAAAATCACTATATTTTGAAAATTTCAAAATTATATTGTTCTGATATGTATTTTTTGAAATTCTAGTATTTGTATCAATTATATAGTGTATAATAATAATTTTAACACATATTATTTTATCCATTATATATATCATAATTAATATATATTTAAAATATTTACTATATTTATATAAAAAGTCTAAAATTTTTATGGCATTTTTAAGGTAGTTTATTTTTCATTAAATTGTTTCAATAAATTAAAAATCATATTTCAATTATTAAAAAAAGTACACTTTTTTATATGATTAAAATGGATTGAAAACTATATATATTTTTAACATCCACTATAAAAAACGGTTCGCCATCCCTGAATTAACCGGGTTATCGCAAGTGTCTGTCTCGTCATTTTCAATAGTGCTAGTCTTTTTTGCGATTCGTAATTTTCCACCGTTGAATTGAAAATTCGCTTTTACTACTGAACTTTTATTACTTTTGAATTCAATTAAAATTTAATTACCGATCGTATAAAAACTTAAATAGTACAAATTTATATATATATATATATATATATATATATATATATATATATATATTTATAATTGATAAAAAAACATTAAAAAATTATAATTAAATATTAAAAAATAAACGAAAATTATTTAGCTATTCAAAATGACAGTGATTGTCAATATATTTATATAGGTAAATGAGAAAAATATATAATATTAAAATTATGTTATTATACTGAAATGGTATATAAAAATGGTATATATATATATATATATATATATATATATATATATATAAAGATGAACGCGTTTGTCAAGTGGAATATTTATTTAGACAAAAGGAAGCAATTGGAAAACGTTTGATGGGGTCTGTTTTGACGGGCGTTTCCGCGAAAATCCGGCGCGCTTTTCCTTCGCTCATTTTTCTGACTGTTGCTTCGCATCAAATCACCAAATGAGCCGAAACGAGATGTTTGAAAGGTTTTTTTTTATATTTATATATATATATATATATATATATATATATATATATATATATATTGCCCTTACCATTGTTACCATCGCTACCATCACCATTACCATCAAAGCAGTCATTGCCACCCGAAAGGTTCTCAACCCCTATTTTTTTTGTCTTTGCCTACGTTAGAATTTATACTATTTATCATGGAGCAGTGAAAATCGAAGTGGTTTTCGATGGGAACGTGCACAAGAAAGAGAAACGGTTTATTTCCTTATTTTCGGAGCGATTTTCATTGTTTAATGGTGCATTTCGCAAATGCGGCTTTCGTTCGTGTCGAAACAATCGATGAGGGCATTCTAAGGTTACCAAGGTCGGTTTAAATGCATTGAAACGTTATCAGTGACACGTTGGGTACGATCCGGATATGTATATATATATATATATATATATATATAATGATACCATTTTGAACATTCACGCGATAAATTTTCTAAAAATATACGCTACAACTATTGTTACATTAAAATAGAAACGTTTTTTTAAATTTGCTAATACGTTAATAATATAAGAAATTTTTATTAAAAATTTTTAGGTCATGTATAAAGCTGATAAATTGACTATGTAATAAAATAGATTAGAGTTTTACGTTCAAATTAAATATTCGGAATATTGAGATTTTAATTTATTTTCTATTTTCAAGTACTTTGTAAAATAGACAACGCTGATTTTTTAGTAATTCCATTACGCTAAATATTTTCCTTTGTATTTACATTTCATATAATTTTTGATATAAATAATGACATTTTATATAATTAATTAAAAAAAATCGTGATTGGAAATAAATTGAAGTAATTTTTTAATATAGATGCCAAACGTTAATCGAAAGCTATTATTAAATACAATTCATTGATTTATAATATTATTATAAGGTTTATAATATACATTTTATTTTTAGAGTCACATTTTTATTTTGAATGACATAAATTTAGCAGTCAATAAAAAGCTACAGTGAGATAAAAAATATTTAAAAAATAAACAAAAATATATTTTAATTATAACATGTGTATAATATTATAATACAGTATAGGATAAAAATGTATGATGACTATAATAACTCATTATTATTTAGAATCAATAAGATTCAATAGCATACAATATACGGTATAATAACACGATACATGTCCACTTTTGCGACATCATCGTTTCGCCCTTATTGAATTTGGCTCACATCACTCGATAGACCCAGCAATGCGACGACACCATAATTAAAGTCTCCCGCTTCACGGCGCGTCGCTACGCCATATAATTCGATAATATAAAACTGACGGCGTGTGGAGAGAGAAAGAGAGAGAGAGAGAGAGAGAGAGGGTGGAAAAGTTAAGTTGATCATCGCCTCCATTAACGACGCTAATTCGCTTTACGACGTACCGCTTTGCAGTTAAGAGCTCGGACGGTCCGTTTCGACGTTCGACACTAATCGCATCAGCGACGGGCTCGCGCTTGCATACGTGCGAGCAAATTCTATTCTTTTCCAACTTTTGATGTCGTAATTGATTTTTGTTTTTTTTTTTTTTTCGGCGAATGCGGAGGACGCGCGACGACGGAGCGACGCGCGCTTCGTTATTCATAATTCGACGCAACGACAGCAATTAACGCGATAATATTATAATGAAAGCGATATGGCGAAAAGGATCCATTTCGCTCGATCGAGCCTCTAGGACAAGGGTGAAATTCAATCTGATGCGTGTGTGCTTCGTTATAAATTTTGATTTTTGTCGCTGAGGTGTTTAAAAAGTAACGGAATTTTTTTCTATTTTTTTTTTAATGGAAAAAAATATTTATTCGTTTACATTTAAAATTGTTTTCATTCGATATTATTTCACTTATATCAGCATTTCTTATAATCTCCAAAACATTTCTGATAGTTTTGATCTTTTTCAGCAATTCACTTTAATTTCATATATACTTAGAAAACGTTCTCTTTATTATAAATATGGGGTGACGTCTGGCGAATATAGAGACTGAGACATCATTACACTGTAGCGTGTTCAAAAAGCAACTGTATTTTTGAAATTTCATCATTAGTTTGTATTATTTTATATATCACTTAATATTTTTACTATTCAAAAACATTCTAATTTTTACTCCGAATAATATTTATATAAAAAAAAAACATAGTATTGTAATTACAACGTTTTATGAAATAATATGCGGTAATGTGATATATTTAAACTCTAACGTTATATATAACATATTAAAAATATTAATTTTGTAACATATATGTGAATTTAATGCACACTAAATATGTTTTATTTTTATTTCATTATCTGACTTTACAGAATGAATTTTATATATATGATATTATTTTTTTTATTGGATTTTTAAAATGATTCAGCGATTTAAAATAATACTGATTGATATTTGAACTGAAGATTAAACTTTTATTAAGGCGTATATCAATAAATAATATGTAATAAATTGAATTATCTATTAACGTGTATTCATATTAGAATGTAATGGCATTAAATTAAAACTTAATCGTGTACTCTACGGAATTTTCAATTAAAGTTCAAAGTGCTAGACTTTGAAGAAGAGAGAAAAAAAAACGAATGCGACAACTTCGAAAAAGCTCCGATTCGATTCGTCATAAAATTAATATAAGTTTCGAGATTTATCACGGTGGAAAATTTGGATTTTCCAAATTGAAATAAAATAACGCCATGTCGTTGCACAATTTGATTCGGGCGACTGGAAAAGTCGAAAAACTATACACTTTTTCCCAGTCACAAAGATATATACTGTATATTACAAAATACAATATTTTGTAAAAGCGTATATATATATATATATATATATATATATATATATATCTGTGTAGATGAAGATAAAGACATATCTAAAGCCGTAAAAGCTTCATCGCGGAAAATTGTTCATAACGAACTAATCTCGTATACGAATAAATTCAAAGCCCTCAATTAGGCGACAAAATGGAAATTGCGTTTTACGCGTATTAAAACCGAGCACAAAACAAAATAACAAAATTTTCATTCGATAAAACGATTTTAATTGTGAAACGTGAAGCGTTTTAAAACCGTAATTCCTAAACAGCGTTTTAATAACGATTTCAGATCAAAATGCGTAACGAGAGGGGAAACTGGCGCCGAATTATACACGAAAAATCGCCGCAATTAAAATAATTTTCGTCGAATAATCCGTTTTAATATATTTATTCGATGTGCGTTTTATGCGTCGGTGTATATTGACGAATCGAATCGGCGGCGCCACGTTCCGCGCGGACCCGAAACTTGCAATCAAACTTTTATCATGAATTTAATATATATTCAATATTATTATGTGAAGATAGGTTATTCAAAATATATTCATATCATATATGAATAAGTAAATTTAATTATTTATTTATGATTTATATATATTGTATTTAATACTAATGTTGGCGTCATATTAAATTTTGATATTTAAATTCACTTATACAGTAATTCCTCACTTATCGCGGGGGTTAAGTTTTAGTACCATCCGTGATAAATGAATATCCGCGAAGTGGGAATGCTTTTTTATAATTATTTTAGTAGTTATACACAATTTTAAATCTCTATGAACTCTCTCCATAAACTTATAAAGTATATAACCATTTTCAATTCCTTTAATAACGTTTTCTATGTTTTTCTGTACTTGTATTGTACACGTTTCTTTTAAAACGTCATCTTAAATATTCAAAATTTTTACATGGATATTCAAAAAATTCGCAAAACATCGAGAATATCACAATATTTTTGAAAATCCGCGAAATAGCGAGTCCGTGATAAACGAACCGCGATATTTTTTGTTTGAAAATCCGCGAAATAGTAAATTTGAAATAAATGAACGGCGAAAGAGCGAAGGATTACTATGATATATAATATTAATTGAATCAGTATTATCGTCAAATTTTATAAAATATTATATAATATTAATTTAAGCAAGATATGATCGACGTATTAAATTATTTAAAAAAACGAATAATATATTTATGAAATTTAAACAAAGTTGAACGATTCAATTTCAATGTAATCGTATAATAAATTTTATTACACGATTTTATATGAAACAATCGTCGTTTTAATGAAAAAAAAGAAAGAAAGAAAGAAAAGACGTCGCCAATGCAATAATAAAATAATAAAATAACGATTCAATAACGTCTACAGAGAAATATATTTCGCTCGAGTTATTCCAGTTGCAATTGCAATTTCCAACTCGTATTATTCCACGCCGTGATTCATTAATCTCCCTTTCTTCGGTGGTCGTTCATTTGTGTGTATGTGCCATGCATTTCGCCGACGTTCACCCTCAAACCTCGCTTTACCGATTCTACGTTATCCGGTGCAACGTTTGAAAAAAAACTCCGACGCAGTGTGTCGTTAAAAACGTTCTCGACGCTAGGTAAATCTTTTACGTTATGCTGTCGATTATTGAGACATGTTAACGTGCTCGCCGCAGTATGATCGTGCTCGCCGCAGGTTGAAATTGTTAAAATCTATCGTCTTTCGCGATAGATATATTATTTGACGTATAAATTTCATATTTTTATTAAGTATTTATAATATATAAAATATGTCCAATGTCATAATTAACAAAATCGTTTGTGTACTAACATTGAACTCATCACATTGAAAGAGTTAAAATATATATTTTTGCTGCTTATTATTTTATACAGTAATATGTCAGATTCTTTATTAAAAATATATTTGAAGGTTAGAGTGTAGGACTGACGTCTCGTATTCAAGAAGAAACTTTAGTCTCTATAAATTTATTGATCTTCTTTATTATAATATATAAGAAAATCAGATTGATTAGAATAAGGCGACCGATTTTTTTTATAATAAAAAAAGTGACACAATGAAATTGATCAGATAAATTTACAAATTGTTAAGAGGAGGCGAAACTTCGGTGACTCCAAAAATGTTCTCAGCCTTAGAGTTGACTCAAATAGTCCTTTTATCGTTTTTAAAATTAAAAAAAATAAAATAAAAGTTGGTTACGAGGATGCAACTTCAAATGATTCTCATTTATATTTCTTCTTATTTTTTAAAGATGTTTTTTCTGAATTACAGTATTCAATCGTGTAATTGTAAAATAATATATATATATATATATATATATATATATATATATATATAATATAATCTAAAAACGGCTTGCAGTATAAAAAAATCGATGACCGTTTGTATTATCAACCGACGTTTTCCAGTTTTATAAATAAACAGTTAGTGTGACACTTTTTTAAAAGAGGCACGAAACAGCGATTCAGATAACACCTGAAAAGGTCAAACGTCGGTTGGACGAAAAGAAAAAAAAAAGAAAAAAAAATGTCGTAAAATATCCTAGGTGTAAAAATCGAACGTCGGAATCGTCGTAAATACTTTATTCGTTCGTGGGTTTTTAATAATGAAAAAAAGAAACGAAAGATTGCCGAATCGAAGTTATGACGGAAGACGAATGACGTCGCCATGAGATCAATACGCGAAACCCGAATACCGACTCCTTTGGGGTGTTGAAATTGAGACACTTCCGTCGCATTAATCTTTGAACGAGTCACGACAACGACGTCAACGACGATTCGACTTTTGAACCGGCAATAATTTGGTAAAAAGTGTGATTTTTTTTTTTTTTTTTTTTTTGAGATTGTTATTGTATCTCTTAAAGGTGATTTTTTGGAGATTTTTATCTGTATAAAATGTATTCAAAAAAGTCTTATTTATAATATTAATAAATTTAATGTTGTATGAGGTGTGATTTAATATCGATATTTTATTTATATACAATATTCGATATAAATGTTTATATATTTAATTAGAATATATATTATAAAATAAGATGTGTGTCATATAAGAACACGCTGTTTAAAAAATTTGAAATAACGTCCAAAATAAAATAAAAAAAAAATATTATAAAAATACACAACAAAAAGAACCAACGTTATTTTTCATATTTTTTCATGGTTTTCCACGCTTCATACGAAAATATTTATATTAATATTTGTACATCTGTATATATATATATAAATTTAAAATGTATATATATATATATATATATATATATATATATATATATATATATATATATATATATATATATATATGTGTGTGTGTTTAGTCTTCGTTTATGCTGATTAATGACTGTATTTGTTCTACGAGAGCAGAAATTGCTACGACACGTTGTTTACAAACGGTAATTTGTCTTCATTGGCATGTTTGAGATACGACGATCTGGTGTTGTAAAACGCAACCTCCCCCCCCCCTATTCATGACACATATTATACGAACATTATACGCGAATAATATAATATTTTATTATCGCCATCAATATGGCAAAGGGCGTACGACGTTGAAAAATTATAACAGCCTAACGGATTAAAAAAAAGAAATAAATAAAAAATAAAATAAAATTCATCCGTGTAATGGAAATCTGTCGTTGTACATTTTTTATACGACTAAAAGATATTCGAATGGCTTTTTCGCGGAAAGCTCTCAACATACTTTATCGAAATATAAATATATATGGTGTGTGTGTGTGTGTGTGTGAATATTTTCAGCAATTAACCGATTGCGGTGCAACGGTTTTGTAGAAATGTATCCTTTGTGTATTCGATGAAAGTTCTCATCAGCGTTTTTGCGATTCGTTACGGACAGTGGTTGTAAACGTTTTTCGTTTGCGGGACGCATTGAAAAATTTTTCAATTTTAACGCGATCAATATATAAATAACGATCGCATTTGAATGTTATATATTTTTTTTATTTTCTTACTGAATGTATATTTATATTTTATAAATTTAAATTATTCATAATACGATAAATTATTTATTTATTTAAAAAATATTAAATTTTTATTTTATATATAATTTTATCATCTATTACATAATTTTGAATTAAATCATTAATTTGAAACAAAATTTATATATATAAATTAAAATTAAAGTATCTTATAATTAATAATAGAAAAATATTCTTAATATTTATATTTATTTTATTTTATTATATTTTTTTAGTATGATTTTATTTAACAAAAGATCGTATTTAGTCCGCGAACATTATATTAAATACCTCTACAATACACAACAAAGACTTAATGCTAAGTATACTAAAAACATAATAAACGTATTATATATATATATATATATATATATATATATATATATATATAATTGAAATATCTTCACTATATATTATATATAACGCAAAGTAAGCGGATTTAAAAGTGAAATATAATAAAAATGACATTTTACACTCGATTTTCTACTTTTTCTATTTTTTTTTTTTGAGGGTAGATTACGTATTATCCGCTTGGCAAAAAATAGTCAATTAGCTCTAGGTTCGCATAATCGTTTTCTAGCACTATTAATAACGTGATATTGGTCCGAAGCGACAGATAACCCGTCATCAAATAGAATTTCAATAATTGATATTCTATAATTTTATTATGTGCTGAGTTCGAGTTATTTTCGCACCCCGTTTTCTTGCGTCCATTTTATTTAATCAATTTAATTAAAATATTAATATCTGAGATTTTAAAATTAATTTTATATTCATTGAATAATTATATTTTTATATAAAAATTAAGTGAGTCTAATATAATTAAATTATATTGATTTTTTTTTGTATATAGAAAATATTTTTTTATTGTACTATATATATATATATATTTATTTATGTTCTAATATTTTCGTATTTATTAACGTGTCTATTCTCAAAATTCATGGAATTTCGCGGTGAACCCATATTTTGAAAGCTTGCATTTTGTGGTACATAGTTTCATTGCATTAAAACCTCTGTAAACATACAATTCAAAATTAAAATAATTATACTAAACTATATGAAATTGTATATAATTAATTAAAAAAAAAATTGAATATTTAAATAAAAAAATTATATAATAATTTAAAATAGAAATTCTATTGAAATATGAATTGTAAATACGCAATAATGTTACAATATAAATAATGAAAATATACGCTGAAAATATAATAGAATACGAGTTTCAGTAGCATTTCGCTGAAACGTCGAATTAATAAACCGTAAGTATTTACGAAATAAAACGCTGACGCAGGTTAATATTATATATATATATATATATATATATATATATATATATATATATATATATATATATATATATATATTTATATATATATATTTAAGGGAGAATTCAGCTCGGTGAACGTAAATAGTCTGAAAATGTTGATATACTTTCAGATGTCGACGCTGAAAAAAGAAAACGCACCCCCCTTTTTAACAAAAGGGTTGTCACTATTACGTTTCACGACGGGGACGAACCTTGCAAGTGACATATATGGCTTTATTTCTTTTGTCGTTTTTATTTATTCCACTATTTTTATTGTTCGATAGTTTTACGTGTATTTATTTTATTATTATTTCTAGAATTCGAACAGAGTTTTTTTTTAAAAAAAAAACATCACTGTTTAAAAAATTAAAACGTCGCTTTCATAAGCAGTTAACTGTTTAAACGCGGGTACGAACAATTGACGTATTATTACATTTACTATTTAAAATAATGTGATATTTACATAATCGTTTATTATGGAATCAAAAGATTTTTAAATTAATTTATATAAATATAATATTTATTTTTGGATAAATTCTTTGCAATTTTTAACGGGAATATTTATTATTATTATAATAAGCTGATGAAATATTATCCGCATTGAAAATATATTACGTTAAAACCGAATAGACTATATTTATTCATATTATCTAGAAAGATCAAAAGGACGTGGAAGATATTAAAAGATATTAATAATATTTAAAAAGATAATGAGAAATCGTAGATACGACATTCGATATCTAAGATATATATATATAATAAATTAAAATTTATGAAATTCGATCATATAAATTATTTTGGTTAAATTTTGTTTATTTTTTATATTTGATATTTTACTAATAACACGATTTATCGAAAGAATGATTTAATGAATATTTAATAATAGTTATTAAAATGTAATATTTTGTATAATATAATTCATTATATTTATTGTTAAAAATACTGAATTTTGATAAATAATATGTGATATTTATTACACAAATATATATATTTATTTTAATAATATTTATCTTGATTCTACGTTTAACTTTCGTTTACATTTTTTTTTTATAATTTAAAAGTTACATCATTATAATTGTAAAACTTTAGCTCTATAAAGAGTTAAATCGTTTAATCGATCGATTTTTATTTTAAATTATTATCAAAGTCACCTTTCTATATATTTATATATATGTAATAAATATTCAGAGGCTAGTTTAAATTAGATTTATAGGCGAAAAAAAATTATGAAAAAGAATGCTAATGACGCATGCAGATCATCGCAAATGTGTCCATTATATTATGGTATCGATCATTCTGTCGAACTCCGGATATTTTACGACATCACCTGCGGTATGGTAGACTAAAAAAATACCGTAGGTGTGCAAATTTTTTTTTTTTTTTTTTTTTTTTTTTGCTCATAGATAGCTAATGCTTTCGTCGTTTAAGGACGCATCGCTCTAATAACGCACGGATAATGTGTTCAATTTGGGATATTTCAAATTTTACGGGCATCGCTTAATATCGTTTAAGAAGAAGAGATGGAAAAAATTGTAGGTTTAGAGTGGGGTTTCTTTTTTTTTTTTTTGATGATGAAAAGGGACGTATTTTTTTTTTTTGGATGAAACGGGCGGTGGGCGGTGGGCGGTGGGCGGGCGGGTGATACGTTTAGTTGCAATAATATTTCACGCGTTGCAATCGTAAATAACTCGAACGTTCGATCGGTTAAATTTGAACCTTATATCGGTCCCTGTCGCACTTGTTGAACTCGAATATGTGTCCTTATATATATATATATATATATATATATATATATATATATATATATATATATATATTACACGCGAGGAACATTCGAATAGATAATATTCGTTGTCTTATTGTAATGTGATAAAAAAAAATAATGGTCATATATAGAGCTGACGACTCGATTTTTTAATCAATAAATTTATATTTTCGGAACGTGAGATTGAATTTATTACATAATTATCGCATATTTATTATATATAATATATTTTATATTGATGGTATCTAATCTTTATTTTGTTTTCTTTAAGGTATACTGTTTTGAATAATATAAAATGTGAAATACGATAATTTTAATATTAACGAAACTTTCGTCAAATGTTATTATATTATATACATATTATTATATTTTCCTATAACAAAAAAAAAATATCGAATCACATTAATAGTGTTTAATATAAAATTTAGAAACGTTATAAATGTGAAATATTTTTTATTACGGTTATAAAATGAAATAATATACATTATTTTTAAAATAAAATACGGCAATATATTATACAAACTTTTGAATAATCAGCTCTATTTATTCTTTATATTTTATTATGTAGTTGCAGTTTTAAAACGTAATATATAAAATTATAAATTGAATATGCGAATGATAATGCAGATTCTGATTTAATAATAATTTAAACATATAAAAAATATTTTTATTATATTATATGTATATTTTAAATAATGAAATTATTTATCATTTAAATCGATATTTTTAAAGTTTATCTAGCGATCCTCATATATATATATATATATATATATATATATATATATATGTGTGTGTGTGTGTGTGTGTATAAAAAAGCGATATCGCGTTTTGCACACTGCAAAAGTACGACGATCAGTATAAAATATCAGTCGAAAAAAAAAAGACTCGCGAATACGATTCGAAAGAATGAAAGAAGAAAAAATTGGAAAAAAAAGAAAAAGAATCGAGCAGATAGTGGTGGAGAAAGGGAAGAAAATTCATGCGTGAGATTTATCGTTTGCGAATAGTGAAAGTTATCTCTATTTTTATTTATCGCCGCGATTATTCTTTCGTCTTTATGCCGCGGATAAGCGCGTGCCCGTTTACAAGAAGAAGACGATTTTTCACACGTAGTATGAGAGGCCATGGCCCCGGTCCATTCTGCACACACGCCGACAATGCTGCGGTTCATTTTTCTTTGTTTCGCACAAATTTACGGAAACGAAATAATGAAACAAAAAAAAAAAAAGGCGAACTTCATATAAATGATTGTACGTCGTCGCGTCGTCGATGCTCAATCAGTGGTGCGCGTTATTTATTTATCATGTTATTACGAGAAATAGTTTTATATAAATGTTTATTATAATTGTACAATATTTTATGAAATAATATGAAGCCATAATATAAATTCGAACACTTATATTCTGAATAGCTCAATAAAGGTAAATGAATTTACCGATTTATTTAGTATTAAGTTATTTTTCTTTTCATAATGGATGAATGCCTGTATGCAATAAATAAGAATTAGTTGCAATAAATAAGATTGTTTCTTTTAGAAAAATAAAATCATAGAATAGATCCACTCTTACATCATATCTCAGTACGTAATACGACTAAAGAATATATAAATTATAATTCACAATCAGCATCAACCATTATATGCAGCATATTACTACAATGTTTATGATAATACAATCTAGTAGAAGATATCTCTGTGAGACTAGGTAAAAATTCGATCTAGGTGAACTCGTATAGGCGTCGCGAGACCGTCTCAAATTAATTTCCCAGGCGAAACATGAATATCTCAAGAAAAATACTTAAAAGAAATGCACGACCGTTTCTTCTTCTTTTTTCTTTTTTCATCACTTGTATCCCATGGCACAGCGTGTATTTTTTTTACGACGTCAACAACTTATTTTATGCGAGCGCGGGCGCAAATCAGCTCCCGCTTTTGGACCGAGCGGTTAAAGCGGCGACTTGAACACCTGAGCGGTTTAAACGTTTAAAATATTCATGAGTGGCTCATTTCGAGTGCGATGAAAAAAAATATGTGAAAATTGATAGATGGCTTCAATGTAAAGATTAATCTTTTTAAAATCTGTATGTATTGTATTTTTTATTTTCAGTGTTAATTTGATTTTGTGAGAAGAATTTTTTTTATATTATATTATATATTATGATTTTTTAAGTTGTGTATAGTTGATATTTTTTGTATATATATATATATATATATATTTTTTTTTAATATTATCAAAAAATTACGTATCGGTGATTCGATCTTGTAAAATTCTGACTCTAAAATAAGGGCTGTTTTTAATGATTTATTTAATAAAAACAGTGGTTTGATAATTTAAAATATATAAAATCATGTATTCAAAAATATTTTTATTATATAAAATATGATTAAAATCTAAATAAAATACTATCTTCAGATCAAAATTGTTCCTTATAAATTATATGAAAATATTTTGATTTAAAATATGATAAAAAATACTGCTATTTTTACATTTTTCAAAGAGATATAAATTTGAATATATACCAGTAAAATATTAAATAAAAAAAAAATAAAAATTAGCATACAAAATCTTATTTATTTTAATACTTATAAAAGTAATACGTTTTTAATATTAAATTTTATTATCACTATTTGGTATTCTCTGTGAAAGACTTTTTATTGCAAAGTAGAAAATTTTGAATAGAAAAAAAAGGATACATTAAATTTTGAATCGTAGAATAAAACTCGTATAAAGATCTTCAATGAGATGTTATTGTATAAATTTGCGAATATATATATATATATATATATATATATATATATATATATATATATATAATATATATAGGTCGAATAATGCTATTTACTGTAAAAATATAATATGTCTTTTTGTTTATTTCATACATATAAAAAAATATGCTTGTTATTATTTATAAGATATTTAATATTATTGCATATCGGTTGAGTAAAAATGGATATATTTTCCTATTCGCGCGTTGAATAGATTGTTTTTCCGAGATGCGCAAAGGAAAACTTGGAAAAACAACGGTGAAAATATTTTTTTGAAGGGCGCGATGGGTGAAAAAAAAAAAAAAAAATATATATATATATATATATATATATATATATATATATATATATATAAATCGAACATTTTGTATTCAAGATGAAATTTGATTACAATTTGTTTTAAATGGAATAACTTAAAACGTGACGTATTATAATACGCTCGCAGGATTTAATGCTGTATTTCCTTCTTCTTCTTTTTTTTTTCTTTAAGGATAACGCGGGTTTTCACGAGTCCCCGCCTCGGATGTAAATGCGCATAATGCCATTTCTCGGGGAAAACAAAGGTTTTTCCCGTTGAAAATATTGAAAGTTTCAAAAGGTAATATCAAAGAAAATGCGAAGTGCCACCTCACCGAACCACTCTTCTTCTTATTCTTCCGTTTTCCGTCCTGCTTTTTCTTTCGCGTTTTCCATCGCGTTCGTCGCTCACTCATACTTTTGTAACAACTCTCAATTTTCACCGCATAATGAAAATTTAGATCAAAAAGCAATATACAACGCTCAAATGGCGCACAGGAACGTCTCTGCTTTTTTCTTACACGTTCGCTTGCATTATTGAGCGCTTAAATATTTATGCGCTTGTAATTAATTATTAAATTGCTTTAGAAAAATTGTAGTTCGAAATCCAATTACAAGTTTTTCCATTTCATTTCACACGATTGTTTTTTTTTTCTTCAACTAACTAACTACTCAAGAGAAAAATTTCATCTCATTTTTCAATTAAATATTATATCTATTATAAAAATATCGTTTCAAATTATTTTCATTCTGTTTCATTTTTAAGTACAATATTCATATATTGAATTTATTTTTTAATATATGTTTTTTTTAATAAATATGAAAACGTATTTAATGATTTATAATATGGAATTTTATATAAAAATATTTTAAATTCCTTAATAATAAATAAAAATAATAAGATATTTTAATAATTTATTGATATTTTTTTAGTAAGCAAATTTTTAAAATATTTTCAATATCTGATTTTAATACAATGTCAAAATAAGAATCGTTTATATTAATGAATTATCAGTTATTAATAATAAAATGATATCTATAAAAATATTTCTGAACATCAAAATGACTAATAGTTATTTTTGATCTTCAAAGCTGGTAATTTTTTTTGCACTATTCGTTTTTTTTTGTACCTGTAATATTTTATACAGTGAAAACTGTAAAAGCAAAACTTTCTTCGGCGACGGAATACTATTAAGGCTTACGTAGTTCTTTGCAACTTTCTTTAACTGCTTTCTTAGTTATAATCGCTGGCTCTGCAGAAAGAAACGGCGCTTTTTTTCCTTTTTTTTTCTCACTGAAAAGTGAAAAAAATCGTCATTTTAGGAACGGTAAAAGGGACGACATTGTTGGAAAAATTTTGAAAGATTTCATTTTCAATAATGTATTATTATATAATATTATTTTATGCTTTTTATCTACGTGTGATATAAAATTATAGCAATAATATTATGTAATGAAATAATTTGTTGATTTTTATTAAAATTTATTATATTACTAATATATTTATATATATATTTATATATAGATTAAGTAGTTTCATTCAAACAATAGTCGAAAAGTTTAAAATAAATAAAGCGATACGAAAACGTAATGAAACATCAGAGGAGAAAAACAATTGGTATCGAAGTCAACTGAAAGGAAATCCCTCGAGAGGTTAAGCACGAGAAAATCTTTTGTGATCTTACGTTTTGATAAAGCCCCTCTCGTCTCCTTCATTAAAAGGGTAGGCTGGCTTTTCCGCTTTTCCGGTGAAAATCTTTTCGCTGAATCGACTACCGGGCAGCTTAATAATTTAAAGGAATAAGTAAAAGGAGATAAACTGTCTTTGTTTTGTGCAAATGCGCCACATTGCATTTTCCTGCGATGCAGTGCCGCAGTTTTTCTTTACTCACTTGAGAATTTTCCGGCGCTTTTTTTTCTATTTTTTTTCCTGGCATGAATTATAAAGCGTCTCGCATGTTTTTCTTTGGGGGAAAATATGAAAACAAAAGAATTCTGTTGTGAGATGAAAAAAAGGATAACGCTTGGATTACTCTAAGTGGATATTTCATGAAAATGATCACAAAATCAAAATATTTTATTTTTAAAAACGATGCATCTAATGAATAATGAATGAGGAAAATTAAATTAAAATTTTGTTTAATTTATTATCTTCGAATAATTGTGAATATTCTTTTAATATTTTTACAAAGGGTTTAAAGTATGTATATTTATTATATTTTTCTTTATATTTCAATATTTTCAATTTGTATTGAAATTATTTTTATTGAATTTAATAAAATTATACATTTAAAAATTAACATATATTATCATTGAAATTTATTTATAATATTATTACATAAATTAATAATTTATATTATTATTACAATATATATTATTATAAAAGTTATATTATTTACGACACTCGTGGGTGATATTTGAAATTGTATCTTAAGGAGATTGAGTTACAATTCATACATTTATTATATTAATAATTAATTGTATAAATGATAACACATGTCACATATCGAATTTATATTATTATTTTTTAAATAATTCAATATAAAAATAAATTAAACTCAATTACAGTCGTTTATTTCTATTTTATAACCCACACAAGACAATAAAGAATACGTATAATGTTGTTATAATGCAATTTTTCATTCGAAAAGACAACATTTCCATTTATTTTATTACTCGAAACGTTAACAACATATAATTATACGTGAAGAATGCTTAATCCTTATTGTGTGGAAAGGATGTAAAAGGAGTCGGTGTATTTCTTCAGGATATCTCGTTGAAGTGTTGCATAATTTATTTGGTCAATAAAACCGACTGCAACAAGATGCATCTTTATTATGCGCTTTAAAACTAAAACTAGTAGAGAAAATGTTTTCAGAGAAACGGTTTCGTTTATATATATATATATATATATATATATATATATATATATATATATATATATATATATATATATATATATATATTATTTTATTTATATGTTAAATTTACACTTTTCTCTCTCTCTCTCTCTCTCTCTCTCTATATATATATATATATATATATATATATATATATATATTTATTTATTTATTGTCAGTTAAATCAAAATTTAATATTTTAAATATGCGTTAAAAAGTTTTTATATTCTGTATATTATAAAAAAAATTGTTTCTGTGTTTAATATGAACATCAAGTTTTAATAGATATTTTGATCGCGACGATGTTAAAACGTCTTTCATATATTATATATTTTTATGGAAAAACTTTTTGAGATTATTTTAAAATTTAAAGACGTGTTGAGTCTTAAATAAGTATGTTAATCTAGCATTTTTTTTTAATATATATTGTTTGCTGTTATTTTTTATTTGATAATATTCTCAATTGTATACATTTTTTTAAGGATAATTTAAATTTATATATAATAAATTGAAATCGTTTATTTTTCACGTTTTAAGATTAAAATATGAACAGAATATTGAAACAATAAAATGTTGTTGATAAATATGATATATATTTTACATTTATGATTTTTTTCTAAAATATTTAATTTATTATATATTATTTTATATTTATTGCATTTTTACGTCTTTTATAAATAATAATCTTAATCATCGGTTTTAACATTTGATTTATGGTATACGTCAATTCGACGGATAATCTGATTTGATGCCGATATATTAAAAAATAGATATTATATTTATAAAATTATTTTATCGAATTTATTTAATATAATAATTCAAATAAAATTAACGATATTTTAATCATTGTATTTTTGAATATTTGATGCTTGTAGAAATAGGTATACAAAAAACGCCCGCATTCATAGTGTTATTAAATATATTTTTATTATTTTTGTAGGGATTTTTGAAATATTCAGCCATCTTTATTTTCTTCATATTAAATATTTATATTTATGTCAGAATATATGATTTATATTATATATTAAAAAATTTTAATAATCGAAAAAAAAATTTTTTTAGAGAAAAATATATATTTTATACTATATATGGTACATATATATATTTATATAAAAAAAGAAAAACACGAAAGGAAAAAAAAAGAGAAAAGATTGTGAAAATAGAAGAACCTGGGTCGGACGGGAGATTTGATGAGGTCGGGAATATTGGCGTCTTTAATGTCGAATACAAAAGCGCGGGAAAAACCGAGAAAAACCGGGAAAAGGCCGGGAATCCTTTCGAAATTTATCGCATCGATTGCCATCGGATAATAATCGGAATAGACGCTCTTTATTCAGCTGTACGGCTAGGGGGTTTTTAAGGGGTTAAAATCGACTACGACATCGACGACGACGCATACAAAACTTTATTGTTTTATTACGGCGTACAAACACAGTCGGTCTCGCATAAAAATCGAGCACAGAAAGGGTCAAAAAAATAAATAAATAAAATGTTTTATTTTTTTTTTAATGCAAAAGTTTTTCTTATTTATGTGTGTGTTTTTGAATTTATATAAAATATTATTCAATTATTTTATTTATAGTAAATAATATTATTATATATAAAAATAATTTTTGATTTAAAACAATAGAATTTGCGATAATATTATAACTAGAATTTTAATTTAGTATATTAGATGTCTTATTTAAATATTTATGTGTTGAAAATAAAAATAAATTTATCTAAAGTTTTTAAATATAAATTGTCATATAAAATGTTAATACTGATTATATTTTTATATTGAAACAAAAAATTCATATATTTAATTAATTTTAAAATCAACTATATATTAAAAAATATAAAATTAAATTATAATAATTAGAATATATATATATATATATATATATATATATATATATATATATATATATATTTATTAAGACATTAGGGTATTAGGAATTTCACTTCTGTCATTAATATAAAATATTTTTAACAGTATATATATATATATATATATATATATATATATATAATAAAGTTGAATAGAAGACAACGGTAACAAGCGCTCGTTGTGACAGCACCCTGGTGAGAGAAAACCCCCGGATAATCGCGCGGCTGTCACGTGCAAGAGCCACAATAATGTCAAAATCGCTATGGGATTTCTCTTTTGTTATTGTATAGTTATATTTCTGTTTTATTAGCGATTGTCAAAATGTGGGCCCGTAGACATTGTCAATTCGTCGACGAGATGCGGCGTTCTTTAACAGTTTTATATTATATATATAATAATATAAATTCGTGTTCAATATAATATATATATATATATATATATATATATATATATATATATATATATATATATTGAACACGAATAAAAACAATATAAAATATACAATTGACAAAATTCTCCATTACGATTCTAAAACTTTTATATTTTTATTAATATTTTAAAATAATAAATAATATTTGATCATATAGAATTGTATATATTTATTGCTAATTTTCAAAATATATTATATATAATGAATAATAATTTAAATTAAAATAGAAATATGTTCAGATTTTATTTTTATTGCATATGTATGTTAATTCAATTTCAATATAAAGTATATATCAATGATACCGTCAAAATGTCAGAAATTGGGTCATAAGTATCCATTCAACCCTAAAGTGAAGAACATTATATTCAATATATAATTATATAAAGTGCTTTTATATATAAAATTATAAATATAATTTTTTACAATTAAATATTTAATTAATTAAATTTTCGTACGATACGCGAATTTTAATAGAATCATATATACGCCGCTCATGTTTTTGATAATCACATTTTCTCGTTGTTGTTGTTGTTTTTGTTGTTGGTTTTGTTTGTTTTTTTTTCCTTTTTTTTTTAATCCCATAAAATATGAGGGACGTCTTAAAGAGCGCTAAGTGCACTGTTTATCAAACGAATCGACATAATTTATTTTAAAATTAATTCATTTACATAATGGAGTTGCCCTCGGTGAGTAGGGGTCGAAGGCGTCGAGATGAAAATGAAAAATCCTCCTCTCGTTCCTACTTTTTTTTCAACGGTTTTTTTAAATATATATATATATATATATATATAAAGAAAAAAGTGCTAGGCCACTAAAATATTTATACGGAAATAAAAGGTAACAAATAACGGCGTTCCGACGCAGGCCAAGAAACAAGTAATATCGCTCGTTTACTAAATTCATACCATAAATAAAATGAAATCGCCCGGCTATTAGGGTAATAGAAAAGAGAAGCTTTGGGAAGCTCACCTACCCCTATAGCCGTCGGAAAAAGCTCCTTCGCCGGTTGTGTGAGGCGGCGGCGGCGTCGGTTTTCGAAAGAGATATGGTCGCTTTAGCGGTGCCCCCCTATCTTTTGGCCCAAATATCGACAACCGACGCTACTTCACTTCCACTCTTGATATTGATCAGGGAAAAGTGTTTTCCATCGGTTGCCGATCACTGGAAAATCTTCGGGCGTGTTGGAAATTTCAATCATCGATACGCGAGTGGCTATACTTTTTTTTTTCTCCTTGCGCTCACTTTTTCTTTTTATTTCTGTTATTTTTTTTTTTACATTCACGGATTTCTTGATATTTTTTATACAGGATGATTATGAATCGTAAACGGGATCGATGGATCAGAATCAATAGTGAAATAATCTCATTTTAAATTAATATATACATTTAAAAAAAAATGTTTTTTTAAAATAATATATAATATATACAATATGATATTATAAAATACGGTTATGATTTTTAAAAATGCGCTAGTAAATTCAGTGGCGTCGCTAGGAATGTGTGAATGGCGACATTATCATGCGGAGTGATGCTATAATGGCTGTCTATAAAATTTTATTAAGTATTTCACTTGCAAACACATCGTTATTGCTAATGTTCAAGATTCAATACACATTGGCAACTATGTTGTTGGCAAACACTCAAAATATTACATATATATTATATATAATATTGGTGAAAATTATTTATAACATAGTTGTGTAAATTGATATTTTTTAATTTAATTTTTAATATTTTTTTAATATATATATATATATATATATATATATATAGAATAAAATTGGATTTTAAAAATTTATATTTTATATATATATATATATATATATATATATATATATATATAACAAAAAATCAATACAAAAATTTGTGAAAGTTGTAGAATATCTTATATATACTTATGTATAAATAATGGTAAATAATTATATTAATAATACCTATTATATTTAAATAATATATGAGCCATTCCATATATATAATATATACAAACAATATCAATTTTATACTATATAATTTATAATAAATAATTAAATTCATATTTTTGGATACAACATTTTCTGTATTATAAATATATAGAAATTTTCAATATGGAGTAAAATTTATGTATCAAAATTTTAGCGTAAACTTTTTTATCAACCTATATAAGATATGAAGCGAATAATATGCGTTTTAGGTGTTTCACAGAGTGCGTCTCTGAAACGGGAAAAAATAAAATAAAATAAAATAGAATAAAAAAAAAACGGGGTTGCAAAAAAAAATCGGGAACGCTTTCAATATTTCAAATGTCGTCGTTTTTTTTACCTGTATCGAAAAGTGTGAGCTTTTCGATGCCTTTTGCCCCCTTCCCTCGCTCCACCCCCCAAAAAAAAAAATAAATAAAAAATAAAAATAAAAAAGATGCTGATTAAATTCGTGCGTGACGACGATTTGGAGCTTTGCTTTTAAAAAAATTGAAGCATGTAAAAACACATAAATGACTCGATCGATTTTCAATTTATATCCATTTAAAAAATATATCCCGCGCGAGCTTTTTATTTCCTTTGATTATATATATTTATTAATAAATATTTATATGTAGGAAATAATAATTATTTTAGTGAAGTAATTTTGTGAGCGATCGATAAAGCGTTAAAATTTCAATATATATTTATATTAACGTGAAGTTTCAATTATATATATATATATATATATATATATATATATATATATATATATATTATTTATAATATATACGTTTGTTACAAATAAAATATGAATGATTTTAAAACAATATCAATAATAAATATTTTTTTGAAATTATTTTTAATTATTTAAATGAATATGTTAATATATAGTGATTAAAAATTATAATGACCGATGAGCATCCTCCGTATTCTTTTCATATAACTCCATCGGATTTTTTAATAAACACTATTCATATTAATAATTCTTATTTTTTTTTCAGATCTTTTAACGTATATTTTTGACGAACAAAAATAGTATTTTAAAATAAATATTACTATATAATAAAATTAATAATTGTTAATACTAGTTTTTATAATTTATTTCTGTTGAATATTTTAGTGAAAAATATAAAATTTTAGTATTTTAAAATTATTTTTTTATATATAATATATAAATGTCGCACAGTTACAAACAGCGATTCGATTACGTAATAAAATAACAATCCGACAAATTATTATAGCACAACTATATAAATTGTACGCTCTATACGAAAGACCATATTTAGTATATTAAAAAAAAAAATACTATGCACATACCAAAAATCAAAAAAAATAAAAAAAAATAAATAATAAAAATAAAAAAAAATGTGAATATTGTACAACGAAACACGCAAAATTTGCAACACAATATGAATATTTATCAGTTAATATTCGCGGCGTTAATTCAAGCGCATTGCGGTTAAATTTCAGAATTTTCCGCACGCGCACGTCTTACTGACAACAAAATAATATAAATAAATAAAAATAAATATGAAGAACCCCCCGTATATATATATATATATATATATATATATATATATATATTGTCGGATGGCAGAAATAAAAATGACAAAACCCCGAAGGGGGGCATGGGAATAATAATAATAATAATAATAAAACGAAATAAAATAGAATAAACATAAAGGGGAAGACATTTTGCGCAGTGCGTTTGGGTCACCGAGTGTCCAGTCTACCGCTAATGTCGCAATAATTATCGCAGCCGCACTAATTGCACACCCTGTATACACATAACATGACTTTACGCTCCGTTACAACTGTCGTGCTGTAATAAAAAATAGATAAAAGTTAAAGAAAAAATATTGTATATCCGCATATACAAACTTTTATGTGTTTTTCCATACGTTCAATATTATTATTTTTTTTCATTTTATTATCAGATCAAATTTTCAATATATTTTTTTATTTTTAATATAAAATAATAATTTTATAATCAATAAAAAAATATTATACATATATATATATATATATATATATATATATATATATATATATATATATATAATAGAATACGATCGATTTGATGAAATGTTACATTTATTTTTCTTAGTTGAAAATATGATACGTCATGAAAACAATTCTAATCCGAGATTCTCAAATTGCGGATAAACGTTTCTCAAAGTTTCGCTGCGCGAACGAAGGGTTAACTTCGGGGCGTTTTGTATCAAATCGCATAAACTGACATGTTAATATCATACATAGGAGAAAGATACAATCTGAATAATGGCAAATTTTGCGCATCTCTATATGCACAAACAACAACTTTATATTTACACGTTCTCGTATATTTTGACGGTCGATTAAAAAGTTACCGGAAAATTGTGCGAAATATTTTAAACTTTTGCACCGTTTGGTCACTATTTGGATTTGTGCGAAAATTCGAATGCATATATTGTAATTAAATTATTTATTTTAAAATTTGAAATAAAAATATTTATTTTTTAATATTTTGAGATCATTTAAGTAATAGTCAAGTATTATTATAATTATTACTTTTTTTATATTTTTTTTTCAGTTAATACGATAATTAGAAAATTGTATTTAAATTTAAATTACAGGTAAAAATCTGTAACTTTTTGATCATTTCACATATTATTCATTCATGTTATATATATATATATATATGCATCAGTGTACATGCGCTACAATTACCATACAACCACCGCCATTCCATGCAATCGTACACAACGCTTCACATCGCAGACGGTTGTGTGGGAGCTACACGATGGAAGGTGGGGCGGAGGAAATGGGGGGGGGGAAACGTGGTGTATTGAAATAATGATACTAATTTATTTGGAAACGGAGGGCGGGCTTCAGGGGGTTTTACACGTCTAAATAATTCAAACAGAGACCATGGATATCTGCAGATCGTCGGAAAACAAAAACAAGGGTGCGCTCCGTTTCGAACACGAGCCCATTGTAAAGAGGTACACCAGCTGGTCGAACTTTCGACACAGTTTTCCCGTTTCACGAACACAATCACCACAGCCGCATCATGGTGATGGAGACGTAGACGTTACACCACGTGGAAAACTAACCCGTCAACACAGTCAACACTAACACTGGTACAAAAAGATGGCACGGTCGCCGAAGGGTTAGAATACTAGTCGTACGGGTTTGCCTATTTGCATACGACTAGAGGAATATGACCCGCGGTTTCGAATGTTTCTGTTACATGTTTTCAACTGACTGGTCGAAAATGTTGCAAAGGAAAAAAATAAGGATGTTCCACGAAAACTGAAAGATTTTCGTTTACATTATTCTGTTCATACATATTTATATTAATGTTATCATTTTATATATAATATTAATAAAATATCCGTTTTTTTATATGAATATTTAAAATGAGTCTTTCAGTTTCTAGAACATTTTTTTTTAGACAAATAAAAACAAAACACTTTTTCAATTTCAATCAAAAAATTCAAAAATAACTTGAAATATTAAATTAAATATATTTATAATTATTCATATAAAAGAAACAATGTAAATTTAAACATTTATTTAATAACTCAATAAATATTTAATGAATATTTTACTTTGATAGTTAAATAATACTATTAAATTATTTAAGAATAAAAAGCTAATGACACATTTGGCATTCTTCTATTATTTTTTTTAATACTAAATAGTTAAAATTATACTAAAATTAATCTATGTATTTTAAGACTATATAATATAAATTTTACATATTTGTAAACAGACATAATTCATAATTGAAAACTTTACATATCTAGGAATGAATATGAACAGCTTTCGATTTATGTCCGATTGATTTTGTATCAACGGTTAAATCATAAATCAAAAATTTGCACAGGGATTTGCAATCATGTCTATGCAACGTCATTAATAACGACAATTCGATAATAATATACATCACATCGCATATAAATCTGGTTAATTATGTGCAAAATTCAATAGTTAATTAAAAGCGTGTTAAAAGCTAAAGCTCGCTCGTGTGCACACGGTAGAATATAATCTGCTTTTATAAACTCTCTAACGGAACCGTATTTTTTCGAGAAAAATTTTTTATTTTTTATTTTTTTGATTTTTGTCTACAAAACAAAATATATGCAAATATCGTGAGAAACGAGAGAGCCGAATAAAAAGCACAAACGACCGCATAAAAACGACAAGTTTTCTCCTTCGAAAATTAAGCTTTCGCAAAACAAACAACAATGATGTTCGTCGAGCGTCGTATTAATAAATTGCTTTTTCATTTTACTATGGTGTTTTTTTTTTAAATCACAGTGTGAATATGAAAAATATATATACGTTTAATTCTTCACTAGTGAATGATTATGCAATATTAATATTACATATCTAAGTTTAAAAGCTTGAAACTATAGATATGTAATTAAAAAAAAAATCTCAATTAAATTATAATTTAATCAGTATATATCATGCCATAAATTAATCGAATAATTATTATATACATCTACAATAATCAAGTTAATTTATTTATGATGAGCTGATTAAGATGCAAATGTTCCGACAGTTTATTTAATTATAATTTACATTGATTAACAATGCTAATTCACCGAAGAACAAAATGATTAAAAGTTTGTCGTACATCTGGCGATTTTTTTTAAATATTTTATCATAGATTTATTTATTATTTTTTTATAGTATATAAATAAAAGCGTATCAACAATATTTTCTTGAAAAAAAAAAGTGACGTTTTCAGTATGAATCTTCACAAACACGTATCTGTAAATAGGAGATATGAAACGATGAATAATTTCAGACATCTTTTCCGGTTCCCAATTGCATTTTTGAGATGATAAAAAAAAAATAAATAAGCTTCCAGTATGTATGTTCGTATAGTGTTCGGAACTTTTTCGCATGGCTATATATATAAATAAAAAAAAAAAAACAAAACGAAAACGGCAAGACGGGAAAAGATGATAATATACGTATTATTTATAACACCCCGCGACCTCCACCAGGTCCAATCTTCAGCGTGTGTAATGGTATTCACATTTAGATCGTCTGTGACTGCCGACTATATTTCATCTCGGCACATATGCCCTTTTCCACCGCTTTACCTCTATATAAACTCTATATATTTCTATATATATATATATATATATATATATATATATATATATATATATATACGTCTAGAGGACTCGAAAATAATATTTTCGTGGAAGAAAAACGATTCAATTCTGAAGATACAATTAAAAACATTATATGAAAATCGAATAATAAATACATAATAGAATTATTAAGTGAAAAGAACTCATAGGATACCATTTGATCTTACTTATATAAGTGAAGCGTCTATTTTAATATTAATTTCTATTGATTATTATTAATGTGAATAATCGTATGTGTTATTAAATAAAATGTGGCATTTGTTCGTTTAAATTTTGATTTTAATACGTTAAATGTAGATGAATGCGTTTAACGAGTTAATCTAATTATATATAGTAATATTTTATAAGGCGAATTCTATTTTTTTTTTTTGTTATCGTTTTCTTTTTCTGCAATATTTTATAGTGGTCTAGAAGAATGTGAAATTATTTTTAATGCAGTGTTCAACAACTGGTGCACTATGATTTTATTAATGTTTTTAAATTTGTTATGATTTTTATGTAAAATAATTATTTTATTATTTCAAGAAATAATATATTACAAGGAATACTTTTAAGCGTATTGCAGAATTATATTAAATTATTTAATATTGGGATTGAAATACATTTGATAAATTATTATTACATAAAATAATGAAATTATATATTTTTTCTTATAGAATTTATTTTATATATCAGGAATATTCAAGCTGTTCAGTTTCTCTAGAATATAATATTTTGTATTTTATAAATTTTATCTGGATATAATAAAATCATTTTAATGTAATGTAAATGAGTATAAAAAAAACATTTATTTATCATCATGTTAGTAAGATTGACTTCGGTAACTAGAAAAGCAATATATTATAGATTAATATGACATCATTAATTTTTTTTTTTTTGAGTTTTACTTTGACGCGAAGTATATCGCGTTTTGCGAGTTAACTCCTTAATAGCTGTTAGACAAGAATCTTGGCGACGTGGAGAGGAAAAACGTACAAAAATGAGCAAAAACACAAAGAAAAAGAACTTTTCCCCCCATTTTTTTTTTTTTTTTTTTTTTTGATGGATAGTGCGAGCCGGCGGAATTACGACATAGCACACATGGTGTAGGTGTTCGCGATGGAAAACTCGTTCCTGGATTTTCCTCGGGATTTTCATTTCTTTTGCTCCGTTTTCACGTTTTCATCTCCCCTTCGTTCTCCTGTCCGACCTCTGTCTCAACCGCACGGTTTATTTTATGATCCACTTAAGTCTGCAGTCCGTCTCTCCATATATCCACGACGATATATATATCTGTACATATTTTTTTTTACTTTCATATATATATATATATATATATATATATATATATATATATATATGTATATATATAAAGTGGTTATATGTTTAAATGTCGGACAATGAACCGGAAGTTTTTTAGATAGTTGATTTATATTTTTATAGTATCCGAATGAACTAACTGAACTATTTTTTTTATAAGATGTTATGTCGTATATTCGTTTTAGATTTAATAATATTAATATCGATTATTCGTTTAAATCAGGGGTGGACAACATGTGGTGCATTACACGATTACAGGTGGTGTATTATATCATACAGATGATGGATTGTTGGATATTCAGACATAGAAATGTCATAATATAAAATGTGTAGACTATTAAATATCTAAATTTATTTTGAAGGTTTCTACAAAAAAGAAAAAAAATGGCGAACTAATCTTAGAAGAAAAATGATTATATTTAATTTTTATCAATTTCATGTCAAAAATAATATTTTTTTTGAACGATTTTAAAATGTTGCTGTATGATATTTTAATAGAAATAATATATATTTTTTAATTAAAATGTCAAAAATAAAATCATCACTATAGTCATTTATAACTTAACCTACCCTAACGTTCTTAAACTAACCTAAAAATAATCAGTGGATATTAATCATACAATTAATAATAATTTACGTATAATACATATATATATATATATATATATATATATATATATATAGTTTTAAATAAATTTGAAAAGAAAATACTAACAAACGTAAATTAAAAAAAAAATGGCAATAAATTTTCAATGTTCGCCCGCGATAAGGATTTACAACCCGCGACCTGTTCAACCGCTTATTATCGATATATAATGTATAATAATATATATATATATATTTTTTTTTTCATCGTATTTTGTTGGCGAGAAAAAAAAATCCATTATCATTCATACATGTGAGCGTTATCGTCGCCTATTTGCACATCCTTAACACATTTTATGGCTTTTTTATGTCCCTTATTCACGCTTTTATGCGTGTACAACCGATTTCCGCTTTATGTGCGACGTATAACGCGTTAGATTCGTCGACAAATTTATTATAAACGCGATTTTACAGCGAGTCGACGAACAAAAACAAAAAAAAAACGAGCGATAAAAGCTTTGATCGAAGAGGCGACAAAACAACGCTGGATAAACTTGACTTTATGTTTTCTGATATCGAGAAACGTTTAGCAGACAATTGTCGTGTAATAATCGTTTTGTCGACGTACAATATCAAAAAAAAAAATATATCGTTAAATTGTTTTTTTATTATTATTTATTTTTGTAATTAAATATGCTATATAAATATATATTTTTTTTTATTAAGAACATGTCTCAAATTATTTTTCAATTTTGTAATGTTTGCGATAAATTATTATGTTTGATCATTTATAGTCATAATATTATGTAATAAATTCATAATTAAATAGTGTAATAGGATTTTTCAAGAAAAAAGTTCCACATTTTGGAATTGATTTATTCTTTATAATGTCAAATGCGTCCAACTTTCTTCGTGTAAATAATTTCTGAAACATTTTATATATTGTCTTGTTTTTAGTGTTTTTCAAATTGAAATATAGATGTCTTCTAAATATTCATGTTTTTCATCACAAATAAATTTAAGAATTTAAATATATATATATATAATATGTACCTTGTTCAACAAGTAACGGAATTTTTTATTTCTTAAAAGAAATAATTTTATTTATCTAAATTGATACTATCTCTTTCAAAGTAATCCTAATTGGATAGATATTATTATACTTATGTCGACATTTATTCCAATTCCTAAATAAAACACTTCTGAAACTCGATCTCTGGGAAAACTTTGAATTCTTTCAGCGTTGCATTGTAATCTCATTTATGCTTGAAAATGACTTTATTTTATCTTTTTATCATACTTACGGGGTTATATCTGGCGAATATGTAGGTTGGGATATTATTATAGTATTATTTTTTATTACCGTACATTGTAATGTATGTATAAAAAAACATTATTAGTTTTATTCTTGGCATATTTAATTATTTTATAAATATAAAAGGCAATGATCACACAAAGTAGCGCTTATTGGACTTTATATTTTCAAGCTTGTTTATATATATATATATATATATATATATATATATATATATATATATAGTATATTTTTATAGTCGCATAGGAGACGTTAAAACCGTTGCGAACATAAGCCGGTCGTTTCGCTACCCGCTCGACGACAATCGAAATTGCTCAGATAATGAAGTCGTCCCGCGGTTAAAGGGTTAACCGCCGCGAATCCCCTCCCCTCACCCCTTCGCCAACAAAGCGCACTTGGTAATTTAAGTTTTATGAAAAACACCCTTTCGAATTGCAACTTTGTGCAATCAATAGTGAAAAGCGATTGTGTAAAAGCGGCTTTCTTACGTGCATTTTGAATGATTTAACAAAGTGTGCAATTTTATATGTAATAATACACGCTTCAATGATAATATATATATATATATATATATATATATATATATATATATATATATATATATATATATATGGTTAATTTATTTGACATAAAAAAATATGTAATTTTTATGACGCTATTATATTTATATTTTGAAATAAATTGTTTATACAAGAAAATTATTATTTTTTATTTTTGTAAATGCCGTGAATGATCGATGAAGTACGATTTTTTATATTATGAAAATTTTTAATTTCTATAAATTCTTAAATAAAATTAATTGTTAAATATAATTCTATAAATTATTGATAAAATTAAATTAAATTTTATTGTTCAGGAAGCATTTTATTAACTGTTGTTTATTGAAATGTTTTTTATTTATTTATTTGATTAATCATCATATTATATTGTTTATTTATGAAAAATGAAATACGATTTATATCTATCTGAATGTCATAGAAAACAATTTTATAATATTTCAATTATAAAAATATTTATTATTATGATCCATATCTTTCTTTATATATTTAAATTCGTACGTAGAAAATATTATAGTACGCGGAAGAAGTATATTATTTAATAACAGTGATGAATTATTCGCTCCACGCCATTGATACACTCGCACATGTATTTATTACACATTCATCCCTTTATATATATATATATATATTATAATATTTTTTGAAGGACCTTTTGTCTCTTATATTCTGTTTTTTTTCGCATACGGCGGTATAAATGAAAAATATTCTCGACACGGAGAAAAATTTTAAGGTTTTGTGCGGCCTTTTACGTACACACGCTCATAGGCGCTGGTTTTTTTTTCTTCTTTCCTACGAGATAAAGAGTCGTAAGAGATGTAGAACGATGGGTGGTTGCGTACAGGGGACGCGGGGGAGGTATATATATATATATATATATATATATATATATATATAAATGTGTGTGTGTGTGTGTGTGTGTAGGAAAGACGTAGGGGTTGACGCAAATAATAAAAATAGATCTGGGTATTTTTCGCGAGAGCCCCGGTGCATTTTATTCGGCACTCTATATTCCGAGCATCTTGAGATTTTCTCACATTGCGTTATTTATCACGCGAGTCTGAACACACAGACACATTCGCGATGGGGGCCCAAGCGAAGGGCGGCGCGCTCGCCGGGGAGCCCGCGCCCTCCTACGAATAGGTGTGAGCTACCCCGAGTAGCTTTTTACGTTATTGGTGAGATAGAAAAAGATAAAATGGGACAGAGACGAAGGCACCGTAAAGGGTCAGATAGGGAAAGAGAAACGGGTGTCGAGAAATGAACTAAAAATGGTACGAAATTTAGCATTTTTCTCATTTTTTTTTTATTTTCCTAACCCCCCCTTCAAAGCTTTCAGATGTGTACACGAGAGCCGACTAGAAAGTGAAAATAATAAAAACGACATAAACAAAATGATATTTTCATATGTTAAATAAAATCATTTGCTGAAGAATGGTATATCTATTTAAATTATTTTTTATATAATGAAAATTTTCATCTTCAATTTCAATCTTAATTCATCGATTTCACATTCACTATTTAGGTATTAAAAAAAATAAAAGCGAATCCTAATATTTAAAAAGCACTTTTTATATTTTTTATACAATTGTAAAATTATATATAAAAAAATACAATCTACTTACATACGTGTAAAAGTATTAATTAAGATATAAGTTAATTCTATATATTATTTATATCATGAAAAATATTTGTGCTATAAATTAATTTAATTACTTATTACGTTTGATTTAATGTCCTTGTTATGCAAATTATTCAATGTAACATCTGGAATTGTTTCATGTACTAAAAACTTTGAGAAACAGTGAAGTGTACCGAAGTTTATGCGACTCGTACATTGAACAATATAACAATATAAAGTAAAATTTATTTTTAATGTACATTTATATTACATATGATTAGTTTGAATTTTAATTTAACGAATGTACATTAAACGTATTAAAAATAATTTTAATATAATTCACATATGTATATTATATTTGACAATGAAAAATTGCTCATTTAATACAATTAAATTTTGATTTATTAATAAAACCGCTTCGTTCAAATTAAAACAATCAAGGGTTATAAATTTTCTCAAGGAGTGTAATGAAATTAGATCTGGGTTAATTTAGTAAAGTTTAGATTAAGTTCGTGTACACGACAAGCTGAGGTTTGCGAATTTTCAAACGCACACACACGCACGCACGCACGCACATACACAATAAATAAAAATAAATTAGAATTGCTTCGGTTCAAATTAATTAACATATTTTAAACGGGGGAGCTGCGAATAAATTGTCGGTTAATTAAAAATTAAAATAATTTAAAAATATATATTATGTATAAAGTGGTATATTGCATTAATATTTTTGATTAAACTTTAATTGCACAATTTTTTGTGGGTTAAGAATATATATATATATATATATATATATATATATATATTAATATATATATATATATATATATATATATATATATATATATATATATATATATATATATATTATACGTTTGAATGTATATTTTCATCAAATATTTATTTCTATCAACGAATTTAATATATTATATCCAAAATTATACTAAGAAAAAATGTTATTTCAGTTTAATATATTAATTTAATATTAGGTCAAAATGTGTGCTTTTGGTAGATAAATAACATACTGAGAGGATTATTTATTTTTTCTCAATCTAATCGCGATATTATATAAACGAATGATTTTCGATACAAAATTTAGTGTACCTTATAAAGATGAATTTTTAAAATATCCGCCAAAATCTCACATATGCCGTATTAAATTATATTTTTTCAGATGTGTGTGGACGAGATGAATCGAATGCCGAACGCCGTTTGGGAATCGAATTTTTTTCAGCAAAGTTATGAGCCGAAAAACGTATGAAAAATAATTAAAAGTATGCCTTATACGGGTGACAAATTATTCATCGAAAGCGATTCTGAAAACACAGTATTTTTTAGCATAGTTTATTAATCGAAATGATCAAAAGTGTGCCTTATAGGGGTTAACTATGTAATATGCATATATATATATACATAGTATAAAAAAATAATTAAACGCAATATTATTAAAATATTTATGAAAATAAAATCGTACTGATATATTAGTATAATAATTCAAAAAGAAAACATCCCCTACAGTCATTGTAATTTATTTATTTTTTTAACTGTACCATTTTTGCGACCGTATCCATTTGGGAAGAAAGTGTTAATTATGCAGTCGACTTAACGACGGGCGCCTAATAAAATTTCCAAGATAATTGAATCAATTATATATATATATATATATATATATATATATATATATATATATATATAAAATATCATTTGCAACTTTGCGAAGGTTTTTATTAATTGCGATCATTATTCTTCGCAGTAGGACCGGGTTCATTCCCCGTTTTGGAAAATTCAACGTAACCCAGGTTATCTACTTTATTTCTACCCTTTAATACAATTGAATTTTAGCGTCATAATTGAACGTCTGCCTCACTCATTCATAACCGAGTCGATTATTAATCGGTTTTCACCATCGTTGTCGTCTTGGAACACGTTTCAGCGTTCTGAAAATATGAAGAATATTATTATCACGTGATATTTGTACAAATTGTCTTGTGAGGTATATTAACTGTTAAATAGATGTTTTTTTTTTTTTGATATTTTACATTTTCGAAAATTATCACTTATATATGTACGCATAATTATGAAAGTGTTTTAAGTATGTATCATTTGACTCGGACTGATTTTTTTTTTTTGATATTAATTCAAAATTTAAACAAGATATTTTAATTAGCGCATGTTCAGCAACTATTTATTTATGATTCGAAAAGTTCGAAATATGGTAATTTTTATTATGGAAAAACTATTAAATATAAATTGTTAAATATTTTGGGTCTAATATTATAGATAATTTGCATCAAACATTAAAAAAGTGAATAAAATTGCACTATTTTGACATTAAAAAGACAGAATAGGATTTTCAAAGTAATCTAGAAAAAAATATCAGTTTAGATTTGATTCTACGATATGATATATACCACATTTATCATTATGGGTACATTTCATATATATCAATGGTGAGCAACACTGATTGAATTTATTTTATCGACTTTTTCGACTTCAATCGACGAATTAAAGAGAGGAGAAACTCTACTTTTTAACCGTATTAAAATAATTTAAATCACATTAAAATTTAATTGTTTCAAGTTGTTTCGCTATTTTCTATTTGTACTTCAAAAATTTTAAAGTCGTAGAATAAGTCGATAAATCACAGTTTAAC
>JANIJI010000065.1:7957500-8042500 GCA_024500535.1 Leptonema lineaticorne
TTGCGGTTGGAATGCTATATGTATTTTAATATTTATAAATTATTTTAATAGTTATATACTATTAAACCTTCATAAAAACTCTCTATACATTTGCATGTTTCTTTTAAGATGTTTAAAATTTTTAATCCTAAATATTTGATATGAGAATTTGACAAAAACGAGTATTTTTTATATATTTTTTTATACATAAAAATATATTATGTATATATAAAAAAAAATAATTTTGATTTTATTTTTTTAATTATTAGATAAACCGTAGCAAAAATTGAATTATTTAACATAAATATGAATAATTGAACATCTAGATCAAAATGAAGGTATTATCGGTATCAGTTTTATATATCGAAGAATAAATATATAATAATAATAATAATATTTCGGTGGGATTTTTAATTAAAATACAACGAATAGCACATTTAATAGTGTAAATAGTTATAATAGGATGGTTGTATGTGAAATCAATATGCACGTCGTCGGGTTGTTACGACTGGGGTCGAAAACACAGCTGGCGCACAAGTTAAAGGGTTAATATTATAATATTATAGGCCAACGATGAACAACAATATATATATATATATATATATATATATATATATATATATATATATATATATATATATATATATATATATATTGAAGTATCGTGAAAGTGCTTCTTGAACTTGTATCACAAAGAAAACCCTCTTTATCAAGTACTGAAAATCCGCATAAGAGAGCCTTATCATTAGCGTTTTAAGGGTTGCAAGCTCTTCCATCATCCGTTTCCCAACATCAACAACCCCCACCCCCGCCCCGAAGACGACACTTAATTACCCATTGTATTCCATGTCGGCTTATTATTACAGGGGGGGGGGTTTCGGTGGTGAAAGTGTATAAATCTCGTAACGTATTGGCTTTCCGCATATTACGTGATAAGTGAACGTATATTGTGTACACACACGAACGCGGTGTAATAATAAAGTTTCAGAACTATTTTATTAATTGAAAAAAAAATTGCTATATATTTTTTTTTTAGAATTATATTATGTGATAAATTATGACTTTTTGTTTTATCAGTAACATATAGTCTTAATCGTTATCGTTATCATTTGAATAATATCATTTATTTGTGTTTTATTTTAATTTAAAATTTTATATACTTGTCAAAACACTATATATTTATTTTATAAACGCGATAAAAATATAGCGAATAAATATTACGTATTTTATGTATTACATTTTTATTAAATTTATCATTTTACGAATAAATAAAAAAATAATAATATTTAAATAAAAATTATTTTTTTTAGGAACGATTGCATATTATTTATAATATACTAATTTATTATTATTTTTATTTAAATTTAATTAAAATTTTTAAATTCTCTTTTAATTGGAATACAACTAATTATTCACTTTTCATATATAATATTATAGTAAATCTGAGAAAAATGAAAAGTTATATGAAAATAATATATATATATATATATATATATATATATATATATATATATATATATATATATATATATATATATATATTATACCCTTTTATTTTAAAAGTATAAGTGACGATTCGAAAAATGAAAAAAAATATAAAAATAAAACCGATTTCTAAAAATTAAAGTTTCTGAGATTTTTTTTAATAAAAAAATAAATCCGAGAACTTTATAATCGTACAACGTTTAAACCTGCACGTGTAAGTTATAATATTACACTCACTTTACGTATCGGAAAATTTGTATATTGTGTGTAAGTTGAAAGGCAACGATCGCAACCGATATGCTTTTTGTTATGAATAATTAAATTACATACACACCAATATTAGATGCCTGCGGTGGTTACAACATAATATATAATAATATATCGACAAAATAATTTCAGATTGGATATCGACAAAAAAATAAAAAAAATTATAATATAACATAAGTGTCATAATTTGAAACATAATGACGATATTCGACAATTTGTAGTTCGATACTCTTATATATATATATATATATATATATATATATATATATATATATATATATATATATATATATATATATATGGCACATATTGTTTAGTAACTACAGTCGCGATCGTAAATTGAGGGTTTCATATACAAGGGTGTAACCGTATGTCGCAACCCAATTTGCTTCGTGGTGAATAATTAGCATTTTAGGCTGATAATCGAATGATGTTTTGAGTGGTTTTCAATTAATGTTTTTCGTCGACGTTTAATTATAATATATATGATGTGTTACTATGAAAAATTATAAATTTTATTTTTATCGATAATTGTTTATATAATTTAATTTTTAAAATATTATTAGATAATAAATATTAGTAAAATTTTTATTTTTTTTATAAATGTTCTGTTTGAATATTTATATAGAGAATATATTTTTATATTTATATATGATTTTTTAAAATTAGTTAATTATTTAAAAGAAAGAAATTTTTGAATACGGTTTACTGTTAGTATTTTCAAAGTTTGAAGTGCAATTTTCAATGTCGCCTTATTGAAGAGTTTAATATCGGAAAAATCGAAAAACACTCGAACGATTTTCACAAGAAATATCATTATTATATTTCTATTATGAACGCGATTTATGCATTTATAGACGGTAACATAAAAAAAAAGTGTATAACGATATTAAGGAGTGCCGTTAAAATCATAATAACATTCTTAAACGTATTTTACAGCTGAAAAAGCATTTAATCGCGTAATAAAGCCCTTGTTTGCACTCTTCCGAAGCTTTGTTTGCCGAGGAAACGGAAAAAAGCCGGCTTTTCCTCAATTTTCCCGTGGAAAATTGAAAATAGAGCGGAGACCGCCAATGTGTACCCGATAAGTCCTTACGGCGGTTACCGTCGATATAAGTGTATTTCTTCTCCCTTTTTATTTATTTTTATATTAATCGTATTTAATCTATAATATAATATTATTTCTAGTAATTGAATAAAAAGCGTGATAATATTATAAGTTTGAATTTTTTTTTATATGTTCTATTATATAATTTGTATATATATATATATATATATATATATATATATATATATATATATATATATACACACACACACAAATATATTTATTTGTTTTTTCTTTTTGAAATAAAATAAAAATTTTATTTTAAAAATAGTTCATGATAAAGAATAAAAAAAATTGAAAATTTAATAAATAATATTATTTATAAATGTATGGGCGTTGAAGTGTTAATTTAATGCATAATAACATCAAATTTAATGACATTATTGATATATACGTATTTAATCGATATAAACTTTTTTCATCAAATTCACCTTTATATATATAAAATAAATTAATTATACGCAATATTAAAAGTTATATTCGAATCATTTATAAAAGATCAATTTTTAATTATAATAGAAATTAATTAAAGTTAAAAATTAAAATTCTTCGAAATCAAATAAACGAATTTAAAATCTTTATATTGAATTTCATTATCAAACTTATAACTACTATTTTAATGCGCAATTTATAAGTGAAAATTCAATTAAAATAATAATTCTCACATTAAAACTATCGAATTTATATTAGCCATAGTATATATATATAGTATATATATATATATATATAGTATATATATATATATATATATATATATATATATATATATAATATAGAATTTATATTTTATTTATTGAATTATTTTTCTTCATTTTTTTTCATATAATAAATAAATAAAAGCATATCGAAAAAACCGTTTTTAATATTTTAAATATTGATGTGCAGCATATCAATACGACATTTAATACTTTTGAAAGGACGAATGGATATAACTTTCAAGTTTAATTTTTATAAAATTCACAAAATGGCATCCACCTTATATGGCAAAATATAAGTATTTATGTTATATATATATATATATATATATATATATATATATATATATATATATATATATATAGTTATATACACACGAAACATATTTACTGTAGCGTTTTCTCGTAATAAATTTCACCACGACGATGCACACTGAATTTCAAATGTTTCTTTGAGATATGAAGGGCAAAGTACGATGTACATGTTTACCAATACATACAAAAACGGACACGTCTATATATATATATATATATATATATATATATATACGTATTTATATGTATGCAATAGTAATTGGATTAGTTTGTTTGACTTTGTAGATATCGAATATAAATTTAATTTATTTTTTTCATATAAAGTCAAAATATTAGATAGATAGTAGAAAATCAATGTATATTTTTTATTGTTTCATAAACGAGTCGTTAATTCAACGCGTAACCTTCATACGTTCATTTTATCAATATAGTATGATCAAATCGAAACGGTCATAGAACTATGATATATATATATATATATATATATATATATATATATATATATATATATATATATATATATATATATATATAATGTTAAACGTAAAAAAATCGTAAAATATCGGACAGTATAAAAAAAATTCGTAAAAATATCGAATGTTAAAATGCGAAAATTGAAAGTATTTTTATTTATTTTTTTCTTTAGATAAACTATCATAATTATTTGAGTGGGTTTATTTTCAATTTTTTTTTCTCTAGATTTTTCATTAAATATTTATAAAGCAATTTCGCCCAGAGCACTTGAAGCGTACTCATTACAATGTAAATTTTATTACTTTGTTTTTCCTTTAATATTTAAAAAGACGCCCGTTAATTTTTTGCAGAATTATTAATTTTCAATATTAAAATGTTCAAACATTATAAGTTTGATTTTTCGCTTGATTTATTGAAATTTCGTTTCCGATTAAAAATAAAAGCATAAATATTTATAAGAATTAAAAAAAATATGACTTTAATTTTTAAACTTTTGTTTAGTGTATATAATATAATTTGAAGATATTTTCTATAAATTATTTATAACTATAATTTAAAAAAAAAATTCTATTTAAAGAACAATTTTTTAATTACACAATGTTATTTACATATTTTTATTTTATTCATAACGAATATACATTTTTTTAATATTTTTAATTGTATGCTATTTTAGATATTAAATAAAATATTACAGAAAATTTATTACATAATGAAAATCACAATTATGACGTGTTTGATTTAATTAAATAATTTAAGATTATTTATAAATAATTAGAATGAGAGTAATAATTAAAAATATATATTTTATTATCATTTTCATCAATTTCCATAAGATAAGGTGACCAATAGTCCTCCTTTTTTAAGTCGAGTAATCCTTTTTATTTATCTTGTGTTTTTTTTTGTAAATGGACGTGTTAGATAGATTCCGAATGATTTTAAACTGGAAAAAAGGCTTTTTTTCACTCAACTTTACAATTGAAAACCTATTTTGAAAATCAATTTCAAAAAGTGTGACTTTTTTCTTATTTTGAAATCGTCGTAGTATTATTTTATTGACAACAAATCTCGATTTGTCAATTTTCAATTAACGATTTGTCACTGTGTTCTCTTTTTCATCGTTAAAAAGTTGTTACATTACAAAAGAAATAATAAATGAAATATAAATATCCATTTTTTTCCTATTAAACCAATATTTTGATATATAATTACTCTGAAATAGATTATTACAAATATATTTTATTTTACTTAATTATTTATAAAAATAGATAATTCGAAGAAAACGTCACTAAAAATTACATTAACTGCAAAATTGCAACGTTCTATCGCGTAGAAGAAACTATAATATTGCGAGCCTAATAAAAACGATATATTGTTAGCTTCATTTTTATCGCGAAACGTGCCAAAGTTGCAAACGGCACAAAAGCCATTTTAAACAATTCCCACAACCTAAACAGAAAATCTTGTTCTGTTGTTGGCTCCGCGTTCGCAGAAGCGACCGCCGTTAACACGTTGCGAACGGACCGAGAGAAACGCATTATATTTTCTTTCACGTCGATCGACGGATAAAAATGAAAAAAAAAAAACGACGAAACCCACATACGTATAAAAGTAAGCTTCGGCGACGAGAAAGGAGATGATATATATATATATATATATATATATATATATATATATAAGCGGCACATATTCATAAAATCTCGCATCTCCCACCTTTGGTTCCGGTCTCATCCCCGCATTTAGATGGGTGGGCGCCGGCAGAAATTGTGAATTAAGTATTCATTTGGTTCCGCGCTTGCACTGAACGTGTTAAAAACTGTGCCGCATATAAGGGAAATAAAACTCGAACGCTCGCGTTATTACATGCGGATGCTCGTGAATAAATATTTATGACCGGAATAAAGTGTGCCGAGGCAATCAGGGCACATGATAACGCTCTTCGTCTAATCAAATATGTGCTCTCAATATTTATGTGGATATGAGTGGTGTGTGTGTGCGTGCGTGTGTTTGAAATTTGCGAATGGTCCTCAACTTTTTCAAAATGATTTACCTTTGGGAAACATTGATTTATTGTCAGATAGACAATAAGTCCATTTTGGTTGATCGTCGATCTAGGATGGAATTCCGTGTAACATTTTTTATTTGTTTTGTCTTCTAGCAATAGTTCAAAGTATTCTGGAAATTTTTCAAGGTCATACATTTATCTTATGACCTTGAAGATAACTTATAACTTTGAAGACAAAAAAATATATCTTATACACAGAAAAATTGGCTACCCCTGATATATTGTATTATATATCAATGATACTTGAAGTGTATTTTTGAAGAATGATATAATAAATAGTATATAGTTACTCGATTTCATCCCTAATCCTTCTTGTGTTACCTCAAATAGGGATGGGAAATATATGATAATGCCATAAAGATAAACTACCCTCGCGAGCAGTAAGTTCAAGGAGATAATTAAAGATTGGGGAAATATAAAAAGTTGATTGATATCTTGAAAATAATTTGAAATTACAAAAATCTATATCAGAAACACTTTTTTTTAATTTACTTATAATGCTAGACGATTAACAACTTGCTTGGGAAACAGTTTTATTTTCTTTATATTATAAATATTTTGAATTTAATATAATGTATTTTAAAAAATAAAATTATTTTTATTCTATATAGTAAGTATATTTAAATATAAATTTGACTTAATAAAATATTAATATTTTTTTCTTTATATTATATATAGATTGTATAAATATATGAGATAAATTTTGCTGATATAATCCACAATTAATAATCTCATATTTTGCGAATTTTCAAGGGAAAATTCGCAAAATAATTATGAAAAGATTATTTTTAAATCTGTCAAATTGTGCAATATTAATTCCTTAATTTTTCTAAAATCAAATTCTACGAAAATAAAATAATAAAAAAAAAATAATACAAAATTGTACTTTGTCGAAATTTTGAAACTGAATCCTATACTCACTATACATATGTGTGTATATACGGTGCAAAATAAACTTTTCAGAATCTAAATCTGAACTAACAACAGTTTCAGTATAACGGGCGAAAGTCGTACAAACTTCGTTTACACGGGAAATAATCTGAAATAATTTAATTTAATTTAATTTAACAAATTAATAATGTAACTCGAATGCTGCGAGTGTAATTGAGCGTGCGAAACAAAAGTTGATGTTTAAATATGTCCGATTTGATGTAACGTACAAGTTTATATTATGTTACTATTATATATATATATATATATATATATATATATATATATATATATATATATATATATATATATATATAATATGAAGTATTTGGATAAACTAATTTCTACGTTTTATATATATTTATATATTATATATGAAAATAATTTAATTGAATTATATTTATTTCTATTATTTTTAAAATTATATATGTACGAGTTTTTTCTTAAGATGTGGTCACCTTTAGAAGGTTATTAATTTAAGGTGACCAACCGTTCTCATTTTGTAAATTATGTATTTTTTGTTTTTTTTGGTATTTGACCTCATAAAATTCTTCATTAGTAATTCGACTGCAAATAAATAATACGAAAGCGTTTACTTATTTTTTTTATTTAATAAATGAATCTAAAAATTTAATTTTAGAATTTAGTCATATGGATTCTAAGTTCTTAGCTTAAAATATAATCTTATTATGAAACTATTTCATCTTTATATATATATATATATATATATATATATATATATATATATATATATATATATTCGATTCTGGTCTAAAAGATGATTATTATTATTTATTAATTATTAAATTATTTTATAATCTATATTACAAATATATATATATATATATATATATATATCAATAACAGGATTTTTTAATAGTGTTGAAGTAAATGAATATATTTTTTGTGTTTCTTATAAAAAAATCGTTTTATATATACCATATATACTACATTCCATTTATTATACGATAAATGGTTAAAGATATATATTGAAATATTATATTATTTTAAAATTTAAATTACCATATATATATATATATATATATATATATATATATGTATATAAAGTAAATATTGATTGTTTTTAAATATTTAAAACAAACAATCAATTCGATTAATAATATTCTCATAATATATATATATATATATATATATATATATATATATATATATATATATACAAAATATAGATATTCAACGTGTAGAGGTTGGCAGAGAAAGGTTAACAGCCTCCAGTGCTCCGGTGATTAAATGCGCATACATTCATTTTACATTCGAAAACAAAGAACGACGAAACGAGAGGATGGAAAGAAAACTGAAAAAAAAAGAAAATGCGGGGCGAAAAGGTGCGGGCGGGAAAACGAAAAAAAAAATAATAAAAAAAAAGAGGAACGGCAAATACTAAAGAGAGATCGGTGTGTGGGGGAGAAGGCACCGAATATATAATAAAACATACACACACACACACGCACGCACACACAAAAAAAAATATGCATATACTGTGTCGGAATAAGTGGAGTGTACAGAGAAAGGTGAGTACGCTCGGTAATTATTATGGCTGTGCACAAGTGTCGCAAATATTTACGTCGTCAAGTGACGAAAAATTAGTGTGTCCATGCGATACGATGCACATTTTGAGACTGTTTATTTATTATTCTGATTAATTGACGATTTGCCGTTTGGTTATTATTTGGATTAATGCGAAAATTCTATGCACTACAATGACTATTTATATTAATTACTATGTAAAGAATTTCCATGTTCTTCTTTGTATAATATGAAGTGTAAAATAACACCTTTTTTTTTAATAGAGAGAAGATTTTCTTATCTTAAATTGGTCCGCAATTACATAATTATGAACCGAATGGCGTTTTCAGTATTGAAACTTTATTTTTTTTATTCTAACTTGACAGAAGGATTACTAAAATTAAAATTTTTAATTCTTATAATTATGGAATGAAAACAAAATTGTGTAGTTCAGTATCAGCATACTTCAATATACTGTTTAGAAATTTGTTCAAGAAATAAATATATTCTATATAAAACTACAAAACAATAGAGATATATAACATGTTAAAATATAATAACTTTATATATATAATAATATTAAGCTTTGAGAAAAATAATCTCCAACAACGTTGCGAAACGTCTCGGAGTGCAAAGGGTTAAATTTATTTATTATTGAAAATATTAAGATTCTTCATTTAAAACATGATGAAATGAAATGAATTTATTGAAGAGTAATTAATTGGTTTGTATATTTAATATTTTCGTCTTTGATTTTTCTGAGGATTGTTTCGTTTAAATTTTTTGTCTTTAAATTGCGAGCGGTTTTTCACAATAAAAAGACAAAGCAGTGAAAAATTGTAATATAAATAAAATTATATTCATTTCTAACATTGATAAGTCTAAATTATAAATATTATAAAATTTAATTATTTTTCATTAATTAATAAAATATTTATATGATACTAATATTGATGTCATATTTTTATTTTATAAATGTATAAATATAAACATTTTTATACGGACTTAAGATTAAATAATCTTTTATAACGTTATTATATTGTATTAAAATCTTAAGAGTGTAGAAAAAAATATTTTTGATAAAGTTCAAGTCGAATTTATCCAGATATACGTTTTCAGTCCCCCCCCAAAAGGTTTCCATGTTTTCGTATATATAATTAAATTTGACGACACCATTTGGAGTCGTGTGTGTATTTTCGGCATGCGTGCGGCATTAGAGGCACGTTTTACGAAACGACAATGTCGAAATTCGATTGTCGACCGAATCGAACAATATTTGCGGTGGCATAAGCGATTCCCGCGGGATTACCGGTTGACCGCGGGACAATACGCCAACAATGGCAATTCAGGAATGGGAACGTTGCCCGTGTTTGTACACTTTTTCGCGGATAAATGCGATACGCACGACAAACGGAAAAGTGTTTTTCCGCTCGACATTATGCCGTCACAATAATAAGCCCGTTTTCGAATGTCTCGCAGACGCCAAAGGATGCAAGCGCACCGACGACACAAATCTCCCCATTGAATCTTGCGATATCGCTTCTTTTTTTTTTTTCAACAAAAGGATTATTCTAACGTTCACAAAAAAAAAGATGAAAATCATATAAAAACTATACAAAAGACATACGGATAATAAAAATACACAAATCGACAACTGAATTTTTTCTACAACGAAAAAACGATATCATATTTCCTATCAATTTTGCTACATATAACAAATATGTCGTATAATATTATTAAATTAAATAATTATCTATATATTATATAAAAATATTTTTTTTTTATATAAATGTACTTATCACGTTTGGCTTTTGGTAGATTCGTTTCAAAATACAAGTTTATACAAGTCGTTTCTGATAACGCGGTCTTTATATCACGATTTTTCCTATTTGCGTTTTGTACTTCTATTGTGCGCTCGGTATTGTTTATTTATTTATTTATTTTTTTAATATCGTTTATTGTACGTTTTATCTTGCTATAACGTTAACGACATTGACAATCATAGCCGAATACGCATTCGAACATGGCAACACAATAATGTCCCATGAATTACTAAAATATGCTCTTTATATTTGTCCGTATTACGTATAAACGTTACGCTATATAATTGTAATACCGTATAGATTTCGTATTTTAATATATAATATAATATGAAAAAAAATTGTTTGTTTAGTATATATTTGTGGGTTATACAGTTGTAGATTTATAATTTCGTATACTATGACAGATATGTTAAACACGTAGCCGGTGGGTCACATAGGGTCATTATATAGATTGCGATTTGTCAAGATGTTTTTTTAAAGTGACGACTTTATTATTTAAAAGTAAATTTTGAATTTGATTGAGAAACAGCGACAATTTAGTATAAAATTTGTCATATGGCTCACAATATCATTTGTCATAAGAGAAAACTAAATTTCAAGTGAACATTTCAAAAAGTGGAAATTATTTCTACTCTTATATTATTTTTTTTTTTAGATTTGATAAAAATTTTCAAAATCATATGATAATTTTAAAAATATGAAATTAACCTTTAGAATGCCAGTCAAAATTAAAAAGGTTTTTTTTATGAAATTAATTCATAATCACTATATAGTATATTTACTTTAATATTTCATTCATTTTTCATTTTTCTTACTAAGAATATCATGTATATGAAGATTTAATATTTTCATTTTATCGGCAGTGTAAAGGATAATAAAAATCGAACTGAATCACTCACTATTACATTTACACGATTTTAATTATAAAAACAAAAACCGATTAATTTCGATTGAAAATCATATTCCATTCCCGAACAACAATCATAACAATAATAACAACAACAACAACAACCAATTATAGATTATTTCATATACCCACATAACGGTAACACTTGTTATAACTATTTCGTATACATTTACCCGTTCATAATTAACTAATTTGTAATTTGTGCTCAGGTAACGCAATACTATTTCACAATGGACCAACGGCGAAGATATCAATGGTGACCCACGTCAGGTTAAAATGTCAAATTTTAACCGAATCACCCTTTCACCACATCCCTCCCCCCCCATCTCGAAGTGTATACAATTTCCTAGAGTGTCCCGTGACCTGTTTCGTGACAATGTCCCGTTTTCCGTGTCGTCCGCCCGCTCTATTATTACTATTTACTCATTAATATTATCATTATCGTCGTCTTGTATGAGCGTTTGCAATATTGAAAATATATATCTAAATTGTATTTATTAAATTTAATCGTTCGTATGTATGTTGAATCAAATGAATTTTTATTTTATTGATTATATATATTTTTTTAAATTTCAATTTAAACTTTTCACTTTTCAAAAAAAATATAGATTTTACCTCTTAATATTTCATATATAATATAATACAATTTATCTTCAATTTAAATTTTATAAACAACATTCGATGGATGAGAAAGATACAAATTTAATGTATAAAATATATTATTATTTAATATATATATATATATATATATATATATATATATATATATATATATATATATATATATATATATATAATTATTCTAATTCAATTATTTTTTAAACATTTTACAAATGCATATTTTTAATTTTAAATTCAACTTTTCGTATAAAATATTTAATATTATATTGTATATATAAAAATATATTTGTTTGAAGAATTTTTTTTTCATTATATTTAACGAATAAAAATGTATAAAAGTTATTCATTAAAGTACTTAATACTTTAATGAATATATATTTGAAGTTATATGTATTATATAATTATTATCATATAATTTAAAGACGATGTCATGCATTATATTTGAAAGTTAGCACAGAATTTTATAATTAAATAATATGATAATGATCAATTATTTTGTCAAATTTACATATAATAATACGATTTAATAATAATTGATAATAATTGTGAACGAATCGATCGAACGTAAATATCAAAATCAAATATGAAAACTTTGTAATTACAAAATCGAAGCATTCGTATTATTCTTTTACGATGAATAATATCGTTTTAACATTTGATATATGCAAACTTTCAGAATCAAAACTTGCTAAATGTTTTCAAACGTCCGCAATATATATATATATATATATATATATATATATATATATATATATATATATGTAAGTGTACATGTGCACGGTTGTTTGTGTGCGTTACCAAATGGTGCAAATTCGTCGTGGGACATAGTGTTGTGTCTGGCTAAAGGCACACTTGGACACATTATAAATACAGTTTGCCGAAACTACGTACCTTTCAGACAAATCCCAAAGTAATTAGCAATACTACAGGAAACGCTTTGCTTTAAAACCGGAAAACGGGACGGCGACGACGTCGTTCGAACGGTTAAATTGTTCGCATTTGCGGCGAAAGGTTGGCGACCGCTGACCGTTTGGCGAATTAACGATCGCATATATATATATATATATATATATCGCCGCAGCTTTAACAATCTGTTAAAATCACAATATAACATAATACTGTTTGTACAAATTGGAACAAGTTGTTCTTTGTCGTAATCGAAATTAGCATATCTCTTCACATATACCATATGTATACGGTGTGTTTAAAAAGTTACGAAAATTTTCTTTTTTTTTTAAATTAATAATAATATTTTCGTTATGTAAAAATAATGTTTTGTCAATTTTTTAAATCATTGTTTGTTAATTAGTAAGAAGAAATATTATTTTCAACGATAAATATCTTGATTAAAAGGATTTTTCCGAAAAATTTCAGTCAATTGAAATGTCGAACGCAATTCTGCATATATTCAATATTTATAAGTGAACATTTTACGTTTTTTTAATAATTAAAAAAATAATAATATACTATATATATATATATGTACTTTTTTTTTTGTTAATTTCAAATTTAAAATATAATTTTTCCTTTAAAAATTCTATACATATAATTTATTATTTAAAATATAAAAAGTGTATAGAATATAAAATTTCTAAATTAAATTATTGATATGAATTTAAAATTCAATATTTTTCTTGTGATTTTTGTTAAATTTATTATGATTTGTTTATGTTTTAAATAAACAATATCACTTGCATATATTATTATTGATCAATTTAATATAATAATTGAGAAAAATAAATATATCGAATTTTCAAAACTAACATGATGATATTGATTTTGAAAACAAAAAAAACATTTATGTAGCCGATATAATTTTAATTTGATTTTTAGTATAATATATATGTATAAAATCTTTAAAATATTTTTCAAAAAAAAAAAAAAAAACTACAGTGGATTCGTTTGACAATTTTTCCGGTACGGGAACATTGGCGAATTTTCCAGATTTTTCCTATACAACGGAAACCGTCCTCGTTTCGCCGCCCTTTTTCCCGCCAATAAATTGCTTATATATTATTGTGACGCCACATTATATTATTATAAGGAAAACATTCGTACATATAATAATCGGATATACTCATATGTGTGTTTGTGTGTGTGTGTGTGTCGCTTTTTAGGTAATGAATTCGTTGCGTTTATACGGTATCGATATGACGCAATAAAAACTCGATGGAAAACGATGCGAACATAACCCTCCAAATGCCGTTCCCGGTTTTCCTACACTCTTTCGCTTAGTTTTTCTTTCGTCCCGTTTATTTTTCTCTCTTTTTCGCCGCACATTTTCCGGTCTACGGTCTCATTTCGTCGTTCAAGCTTCCTTATACGGTGATCATAAAAGTCACCTCTCAATACATCATCAATAATATTCATACGCCAAAATAAATATCGGGCAACGATAAAGATTTTTACTACGACACTGAATACCGAAGTACATCTACTTATGGGCTATCGGATGTGTATATACATATTTTTAAGAGGGCAATATTATGTTGTACGGTAGGAAGGTGTGTGGAAAATTTTCTATATATGTATATATATATATATATATATATATATATATAGCTATTTATATATATATTTTTATATTGATATCGTTTAACATGTTTAATAAAAATATTTTTAAACATATTTATTTCACACATATTATATATTATTGCAGTAAATATAATACGAATATTCTTTTGGAAGATTGTAAATTTTAATTATATAGAATACAAGTGGACTTGTGTGCGAATTTGCAAACGGTTCCACCGTGTACGTTAGATCATTATAAATATACACTATTATATAATAAAATATAAAATTAAAAATCGTATATAAATATATATTTATATATACAATTATGATGACGAAAAGTTTTGTTTTGTTGTGTTAAAGTCGTACATTCGAAATATTATGGTATATCGCGTTAATAGCTGTCAAAATCAAAGGAAATCGAAGCGAAATTGTATCGTAAATGCTGTAATATTTTATAAGAAAACATATAGTAATAAATTGAAGGCTGACTTGGTAAAGATGTATATTTTAAGTTGTAAAGATAATTAAATAATAAATTATACAAATAAGGTAGCATTAGTGTGACCCCGGCGGCGCGCGGCGGCGACGCTAGCATTTTGTATGTATAATGTTAATATATGTATATTTTAAATTTTAATTTTTATTCACAATGTAATTATTTATTTGTTTATACTTTGTAAAATTCTATAATTTTTTTCAATTTTATATACATTTAAATACTTATTTTATACTTCAAAATTAATTATTCATATCTCAATTATAATATTTAGAATTATATTATAGTGTAATAATTATATAATAAGCTGATTTTTATCGACTAAACTGTGAATTTTATATATAATAAAAAAATATAAGTGTAAAAAATCAGTAAAAGTATAGTAGTTGTGAAAAACTCGAAAACTCTTCATATATATATATATATATATATAAATATTATTTTGAATATTTTCCTTTAATGATTTCGGTTACTTTGCGAAATGGAACCGAAAAATTGATACAACATTAGTTCATTTTTACGATGCGTACGTTGAAGCGCATAAATAGAAACGCTTTTATATTTATGAAATGCCCTCCCCCCACACCCTCTCTTTTTTTCCTTCTCCTCACATTTTCCAGTTTCACGTTTTTTTTTTCTTCTTCATATCGATGGGAGGCTTTTGCAGAAAGCACACATAAGCCGTTCACGGCGGCGAGTATGAAAATTTCAGCGCCGGAACATTTTTATAAGGGCACGAAGGCATCGCTGGGGCGGGTTTATTTTCCTGCGTGCCATTTTAACATTTCTGCAATGTTATACAGGGCAGGGATTCGGTGGAAATGTATATATATATATATATATATATTTGTGTGTGTGTGTGTGAGGGTAAAGAACGTTGGGACAAAAAAAAAAAAAAAGAGAAAAACAATAAAAGTGGATGCCACTAGAATGCAATATAGAGGACCTCCAAGAGATGTTTATTTTCCTCGCAATGTTAGTAGAAAAAAAGAACTGGGAACACGGGAAAGGGCAATACCTGCGGAGATGAGAATTAATGTAGCCATAAACATATAAAGAAATACGTAGCGGCCATTTGGACGCGGGGGACACGCCGTTGAGGCATTATTGCCACAGACAATAAAGTGTACGGGTCCCATTTTGGGACCCGCTTTGCCTTCCGTCGTTGTCATTAACCACCCCACGGTCCCATCTCGTAGAACTAACCCTCGGATCCTGAAGGCGGTAGATGTGTGACACAGCGACGATTTCGTTATGTTTGGACAAATAAAAATAAATTATAGTCTTCTGGTGAAAATCATCAATAATTATTTATTGACGCGGTTAATGGTCGATATTTCTAGTGTTATCCGGACTATATACCATATATATATATATATATATATATATGGACGCCCGTTCGTTTTTTCGTTTATACAATGAAAATGTTTCGTATATTTTTCAATATAAATCTACTAAAAATATATAGATAAAAAAAAATCAAACTTAATTTTAAAATTAAGATTTAATAAATATCAGATCTTTAATCAAATAACAATTATTTAATTTTTTATATAGATATATAAGTTTATTGAATAGTTTTAAAAAAAACATCAATTAATCCAATATATTAAATTATGAATTTTTTATATTTATATAATTTGTATTATTTTAAAAATATTATAATACATTTGGATTTATAATTTATATTTATTAGTTTTAATTTTGATATTCATTCAAATATAGCTGTTTAAAAATTCTAAAAATATTGATTTATTATATAAAATATATATAATATAAAATAAAGACTCTTTTAATTAAAAATGCGATGAAAATTTAAATGAATAATTGATAATTTTAAAATATAAAATTTAAATTGTCTGCTAATTAAATTATAATATTGAAATTTTTGACGATTCGATTTTTTTTTAATATATATTTATAAAACTGATTTTTTATTAAATATTTTCAAATTAAAATATTATATATTTATTATACTATTTGAGTATTAAATGTCTTTAAAATAGAAATTCAAGTATACTTATTTTTTTTATTTCTACTAAAAAATATAATATATCACTTTAGAAATTTTCATGTATTTTATTAGTATTAGTATTGTATTTTATCTATATTATATAATTAGATTTAAATTTAATATATGTGAAATTTAATGATGTATAATATAATAGTATATTTTTAAAATAATATGAGAGAAAATCTATGGATTCAATGAATCTTGAAACTCTTGATATTTGAGTTATATATATATATATATATATATATATATATATATATATATATATATATATATATATATATATATATATATTAAATTTCTATTGATATCTGAATTATTTCTTATTGATATAACAATAGTCTGTAATTTGATACTATATATTATATTTACGTATCATCATTATATATATATATATATATATATATATATATATATATATATATATATGTGTGTGTGTGTGTGTGTGTATGCGTGTAAAGGTAAAAGGTGAATATACGATGGTGTAATTTCAATAGGACCGCAATTCGACAACCATTTTGCATTTCGACATATTGTTCGCTCAACGACGGAAGCAGCATTAATCCCCCCCCCAAAAAAAAAATGAAAAAAAAAAGATTGAAAATACCGTAGAGATGGTTTTGAAAAAAGGGAGGGTGCGGGTGGAATTTTAAAAACAAAGAACAATATAACACTAAAGGTCCAGAAATGGGGGGCTGAAAAAAAAAAAAAATATATATATATATATACATATAAATAAATAAATTGTCGACCAATAAAAGCTCTTGTTTTACGAGAAGCGGAAAGATAAATCAGCGGTGGAAAATGCAACTCATGAAAATCGCGATACAATGAACGATCGCCCGCGGCTCTGACAAAGGATCGTCTACCGTCGGAAAATCTCATCCCTTTTACGTTTTACCCTTCGATATATAGTACACCCTATCTCATCCATTCAAGTTTTCGATGATTGAAAAACCGTTATTTTTTATATACATACATATATATATATATATATTTGATTTTAGACCTCGGTACAAAATTTTAAGCACCCGACGTACAATCGTAGTGAAACGATGAGAGGCTGTCAATTTCGCGTGTGACGCGCAATAATGTTGGTAACGCACATATACGTATCACGTTGACGTCGTAGTATATGCACGATCACCCCGTTTTTCGTTCGGGTAATGATTTATTATTTGCGGTGTGCCACTCGGAGATAAGCGACCCGTCCGAATCACCTTCGTCGTTATATTGTAATCGACCTAAAAAAAAAAAAAAAAATTATGGCCCATCCTCGACATTCGTACAATATTGAATAATTTTTCATATTTAATTTAATATACTAAAATCAATGATGCAATTAGAATGTTGATTCAAAAAATTGATTTATGCATTATATGAATATGTAAATAATTATTTACAAAAAAAAAAAAAAAATAATAATGAAATAGAAAAATTTTCAAGAATATAGAATGTCATATATATTGATAGAATGTCATAGAAAATTCTCGTACTTTATAAGAAATAGTATATATATATGATATATGAACAAAAGATAAAATATTGAAATTTATTGAAAGATATTGTCGAAAGTAGAGTACCATACCTGTATGTAAAACGATAATAAAATGATGAAAAAAAAATATATATAATGTAATAAATTCGTTGTGTGCGCTAGTCGGTCACGCGCTCGTACTTTATATATGGGAGCGCAATGCTTTTTTTTATTGCTTATCGATTATTGATTTTTTGCACTTTTAGCTCGGTCGCTTTTACGAAAATTCGCATTTTGACATTTCATGCGATATCGTCATTTGTCCGATATGCCAGAACAATCCGTCTGTGTCTGTTGTTGTTTTTTTTTGTTGTTGTTTGTTTATTTTGTTGTTTGTTTTTTTTTTTGACTAGCGTGCCTTTTTCGTATCTTAAAATTGCTTCGAACGGTTGTCGATATACCATATATATATATATATATATATATATATATATATATATATATATATATATATATATATATATGTAATAATCGTACGCTGGCAAATCATATGAAAAATTTGATTTTTTAATTTAATATATATATATAATAAGAATATTTCAATATATAAAATAATTTAATATATACAATTTATTCAATAGAAAATGATTTTATATATTAACTGTATATAATAATAAAATTGTCAAAAATTCTTCTGTAAATATAAATTTTTATTTTTTTCTAATATTATAATTTTATTCAATTTTTAAAATTAAGAAAATTGTCGCATAATAAAATATACACTTTATTATTTTTATTCAATCTTTGTTAAAATTTTATATTATAATTTCGTGAACGAAATAAATTGTAATTTATTGTTTTAATAAAAAAAGTGTATAGTTTAAATTTATACACATTTTTTTATTCTGTATATATATATATAAACTAATTTCAATAAAATAAGAAAAAATAACTTAGATAAAATTTATTGACTATATATCGTATGACAAAATATAGATCTATATTTGATACAAGAAATTTCTATTTATAAATATAATAAATCATCGTAAAATTGATTCGATAATATTTTTATATATTGCACTCACGTTTATACATAATTTAGATGAATATCACTTTTTATATTTTTTCTCAAAAATATAAAAAGTATTTTTGAAAATGCGAAACTGATCAATAATTCCATTATATTCTCCTGAATTGAGATACGGTTAACTTATATCTATTGACATCGGAGAATCGAGATTGACGTTAACTTAAATATTAAATTCATCTTTGCTATAAATTTCATAAATGTATATATATATATATATATATATATATATATATATCATAATATAATACAATTTATTATATGTTTGATTTATTTTATATATAAATATATCTCATACATTTTATAAGAATAGTTTGTCGCGTCGTTGATATCCCGTACGACGACTTCAAATAATCGTGAATTTTTCGATATTTTGTCAATGTTACGCAATTAAATTTATAACATTTAAGCGACACACATCGCTCCCGTAACCTGCACCGTTACAAAATGGAAAATCCGCCGCCGTAAAATCCAGGAGATTTTTCCGAAATGAATGCAAGAAAAATGCATGAGACGTACGAAGTGAATCGTTGCAATTCCTTCGTTCCATTTTCATATTCGACGATTCCGATAGCGAAAAAGGTTCGAAGAGTCTTTTCTCGAAGACCTTAATCTTCGTCTTCGTGTTTGTAACCTAATATATATATATATATATATATTTTACATATATAATATTATGTATATTGTGAAGATTTTTCTTATTTTTCTAAAGGCGGCTTATACATGCAAAACGTGTTCGAAAGAGGATTTCGCGAAATTCAGATAGTTGTCGAATGTAATATTAATGATTTTGTATCCAAAACTGAAAGATCTTAAATGTTAAATGGGAATTCTTCTTTCGTAATCCTCATACTTATATTTTAGAATGACAAATCGTTTTAAAAAAAAATACAGTAGATATTAGATATTCACTGTAAAACATTTTTTTTAACTATAATTCATTATTTTTTCTCGTATGTCATCAATTCAATAAAAATATAAATATATTTTTAAAATAAATTATTTAGAAAATTAGATATTTATATATAATTGAATTTTCCTACTTATATTGAGTTCAAAACACGTAAAAAAAAACTTTTCATTCATAATTTCTATAAAAATCTAAAAAAAATAAATAATTTAAACACGTAAAAAGATCAAAATAACGATTTTATAGTTAAATCGAATCGTACAACATTCTATCACTTGTACTATATGCAGATGTGCAACTTTTGTCGTAAATACTCGTGTGTTTTCCTCACGATTGGACCTCAAACATATACAGCGCAATATATAAATATATACAAATACATATGTATATATCGAGGGGTAGTATACAAATTGAAAAAGACTTCGGCAACTCGTTTTTCGTTCAACTTTGACCGGTTTTTCCATTGCAGTTATTCTTACCAGTGTCAAGAATTTTCCACTTGTAAAGTCCACTGTTGCTATTTTCCACGTTTGTCTTATGTCGTATATATATAAATCAAGTGAAACCAATTTTCTAAAACGCTTTTCGCGAACTTGATGTCCGATATATATATATATATATATATATATATATATATATATATATATATATATATATATATATATATATATATATATATACACGTATCAATATTTCAAATAATAAATTGCATTTCGCACAAACCATTGGCTTTTGTTCCCATATTCGATTCCTGTTTGCGAAGTCGCGTATTTTGATACAGTATTAAAAATTGCTAGGTGCAATATTTTATATATAAAAAAAAAATAATAACGACGTTTGTTACGCGATTTTGACGTCAATAAAAACAATTGTTCGCTTGTGGATTACAGTTTTTCATGAAAATGTATGACTCTTTATGCCCGTTATGACAGTTATAAAATGTTATATATTGAATTTATGCAGCCAACGCACGATATATTGTTTAAAACAATGGTATCTTGAAAATAACCTTCATATTTCAAAATTACAATACTATATATAATATAAAAAAATAATTTTTTTTATAATTGTTAAATTATTAAAAAAAATATATATATTATAAAATATACTATATGAAGAATTGAAATTCATTCATCAAATTTTTCATACATTTTTCAATGTTTTTTAAAATAGTTAATTTAAAATAAATAATAAATAGATATATAAGTATATAAATATTTATATTTTATTATATAATAATATTTAAATTCAAACATCAAAATCACATATGAATAACGATACATATTATAAATGGAAATGCAACCTTTCAGACGATTAAACATTTTATAAAATATTGAAATATTTTTTTTTATTATATAAAATAACGTTTGACAAATACAACCTTATATATATATATATATATATATATATATATATACATAATATTAAAAGTAAAATAAAAACGAAAAATAAATAAAAAAAAAACGTAGTGGCGAATGAACGGCGTTTTACATAAAAATCGAACCGCATTTCGAGTTCATTCATCGGCGACGTTTTTCCACTCGCTTTGATATTGAAACGGCGAAGAAAATCGACCGTGGAAAATTCTCTTCTTTTGAAAAGCTCAAATAAAAGTACGTGCCCGTTACATACATACATACATAATATCACGAATTGTAATAGTAGATCTTAATTCGTTGTCGTTATAAATAATGTATTCTATTGTGAAACGCAATTACAAATATTATTTTTTTCACGTATACGCTAGATTATCATTTTCCGAGTCAGAAACACGTGATTGAGTATTGTTACTGATTAAATCGATTGGTAACAATATATGAACAAAATTAGCGGTTTTCATGGGAAAATTGGTGCAGCGGTTTTCCATTGATTTCTATACAAACGTTCGTATTTTCTAATATATGCAATATATTTATATAATTTTTCATACAAATACCTAGTTAAATTGAATTATATTATTATATTTTTTTATTTATTAATTTGAAAAAAATGTTTTATATAAAAATATTTTTAATTTTATTTTTATCGAAATTAATGAACTCTTAGATTATAAAGAATGTGTCAACTTGATTCAATTTATTTAAAATATGCATAAGTATTAAAAATATTTGATATTTATATTAAAAAATATTAAATATTTATTTATTTAATAATAATGATTTTAAAGAAATACGCATTTACTTTGACTGACTTTAAAAATGTATAGTCAGTCAAAGTTGATAATTTGTATATAAAAATTAAAAAAAATATATTTTTTGTATTTGAATAATAATTTATGGTATTTTTAAGCAATATGTTATTAATTATATTTATCTTCAAAGTCAATATTTTGTAAAAATGAAAAAAATAAGTGTAAAAATAAAAAAGAACTGAAATATTATGACGCGAAAAATGTGTTCGGAATGAATAATTTTTGGCGGTGCCCCTTTTTCTCTCGCTCCCTTCACTCGACCCCCCCCCTCGGGGAGCTCTATTATTCGCTTTATTAGGTGAAAATATTTTCAGCTTGAAAAATATAATAAAATGGAAATGATAATAGTGAGTTCTGGCGAGGTAAAGGAGCACTCAAATTGTCACTACCGTTTACGTCGCACTTATCAAATTTCCACAAAGAACCCCGAGTCGGATATAAGTAAGATTTATGGAGGCTTTTATTGTAAAGTGTATACGATTTTCTCGACCGAATCCTGGTTTTCATAGCAAAAAAGATACCGTGAGGACGAGTCGGCCAGTGGGAGAGGAAGGGCGAAGGGGGAGGGTTTAAAAAAATCTATAAAATCGGGGGTGGAGGGGGGGCCTGCCGCTTTTCGAACGAGATCGATTTTAATCGACGTCAAAAATTAAAATATAATTAAATAGGACAATCAAAATCATAATCAATTTAGAAATGCTGTAATATTTAATTCGACAAAAAGAAAATTTTTATAACCGTTAACATATTTATAATCAATGATTTTAGATATATTTAAAATTAAATATGATTTAAAATTCAATTTTCACATTTTGATCGATTTTCTCTATATTTTTGTTATATATATATATATATATATATATATATATATATATATATATATATATATAATATTATTTATTTTTTAATAAATACACTATATAACATATTTAATTAACTAATACAATATTATTAAGGTATTCATTATATATAATATATTTTTTTAAGAAGAATAAAAATATATTGATGTAAATAAGTTGGAAAAATGAAAAATAAATGTTAATGATATCCAATTTCTTTTCAATTTGTTTATAAATATAGAAATATTATAACATAAGAGTATTATTTTTCTTCATATATTATATATTTTGCTATTGAACGTTTATTTACCAATTATTGAATTTTCTAACACAAAAAAAAAAATGGAAAAAATAAAAAGTAACGTAATCGATATTTAATATGATAAATATTTATTTATACATTTTTATAAATCAAAATTGGTTGAAATTCGAATTCAAATGGATTTTTATCGACTTATATATTTATCCTATTTGGAATTCGATATTTATAATTTCACATAAAATCTTCACATATTTTCATTATTTAAAATAAATATATCATTTACAATATATTAAAATTATATATATATATATATATATATATATATATATATGTATATATATATATATATATATGTATATATATATATATATATATATATAATTTTTGTGATTCATAAAGTATCACAGATTCACGTCACAAATAAGGCAATCGTTAAAATAGGTCAATTCAATTTAACTTTAATTCACCAACGGATTACCGTACATTTAACTGCGATAGTAAAAATAAAAGTTCGACAGTTTCGATTTTAAAATATAACACATCTGAAATCGAAAAAAAAATCATCGGATAAAAATCGATTTTTTTGTACCACCACAAAAAAAAAACATTATCAATTTTATTTATTTTTTACAAATACGAGACGTTGTATTATATTTTTCATTGTTGGCGATAACCGAAATTTTACGAAAGCTCGCGCATTTAAAGCTCGAAAAGCTGACAAAATAATTAAGTTCGGTTATATTAAACCTTAACCGCACCCATTTTTAAGCTCATGTTATTGATATCTTATAGAATGACCCATTTCCGTTATCAGTCTATTTGATGAGATAATGCGCAATTTATTTTTATTTGTATTAATACATAAAAATAATCTATATAAAAGTATTTAAATATTATATATATATATATATATATATATATATATATATATATATATAAATATTTTCGGTGTAAAGTAAAATTTTATAACGATTTATTTTATAAGTGAAAAGTTTTTACAACAGCTTTTAGATTATATTTATATTTTATAGAAAACGGTAAGCCGATAAGAATCGGTTTCTTTTGAAGCACCGATACATATAGATTTTTATATTTTAAATTTAAATGTATTAAAAATTAATTGTTAAATGATTTTTATAATATATATATATATATTATAAAAATCGTCCATTTGTTGCACGATTTTAATAAAAAAAAATTATTCAGAATTAATATTGAATTTTTCTTACTTCAATATAAATCTTCTAAATATAAATAAAATGCCTTTTTAATATATGTACTTAACTTTTTATTCGTCGCCTTCGTCTTTTTATATTTTCACAAATGAATTTTTAAAAAGTAAAAAGGTATACTTGATAAATAAAACGTTGAATTTTAAATATGAAACGCGTGAATTTTTTACAAGGTTTATTTTGATATAAAATAAAATTCATATATGTTGATATTTTTCATATAGAATAAACGAAAATATATACATAATATAATAATTATATTTTAACGTTAATGAGATACCCGATAATTGATTAATTAAATTCATTTTACTTGCAATAAACTGAACACAATGCGATTTTTCAGAAATTTTATTAAAATTTATAATATTATTAATATATTAAAAATATCCACGTAAAGAGCTGAGCATAAAATTGGAAAAACGACTTTTTATAAATTAAATTGTCTATAGAAAAATCGTATTATCATATACTTTAATTTATAGTTAAATTATCTGATCTATGATTAATTAATTTATTTTTAACGTTAATTGATTACATCAGAGGTGGGTAGTTTCAAAACAAGTTTCTTTTAGTATTTTATATATAAAATATTTTTTTTTTACATAAATTTAAAAATTTGCGACCTTTCGTTATTTTGAAAAGTTAGTTTTTTTATGTCAAATATTTTTGACTTTTCATTTATCTGTTTTTATACATATTTTTTTGTTTACGAAAAAAATATATAAAAACAGACAAAAAAAACGTGTTTTTGAAAAGTGGACTTTATATGCCAAAAATTCTGCATCTAAGGATTAAATTATATCTAATTATAGCGTTTGATGTAATAAAATGTTCTCATGTTTCTGCATTTCTGTTTAAGAAAATTCACAAACAAAGTTTTCTAAATATAATATTTAAAAATATCATGGACCGGAAAAGTTGCAAATAAAGTTAGAAATTTTGAAAACGGTTAAAGTAAGAAAAATTCAATCATCCAGCTACATTTTAAAAAAATGATAAATATAGGCTTCTTCAGATAATTTTGAAATTATTAATAGGAAGTCGTTAAAACCCATGACTTAAAGATCTTCATCGTTGGTTTAACTGTTGATCAATTTTTTTAATGAGATGATTCTGATGATATATATATATATATATATATATATATATATATATATACACACACACACATATATATATATATATATATATATATATATATACACACACACACATATATATATATATATATATATATATATATATATATATATATAAATGTATGTATATTAAGTGAATATAGAAGAGAATAATTTAGAATGTATTAAAAACATGTTTCAAGTTTTTTTTTATACTATATACAGAACTAAGAATAAGAGTCGATTTCAACATCAAACAAAAGAAAATCCAGGTGGAAAACGGGTGACTCGGGGGACGTTCTGTAAGGGGGCGGATTTCTCGTAGCTGCAACCCCTGAAGAATGATAAATCGGCTTGAAAGCTTCGCAGTCGTCGTAGCATAGCTAAATATAGCGAAATAATTAAGCTCGGGTGCATTAAGTCAAGCTTTCAGACTTTTCAGGTGGGGCACGATTTCTGTCTGTGGCAGTTTGCCTGATTCGTACAATAAGGCTTGTCTCATGGCGCAGTCATTTCAACGAACCCCGCCCCACCCCGCCCTCTTTTGCCGATTTCCCGGGAAAAACCTTCTACGTTTTCCGTCGTTTTCCACGTCCCTTTTCGTACTTTTGTCTTTTGCATTCTTTTATTCTTCATCCAGTTCGCCGTATACAAATGATACGACTTCGTAGCAAAAGCTGCGACATTTTTTTTGTCACTCTGATATAAGTTTCATAATAATAATAATAATATTAAACAGGAAAATAACGCCGTTATGTTTTCCTCAATTGTTTATTTTATATATATATTTATTTATTACAAAACGAGAATGCAATTTAATGTTTTAAATATATATATTATATTTATGAACTATCATAAACCGGAAAAATCCAATTAATTTTTAATTCTTCTACGTAGAAAATTCTATTGATTTCCACATAAAGTTTATAAACTTTATGTGGAAATATGTATTTATATATTTATTTATTTATATATTTATTATTATATGTATTTATATATTTATACCTTATAAGGTATAAATATATAAATTTTTATACTAAATAATTCGTAATTAAATTTCATGTATTATATAACGATAAAATTTAATTAAAATGAATTAATTTGTGGTGCATTATTCCCATTTAGGATTCTCTCCTAGGTTTATTTAACCCTCAATCATAATTAATATTTTTAATATATTTAGTTAAAATATATATAAAAAAACAGGTTAATGAAAAAATTAAATTAAATTTTTTTATATTGTTATCGATTTTTATATATATTTAATCATTAATAAGAAATAAAATTAATAATTTATTTATTGTTAATTCGTTGACAAACTAAAAAAAATAAATAAATAACGAATAATTTATTCGGATTACCTTTAAACGTGCAACGGATAAATTTTACTCGATTACTGCGCATGTAGGCTTTGTTGTAATTAAAATTAATTCTCATCCCTTAATATTCTCCATCACAACAGCCGGACCAAGAATAAAAACCATTAATCCTTTGGCGAGAATTTGTTTTGAGCTTTTATTATATTAATCTTAAGGGCGAGTTTTATTCGCGTAATTTTGCGCGAAAAGTTTTAACCCCATCGCTGCGGTGTCTTGTAAATATGAAAGCGATCTTGCTGAAGAAATTTATCTTACCTTCTTACATACATACATTGATATATATATATATATATATATATATATATATATATATATATACGTCAGTTTTTTAATAATAGATGAACTTTTCCGTAGCATTTTAGGTGTTACAATCTTGAAATTTTATAAAAAAAATATTGGCCAAACAAAAAATCGACACAAAATTTGGATTTTGGATAATTTTAACCGTTTAGCCGCCGTAGATGTGATGAATATGATAAAAGTGGTACAGTAGAAAAGCTTTGGAAATTTTTATTCAATATTTTACAAATTTATGTTCAAAATAAACAATAAAAAAATAATTAAGAAATATATAATTTTATATATTATAAGTTTAAATTGAAATAGCAAAAACAAAATATCAAAAAATAATTTTTATATTAAATACAATTAAAAAAAATTAACATATTTAATATTGGATTTTGAAATTAATATAATATTTTTTTTATTTATTTAAATATAATATATATATAAATTAAATTGAAAGTGAACTTAATCATATTAAGATTCATCCTATTATGTATTTTAAACATATCAAACAATTGACTTATATTATATTAAATTATTCAAAATTATCTAAAATTAATTTTACTTAGAGAAAAATATATATAAAAGCTTAATAAATTACAAGAAAAAAAAACATGTATATATAAAGATTTTTATTTGATGTATGAAATTTTATATATATATATATATATATATATATATATATATATATATATATATATATATATATATATGATTATTTTAAATTATTCAGAATTTTGTTAAAAATGAATTTGATTGATTAAAAATAAAATCGCTCCGGTAACTATTCGAACGTACCGCGTATTTAATTTTTTAAAAGGTGAACATAAAATTTTCGACGGCACCTCGTTACTCTTCTTTTCATCCTCACGGGCGGCCGCGTGTTTTTTTTTTTTCTTCTTCTTTTCCTTCTTCTTATTTTTCCATTCCGCCCACTTTCGGCCCTACGCCGCACCGTTCCGCCTTTAGCATTTTTAATTAGGCCGCAGGATGAAAATTAAACGCAAAAACTACAAGAAGAATCGTTAGTGTTAATTTTTTAAGACGTGCACGCGCTTTTACGACGTTCAAAAAGCGGTAACGGTCAAACTTACTTTTCAACTCTTGTAAAATTTTAATAAAAAGCAGTTCTCTCTCGTAACCCTCGAATGACGAAGAAGCCGCCCATTCCCTTTAAAAAAAAAAAAAAAAACCGCCCACTATCTCTTCGTATCTCGGGATACACGTAAAAATTGCGTATAAAAATTATAATGTTGTACAATTAGACGTTTTCGCGTTTTAAACTTAATTATGAAATGAGATAGCAATTTATTAATCATACTGTTGTTTAATATCTCAAAATTATTTTTTTTATATATTTAAGAGCGTTCATAAATTGTTTTGATAACAGAAATATTATAATTATTTATTTAAAGTTGTATTCGATTTTTAAATATATCAGTTAAAATTATTATATTATATTTACTTAAAAAAATAACAAATCAAACAAATTAGTTATTTATAAATTTGAATTTAGTTATTTAAAATAAAATATTTTAATTTTTTTTCTTCATATATATTTCTAATTTAGATTGATAAAAAGGATCAAAATAAAGTTCTTCAATAAATATAAATTTCTTGTAATTTTAAAATAAATGTAAAGATTACATATGCTATTTTTATTATTATTATTATTTTTTAATTCATAAAGTTATATAAAATATTTTAAAAATATGTTAGATATGAATACTGTATATTGAAAAATATTAATGATGGAATCAATATGTAAAAGTGGGATATTATTTACAAATTTATTAAATTAATTATTTTAAATTAAGAATTGATTGGTTGATTTGAAAATTGCAATTTTCTTTCGTACGATTATTGGTACAAAAAAAAAGAAGATAAACTCTATAAAAAAAAAATTAACGTTAATATAGAAAAATGGCGAACATTTTCAATCCATTAATTGCATTGCTCCATGTTATTTATAACGTAATATATTTCAAAAATTTATTATTTACAATAATATTAAAATAATTCAAAGAAATATAACGTTGAATTTATAATAACGTTTCACACGGTATTCGATCATTATTTTATTCTTGATATATATATATATATATATATATATATATATATATATATATATATATATTATATAAGACGAACGTTGTCGACAACTAATGAATGCACTTATCCAGTTCGAATTTCAAATATCGTTCGAAAACGAACGGCACAAGTCCGGAATTTGTTTCCAGGACAAAACTCACGTTTCCGTTTCCTGTTTCCGGTACGGCACAATTCAATACCAGTCGTAGACCGCAAACGTACCTCTTGTACATCACTGGAAGACACCGCGGAAAACCTCTCGAGGTCCCCGAGGATTTTCCATGTGCGGCGAATACTTATTAGCGTCAGTGCAAATTAGGCAAACCTCAGAATTCTCGTCTACATTTTCAAACCACTTATATTATACATATATATATATATATATATATATATATATATACATTCTCGTCCCTCTCGTCGAAATCGACCTTACCACTTTCGCGAAAAGTTTTCCGGGGTTCGTTTTTCGGCATTTTAGACACTCTAAATTAATTTCGAAAACGAACGAAACGCGCAAAGTGAAAAACGAACGATGTTGTCGGCCGCAATTAACCCCTAGCCGACACTCATACCGCGGAAAACCTCCACTAAATTGATTTACGACTTCGAGAGATTTTCACCAAACACCCTACTCGTATGTTTAAGTTTTTCCTCATACACCACGCAATACTTTATACGATTTCACATGTACACATATACAGGATGTTTATTGAATAATTTTATCCATATTTATCGATTAATTTTGTATATCAATTTGAATTCTTGACTTCATGCTCAAACTTCGTATTCAAATATAAAATTCAGATTAACATTAAAAATATAAAAAAATACTAAAATATTATATATAATGATCATACTGTATTTATAAAGTGTGATTTTCAAATCAGTATTATACAAATTAAATACTGTAATTTCGCTCAATATTTAAACATATTTTGAGTGGTAAAATTTTAATTACGCGAATATCTTCTACATAAATACTTTAACTCGTCAATTTTGAGCACTAATCAAAATATAATTTATTATAAATAATTTTAATATATAATTATATATTTAAAAAATAAATAAAATATATTTCAATCGTGTATGAGAGAGCATTTAATTCAACCTTTTAACCCCCATATATTTTACGGAGGTCGCCGGTTGTCGACTGCTGCTCTACATTTTTAAATGCACGTGTTTAACAATAAAATACGTTTTATTTCTAAATCCAGAGAAGGATATGGGTATAAGTCTAGGACCGGATGGTGGAAAGTCGGCCATGTAGGAAACGGAAGTCAATAGATCTCCTTGAAAGCCTAGCACGCCTCCCCGCGAATTTATCGTGGCATTTTGCAGAAAAAAATATTTATATGCGAAAAAAAAACATTTTGTATATAAATATTTTTTACAGCTGTATAAGCATGGTAATTTATATATGTTTAATTACTGAAAAATCGTTAATAATTGACGTAAAAATTCGTATTATATCTAAATATTGAACATGTTATATATAAATAAATAATTTTTTTTTCGTTATTTTATATATAAGATAAATTAATACTTGTGAAAAAATAAATGAAAAATTTGGACATATATATTTATATTATATAATGAAATTATAATATTTGAATAATAAACAATTTATTAATAATAAAAAAATATTTAATTTTATTTTAATAATATTATATATTTTTTAATTTTCGGGTAGTCAATCGAATATATACGAGGAAAATAATACGAAATACAATTATTATTGTAAAAAATAAAATATATAGAAATAGCTATAAAATTTTAATTAATTAATTGCCACTAATTGATCAATTAATTGCTGAAACTGTCAATTGATTCGTATATTGATATATTGAAATTTCAAAATTTCATTTGTATATTGGGAAGTGCTTAAAAAATCGATTACAAGATTCTTATTTTATTTTATTTAAATATATATATATATATATATGAAAAAAAATCGTCGTTGATTTTCAGTACGTCTGAAAGCTGAAAATTTTTCTGAGCGACCGCACATTCGAGAATCCTCCGTTTTTCGCGGATAAAGATGACGAATGAAAGATAATGTTTCACCATTTGTTTTTCCTGAGATGGAGCTGTTTTTTTTTTTTTGGGGGGGGGGACGAGTAGGAGGTTGGTATTTCATTTTTAAGACTTTTGAAGAGCTAACGTCTCAACTCGCTGCTGCCATCAAGTAATACCATTTTATTTCGACGGCGGTATGAGAAAATTGTGGGTGTGGTGAATGGGTGGTTGGTTTGATGTAAAAGCTCTCCTACACAACCGGCCGAGAAAATATTTTATAGTTGTTCACAACGGCAGAAAAACACTATCGGATCTCGAGCATAAAGGAGATTAGAGTGGATATAATATATATTTTTTATGTATGCTTTATGTTAGGCACATACATATATTGTGGAGGTTGTAAAAACGAGCACAGTCACCTCGGCCCAATCCCCTAATGCACGCTTATATACCTCTTAGCTCGTGTCAGATATTCCCTCTTCGTTTCAGATGAAACTACTACCTTGTATACGATTTGTATATATATATATATATATATATATATATATATATATATATATATATATATATATGCATATACAGAACTCATCGTTAGTGAGGTGTTTCGATTATGAACACTTTGGAAAATTGGTGATATTCAATATTATATAGTATCGTCTTTAACCCTTTCATGGCTGAATTAAAATCTATAGATAAAAAATATTTTTTTAGGTATATATATATATATATATATATATATAGTTTTAAAAAATGTTTTTATATATTTTTTTATATACATAAAAAAAATAAATAAAAATAAAATAAACTCATATCATATTGCGGGCCACGTGAACTTTTTGTGTACTAAGTTGTGGACCGCACTGTTCAAAATAATAATAATAATAATAATAAAAGATTATTCGAATATGATTATATTATATTTTAATATTAAAATTAACTTTTATATTTTCATACATAAACTATATGTATTTTTTTTTAACAAAATTCATATCATTTTTTTTACACTAAATTTACAACAAAATATAGTTATAATAGCAATAATAATTATTTATAAATAAAATCGAAACATTTTCTATTCAACTCTTAAATTTCAAGTTACGACCACTCGGATAACGTTCTCTAAAATATTTATATTGTGCGAACGTCGTACATTTTTGTACGTGTTCTTATACAGCGACGTTAAACCGTTCTATAAACGTACATTATTGTCCTAAATAACATATCTAATATATATATATATATATATATATATATATATATATATATATATATATATATATATATATATATATATATATATATAACATTCTTGCGAGTCTCGGTTCTTTCGCACGATTAGCGTTTAACCGCCGCACAATAATTTACGACGGTCTCGTATTGCTTTCGAACGACGTTTTATTAAATCGTCCCGTGATTAACGCGCTTTTCGCTTAACACTTTGCCCGCCGAGCGTGTGTTAAAAACGGATCGTTTTCTTTGTTTTTGTTGTTGTTGTTGTTATTTATTTTGTTTTTTTTTTATATCCAAACTGACGTATATCGATGAGTGATTTATTTATATTTTCGATTATGATTATTTTGTATTATTTTTTCGTATATCGTATATATGTTTGAATTATTCTTGAAATTCCAATTCACACACTTGAGAATCATTTATTATATTTTTCGCTGAAAAATATATTGACAATGGAAGAATCAAAGATAATAAGATTAAATCTCAAATTTTCATTCAAAAAGTGGAAGTTCAAATTTAAATAAATGTTAAATTACTATCATTATATCAATCAATAGACTAGTATTAAAAGGAAAACAATAATATATATTTTATACTCTTTATCCCGCTAATTTTTCAGGAATATTTTGATAATGTCAAAACTTCGAAATAAGACAATTATAAATATTTAAATATCCACAAGAATTCATTTGATATATTCCATACAATATACTTATTATATTATACGATAAAATAATAACACTAAACGATATACATTATTACATATGTAAATTATTAAAATTTGTACATATGCAAAGCATTCACATCAGAATTTTACATCTTGAGCTGATGTCAGGATACGTTCGCTTCATAGTTATTGCATTTTTCAATGGCTTAATGCCACACTGTGTAGACAAGATAGTAACGAAAATATGCAAACCTAGGGCAAGCGATACTCGTGTGTGTGTGTGTGTGTGGAAAATAGGGGTAACTTTTATATTTATATACATTTCGTTTTACGGTTTCTGAAGAATCGACATAGCCATCCCTCCAATGTTCCAATTTAAAGGAGGGAATTCATATTTTACGTTTCGCCCTCTCAATATTCGATATATGGCACGTGACGTACATGAAAATAACGGTATTAAAATTTATATATATATATATATATATATATATATATATATATATTAAATAAATGCTTCAGACATTACACATTCTGCACGTTCGACATTACGTATTATCGTAATATAAATATGTATATAGTAATTCCAGAGAAAAGCTTATTCAATTGTCATGTGAGATAAAGATTTTCAAACTTTTCCGACCTCTCCTTCATACGTTTTCATTTTTGTTAATTTTCATATATTGTACGAACGTATTCGAGCGAAATAATGCTTAACTATCATATATTATCGTATATAAAGATGATTTATATGTCTATATATATATATATATATATATATATATATATATATATATATATATATATATATATATATAATTTTTCATATAAATTCTATATATTTTTTTCACTAAATTATTACTTATAATATATAAATATATTGTATATTTTTAAAGCTAGCGACTCACTGTTGTAAAAAAAATATTGAATTTTTATATAAAAAAAGATATTTTTATGTCTATAAAATAAATTAAAAAAAAATGTTATAATTATTATGTGAAAAAAAATGAAATTATTTTTTACATAATAAAATATATGGTATTTAATTTTAAAATGTGTGACTTTCTATCCCTTAATTTTGTCTATTTATAATGAAAATAGGATATTGAATTATTTAACTTCTTAAAGTCGTTTATCAGTTTATATTTTTTTAAAAAGAGAATTTAATAATATATTATATAACATAATTATATATAAAAAAAACAACAAATAATTAATTATAATTTTATTTGTAATCTAATCTTTGATCTATCAATTTTTTTAAAAATATTTTTATATATTTTTTTAGTTATAATATCGTATTATTATATATATATTAATTTACTAAAGTAATCTTTAGATTACTGTTTTTTTTTTCAGTAAAATATTATCATTTCTGACTGATATAAAATTTATTATAAAGAGGTGAATTAGAAATGAAACATCTAGCGCTAAATCGATGACTGTGCATTTTCGCGCAGATTATTCGTTCGAAGTTATAGAGCATTTTCCGGAAAATTGGCCGCGCGAAGAAAACGCGAAAAGTCATACCAGTCCCGGGCGCAATGTACATAATGTTCATGAATTTTCATATTTCATGATTTTCAGGAGATAGCTTTTCTTTTATTCATGCTTTTTCGTAAGAAGAACAGGGGCGAGACCGAATTGCATTGAACGCCAAGAACTGAGCTTTTGTTATTCAAATCATACTTGAACACTTTTAGCTGGCTTTCTTTTTTTTTTGGTCTATCTTTTGTGATTTTTTTTATCTTCTTATTGCCGTTTTGCCCCCCTTATTCCTTGAATTGCAGTTAGGGGTACCTGTTTATGGAGCGAATTTTGATTGCGCTTACAATGCAATTGAAGTGAAATGGTGGTGCAATTTAAAACGTTGGTTTTTCTTATAAAACCATTCGAAAAAAATAGTAAATCGTCACAAACTATAAATTTTCTTATCATTCTGGATATATATATATTTTATTCAAAAAAAACTATTTTTTTAAACAAAATGTTGATTTTTTTTAAATATTATAAAATTAATTGTAGTAATATAAGTTTATCGACTCACATTTAATTTCGTTCTTGAATTAGTATTTCTTGTTTTAGTCATAATCAAATTGCTAAATATAATTTTTAAATTAAATTAAAATATATTTAATATAATGATATTTACCATATATGATATTTATAAATATTCTATTAAGTATATTCATATAAAAATACAATTAATATACATATCAAAGAAACACGCCTTATTCTTGTTGTCTAAATAAAAATAAATAAATAAATAAAAAAAATAAATCTGTCGAATATCGCCAGTGGCGTAGATAACACTCGAGAAAATGGCCGGCGATTTCGCGGCTCGCAAATGGTAAAGCGAAAACGCTCAAACAAAAATAAAAAAATAAAAATAAAAAGTTCGGCAACCCCTGTCGTTTTTCAGTTGATTTGTTTGCGTGCTCACTTTAACACTCCCTCTTTTTCAGCTCATCTGTTTTGAGTCGGCCGTCTGAAAAGAAAGCCGAAAAAAAAGTCGACGCGCAAAAAAAGGGGCTTTCTCTCTTTTCTCCCCCGCATCGCAAAGAATATTTTCACAACCCCGGTCTCCCCTTTTGGGTTTGTTTTTTTTTTCTTCCCTCGTTTGGCCGTCGCTCCTCCCCCCTTTTTCACGGACACCTCTTATTTTTTTATGTATATATATTTTATATATATATATATATATATATATATATATATATATATATATATATATATATATATATATATATTTCAGGCGCATTAAATTGGGTCTGAAAAACTTCGGACCCATCTTGTCTCGCTTTTCCGTTTCCATTTTCATCTCGGCATTATTTTTCACCCGTTTTCGGTGTCCTGGCATTCTAATAATTAATCAGATTTCTCGTGGAGATAAGCTCGCTCTTTTATTTTTGCGCCATTTTTTTTTTCTTCTTTTCTTTCTTCGCTCACTTTGAGCTATCGCATTTTGTTAAATAGGTTGACGACAAATGGCAAACGTTACCCCCCTCGACAAAAAGTATTTTATGCCATTTAAAAAGAAGACATTGTGGAATATATATGATATAAAAAACAATTGAGCTATAAATAGTTTACAATATAATACATGAAATTATTTACATAAATATTATATGATTGATTATTATTTATATATATAATATTATAATTAAATTAATTAATTTTATATCGATTATATCTAATTGAATATTTTTTTATTATTAGAAATATATTTTTCATCTTTTTTATAATTATATATTTAATTGCTAATATAATAAAAAATATCAATAATATCCAACCTTACACATATTTAAAATTCATTCATCATATTTTATATATAATGAACGATTTAAATCGATAGAATTATAATTTACATGAATATGAAAATAAATCCAGATTTAGAATTATAAACGTTAAAATTTAAATATTTGAGTTGAGGTTGCATGTAAGCTTGGAGTGGTTTAAAACCTATCTTGTCCGGAACAGGTTCGGTTTTTGGGTCCAGGTGGCTCAGACATGTCGTAAAGTTGGTCCAGGTGAATTTTCGGATATTGAACACACACATATATAGTTTCATACATGTATTAGTTTGCTTGTTTTTGTATATATATATATACACACTCATGTGTGTGTATTTTCTCGTTGTCTCACGAGAACCTCATTATAAAGTTTCCCTTAAGTGAACGGATCGTATGTCCATTGAATTATGTCCTCTCAGACTTAATATGAACTAAACGATCGATCGTTTTAATTATCATTGCAAAATGCATGTCAGTTAAATTTATATATATATATATATATATATATATATATATATATATATATATATATATATATATATAAATTTATATATAAAATCGGTAAATTGTTTTCAGATATACTTTGTCACTATCAATACACGATATATTTACAAGCATTATCGAGTATATAAACAGATAACGATATGTAAAAGAGTCCCGAACACTTTATCTATCATAATATATCAAGGGACACTTTTCAGAACCCGTGGGATATCGCGAAACGATATACGCCATACATAAGCGCATCCATTCGGCGTGTGGTTTATGCGGTAGAACGGTTAGACGGTTTCGGTCTTTTTTTTTATTCTTCTTCTTCTTTCTCCGCTCTCGCTCAAGATGAAAAAGGGTGTCGGAATAGAAGGGAGAAAAAGGGCTCGAGATGGAAAAAAAAAATGGCGTCAACGGAATATATGACCGAAAAAAAGACGTAGATTGTTGGAAAAGCGAAGGTGAACCTCAAACATGCAAACGCACTGGAAGATGAATGTTTGGCAAGCCAGTGATACGCACTGAGTTCAACCCCTAGTTCTATATATATATATATATATATATATATATATATATATATATATATATATATATATATATATATATATATATAAATATATAAAGTGTATAAATATATACTTATTTTTATTAAAAAAAAAAGGAATGTTAGAATAGAAATGATACGAGTATACAGAATATATTTATGAAAATATTTTATATTAAAGTTAGTATTGTTCTTTTATACACTTTATTTAATTTATTTTTTTTATTGCATCGTTTGTTTGTCGGTGTGGAATATTGTAATTGATTTTTTAACCACTTTCCAATAGTCAAATGAATTGAAATTTTGCGTACGTGTTATATTCTTGATGACAATGTACGAATTAATTGTGGCAATTATTAAAATTATTCAACATTTATATTTAATAAAATTTATCGATTATATTAACTTTTTTATTTTATTAATTATATTCAGTAGACTTAAATAAATAAATGACGTTCACCTAGCAATAATTAGAACGAATAACGGACAATAATATATTTACTATTGCAATCTTCGTGTTTTCACCTCCCCCCCCCTCCCCCCCTTTTTTTTCACGCACACGCATGGACATTGTAAATATATTAATGTACCAATTTAGTTAACGTATGGTCACCGCATCGGTAAACGACGGCACGTGTTTGCAATAGTGGCCCTAATGTCACTTAAGTGATATTTGTGTGCGAACGTTGTATACTGTCAGAGAATTTTCTTTGTGTTTAGTATACTATTCGCGGTTGTTTTTCTTTAACGTTTAGGTATGAGAAGGACACGGTGTATTTTCTTCATAAGGGCGTTCGTGTGTTTTCTGTCATCCCTTGTCCCATCTTATTTTTCCCATCTGTGTGCTCTCACTCGAGCCTGTGGTCCATACGTTATTATTATTGTCTTATGAGTTGCGAAAGAAAGTCAAAAAGTTAAAGCCGGCCTTCAAGTTAACTGTACTCTCGTATAATGAACGTTGCTCGCTTTAAGCGGGTTCTTTCTTTATATTTGAGAAACTCTTGTCATCTCGTGGATGCGAGAGAATAATATTTTGTTTAAAACTCACTTTTGCACCCACATTTATTGTCTATAAAAATGATTCATGATTGTTGTGAAAAAAAAAAAATAATTTCATATCACTATCAATATTAAATATGTCAAACTGAAAAATTAAATCGTAAATAATATATGAATGATATAAATTTAGAATATTTTATATTCGTTATCTATATATTATTGAAATAAATTGAAAATAAAAATAGTTGAATATCAGTATCTAAAAATGAACTACAAAGATAAATCAGAATTCATGAAGATTATTTTTCAATTATATTTTGGATTGTAGTGTGTTTTAAAAGTATACATTCAAAGTATAATATAAAAATATTTTTTAATTAAAAATGAAATAACCACTAATACTTGAAATTGTAGTGAAAAGGCTCAGATTTCTTTTCAAGAACTGCTTTTTTCATTTCAAATATTTCTCTATATATATTTTATTAACATTTTTTTTTATTTTTAAATCCATTTTTTTTCTAATGTTTTATATATGAAATATTGATAGATATTTGATTATATAGATAAAAATATTTATTAAATGTATATAAAATTTTTATATATGAAACATTTGAAATACGTAAAATGGTCTTGAAAATCGTCTGTCGTTCGAATTCTTTCATTTGATAGTCTCGAATTACTCGGTATAGTGGGTACCCGGTTTGAGGTGAAAAATCTCCTGGATAGTAGCGAAGTGAAAACCATAAATTACTCCATGCAAACACGAGAGCCCCCATGAAGCCCACCTGCTGTGAACGAGACGTACAAAGGGTGGGTGTCGTGCGGCGATCTTCAGGGTGGTTTCTGAATGGTTTTTCAACGAGAAAACCAACCCCCATTTCGCTTCCGCCCTCGAAATATGCAACTTCACGGGGCGAAGGTTCGGATTTCATCCCCCTTTTTTATTTCGTCGACGAAGCTTTAAGATTCAATTTTAACACGAAAACGGTGGATGCAATTCAATTGAGAAATCGAAACGATGTCGTGTTCATCATTTTAGCAAACTTTTCCGGTAATTAATTTATTTCTCAATTTGGCCAAGATTTAATATCGTAATTTTCTATTTATTTTTACTAATCGAATAAATCGTAAAATATCAAAATTCGTTTCGCGACAATGATAATTTATCTCTCATTCTCTTTTTAAGTTATTTTTTAAAAATAACTTAGGATAAGATATGATTTTCTTATCTTATGTTATTTTGAAATCATGTAATCACAAATCGAATGACGTTTTTGGTATTTGAAGTTTTAAAATTATTTCTTGGTTCAAACTTGATAATCTAACTAGAAGGATTATTAAAGCTAATATTTTTAATCATAATGATTAAAAATATTAGTTAAAATATACTGTTTTTTTAATAAAATTTTTGAAATGGTGTTAAAAGCTATTTAGAATTTTGTTCACTATATATTCTATATAAAACCAATATACAGCAGATGTATATAAAATATTAAAGCTATAATTTATAAAAGTATATATTTCTTTTTTAATATAATAATCGTCAATAATGTTGCAAAACGTCTCGAGTACAAAAGGTTAATACTAATAATTAATTAAGTATATTAAAAATAAAATTTTTGTTATATGTTAATAAAAAATATTTAATATATATATATATATATATATGTATTTATTTTAGTGTTATATTCGATAAACATTTCATATAAAATGCCGCCCACGTTAAAAGTATACTGTTTATGTTCTCATATTTTGATTAGATTACATATATAATATCAGTAATTCTATTATATACATGAATTTTTTTTAATATTATTGTACTTTATATAAATCTATATGAGGACATTTACAAAAAAATAAATAAATAAAATAAATATATAAACAAAAAAACACGCTGTATGTTTATATCGAGTAGATTGCCGGGTGGCGAATACAGGTCGATTCGAAATTCGCGTACAACGACTTTATCGGCGAAAATCTCGTTTGCGACAAAAACAAACGGTCGTATATTCAAATTTGGCACCCCTGAGGGAAAAGAGGGTTGAACGGCGGGATTCGGTAACCTTCGACGGGAAGGCGGTGGAAGGCGGCCGTATTATTGGAGTCGACGATACCGGGGGACGTCTACGTGTTTAGGGGATGAGGGCTGATAGTGGTTTCGGAGTCAGGGGGATGGTGGTGATTCAGTAGCAACATGTGGTTGATCGGGAACGATTCAATATTTCGCCGGAGAAAAATTGACGGGCTCACACTCCCACAGGACACATCCGGATTCTTTGTTTTTTTCTCTCTCTCCCAAAATGAAACCGGACAAACGATTGGTTTTGACGTTTTTTCTTTCCGGTTTTTTTTTCGTTCTGATCTATTTTTTTTTGATGTTGTTTCTGCTGCTGCTGCTAGAATGCCGCTTTGTTTAGTTTTCGATTTTTTTTCTGCCTTCCCATTATATATTTTATAACGGTTTGAATAATCGAAATTTAAAGATATCTTTCATTTATATACCGATTGTAATTGATATCGAAAAAAAAAATTTATATTATTAAATACGTTTTGTTTTAAACATACAATATTTATACGGATTAGTAATTAAAATATTAGTATACGGTATTCAAAAAGTAACACACACACACACACACACACACATATATATATATATATATATATATATATATATATATTCATCTATATCAAAAATGCCATAAAATAATATAATTTTGTGAGACACATGATCTCATTAGGACCGCATATTTTAAATATTAATTTATTAAAAAAATCTATATAATGTCAACCCGCGTGTTTGACACATCTGATTTACGTCGATATTATCTATTCAATAAAGTTCCTATTAGATATAATAATACATCTAATTCCTAAAATGCTACTGGAACTCAATATTTGGGATAGTTCTGAACTTAGTGATATATTTTAATTTCAAAGCTCTATGTATTTCTTTTTCTTTTGCGCACGAAGCAATGTGTGGCGAATATGGAGGTTAGCGCACGATTACAACGTTGTTTTTTTTACCCAAAATTTAGAAAATTCATTAATTCAGAACCACATTGTGTATAATATATATATATATTTATATTTAAATGATAATAATGTAATAGAATAGATTATTTAATATAAATATATATAATAAAAATATTGATAAAACACAAACGGATATATTTTTCCATGTTTATATCATTATTTTCGGCGTTAAAATATTCCATATCCACGGAATACAAACCCTTCGATAACCCCCCCCCCCCTCAACAACCAGATAGGGCTTGTTGGGCTTAAGCCGGTGCGATTGCAAATATTTTTGGTCCCTTCAAATTTCACATGCAAACTTATACGCGTAATACCCTTGTCTCCGTTCGTTGAATTTGAATAAGAAAATCATCGATAAATCGTGATTTTAATATGGAATTCACCTAATCCAATTTCTTTCCGGATTTTCCGACGAAATGTTCCGATGCAATAAAACCCACCCACGCCACTGTGATGCTTATTTAAATAAATTCGCTATACGACAACATTGTCCTTTATATATATATATATATATATATATATATATATATATATATATATATATATGTTGTTATTTGATAAGTTTATCCCGTATAATCTGCTTTTGTATACTCATTTAATGTGTCATAATTCCATATTTTATTAATATAATATATATATATATACGATAAATCAAAACAGTTATTTCAATCGAATTATCGGCATTACATTCAACCTTCCGTCTTATAATTATTTTTTCTATAATGAAATTTATATATTAAAATATATATTTTAATATAACAGATGTGTATTTGATTTTAAAGGGTTTAATACAGTATATGTATACATATATATATTTATATAAATATTTTCCATTACTTCGAAAAACATATTTTAGGATGCGTATGTGTCCAGTAAAAAAATCGGTGTTTCAAAAGGAATGTCAAATTAGATGAAATATATATATTTGACACAATGATATAAAGAACGTCTAAAACAAGAAAACTGTATAGGATGATTCGTAAATATAGTCATATTTTAAAAATATCTTATTCTTGAATTTGTATCTTTAATCAGTTTTGTATATATAAAATTTTTTATTTATATTTTATATGAATGTTTTTTTTTCTTATAATTATTTTTGAAATGTAGTTCTATATAAATAGTAATATTTAAATGCTCATTTATTTTTATGTCAATAAATATGCCTTTGTGAATTTATAAACCTTTGCAAACTTAAAATTATTATACAAAAAAAAATGTATGCTTCAATAAATTGAAGCTTTTATATTTTAACATTTTATATACCTCCGCTGTTTAGTGATATTATATTGATTATATTTATTTATTGAACAAATTTTTAAATCTGAAAAAAAAATCCAAGTTTAAACCAAAAAAAATAGTTGTTGCAAATATGGTTGCTTAAATAATTTAAGATTAAAAATATATCTATTTAAAAATGTGTCTTCATAATATTATACAGAAAGAATATGAGATTTCATTACAAAGAAATTAACATAAATATTCGTATTAATAAAAAAAAAAAGACCGAATGACACTTTACAAATTAAAAATAATCATACATATTCTAAATTATTAAATACATAATAAAGAATAAAAAATATTTTCATAGTGAAAAAAATAAAATAAGAATTACAAATCGCTGGATATACGCGAAAGCTTCGCAATCATTCTGTACACGCGAAATGAACTGCGTGTAAAGCTGAGGCCGTCACATTTTTCATTAGGCATTTACATTTTTCCTAGCTCACATTTTTTTTCCATCCTTGAGCTTGGTATATATATATATATATATATATATATATATATATTTTTTTTTTTTTTGACGAAAGGGTCCGTTTTCGGACTCGGATGTGGATTTCTTCCCACGTCACTCAAGTGCCCGCCCGTCGCTTTTTCCAGTCTTATCTTTAATCGTGTCGGTGAACAGTTTCATTTGACCGTTTTGTTGTAGATGAAGGGAAAATTCGCATACGCAACCCCTCGGAAAATGAGATAAACCCACGCCGAAATAATAATAATGGGTGACGGAAAAGATGAAAAAAAATATATATATATATAATGGTATTAATAAAATAAAGAGTGTTATAATGAAAACGGAGTCCCGTTGTTGAATGTGAAAAAATAAATACGTTCGTTTTGTTGTTGTTGTTGTGCTTCAATTATAATTTTCGTAGACAAAGTGAAGGAAATGTGAATTGTGTCTAATTTTTCTTTCTTAAATGTAAAATATGTTGCGCGAAAGAATTTGTTATTATTTTTAATGTTTGTTCGTTTTGTGTTTTATTTATTTATTTTCTTTTATTATATAAACGGTGAATATCTTTTTTTATAAATGATATTAAATAGTATGAAAAATTTGCGGAAAATTGTTGTACATTTTTTATTTCATGAAAATAGTAATATTACGTATTTATAATATTTTTTCGCAATCCCTTCCAAAGTATTGATTAAGAAATAGAAATTTTAATTATATTTAGAAACACAAATAAAACGCATACGTTTCCATATCAAATGAATATAAAACTTTAAAATCAATTTATGTATTTATTGAATTTTTTTACCAAAACTGTAAATATGTACATTAATAGGAAACAATCCACGGGTTATTTAACTATTTTATACAAATATTGTTTAAAGTAAATAAAATAAAATATTGAAAAAAATACACATTCTTTAGTAGTTTGATTTTGATTAAATTTAAAAAGCTACTTAGTAATAATTATAAAATTAGTTAACTTTAATTTTTAATTGAAACAGTTTTTTGATCAATATAATAGTTCTGATTATCTTTTTTTTATTATAATAATATAATAAAAATTTTAATAGTTTAATAGTAAAATTCATATATATTTGTAGAACAAACTGATTATTTGTTATTATTATATAATTTTTAATTAATATATAGTAATAAAATTTTCATCGCAAATCATAAACAATATATATATATATATATATATATATATATATATATATAACAAAATGCTTTTTAGGGTTGATTAGCGCTATAATAAGCATTTATTAAAACGAAAGACGGTCATTAAAACGACAATTAACCTTTTCGACCGGCCCACGGTAAAGTCTTCACAAAAATAATTAATTCGCACGAAAAACCCGCGTAGATTATCATGAAAATTGTAAACCGCAGACGACAAACGACTCTCTGCGTCTAACACTCTGAGAAAAGGGGGACGCGCGACGTATTATAGGGGACGATGCTAGGTGGTTGAAGGGTACAAAACACCCTCACCTAATTGCCCATGAATATTGGATAATCTTGAGTCGGCGGAGCACCACACATACAAGAGTATGCTTTTAATGGGTTGAATCTCTAACCCCTTCTCGTTCTATCTACGGTTCCTCGGTTGCGGACTCCAGCAAAAACCGTCCCCCTTCACCGTTGCATGTGCGGTTAAAACTAGTGCAAACTGCATCACGTTTGTTGTACCTTAAGCACCTGCATACGAGGATTACTCTATTAAATTATAATATATTTATATTTTGTTCTTACACTGTGTTTCCTAAACATTTTGAATTTTTAATTTATTGAAGATTTTCAGTGTATATAAAGTTGTTACTGCTCGATGTAATTGTATTTAAAGAAAAACAACTACACAAACTTTATTTTATAGAAATCTTTTAAGATAAAAATATAACACTATAATCAACAATTTATGCTATCTTTGTTTTTTAATAATTATAAAACATTTTTTTAATAAATATTAGATAGTTTCTATTTCGAGTTATTGGTAATTATTATTATTATTTTAAATATAATAACACAATATTAGATTTAAGATATTTATTATAATTATAAAATATCTTTATTAAAATATCAAAAATAAAAAAATATCATTATCATTATATATAAGTAAAATTAAATTACAAAATTTTATGAAATAATAAGCAGCGACGATAAAGTTCTAATCTTAATAGCTCGTTATAGGTTAATAAATTTATCATTTAATTATTTAATACATAAAAGAAATCAAAATTTACATTCTTATTTGAATATATTGTATTTTATGATTGCATATATGAAAGTGATTTATATATATATATATATATATATATATATATATATATATATATATATATATATATATATATTTTAAATCTTTAAATTCCAAAAACGTATTTTTAGAATCGCTTGCATATATTATATAATATAAATGAATTTAAGATTTACATACATAGAGCATATAATTTATTTATAATAAATTATTTTTTGTAATATATATATATATATATATATATATATATATATATATATATATATATATATATATATATATATATATATAATTATTGTACATATATTGTATTATATATGGAAGTTAATTATCTATTCAGAAGAAGTTTATTTAACCTTAGAACTTAATTCGCGGCGAAAAGTTGTGCGAAATCAATACCATATCGTCTTCTGAAAATTTTGTATGAGTAAAACACTTCAGACCCCCGAATATATATATATATTTTTTTCTTTTGCGTATAAAATTTGAAAAGTTCTATATAATTTCCAAGTTTCCGCGCGAAAAGTTTGGATAAATTGTTACGCTTCGGTAATTATCTTAATTATTTTAAATTTTTGAGAAAAACAATTTTGTTTAAGAAATACCGCGACTACGTTCAAAAATATTATTCTTTAATATATATATATATATATATATATATATATATATATATATATATATATAATATTTTATTCGTATTTATATTATAAATATTTTTTAAGAAAAAAAATATATAATTATTAAAATTAATAATTTAAATTTTTTATTATATTTAAAATATATAATTAAAATGAATCTATCTAAATTTTTCGTAATAAATCGTAAATTAATTAATTAATTAATCGAAGAATTTTTGACTTTTTTATTCATTTATATATATATATATATATATATATATATATATATATATATATATATATATATATATATATAAATATATATATAATTTATTCTTCAAGAGCGGGACAATTAATTATTAAGGTACATTAACTTAATCAATCCGTCTAATTGTTTCAGTATCAACGAACTTCATTTTGCTTTTCGTCAACTTTGAAAACTCGAAATTAGTAATTAATTCTGAAATTTTTAACGATTACGTCGTTTGTGAGATATTTTTAAAGAATTCATTAATTAATTTTAAACCAAAAGAATTATATTTTTTAAATCGTATTAATATTTTTGACTTTAATGAATTGTTCGAATATCAAATTTTAATTGTAATAAACTAATTTTTTTTTAATAAAATAATTATTTTAAATGAAATTTTATAGATTGAAAAAAAATATTTTTTAATAATTTTATTAGATAGAATGTTAGATTAAAATATAGAACTTCTTTATTACTTCCTAATATATCTTTTAATAGATTCATTTATATTTATAGATATTTTTACATATATAAGTCATATAAAATATTTTTTAAATATAATTGAACTTTATTTTATGGTATATATTCCATCTTAAATTAATTATTTTGAATATTCAAATATTTGAAAGCGAAATTTGCATGTAAATGCAATTTTATTATTAATATCAATAAATTCAGATATTTTAAAAATATACTTTATTTCTATGTAGTACTTTTATATTATTCAAAAAACATGGAATAATTTGTTCAGATTGTTTTTTATAAAAGTGAATATAATAATTAAAAAAATAATATTTTTAATATATATGACATATTAATATTTTGCATACATTTTTTTTTATCATTTTGAGCTGTTTTTTCATATATAATATAATAAAATACAAACGATACAAATGCAAAAAAAAAATAATACCCTTTTCATACCTGTCTTACTGCGTCAGTAATTCACGATTAAAGCCACCGACGACCTGAGGATTTTTCCTTCATTCCCCCCCCCCGTGCATCGCGAAGGAAAACTCGCCGGGAAAATTTTCACCAATACACGTTCACGTTTTTCCTTCTTTTTCATCCCCTCCGCTCCACCCCCTGCCCCCCATATTCTGGTCGCTTTAACAAACATAACGGCAGCCGAAATGAGAAGGCACTCACTCTCGTCTCATACTCATGATAATAATAACGCGTTATGGCGAGTCGTATATCAGACTCCGACTTATTCGCCGAGTAGGAAAATAAACTTGGCCCTTTCCCCCTTATATTATACTACCGCTGGTAAAATGTATGAGAAGAAACGGCGAAGGGAAAAGCGGGAAAAACCGAAGAAAAGCGAACATTTCGGATGTGTCGTTTCGGTGATTTAGATCCGCTTCTACCGACTTCAATTTTAATAATTTATTTATTTTTTGACATTTTTTTTTCTTGATATTATTCCTGTAGAACTTCCGCGATGATATATATATATATATATATATATATATATATATATATATATATATATATATACGCTATGAATCAAACTTTATATCGTGTTTTATTGCCAATTTAAATATATTGTGATATACTGATGCGTTTTCGTATATATGAGTCGATTTTTTTCGCATTTGTAATATAATATTTTGATGGTTTCATAAAAATGAGCTCGAATCGCACAATTATTTTTATTATCGTCACAATAAAGCTATAATACGTTTCACTTTGTTCGAATAACAATTTTTTTTTTATACAATTTATTCGAACGATATATAAAAAAATGATTTATTAGCATCATTTTATATTTTACATAAAAAAATATTACATGATATAATTTAAAATCCAGTAATTTTATATATTGAAAGCTGATATTGGTTCAGTTAATGAAATTGTTATTTCCTAGTATTGGGTTTATTTACTGGATTCGAACCGGTCAATGTTTTGAACTTTAACATTCCGGTTTTGAAACCGCTTGACCAACTTGTGTGCATTTATTATGACAAATTAGTTTAGTAAACTGCGTAAACTAAACTAATAAATCATACAGCGTGTTATATAATAAACTTTATACGTATTATAATAATCGGTTTCGTATTACTAATTAAGCATAAATAGATCGCTGACGACGACAACAGTATCATTTAATTTACTTGAATGTTTTTATATTGTATAACTAATGATTTGTATTCGATTATTAGAAGTATATACGTTTTTTATTATATTGTATATTAGATTTTACCGATATTATATATATTGATTTGTAAAGATCATTTAAGATTCAAATGCTACATCTTCACCTCCTAATAGTGCTAGTATTATATATATATATATATATATATATATATATATATATATATATATATATATATAATTATTAATAATTTTGCGTACTTTTTCGTATAAACAAATACGATCGTTTTAATATCGGATCGGTTCTTTTTTTCATCGTAAATTTTCGTTAAAAACGTAAAAGCGTAAAATTTCTCGCGCGAAATTAATTCAATGAATCCTGCCTTTGGTCGCGCGCGATCTTTTATATACATAGCGTCCGATTCCTCGAAAGCCTTCGTCGCCGGTATTTTCGTCGGAATTAATTTTAAAATTAATTTCGCTGCACAGTCTAGAAAAAGAGAAACGCGACGGTTAGACTAAGGTAGAGGTGGGTGGTTATTGTAGACATCGTTCCTGAAGGGGGATGTTCGGGGGACGACGACGAAAGGGTGAGAGTTCACGACCGAGACACTTAACGTTTTGTTGTTGTAGCGTAAACAAATCTGCCACACACTCGCTAAAACAATTAAAGGGATGAAACACCTTTGGATGCGTTGGTGCCGCCCTTAAACCCGGCAACTTCGTGATGGATTTAATTATTTTGTTTTAGAAGGCTTTCACCTTTGTATTATATTAAGATAATTAAGGGATAATGTAACGGGCGAGATGCCGTGAAAACCGCGGAACGCTCCGAAAAATACGCGCAAATGCTCTTCTCATACTATATATACATATACATATATACTATATTTAAAATAATTATGCTAATTTATTATTATTGTTGCCGTTATTAATTCCGGCGTTGTTAAATTGCAGCCCCCCATTCTCTCCGATTTTTCTCTTCACTTAGGGCGGAAGCGTCCCCTTTGACCTTATTCTTTTGTATTTATGTGATTTTAATACAAAAATGTTTCTTTTGTTAGAACATGTTAAATGAAGCTACACACCTTTATTCAAGTTCTAAACGATTAAATTTAAATTATATATATATGTATATATATAAAATATAATATTTTTAATATTTATTATTTAGAAATAATAAGAATGTATAATATTTAATATTCATTTATTTACAAGATTTTTACATGAAAATATAATAGAACGAACATTCTGTGATATATTTTTTACTTTCATAATAGAAAAAAAAGAGTGAAAAGAAATGAATAAGACGAGTTTCAGGGATTGTCAAATGAGAAATACTAAATTGTGTGCATTGTATATATTTTTTTTGTACTTAGGTTTTTTTTTCATTTCTAATAATCAAATGTGAGTATCGCAATATTAAAAATAATGATAAATAAAGAAACTCTACGGTATTCTAAATTTAAAAATATATAGGGGGAGATTTCTTATAGAAAACCGATTTATGTATTTGGTTTCATATTTATATTAATAATGATATAAGTCTATATTTCGATTTTATTTCTTGTCCAATAAACGTGTAATTAAATTCGTATAAAATTTAAATATCTTAATTTTGATTATCAATTTTTCATTATTTATATTTTTAAAATTTATGTCTATTTAATCTAGATAATACTGAGTCATTAATACTAAAAGTATTTAATATTAAAAATTATTAATAAATTAAAATAATAATTTTTACAATAATATTATTAAATCTGGTAAATAATATGGTGATAAATCTTAAATCGTGTATCTGATAAAATTCATTCAATAGTCATAATTTTCATGAATCTTTAATATTTCATATTAAATCAAATGTTTATGTAAATATTAGAATAATTTTAGATACAAAATTTTATACTATTATAGAAAAATAATTTTATATATATATATAAAAATTAGAATTGAGTTTTTTGGGGTCTCGTTTATAAATTTTAAAATATGATCCTTCTTCGTAAAATTACAAAAGATCCACATAATAATGCACTATATATACATTTGTCAACCGAATAAACGGACCTACGCGAAAAATAGGGGGCAGTAAAAACCTTAGTGGACCATAAAGTTCGCTTTAGGACCGCGCGGCCCATTCATATAAAGGGCACACGTATAAGTGAGAGAGAAGGGGGGGGGGGCACGAGTGAGGAAAACTTTAAATTAAAATCGTAATTAACCGAGATGTAATACAAAGAGCCAAATGATTTTTTAATAGGGGACAACCCTGAAGTGGTGGCCGGGTTAGAAGGACGGAAGGGGGACTCGAGCGTGAAAAAGGGCGAACCGCCCTTCACTGTGACCTCCTCCTTATTGTACGTAGCGGTAATTAAACAATGAAAGAAAATTGGCTGTGAAAACACAATGAGCACAACACAACAACAACAAGAACAAGAACAACAATTAACCGCAATATAATGATAAAATAAAAAGTGTAATAAGAAATTTCGAGAGAAAGAAATATGAAAATGAAAAAAAAAATAGAAATGTAAAACAAGATGCTGAATAAGAATTCAAGATTCCCATTATTAGTCACAAACATTTTTCGTTGACACAATATATATATTTTTTAACCATAAAAACAATATTTATTTTTATGATTTTCAAGTATTTTTAACAATAATACTCAAAAAGAAAATTCGTTTTTCATTTGAAAAAAACGAAAAATTTGTCGATATTTAATAGCATAAAATATCATCTATATTTTTATGATATTTATTTTATATTTCTTTTACATTATAAATATATTATATTAATTTATTATGTTAAAATAATTTATTTTAATTTTTAATATAATATAGTATAAAGTTTTTCTCTGTAAAAATTATAAATTTAGTAATTTTACAACTCATATACATTGTTATTTATTGAACTTTCAGCTTTTACTAACTAAAACTGAGTACTCTAACTATCTCGAAAAGATAGTTGAAATATTCTTAATTTTAATTATTATAAACGAGTTTTATTCTCATTTTTTTTTAAATTTAATATATATAATATGCTTATTTTTTTTCAACTTTTCACCATTTTCACAACTTTCACGATTTTCTCGATATTTTTCAATTCATTATGCGAACAGTATAACTAATTCCGGGAAATTTTCTAACAATCAACACATTTGTTACTTTTAGTTTATTAACTGTGTTTACTTTCAATACTTATTAATGCTTAATATTCAATAATGAACTACAGATTTGTATTAAGAATAATTAAATACTTTTATACATAGGCGATCGATTTTGACATACATTTTGCAAGTCAATTTCATCCCATATAAATCAACGTATTCCGTATATAAATCAACGGGTCTTGTCGCAAATTTGCATAACAAACAAAGATCATCAAAACAACATGCATATATGTAACGTAACAACGAACAACACACGTTTTTGTCGACAATTGCAAATCTGCGGTTATTACCACTTTAAAAAATATATGAAGCTCCGCCCAGCAAATTCCACTTTATTTCTGGAGCAAGGGTTGCCCTGGTTGTAGATGCAGGGGTGGGTTTTTTTTGGTGGGGCGGGGAAAGAGGGTCGGTTAGAGTTGCGGACGTGCCGTGTTAAGGATGGTCCACACCGCGGCAATAACATTAACACTTCAACGCAAAATAATTGTTATTGTCGACGACGACGTCGACGCATTTCTCCATTGTTAAGGGGTAAGGGGGACGTTTTCGTCGGCGACTTTAACTTATAACGAGATGGCCGCTCGTCCCCGGATATTGCGAAGGCTTTCGTTTCGTTCCGACAAACCGAGGGTCGCGCATTTACAACGAACGGGGACACATCAAATGTAAAGCCTACAAAATTCGCCCGGAATTTATTTATTTCACTTAAATAAAGTGGGTCGGACGAACCGAGTCCCACGACCGAGGGGATGCAATGAAGAATTTTCCAACCCTACGACTTCCGCGCGGTTACCGTTTTTCTTTTATTTTTTTTTTAACTTGTTTTTCGTGCGACCTTTGAACGTTATAGTTTTCACGATGATTTTCTAGATAATATAAATTCTTATAAACATGCCTGATTCCTAATTTAACGATACAATTTTTTTTTATTTATATTTTTAGAAATATTATATTCTTATTTTATTATGAAAAATATTTAAAATAAATTTTATTCAAAAAAAAAAATCCATGTAAATTTTAAATATTTAGAATATAACGAATTCTGTTCACAATTAACGATTTTATTCTGAAGAAAACGTGTAAAATATTCGTAAATTTTTTATACATAATTTAGTATGAGTTCTGATTCAATTCTTATTATTTTTCAGCTAACAACTTGAAATATAACGAAATTATTTTATGAGCAATATATATATATATATATATATATATATATATATATATATATATATATACATATACATATACATATATATATATATATATATATATACATATACATATACATATATATATATATATATATATATATATATATACATATACATATACATATACATATATATATATATATATATATATATATATACATATACATATACATATATATATATATATATATATATATATATATATATATATATGTTTTAAAAGTACAATTCACTTTTGCTTTTATGCAAGATGAACGATTAAATATTTAATTTAGTTTACATAAAACACGCGGAGCGGTAAACAATAATACATTTTAATAATATTTATTGAGCGGAAAAATAAGTAAAAAAAAAAAGAAACATATTTTTTCGATAAATATCGTCGGCGTTAAATTAGTTTCGTATTAGAAAATTCCATTAATATTAAATGTTACCATTCGTTTTTGTTATCATCCAGACGCTCGTCGTACACAATGTTGACCCAAAACGAAGTGCTTGTTTAAAAAATAAATTTTATTTAAAAAATATACGTGTGCTACAACATATATAAAGGGTGGTTGAATAGAAATTGCATCAGTATCAATATAAAATAAAATTGATCAATTAAAAAATAATATATATTGTATATATAGAGTTTTAATAATTGTATTTAAAGAATATATATTCATTATAGACCAAAATATTTATCAACGAGGCTAATTATATATATATGAAATTTCAAAATTCATAAATATTTAACAAAAAACAAAAACAATACTTGACGGTTCAACCGCCATATTCGCCAGATATAAACCCCATGTCAAAAATAAAGATAAACTTAAATGGCTGTCGTTTTACAAGCAAAAATGAGATGAAAATATATCACTAAAAGATCGAGTTTTAGATATGTTTTGTGGATTAAAAGAAATCATGACATAAGTGCGTAAGTAATGAAGATGATAGCAATAACGGTAGATGAATAAATATTTTTTCAAAAAAAAAAAAAAAAAATTAAATAAAATTAAATTTCCGTTACTTTTTGATCACCGCATGTATATGAAATATATTAGTGATATCGCTATATAAAGGGAGACAATGTCGATTGACAGCAAAAGCCACTTACATATATCAAACGGGACGTAATATAAATCCGATCAGTCAATTAAACGATTTCTTATACTATTACGTTCCATTCGCCATCTTTTTTTTTTCTTCCCTTTTAGCCCTCTAGGTTCGTTTCTGTGAGTGTTAATAATAGTAAAGCAGTCTTGGGGGGGTAGATTCCTAATTACGATTGTGTCAAGGCGACAGGTGGTAGATGTCGACTGCTTTTGTCGACAAGGGTACGACTTTTACTATAATATTTTCAACTCGATATTCTATTTTGAATATGTTATATATATATATTCAATAAATTGATTTTATCAAATAATAATAATATAAAAAAAATACCTCAGACTATAATCATTAAATAATATATAATTCAAAACGATAATAAATATTTTATATATATAAAAATATTATATATAAAAAAATAGAATTATAATTTTTGTTAATTGATACTGTGAAATTATTATAAAAAATGTATTGCTTTAAAAATATTTTTTTTCGAATAGAAATATCGGAAAATTGTTGGATTTTATAGTCGTACCTTGTTATCATATACAATGTGCCTGTAATGTTAAGATCTCGTCTTAGTCGGAAAAGCGATGGTGAGTTTTCCTCGTGGGCCAAGACTCCGTCGGTGTATAACTTTTTTTTTCTCCTTTTCTTTGAAGACTCAACCCTAAGATTTTTTTCTCGTCTTTTCATCCCCGAGCTCGGTTTCGTCTGTTGTAGCTCTTGTTTCAATATTAAGCACGATTTACACGACCGCTTTTCTTACTTATATTTATTTTAATTTTATTAACACTCATTAAACTGTTTATATTAAAAAAAAAAAATATCGACTAAATATAAATTTGTTTTAAAAATTATTATAATATATTTTTTTACATATATAAGATCAGACAAAAAATTACATTTTAATTATGATTATAATTAATTTTAACACTTTTTTTGTATTTTTTTATTTTTTTTTTATGTTTGTATCTATCAATAAACTAATTTCGTTTCTTAGTAGATAGGATGAAATTTTAATTATTATATATATAAAAAGCTAAAGCCGATGGTAGGTGGAGGTGTAGCATTATTTTTTTTGTAAAATATTATATTATTTTCACAATTTAATCTTAAGTGATCTTTACAACCCAAAATATAGATCCTTGTCATGCCGAAGCTTAATTTATAATTTTATGATTTTATGCAAAATATTTCAGTATTTACATTCAATTTTGCTTTGATTTCCTTTGATTATTATCTCTATATATAATATTTTTATATCTATACGACTTTAACGCAAAAAAAACTATATTTTTTTCCATCATAATTATATATATATATATATATATATATATATATATATATATATATATATATATTTATTTATTTATATACGATTTTAAATATTAATATTTTTTATAATCATTGTTTAAATTAATTTGATTTATTATTTTTAATTAATTTTATTTTTCAAGTAATTTTTTTATACTTTTGTTTAAAATTTTAAATTCATTTTGGTAAAATCTGATTTATATGCGAAAAACAATTGATTAAATTTTTACTCTAATATTTATTATATATATATATATATATATATATATATATATATATATATATAGTAAAAAAAATGTATATTACTAATAATTAAAATATTTAATTCATAATAATTTAATTTGATGTTTTATTTAAATATTTTATATCAATAATATAATATGATATAAATCGACACCTTCAAGATATAATAATAGAAATCTCTCAAACACAAACGATAAAAACCGCCGACGAAATGCGTCACGAAACGAAACGTCGGGGGTTGTTTCGTTGAATCGACGTTATTAAATCATCTTATATAATATGGTGTGAGCGCGGCTTTAGGCGATGTTCAAATAGCGCAACAAGCGATAGGTAATTGTCGGCCTGTCTAGTCGGCGTCTCGTGGGGGGCGAAAGTCCGCTGCCCAAACCGCCCCCCCCCCGTTGCCGAAAAACCACCCCTCGGGAGTTTTTCAAGCCGGAAATTTTTATCCGACGTTATTCGGGCTTGCATAAAAAAAATATACGTAATTTCATCAGAGCAATATAATGGCCGCCGTCGTGGAAACATGTTTTAATTAGTTTTATTTGTGCCACTTTTCGTCTTTCGCCCTTTTTATCCGCCACACGATTCACTTTTTTTTATTTATATATATATATATATATATATATATATATATATATATATATATATTATATATTTTTTTTGTCCGTCTTTTTTCCCTTAATTTCTGTTTCTTCGTCTATATGAGTTTCTTTATCGTTCCGCTCATTTTCCTCTGTCATTTCCCTCCGGTTGTCAACAGCACTTGTTAACGTGATTGCGAGTAAATATCTAACTATATATATATATATATATATATATATATATATATATATATATATATATATCTTTTTTATAACGTGGAAAATCTACAAATTATTATATTATTATCCTAGCTTTAATTCAACTTCTCGTAATAATGAATCTTTTTTTTCTGTTATATTATATATATAAACGAATCATTTTTATTATAAATAACACAATTTTTATCTATATAAAATTATTTATGTGTATATTATATCGAATATTTTTAAAATAAAAAAAAAAATTTTAGCGTCATAAATAAATTGCGTTCATATTTGAATCGAACTATGAAAATTTAGTATAAAATTATTATCGAATCTAATTTAATAAATATTGTGTTAATATGATTAATTGATATAGTATAAATAAATTATCATTAATTCGAAAATTAATATGTATTTGGAATTTTATAAAATATTTAATTTTAAATTAAATTTATTACTAATAAATTAATTGTTCAATTGCTGAAAAATTGATGACAGAATTGCTCTATTGATATATGAAATATGCTTGAAAATGCAAAAAATACATCAAATATAATATTTAGAAAAAAAATAAATCTGAAGATTGTACGTAGAGCTAATGACTCAATTCCGTAATGAAAGTATGACGAAATTTGCAAAAAGGTTTTTAGTGATTGTTGTGTCATTAAATATATAAATAAATATATTATATGTTATATTTATTTAATAAATATAATATATAATAAAGAAGAAACTAAAGTATCTCTAAATACAATTAATTAATAGATATAAAGAACAAATCGGCAATGAATAATATCTTAAATAAAATATCTAGAAAGTTATGAAAAAACTTGTTTATTTATATATTTTATCAAGTCAGTTTATAATAGTATGAATATTTAATCTAAAATTTACATTTTTACAATTATTATAACATTGATAATTTAAGTTTTATATTTATAAAACTGTAATAACACTTATTTTTGTGTCAGTTAATCGTAGAGATGTTAAAATTTTACGTTAACGTTTTTAAAGTAATTTTATTATTTAACATTTGACTCGTAAAACTAACCGTAAAAAGTCATTATAAAAAAACGTATTTTTTTTTCTACAGCATAATTTAAAATTTGCCACGATTTCACATTTAAAAATCTATTTTAACACATATAATTACACTATATAAATGAAAATCACATTTAAAAAATGCGCACACGTAACATTTCATACAATATATTAAAATTCAAATATCGTTTTGCATTATGCGAAATTTTCAACGTAATAATCTTTTCATAAATCTATTAACAATAATCGTGTGACGCACGTAAAACACGAAACGGTTTAAATTAAATTCGAATAAGACTAGTAATATATAAATATAATATTTTCATTCAATAATACGTGTCGAAATTAAGTCAAAAATTATCGACAAAATATCGCATTTAATCAAATACCATTAATGAAAATCATATATATTTTATTAAAATCGTTGTATATATTCATTAATAATTGTTCAATTTTATATAATTTAAAATTGTATTATGCATAGTTCAGTTTTAAATAGTAAAATGGTACAGTTTCTAGAAAGCAATGCTTTACAATCCCGTGGAGTTAGTCGATGATTACTGTTTATGAGATCCCGTTTATGATAGTTTCACGTGTCCTTTATGGTTTTGAATTGAACATACGGTACCCCTAGGAATACCTTTTGGATAGTTTATCATTGGTCTTTGAAATTTGAAATTTGAAGTCTTTGAAATTTGAAAATTATCGTCAACATATTCGGATAGACGCGTGTTTTACATGTGAAAACTTGCAATTATTACGAAAAACTATATTGTGATTGTTGCATGATATTTTTAATGCTATTTACGATTATGAAATTTGATTAATAAATATGTGAAAATGTGTTTTGAACGTTATTAGAATGATTATATGATAGAGATTTATAAAAATAATGCATTTAAAATATGACGATTAACGATCATTTTCTTTTTGATTAAGAAATAAAATATCAAAGAAAAAAAAAATATTATACTAAATTTGACTTTATATATATATTCTTTTAAAAAAGTAAATATTGATTAATTTCTCCTTATAATAAAGAATAAAATATTTTTTTTAATAAAAATACAATTTTTACTTATTACATTACGTCAGTCAAATAATTGTGATTTTTTTTTTGTTATGAAAATATCCATTTAGATCAATTTTATTAGAGCTTTAATTTGTCGATTTCATTATTTTTAAATAAATATTATTTATTTCTAATTCTTTTAAATATTTTCATTTTACATATTTATTTTAAATATCAAAATATTAAAAATTGAACATTTTATATATATAATATTTTTTTTTCTCTCATATATTAATTATTTATTTGATGAATATTATATAATATCATAATTATTATATAAATTATGAATTAATTTTTATTCAATATGTGAATGTTGATATTTTTGCAAATCAATTTACGCATCAAGATCATGGAAGTGTTTTGATATAATTTTATTTTAATATATATATTTTTTAAATATACAAGATATATTTTAATAATAATTATATTTATTTTAATTAATAAAATTCCTAAATATAAACGCAGAATAGCAAAAACATTACTTTTTACATAATTGAAATCGACCGCATTCGTTTTTCCTTGGAAAACATCCATTTCGACGATAAAATTAATATAATTAATTAACGCCCCTCCCACCCCCTTTTTGCCCCCCCGAACCTCATCATCGTCATCATCGCAAAAAAAAAATATTAAGAAAGAGAGAAAGACTCGAATAAAAGCCCGGTGTGGTAAAAATATTTTTTCCGCTTTATGAAAACATTATGTTATATCGCAAAAATTCGTACAAAACGCGTTTCATAATGTCGGTCGGACATTTAGCGCGAAAGTATGAAAAGAAAACCGGGATAGAAATAAAAATAATAATAAATAAATAAACAAATAAAATGTTTGCGAGGGTAGAAAGAAAAAGAAAATGTAAAAGAAACTGGGTAAAAGCTCACGGAACAAGTTCAAGGCGAGATTTAATACTTTTCGTTTTCGTTTTTTTTTTTTTTGTTAGAGGGATGATTTTGAATGCGTAATTTATGTATCATTAGCTAAAAACGTTAAACGTATTTATATTAAAAATGTATATATATATATATATATATATATATATATATATATATATATATAATATGTTCGATAGCAATAACCATTCGGTGCCGTTTCAGTTCCAAATGCCGATTTTCCACGAAACGATAAACATTATCTATTTGAAAATCGTTTCTTATTATTATTATTATAATTAAATTTTATAATATTATATATTTTTTATAATAATATATAGCTAATATTAAATTTTTTCACTGATTAATTTTTATTTTAATATCTGATGATTATATAATTATTATTTTGTAACGACAAACATTTTAGAATATATTCTAAATATTCATATATAATATGTTGATAAACTTGAAATATTGTAATATTTTTATAAATTTTATTTTATCGAGAGGTTATTAAAACCTTAAAAAAATATTTTCGGACATCATTTCTGAAATTTACATTAAAAAAAGTATACTGATTTTAAGCGATCTACACAATTATTTAATGATTCCGTGTTTATAAGGATTAAAAATTTAACTTTGATAATCCTTCTACTAAGATTGTCTAATTTGTGATTAAATAATTGTGGAATAATTTAAGATAAAAAAAATTCTTTTGATATTTAAGTGTTTCACTTTACACTTCATAATTAATATACAGGAAAATTATAGGAATTCGTTACAAAGTAATTAATATAAATTAATAATAATATTTAAACAGCAATAAAAAAACGTGTAAATTATCACTAAAATATTTTTTTTTTATTAAAAACGTCGATAACTAAAATATATAGAAATACAACAAACAAACAATCTGTACGCTGATTATTGATAAAAAATAATATAAAAAAAACAACAACACCCTGTAATTAATATGGATGCACCATCACGTCGACCTACATAAATATTGATTTATATACATTTTTTTAAAAATATTATTTATTCATTTTTTACGTTATTTTTATGTGTGTAAAATGTGCAACAAACTGCAATCAAGCAATGAAAAACCGAGCTGCGAACGAAACGCTTCTATGCATTCAAATATCGAATGCAACCCCCCAAAAATTTCACCCCCCCCGTTTTTTTTCTTTTTTTTTTGGAATTCAATGCACGTTTTCGTGTGTTTAATATTCATTTATTTATTTATATATTTATTTATTTTTAGGTCGCGGTCATTTTGTTGCGTATATTTGCGTTATTTAATATTATATGTATGTGAAGCGGAAAACGTATAACACTTTAAATGTAATGATTGCTGTTACGTGTCATGTTTGTAGAATGTGTTATTTTAATGTTATGATAGTGATTAATAATAGTTTTGCGTGTTTTATTGGCGTTTAATTTTAATGTTTTAATAAATTATATAAATAATTAAATAATTTGAAAAAAAATTAATTGTTAATTTTGTTTTTTTTTGTGGTTAATATTGAATTGTTTTTTTTTTTCATTGTGTGAAATTATTGTGTGAGTTCTTTAAATAATTTTAAAAATAAAAATTGTGATATTTTAAATATTAAGAAAGTGTTTTTGATTAAATTGCGAAAGATAAAACGTGTTCTTTTTTTGTAAGTAAATCTTAAAATATTATTCACTAAAAATGGTTAATAACAAGACATTTATTATTAAGTATATTTATATCAATTGAATTTGTCTTTATTTAATGAAAATTTTTTATCAGGTAAAATCATCTAATGATTAACATTATTAATATATATGATATATATACTTTTAATTCATACTTATATAAAATTAAAATTATGAAAAAAAATATCTATATTAATTAAATTAAAATAATTTTTAATTTATTATATTGCAATACATTTTTTTTTCTATAAACATTGCATGACTAATATATATGTTTCTTCACTTATATTTAGTATGATTTATTGATATTGATATATATTGATAGCATTGCAATTTTCCGTTTTCAAATATTAATTTTCCATGTATTTATATATATATATATATATATATATATATATATATATATATATATATACACATACACACATGTTTCAACGCCAGAGGCACACTCGGTATTTGGGCAATGTTTAGAGATTTTCATCGAATTAGCCAAGGAATTTGCAGACTTTGTACGAAAGTTCGAGCATTGCTTGGAATGCAATTTAACTGTCTCAGATTCACTAACTTCGTTAATTTGTCACCGGTCTTAAACTCTCGTAGCTACTTTTTTTTTCTCTTCTTTTTCTTATTCAACAAACCTCCTTTTTATTTACCACCCTCGTTGTCTTGTCTACCCTTCATCCCATAGACTTAGACTGTATATCATCTATTAGTACTTATATTGGATATTATTTAACGATAAACTTCACTAGTTTTACAGACGCTTTGAAAGAATTTTGTCTATATTTTTATTATATACACTGTTTTATACTTTATTTTAACTGAAAGTGTCTAATAAAAACGCCAGACAATTGTGATTATTAAGTAATTTATAAGTAAAGTTATTTATTTGAAAATTCGATATATTTACTATAGAAAATTTATTATAATTTCTCTTTTAATAAAAACATTAATATATTGATTATTAATACTTTCTAATAAATGTAATGCTTAATTTAATCTATTTTTATTGAACGTAATCAAAGGGACATTTTTATTAATGAACTAATTATTTTGTAAGAAATCATTATTTTTAAGTCAATAAAATAAGTCAGTATTATTTAGATCGAAAATTTGATTATCCTTTATATATTTAATAAAAATAATGATTTAATAAAAAATAACATTGAATAAAATAGTATAAATTAAGAAAATTGATTCACCTTTAATTTACTTTTTGTACTAAATTCAAGAAAATTTTTAATATTGGATAATTTACGTTGAAAAATTTACTAGTACAATAAATTCAAGAGAATTTTAAATTTTAAGCGAAATTATTCATTATAATAAAAACTTTATATTGTACTATAAATTATATTTATTTTCAATGGAATCAATTATTGGTATTTGAACATTAAGACATTTATAATTAAAATTGAAAAGCGTATTTTAATTTTTATATAAAAATAAATTTAAAATATCGTCAATATAAAAAAATACTATGAAATCTATTTTTAAAGTATTTTTTTTGTTATAATTTATTAATTATAACTTAAATATACTTATGTATTATATATAGGCATAAAATCAAATGAAAAAGTTAATTCGGCAGAATGTCAATGTTTAAGCTTAGACGAGAAACGAAGGCAAAAAATTTTTTTTTTTAAAGTAAGATTTAAATCTGCAAGTTAAAGTTCAAGCTTTCACAAGTGAAAGAGCGGAGGTCCCGTAAAGTCGATAATTAAACTAAGTCGAGTTAAACATTCGAAAGCTCATTTTGGTGCTGGATTTTGCGTGAAATCGACACCGGACCTCCGGTTAACTCGTCGGTGAAACTTCATAATTAACTGCCCGACCGGAGCTTTCTCGCTTTAAAAGGATCAACAATTTTTTTTCTTTTTCGAATTCTGAGCTTATATATATATATATATATATATATATATATATATATATAAGCTCGTCCTTTTTGTTCTACGTTTTCGGTTCGCTTTCGTTCTTTTTTTATATTCTTGTTTCGCCGTTTTCTTTCTTGTTTTTTTTTGTTTTTTGTACTTATTTAAGCGATTCCGCCCTTAGGCCACTTCACACTTCTTCACTTTGATTTGTTTGCACTTAGCGCCTTCTGTATACTGCTACTCCGCCCTTGCTTTTAATAGGGCTACCTCAACTATACGCAAACAATGTTCTAATATATATAGTTATATATATTATACATCTTTAGATTTCAAAATCACTTATTTTTCAATTAAAATCGATTTTTTTTAAATTATTATTATGTTTTATCTATATCATAATAATAAATATAAAGAATTTTAACCATTCACCACATAGTAAATAATACATATATGATCTAAAATAATTTTTTATTTTATTTATTTCTTTAACTTCAAATTGTGCTATATATAAACCAAAATGTTTTTTTTTTGTATTTTGTAATGAAAAAGTTATGCGGTAAAGGATTAATCTTTCAATATTCTTTATTTCTTAAAATAAAATATTCTATTTTATACCTAATTTTAAAAATTTAGTTATATTATAAAAATAAATAATACATGTCAAACAATTTTCAGGTATAAAAAGTAACTGAAAAATTATATTATTTTTTCAGTTTCAATTATTCTTATATAATATATTATGTTATTTTCAAATATTTGTAATTAACTATTTAAAAATATAATAAAATATTTTATTGAAAAAATATGTTTAATAAATGAATTTATTTATATAGATATGATTTGAACGGTATTTAAAAAAGATTTTAAATGTCTTAGAAATATAATATTTTTAATTTGTACAAAATTTTGCATATATTATATTTTTTCGAAAAATTTTAATTTTAAATTAAATAATTTTTGATAATCTAAACGATTGATATTTTAAAATCTGCAACTAAAATTCGTATTCAAAAGTCAACTTTTAACTGATTTTTTTGAAAAAAAAACCGGTATTTTATTTTATGGAACTATAGACGTTTTCTTAATAATAAACGATTATATATATTTATTCCTAGTATAAATATCAAATGAATACACAAGAGATTATTATGAAACTATAATATACTAAATAATTATTAAATAAAACGAATCCTCTAGGGTGCAATTATTAATATAATATCTACATTATGTCCAATATTAAAATATATATGTATATATATATGTATATATATATATATTTATATATATATATATATATATAATTTACTATTATAGTATAAGTTATATGTGTCAACCCTGGTCAACGGGTTCCCCGGGTGACCCCAAGCTTTAGTATCGGCTAACAAACGCCCGCTTTTCCGCCCACTTGTAAAACTTTTACAATGCGAACATAAATCCGCCCTCAACAATGCGCCTTGCCCGCGGTTCAAACTGCTTCAGGGTGGTAACAACCCTATGATACAACTGCTTTTTCTCAAGATTTCAACGTCGCCTTTTCATCCACCCCCTCTTTTCTGAAGTCACTTGAAACTATGCAAAAAAACTAAAACATATTTAATTTTATATTAAAAACATATATTGAATAGCTCATTTTTAAAAAATATATATAAAAAGATCGAATTTTAATTAACATATTGTATATTGTTCTGCATTTTAAGGGATATATATATATATATATATATATATATATATATATATATATATATATATAATATAAATATATATTATATTTTCATAATAATAATTTATATATATATATATATATATATATATATATACATATTATTTACAGGTTGTAAATGAATATACGTTATGCATTCTTATTCTATATATAAAACAATTAATTTTTGCCCTTATTGTAGCTTACATACATCTTAACAGAAATTGCCTCTAACCTCTCATGTTGTTCGGTAAAAACGTTGGGGTAAAAATGGCCCGTTCGGCGAACTGTTAAGTTAGAACGTTCTAAAAAGGCCGCCGAAAAGGTGAAATATAATAGCCATTTTGCCTCCTTTTTAAAGAATGGATACTTTCACCTACACATTCGACTCCGCTTTTCCAGGGGTTTTGGCGATGTTTCTCTTTTTCTTTTATTTATTTTTATTTTTTTTATTTTCTCTACCGCCCTCTATTTTTTTTTCTTTTTCCTCGTCCGCCCTTCAGTCAGTCTTGCCGCCTATTTTTTTCATATACATACACATATGGGCGGCATATTCAGCAAGTTGCCGGAAATTAAAAGTAAAAAATAATACGAAATATGATGCTTTTTATGAGATACTGAAATTTATTATTGCGTCACGTGGAAATGACATATATGTTATTTTTCAATACTTTTTTTTATTCTACACAATATTTTTATTTTATTATTTTATTTTTTATAATAATAATTTTTAAATTTTATATATTAAAAATATAAACGATGAAATTATTTATTTTATACAATTTTTTAAGAATGAATATTGTATTTTTGTTTACTTTATTTCTATTTTTCATTTATAATTTATTCATTCATATACCACTCTTGTGATTATAATTTAATTAAAAATATTTTTTTGTATTATTTACTCAATTAAAATTTTATATTTAAACAGATCTGTTGCGTTATTTAAGTTCGAATTTTTAACACTTTGCACTCAAGACGTTTCGCAGCGTTCAAAAATAAAATTATTATACGAAAAATAATGTATGCTTTTATAAATTAAAGCTTTTATATTTTAACATTTTATTCCTATCATTTAGTGGTTTAAATTTTAACTTTAGTAATCTTTCTGCTAAGATTGTTAAATTTGAACCAAAATAGTTCGGTTTGTGGTTACCTGGTTGTGGACTAATTTAAGATAAGAAAATTTTGTTTCCCCATTTAAAGGAGTATTTTACATTTCATAATATTATATAGAAAAATAGTTCATCCAAGTGGTAACCAAACGGTACCTCTCTTAATTATATATATATATATATATATATATATATATATATATATATATATATATATATATATATATATATATGTAGTACAACAAACCTATATGTCTTTGTAACATTTGCATAAATAAAATCAGTCCGACAACTTAAAAAACACCCCCTCATACTCGTGTTTTTATGCTCTCTCTCTCAGACCAACCCCCTGTTGATTTACCATCGGTCCGTTTGTTTTATTTTACACGGTTTTTTTCAACCCTCACTTGCTTCTTCTTACAGTTTTTATTCTTTGAAAGTACTAGAGCGTTATTTTTGAAATAGTCTTAAGCACTTTTTATTCCGGCCTCATCGCGAATTCTACACTAGGCTTTATATATAAATATATGTTATATAAGATATATTTAATATTATATATATATATATATATATATATATATATATATATATATATATATATATATCGAAACTCACATTAGCCTTAAGGGTAGTAAAATACACATTCTAATGAGACGCTAAAGTTTTCATTCGTTACGTTTACACGAGTTTACCACGAGTGAAATAAAGTAATAACTTATTAATAGTATTAAAACCGAGTCGTGATGAATAAAACGGCCTCCAAGATTTACACACACACAAAAATCATAAAATAAAACATTTCTCTTCTAATATTCAAAAACTCTTGATATAATTCATTAAAAATGCCATTTTTAAATTCTCATATCAAATTAAACTCATAACTATTTTATTAACGATTTAATATATTTTTTAATGTTAAATAATTCTATAATTATATTTTGATGTATGGATTTTTTTTATTAATATAAGTGACCAAAATATGGATATCTTATTACGAATAAAAGATGTCTATTTATATGTACGAATAAGAACGTTACCACAAAATCGTATAAAATGTCATTCTTCGTTTTCGATTTATAATATGAATAAATTTTTGTACGTTTTCCAATTTATCGAATTTTGTTTTCAAAAACGTATAATAGGATAGAATAACATTTGAAATTTATATTAATCACGCGTAACGAAAAGAAAATTCATTAACATATTATTTTTTTGTTTACTTTTAATTCGATTCATCTCTCGTTTCATTTAATTAATTCGACGAAACCTGCAATGATTTGTTTGCGTTAATTAAAAAAAAATAAAATCGAAATGAAACATAACAGAAGAGAAAGAAAGCAAAGAATTATATATATATATATATATATATAATAGAAAAAATACACAGGACAGGTGACATTTTCCTGGGTGTTTTCCGAACGCGAACGACAATTTTCGCGCGTCGGAAAACGGATTAATCGAAAACTTTCTGGCGACGATTAAAACTATCTGACACGTCATTTAATTTTAACCGTTAAACTTTCGATCAATCGGCAAATTGAAAGGAAAATTTAGAAACGCTGTTAAAATCTACGAACACCTCTTAACTTCTATGTAACCCTCTTTCGTTAACCCCGTTTAAAAATTAATTAAATATTTGCGATAAATAAATCTATAAACTATTTTTTTATTATAAAATATATATAATTATGATTTATAATGTCAATATATATATATATATATATATATATATATATATATATATATATATATATATATATATATATAGTTGTTCAATCTCATACCAAGATAAACGATTTCAATTTTATTATACGATATTTTATCAACAATTGGATTACCTTTAATCGAACCATTTTCGACAAAAGAAAACGTGCCTTCATGATTGTCGTTAGAGATCTTTTGTTGAAAACAATAGTTACCCACATCGAAATTACATATACATATACACAAATTCTTATACATATATATATATATATATATATATATATATATATATATATATATATATATATATTTCGATTTATAGTGGTGTTAAAACATGAATACTAGAACCAGATACCGAAAAATATCTGAAGCCTTCTGTGGTGCTACCGGAGAATACTAAGAATATCTTAGACCGATAAAGTAGTAAATAAGGAGATTTTGGTCATGATTAGAAAAATTCAATATTTCGGCCATATCTTGGGAAATGATAAATACGGGCTTCTTTACATAATTTTGAAAGAAAAGATCAATAGAAAGATGTGAAAACTTATTACTTAAAAATCATCGGTTTTGGTTCAACTCTTCGTTCATAGAACTCTTTCGAATAGTAAAAGTTTCGTTAGTCGTATGAATCGCTAACCTATTTAAGGAAACGTTATGAAGTATAATTTAGATATCGAATTGTAACAAGGCATCTTCTTCTTCGACATTGTCGTACTTATTTGTTATGATTAAAAAAAAAAACAATTGTAATTTATTATGTGTCGACTTGAAATCGTCATCATCAAAAAACAAACAAAAAAAAAAACACAACGTTTACACACGTCTTGGGAATATTAAAGTGAAGTTAGGACGTTCGTCACGTTTTTTACAGATTACCACGCGGGGGAATGTCGACAATGGCCCGCGGCTGGGCCATCGACAATACCTTTTTCCTCACACGTTAACCCCTTCGGTGCCTTGGTAGGGAACTAATACGGGACATAAAGGCATGTTAGGGGTATGTTATGGCACCGAACAACGCGGCACGTCCCAATCCAATGGTGCCGATAATCCTTTCCTCTCCTCTCCTTTTGCAAATCTCACTCGTAAGGCAAGCTGGCACCACCGTTTCCACTTTCATCCATATTGCTCCGTGTCCCTACACTAAATCTCACCTCTCTCTACACACACACATTCGAATAATAATACTGAAAAAAATCTTCAAACCAGAACAGGGTGGGTTGTTAGAAAAATAAAAGATTTTTACTACCTCATCTTTTACCTCGACTTTGTTTGATGACGTTTTATGTACACAGCGAGATTGACGATTTTTTTATACTTGACGTTCATTATAAAAGATTATTAAAGTATATTCATAAAAGTCCAATATTCTTTGGTTTTTAGATATATCAGAACAGGATTTCTCAAATGAAGACCGTGACATGAATTGTTACAATGTAAAATTTGATATTAATATAGAATCAAGCAAGATAGATGGAAAACAATTGTTCGTTGTCCAACTGAGAGATTGAAAGATAATTACCCTCTGTACTAAGCATATCTATAAAGAGACATTCAAGTGAAGACATCTGTAATTACTTAGTAGTCAAATTTGCTTACTTACACTGACTGAAATAATTACTTATAATATAAATTTTTAATGATAATTGAGAATTTAATAAGTGACATAACTTTCTTAAAAAGATTAGTAAGAAAGAAAATATTTTTTTTAATTGTTATATTATGTATTATGATTAGTATTATAAATGTAAAATAAGAAAAATGAATAAAATTTCAACTTTGATACTTTGTGAACAGTTTTCGTTTACATAATGCTCAAATTTAAAATGATGAACAAGGAAACATTTTGAGACGTAATTCGCAAGTTTAATTTAAAGTATTGCATTTCCAGTCCAAAAATAAATTTATAAGCGACGCTACGTTTGGTTTGAGTAGGCAGGGGCAAAGACGTTTCATCTGCTTATTGCCAGTCCATTTAACAACCGGTCCAAAATTATAAAGTGTTTTACGCTTGCCTCTCACTCTCACTAAGTGCTCGAGTAAACAGTCCAAACCGTTGAAAATAAAAAAAAACGGAAAAAATGGCCTGAAGGAACGTGGTTGGTTGGCAAAACAAAAAAAAACAACAACAAAATAAATAAATAACACAAAAACAAAAAGAGCACAAAATTCGTCGGTAGTTATGGATGGTGGAGGAAGGAAGCAAAGTAGTAGCGAAGGCGTAAAACGCCATACATAATGATGGGCATTTATTGCCATAAAAAAACCTTCAGCGCGGCTTATACGACCACTTAGGGTGGAAATTTTATGGGCGTCTAGGCTTATCCTACCTCATACCATCAAATAAAATGGAGATGGTGGTGAAACGAAAACCCCATATTATTCTCCCTATTGCAGCCCACCGTCAGAACCGCTAAGTAAACGTATCACAGAAAGGTTAACACTTAATCCTGGACTAATCCCCAGTTTCTGAGTTGTTCGCCGGCGCCTAGCACTCGATGAACAAACAGGGGATATACCAAAGTGGAAGAAGGAAGCCGTTCAATTTTTTTTCTTTCGCATCAATCTCTTCCCAGTTCGAAGATATCGACGATTCCATGTACTGAAATTGTGGGGCAATTCCAGGTGGTTGTGGTGGCGATTGGGGCTGACGCCGAGAACAATCAAAGGAAACTTTCATCGCTAATCCACAAACAATGTTTGTTTTTCCAATTCTGTCGGCTAATTCCTCTTGATCTTGAAGCAAACTCGGAAACCGAGGGATCATCTCGGTCAAGTCGAAGAACGTCCTCGCGAATGCTGATAATTTTTTTTACTTTAGATCATAAATAAAGACAATTGCATACGGTTAATTAAATATCTTCCAAAAGTACACCAATTATGGCAATCAATGTACAACACTTAAAGCTTAACATTAACTTCTGATGTCGTTTTTTACTTAAAAAATACTGAAAATCGATTTTATAATTCTAAATATATATATATATATATATATATATATATATATATATATATCGAATTCAAGAGTCGTACATAATATAAAGTTTTTCATCTTTGCGTTCGGATTTATTCACATTGCGTCGAAATAAATGACAACTTTTGTTTGCGATAAATTATGGTAACCGACGCCCGGTCGTAATAAATAAATATAAAAAAATCTCAAAAGTACCTCCTTAAAAGAAATAAGATAATCCGATTTCATATAATAATAATATAAAAAAAAATTTTATGTGGCAAAAGTGCGCGTATAAATCCTACTTTTCTTCAAAAGTTGGTAAACCGTCAGACGCCGTAGAACGCTCGAAATAAATATGTTTCGCGATGAAAATTTACGACTTTGTTCCCGAAAATAAAATATAAAAAAAAACAACAACAAATGGATAAATAGCAATAATAAAAAGATTTTCATCGGATTTTCATTGTTGGTGCTGTCCCGATGTGTTGCTGAAAATTTAGCAACAATAGAACCTTTTTAACCTCAACACAACGTCCTTAATAAATACGCCTTATTTATTATTAAACGTGCATGAATACGTATAATCGTATACGTTTTTTATTTTCATTTTTATTATAATCGCAAGTTGGACCTATATTTGAAGTTCATGAACGTCAAAATAAAAAAATATTCTTAAAATCAATATAATTTATTTATATATTTTTAATACATATATAAGATTTTATTAATATCGAAATTTTTATAGTATTTATAGGTATTCAAGAGTCGAGAACATTCAATGGTCTGTTCAATTTCTAATAATGCAGAGTCTCGTTTATTTGTAACTTGTAAGGTTTCGACGGTTAGTGCGGATTTTTGTGCAGTTTCAGACATTTTCAGAGATTTTTCAAAGCGTTTCCGCCGCCGGCAATACGAGTGACGACTTTTATAACTCGAAAATAGAAGCTGTATGGGTTTTCAGATGTTATTAGCTTGGCGACAACGGCGTATAGAACGAATAAAATTTTTTACTTCGTTATAAATGATCTCAATGTACGGTGCCTATGATCTACCATAAACTTGTTCGTTGGAAATAGTTCAATGTTGGTCGATTGTTATGCTTTTAAGTTTTTAATTTCATTTTTTTTTTGCTATATTATGAGTGTTGAAATTTTAATTCTAATATAATGTAATTATTTTTTACTATACTAGATATATCAATATTCAATATGGATTATAATATAAAAAAAATCATGATTTTTATTTTTATATCGAATTTTTATTTTAATTTTTTAAATAATTTTAATATTACAATATATATATATATATATATATATATATATATATATAAACAATTTAGACTTCATATCTTAATTTTAATTGCGTACAAATTTCACATTTCGACGTATGATGTTCGATGAGATATATATTTCATTTAAACGAATTTTCTAAATCACTATTCTTGAGAAGTAAAAAATCTAAAAAATACTGTTAAAAATAACAGAAAAAATAGTGAAAAAAGTAAAATAAATATAATACGATTTTAGATGATTATCCTTATTAATAAAATATTAGGTTAAAAAAATCTTATTCTCTGCAAAGATATGAACGTTTTATTAAAATTAAAATAGCATAATAATATTTTTAAAATATTTAAATATTGTTATTATTGATAATTAAAAAATATCAATTTTAAATAATATATAATAAAATTGTTTTTTTAACTATATATAAAATATTTAATAACTATATATAAAATATTTAATAACTATATATAATATATTTTTAAATATATATAAAATTATATAAATATTTTGTTTTTATATAAAAAGTCAAGATATGTAAATGCGGATTAGGTCAATTCGAGTAAATATTCACAGTAAAGGCAATTTAATGTTTCAGTCTAGAGTTAGCTGGTGCGATAACGGTGACGATGGTGGTAACGACCCTGCTACATCATAACTCCTATCCTTTGGGGGATAGTATTTTAGCTGACTGTGCTGCACGGTTCTCAGCCAGCTCTTAAGAATACTTTATAGTTGAATGTGTAAACGGAAGGTGGTTGGTTCGGTCTCTTCATAGAATCTACAAGATTTTACACACTTTACCAAACGTCCTCCTCCCCTCAAGGGGTAACTGTCCCCCATTGTGACCCGTTGTTCAGAATTCGCATACGTATTCGAGTTTAGTGCAGAGTTCAACTTTTACGGTGACGATTACACTTTTGAACTGCATATGATTGCATTATCGTTATACATTTTAATATTATATAATTATTATCATTATAACACGTTTAATCATTAGATATATAGAAATTGTTTTTATATATATTTCAATTCAAATTATTTTAAATTAAATAAAATATTTAAAGAATACTTGTAAATTTGTTGACTTAGTTTAACAAAACTCTATAAATAGGTTACAATTTCGATATCATACAATAAATTTATCTATTGTATGTTTAAATAAATAACATGTTCAAAATAAAAAAAAAAATTTTTTCATGATTTTTATACTAAGTATATAATTTTTGTATAATATTTATTATATTATTCTTATATAAAGATTTTTCGTCTTCATATAAAACATAATTCAAAATTGATTCTATTCAAAATGATTTAAAAACGAGTTGATCCATTTTAAAATACGTATTTGAATATATATTAAAATCGAAAATAAAGTTCGTGACATACATTAAAGAAAAAAATATATACATAATATAATATGAAAATAAATCATAATATTTTTTTAGTCGACCGACCGGCAATTTTTCGGATACTTGATTTCGGAAAATGCCGTTGTAAATATTAAAGTAATTTTTCGCTCGAATTGAAAGTTCGCGTTTTGTATGCAAGAAAAATTCTTTTATGTATATATATATATATATATATATATATATATATATATATATATATATATATATATATATATATATAAAACAAATTAAAGGAATATAAAGAATAGCTAGAACACGTGCGCGAACACGCTCGTGTCGTCGACTAACCGCCATCCCCTATATATATATATATATATATATATATACATCTGTATGTGTCAACGATGAAAAATAAATTCGTAAACGTTGCCAGGGGTTGTTCAGTAAGGGGTGCTACTGCGACGAGGTTTGCATGAAATAATGCCTTCGGTCTCCGGGCATACAAACAACGGGAAAAATATATACAGCCAACAATGTAACGTTAGTAAAGTACATTCTTTCGGTATGAATTATCGTTCTCATACGCTCGAAGAAAAGGCCCCGGTCCATTCAGCGGCTTGGCTCCAAGAGTCTCCGGGAGAGCAGGAGCTTTAAGGTCATAACAAAACAGTTGATATTAATTTCCCAACAGGGCCATAAATTTTAGGCGGTGAGTGAGCCTCTCCGCCCTCCGCCCTTCTCCGGCATTTGCGGTGGGCGTCCGCAACTAACGCACACGTACATACGCTCCCATCCTGTATATAAAAGCGCGAGAACTCAAACCGCCCACCTCATACCGCCTCCCCTAACGCCCTTGTTCTCGAAACGACGGAGACCTTTTATTTTTGCTCACCTTTTGCATACGAAACGCTGATTTTTATCGCGGTTGCCGAATGTGTTCGACTTTCTGACTTTCTATATTACATGTAATATATTTAATTTTTTCGATATTAGAATCTTTGATATTTTTATATTATATGAAAAAGAACGATATCATTTTATTTCATAGTAAAATTATCTAAATTTTAATTAAAATATATCTATACAAAAAAAGTTCATCAGAAATAACAAATATTAAAAGATACTTGTAATGATTTTAGTATACTACTAAGGTGACCAACTTTTTTATAATGAAAAGAAGGATAGAGTTGTGAATCACTTATTAAAAAGGGGGACATGTTGGAAATGGTTGAATAGATAATAAAAAAAACCATCCTCCAACTAAAAATCAACTCTGAATATTTAAAAGTATATAATTATAAGGTTAACTACAAAAAAAAAGACTTGTCGTTTTGAAAACTTTGAAAATATAATTGTTTCATTATCAAATATAAAAAAGGTGATCATTTTTCAAAGGAGGACTGTTGTTTCAAAAAGAGAACAGTTGGTCATATTATTTTTACTGATCTATTATTTTAGGATTTTATATAACTAAACATGTATGTTCTAAAGTATAAAATATTAAAATAGAATAAATAAATTATCATAATAATATTCTAATATACCAATTATAGATGAAGGAATTTTTTATTTAAAATACCTGAAAAAATTCTTATATTAAAATTTGGACTAAAAATTTTAATTAATATTAAAAAAAATGTTCATACAAACCTTTAATAATATATTTGTTAAATTTATAAAATAATTCATAATTATATTTAAAAATGTTTTGATATAATTTTAAATTATTAATATCAATAAAAGGCACATTTGTTTTTAAGTTTTATTTCATCAATAAAAACAAATTTCCATAATTTTTATTACATCTATTAACGAAAATTACACCAGAAAATTTTTATATTTCCTTTTTTTAAATTATTAGTGTTTTTTTTTTTGCTACTTATAATTACGCAATATTTCTCTTTTATTTTGTATACTATTTAACTAAAAACGTGTATAATACATTTACATTATAAAAACTACTTTAATTTTTCACAATTGGCAAAGGAAACATGAAAAACTATATAAATTAACAGTTATGAAAATGATATGAATTCATTATAGAAATTTAGATATGGTCGTATTTTTTGTACATAAAATCAAAATATTTTTCTTATTTTAAATTTTAATTGATGTTTTAAAATCAATCGTAATATAAAAGAAATCTTCTCAATAGGATATGTATTATAATTAACATTAAAAATTAATCAATATACGAAAAGTCAGTGCTTTAAATCGTCGTTATGATAAAATTTATTTATTATTTGCAGACGAGTACATTTTTTTAAAATATGGTATGATTAAAAATGCAATACGCAGCTTTAAAAACCTTATATACCATATATATAAACTTTGAACTTTTAGCAAATAAAGCTCTTTTTATAACAGTTGTAATATTTTAAAATATAAATAAATTATAAAAAAATCTTCGATATATTTAACATTCATTGAAAAATTATTAAAATTTTATAAGATGGTAATAATATTGGGTCGATAAAAAAGTTCTTGCAATTTTCTAAAAATTGATCATTTAACTGAATGAACTTTTCGATTAACTTGTAATTTAAATTGAATATGATAAGATGAATATTTTTTTTCGAATTGAAAGTAAATTATTTTCATTATAAACATAATAAATTAATAAGGTTTCAGTGCGTAAAGTTTATAATCACCATATAAAGAACAGTTTAAAAATAAAAAATGACCGATTTTCAAAAGGAGAAAAAAAACAATTAGAATCCTTTCCAAGAAAAAAAGATAAAATATAAAATTAAATCATTTTAAGAAAACATCAGAATCATATCATATTTAATAAAAATATTTTTTTCTCGCAATATAAAAATCGATCATATTAATTTTCAAACTGTTCTCATATACATATATAATAAATAATAAATATATTTAATTTCATTGTTTAGCATATAAACAATATATAATAATTAAAAGAAATTAATTAATAATATATAGAATATATCAATTTCTAACAGGATATAAGCGGGCTCTGATATAATTAATTACATCTAATACGTATATATTAATTGCTAGATCTTAAAATTATAAGAATGCTTTATTACACATTATTTATTTAATCAATTAATTAAATAAATAAATCGATATAAAAAAAAGGAAAAAAAATAAAGGGAATCACAATCAGATAAGCCGTGTTCGGATCATTTATAGTGAATACGTATAAAATTTTTCATTATGCTTTATTTAAATCGTCGATTATTAATTATTATTCCATTAATTTCTTTTTCAAATCTTTCACGTCTTCAAATATTTATAATTACAATATTTTTTTGTATAAATTTTATATAGTAGTATAATATCATATTTATCTGTTAATGTGAGCGAATGAATCATATTCATTCTAATATATTCCTTTACACATTTATTTATTTATTTACTTTTTTAATTAATTTTTGCTTAAATTGTTCTTATCATCGTAATAATAATTAATTGTTTATATAATAAACTATATACACTTTGGCACTTTTATAATCTAAAATTTAGCTAAGTCGTTGATACGTTTATTTTACATGTACATATATAATATTAAAAAATATTGCATAAATTAAAGTTGGAGTATCTTTAGAAATATTTAGAAAATAATACTGAAATTATTATATAAATATATATTTTAAAATTAAAAAATGGAAAGATTTTATTAAATTATATATGAGAGTTATGTATTAATTATAATATATTTGACTCAATAATATTTTAAACATTTTTTTTAAATTATTTTATTTTATTTTTGCAAGACATAAGCTCATATTTATGTATGTACATTAAATTTGTAGAGCACAATATATTGTAATATATATATATATATATATATATATATATATATATATATATATATATATATATATATTGACGAAAAAATTGTTCACATATAAAAAGAAAATGAAAATCACGAGTATGTAATAGAAAAAATGTTCCTTTATGTAGATATGTACGTCGTTTACGTTTAATAGATTTTCTTTATTGATAAAAAACGTGCAGATTTTTTTAGGAAATTATTTTAAATATTTCGCACATGGTGTGATAATTTAATTACCGGAATAGTTGAATATTTTTTTTCAATTATCATATATATCAATATTGAAACGTTTATAGATGTCAATCCTCATTGCTTTATATATTAATAACGAATAAAAATATTGTATATTTTTTTCCTTACAATCATTTTGTTCATTAGAATCAGTTTCATATTCATTTTTGTGTATAAAAATTGTTAGAAATTATATTAATTTATATTTTTAAAAGTAAACTCCGAGAACTAAATTGTCACACGGCAAATGTTGATTTCTGTCGTTTTTTCCCGCATAAATTGAATTCTTATAAATTTCTCTTTTTTTTTTTTTGCTTTTAACGATATATGTTAAGATATGTACGAGATGTTTTTGTATAAAATTCAAAAGTGCACAGATATGTTAACTTTAAAATTGTTTATTTATATATATATATATATATATATATATATATATATATATATATATATATATATATTGTTCAAAATTATAACTTATCAGAATATATCTGCGAAAAATAGATAAAGAATTATAATTTCATTATATAATAATTACAAGAGACCATTCATTATTAGACTACATACACACGAAGCGCCAAATTCATAGATATGATCTTTTTTTGAGCACATTATTAATTTTCACAATATTTATTTATTTATATATGTTATATACCACTAAATTATTACTTCTTTTATTTTTTTATTCTTACTTCTTTTCTTTTTCATAAGATCGCGTTGTACTTCGTGTGATTGTAGTATATATCGTATATTTATATATGTATAATTCATTGATATATGATATATACAGAGTGATCCAAAAAATATATACCCACTTTAATATTATCAAAGTATGTATACATATATGTAAATTTAGATCATCTGTATTTGATTGTAAATTTGTTTTAAAAATTTAACTAAATATCGTGTTAGTGTATATTTCGAATTTGCGTGTAGGATTTTTGATGTAAGTCTTATTTCGTAGTTTATTTTTATTTTCATTTTATTTATCTTATTTTATATGTATATGTATAACCATAATTAATTTTTCATGATGATGAATTTTTTTCTATAATTTTACACTGCGATTTTGATATGTAAAGCAACAACAAGCAGGACGTATGAAGATGTTCTCCATCTCACAGTAACATGTGTTCCACCTGTGAAAATTATATAAATTATTAGTTAAAAATTGATTATTATATCATAAATATGATAAAAAATTATTGATTAATTTCAAATTATGTAAGTAGGTAGAAAATTTAAAATTTAAATACAAAAATATATTTTTTAATCGTAATGATTTTTTTTATTAGAAATAGATTCCTGAATAATATTTATAATTTTTAAACAACAAAATATTATATAGATTTTAATTAAACTAGTTAAAATACATTAGAAGTGGATACTATAAACAAACTTTGATTTTGTTTGGTCAGACACGAGTGCACACCACTGACGGCATAGTTAAAGTTGTCCACCAGAGAGTTTATGGCAATGAAGAGGTTAAAATTTTCCATTTTACATATACATAATACATAAGTTATTTACAATATTTTGTATACCTAATGAAATGTATAATAATTATTATTAACAATTCTGTAATATCAATCATATTTTATTCAATTAAAAATATCAAAATTATTTAAAAATATATTCAGTATTTTTAAATTTTAAAAATTTGTTTTAAATGCATAAAATAAAAGAAAATTTTAAATACTTAATTAAAGCACGAATTTTGAACAGCGAAAAAAAGAATAAAAAAGCTCCTTCTGTCGAAGATAAGTGTGAACCGGAGACGTTTTTCGGACCAGCGTCACCCGGAAAGTTGAACGACACATACGCGAAAAGCTCTAAATAAGTTCCGGTTTTTGTGTGTCGGATTACCGAAAGTTTAAATTAAATTTTCGTAGCACGTATGCGAGCGAGCGTACGAGCGCTCGCACGTGCGCTGCTTAATTCGCATGTGCGAGATTCGTTTTAAATATTCCATATTGTTCGAGAATATCCTACAAAACTACAACTTTCGAGTACAGTCCACGAAATTTAATTCACTTTCAATTTACTACCCCTTACCCTGCCCTTTTATCGCCCTCTCAAAATTTTGACTTTTCTATTCTTCATCTCTAAAGTTTTAAATTATTAAACTTGTGTATTTTTCACATGTTGACGATGAAATTTTACGAAAATATAGTTCGGCTTCATTTCGTACTTTACACGAAAAACATTTTTATTATTCAAGAATGAACTTTATTTTGTTCGATTTTTTATTAAACCGTTAAATTGAGTTATTTTATTTAAATCTTCAATAATTGTTCGAATTTAAAATTTTCTGCATGTCAAATAAATATTGACCATCTATGTGATCATATATATCATTCAATGTAGAAAGATCAAAAAAGAATTGAAAATATTCATTGTAAATAAGTTGACCCTTGACCTCAATAAACCACGGTAAAAAAATATTCAACAAGCTTTATAAACTTTCATGAATGACTTCAACCCATAAAAATATTCCGAATAAAATTTTGTTCGAATTTATAAATCTGATATTGTATATTACATTAATTTATTATATTAAAAATGTTAACTACATCTTAAAAGGTGATAAAAATATTTTTTAAAAGATTAGGTTCAAAATTTAGTTAAAAAATGTCAAAAATTTTAGTATAATGATCATTACGACTATTTCAAAATGTACAATGGTTTTAATATAAATAATGTTAAAAGATCTATGAAAATGTCTAGAAAGAGATCTTCAAAAATTGTGTATATATCAGAAAATTAAATGTCACTAAAATCACAACTCATAACCATAAAAGCTTCTATTAGGTTTAACGAAATATGAATTTATTTTATAAATAATAAGTACCTTAAAACATTATATATATATATATATATATATATATATATATATATATATATAATATCACGTTGTAAAATGAAGCAAGCATGCTTTCCGCCTAAAATTAAGGCCTAAAGGTACCTGAAGTATCGTTTTGTCGCAGCATAAGATCAGTGTTGGGGGCGGCGGGTCGCGGTTGTGCGGGGGCACCGGGAGGCGGCAGCTCGGGGGCGGAGGGCGGAGCCGCAACCGCGGGGCCTGCGCCCTCTCTCGCGGGAGACCCCGAAGCGCGAGTCACGTTCCTCCTGCCTGCAACTGCATATACACACCAAAAAAAAAATACGGAGGACTTTTACTGATCAAAATTTTGATTATGGACCATTTTTCAAACATATATATTATATAAAGCTCATGGTGCAAATCCATCAAAAATTCGTGCACTGTATTTTATTAAAAATAAAAAAAAACAATAATTTTGGCATACGTTTTCTTATTGTGAAATTGTTCGATAAATTATTAATTATTTAACGTTCATATAAAATTGAAAATAATTATATATTTTTTCATAATATACATATATATATATATATATATATATATATATATATATATATATATATATATATATATATATTAAACAATGTCAATAACTATTAATTATTTATCATTATATTTCAATCAGAAAATTCTACGTAAATATTATTAAATATTAATTAATATATTTCAACGCTTCTCAAAAATTTTATTATCCGCTATTTACCTCACAGTACGAAATTTTATTATCCGCTATTTAATTTCACAGTACGAAAATCATAATATTTATAAAATAATATAAAAAGAGAGGAGTATATTCAATAAATATATTTTAATTAATATATAATTTCAATATAAGAAAAATAAACATCGACCGTTTGCCAATTTTTGATGTGTTTTATTTTATCATAAAAGCCGTTAATAGTGATAACACTGATCGTGCTCATGCGTTCAAAACGATACGTGATATTAATATAAATATATATATTTTTATTGCATAATAAATTGCGAAAATAGAAAAAATAATAAATAAAAATAAAATATATTATACTAAAATTAATAACAATAAACATGCACTAATTAATATATAAACTAAGTGTATATTTTTCAATTGCAATTGTGATGATGTTTAATTCGCTCAATGAACACACATCGTTACCATGTTTTTATATAATTAATTAAATATTTTAATAATTTTATAACTATTAAATTTGATAATTATATTTTAAAAAAATATATCCCCTTATTTATAAAAAAAAATATATAAATAAGTGGAACCGATTGGAAAATTCGTGCATAATGATATTTGAAATTAAATATTTTTAAAAATATGAAAAAAATTGAATTAATATAGTGCTCTCAAATATATATAAAGGATTAATTTGAGTGGAATATTTTTATAAATATTTATCAAATATCAAAAAATTAGGACACGGTGAAACAGTGGTAAATAGAAAACTGGACTGAAAGCGAAGAAAAATGAAATTATTTCGTATTTTGGGTTTTCACCCCTCTCCACCCGTCATTGGAGCACGTGCGTATGAAAATAGTGTAATTTTCCGTGAATAAAAACGATTTTTCACACAAATAAAATTCGGTCGAGTGTAAAAATATGCGCGTCTGAATTGATATTACACTGAATGACACGTTTCACAACCGGGCGAAGGGAAAAAAGGTAAAATAGAAAAAAAAAGAAAGAAAAACACACACACACACACACATATATATAAGGGCATATTTTAAGGGGTCGCCCTCGCACGACCGACCTCTATATCCGGATTATATTGGATTCAAAAATATCGCGTGAAAATTGAAAAACGTCGACGATTTATATACGCTTTTATTAGGCGATCGTGTCATATTCGAAGCTTTTGTGATGATTAAAATATTAATCCGTGTAAAATCTGTCGATGATTGCTCGATTAATATATATATATATATATATATATATATATATATATATATATATATATATATATTAAATATGTTATTATTTTAATTATAAAATATTAATATTTAAATCGGTTGTAAACGATTTTAACATCATCAAATTAGTGGTGTAAATGATATCAAATTCAACGCCAAATATGTATATTAAAATAAATTTGTCATTCAATTTAAATAATATATTGCAATTGATGTGCTATAATAATATTTCCCTTAATAGAAATAATTAAAAAAGGTTGGCTGCTTCTGATCAACGTGTATTATCATTTATTTTCTTATAATTTAAAATTGTAAGCTTGCTTCATTTATTTTCATTAGCAACAGATTTGTTTTATATAATATTTTCTCATCGTAATAAATCTAACGATTATCATGATAAGAAATAATGTCTAAATTCTATCATAATTTAGCTATTGATTTAAAGTATTTAAAACTATATTCTTTTCTCAAATTGTTTTTCTTTATAAAATTATATAAATCACTTTGTATTTAAAAGGTCAAAAAAAAAATAATATTTAATTGTTTTCTTTCTATCGGAGTATTTAGTATAGTCATAAGTCTTCTGTCTGTGCCTTTTTTTTATATAAATGAAATCTACACAAGAGAAGGGTAGACGGCAGGAAAGACTCGAGGAAAGGGGGTTGCTTTTAGCAATTTATCGGTGAAAATAAACGCCGTTTAAATTACATGCAATTCCTTCTAGACGAGATACGGAGCGAAGAAGGCTAGGAAGACAACTTGAAAGCAAGAAGACGATAGACGACCAGCTAGACCCCAAGTTTCAGAACTGAAAAAGGCACCCTCCATCTGTATATATATATATATATATAGGGTGTGTTTTATAAACTTTATGTTGACAGCACTTTTTGATGTATACACTATTTTAGCAGATATTAATTGTTTTGTATTTAACTTGATATGCTATTATATCATGTATAGACTAACACCTGAAAAATGCATACAAATTGTGTATTTTTTTTTAATAAAAATTACGATTTAGTTCGAGAAACTCATTGCACTCTCGAATATTTTATCGTTCGACAATTGAAGCTGTATCCATATATTTTATAGAAAATTTTTGGTTGGAGGCTTACAAAATTCAACTCGTGCAATAATTGAAGAGGATATCGTATATTTGGTAAATAGGTCTAAAACAATGTTACGATAAATATGGACCTGTGAATTGGTCTTCAAGATCATGCAATTTAACATTGCTGGTCTATTTTGTCTGAGATTATGTAAAGTCTCTGTGTTACGCCGATAAGCCATAAACAATTGATATCTTGAAAGACTATATTTGTCGCATTATCACTGATTGATATAAAAATTGGACTTCCCGTTTAGACGTCCTCCAAGCAGACCAAAGTAGCCGCATACTGGAAATTATATTAAAGTAATTTAACACTATTTATATTTATTTTATTTTAATTTAAACTTTTATATACTTATAAAAAATATTCTATATATATATATATATATATACCATATATAACATAAATCGACTTCGTACACCAGAGAAGAGAAGACAAAACATGTCTATATATAAAGGGATGACGATGTTTAAGGACAGGCCCCGTTTAATTCAAATGCTGACGAGAGAACGCCAGGTCGTTTATCAATGGCCGATGTAGATTCGCCGAACCGCGTAAATTGTACAACAGTCGCCGGTTAAATTACTTATGGACACCGAATGCGACTAAGGTCTCGTTTTACGCTCGATAAATTTGTCTTACATTCAATATTCAACAACTCCCACAAGATTAAGTCTTTTGTTTTTCTAATTATCTACTTATTATAATGATAAAGTCGTCTATTTTTACACAATTTTATTTATGCTATATGATAAGTTTCACATGTCTGTTTGTGTGGGTGAAATTTTGTAATCGACAATTCAAGAATCAATTTAACAGATTTATAAAATAATTGAACAATTACTGACAATTAATTATATATCTTTTACGATATAATTATTGTATTATTATGGTACATTTATCGATAAAGTTATATCATAATAAAATGATGTGATTGTTATTTTCGGTATTACAGTAATATGATATAAATGTATGTTTTTTAATATTTTTTCATTTTTGATGACTGAATTGAACTTACATAACTTTAAAAAAAATTGTGTTAAAACTTTTAATGATTTATAAATGTATCAGTAAAAGTTGTTTTATGAACAAAAGTTTTTGTAAAAATGTAATCGAAAACGATAAGATGACACGCAGAATTGATGATAAAATCAAAAAGAAAGAGAAAACTTTCTTTTAAATGAGAATATAATCGACTTCTGATTCCTAATAAAAGTAATAATTTTAAATAATAAAATATTTTAAATTATTATTGGATATATAATTAATATTATGTA